>CALYJB010000151.1:0-705952 GCA_944738965.1 Nebria brevicollis
ATATATATATATATATATATATATATATTATATACTTTACACACTAACTCTTAACGTGCTATAGCAAGGTATCTAATTCATTTGTATATGATAGAGATTGTTTAAGTATAATAAATAAACATAACCGGCTTGAAAATGCTCAATTTACTGCAGTCACATAATGTTTTTACTCTGAGTGTACGAGATAGTTCACTCGATTGTTATATAGCTTACGTTCATATCGTTTTCTCATACTATTTTATGCGTCATGCGGACACGGTTCGGGACCGTATGTCGTTCGAATTTTGAATGGATTCGGACGGTTCCGCGATTCGATAACAAGTAGCGTTTTACGGGTCTTGGTAGAGAATCGCCTTAACAGAAATGATACCTTAATACGACGGTAACATAAAAATTTTAAATAGATTTATTAAAGCCGTAGATAAAGTTTATCTTAGTTTAAATGGAATCATAGTTACACAAATCCAAAAAAATTTCTTATTCAAAATTATTCAAAATAAAATGATAGGAAAAGCAATGGAAATAATTTCGGAAAATAATTTTGATTCATGAGAAGACCTAAAAATACATCTCACAACAAATTTTACTGATCAATCCACTGCAGAAACAATATTATTCGATATCACTAATTTAAAATTAAAAAAATAATTCATTAGACACATTAAAAATGTTTTTAGAAAAATTTTCTCATTATAAATCAAAAATATTCTTAAAAAATTATTCTGCAGAGACAAAAAACGGAATTATTGCAGAAAATCAAAAATTTGCAATAACAACATTCATAAATCTTATACCGATGTCAATCAGAGCTGCTTTTGTTGTTCAAAACCCTATAACCTTAGAACAGTGTGAACAGTTATTAAATAACGAATTCAACTTTAGACACCAGTCCCCTTTATTAAAAACCGAAAAGCGCGCGAGTCTCCCATGTTTACATCGGATCGAGTTTCTGCTGACAATGCAATCGCGAGCGGCATGCGGCCTTCAATCGTAATATCGTTGTTGTTTACATTTAACAGTTGTAATAAAACCCTATTGTCAGCCGAATTCGCGTCTTCAAATAAACTTCGCGCTACTAAAAGTCCGTGCTCACCTAATTCGATCGGCTCAAGTACGTACAAACCTTTTTCCGCGTTTTTATCCAAATAGGCCATTGTGCGTACAATGTGCCGTGCTGGAATCGTTAAACATTTTCGCAACCGAACGAAATTTTTTATTTCTCGTCGCGAATGTGTCGTTTTTGAATCTATCGGCAGAGTGCCCCCCTCCGTTAAATTCGCGCGTGCCTTGGCGGGCTCGCCTCCCAATGTTTGACCTAACTGCGAGGTGCCCCCCTCAGTCAAATCCGTACGAACCACGAGTGGCTCGCTTTCTGACAGATGTTCGTTCAAACGAGAAGTGCCCTCCCCTCTTGAACCCGTGCGAATCCAATCCGGTTCGCCTGCCAGTCGAAAGTGATCCGAATGATGAGTGCCCCCCTCAATCAGATCCGTGTGAACCACAAGTGGTTCACATTCCGGCAACGTTTGATTCGACTGAGAAGTGCCCCCCTCCGTTGAATCCGTGTGAACCACGAGTGGTTCGCTTGCCAGACCAAAGTGACCCGGGTGAAGAGTGCCCTCCCCAATCGGATCCGTGCGAGCCCTAAATGGCTCTTTTCCTGGCAACGTTTGATTTGACCGAGAGGTGCCCCCCTCTGTTGAATCCGTGTAAAGCCCCCGGGGCTCACTTGCCAGGCGTTGGTGATCCGAGTGAAAAGCGTTCTCCCCACTCAGATCCGTATGAACCGCAAGCGGTTCATTAGTTGCCGCGTTTTTTTGTGTTGCGCGGCTCGCGTCCTTCCCTAAATTAGTTACCCTCTGGATTCCTAACACAGGCATCTGACTACCCTTCAGCATACAGACGTTTCTCGCGAAGTCTATGGTCACTTCGTGGTTTACTAAAAAATCAACCCCGACCAGTCCATCGGTTTTGAAACAGAGATCGTCCGGACATACTATAAACCGATGTTTTATTTTAAATGTCCCGGTATTTAACGTTACGGTGGCGGCACCGTCCCGGCACAGCAGGTTCCCGGATACATCTACAATTATATCGTTAACCGGTGATATTTTCAATTCTAACTTCGCTGCTGTGGAGCGTTTCAATAAGGAAACTGCTGCACCTGAATCTATCAGAAAATCAAGAGAAAGTCCGTTTACGCTGAAGTTTAGTCGTCTGCTGTGGTCGTCGTTGGAATCCGCGACCCGAGGAACCAACTTTGGAAGGGTTTCTCTTAAACTGTCCGGCGTTGGGTCGCCCCCGAGACAGTCTGCGCGTTTAAAGGGCACTCTGGTGTGTTAGCGCGATGACCGACCTTTACACATGCGTAACATAGTGCCCCCCGTGGTTTGGGGCACATTTTAGAAATGTGTCCTAAAT
The DNA here is from genome assembly GCA_944738965.1 of Nebria brevicollis. NCBI lineage: Eukaryota > Metazoa > Arthropoda > Insecta > Coleoptera > Carabidae > Nebria > Nebria brevicollis. The sequence goes on from CALYJB010000151.1 coordinate 2,422, forward strand.
CCCCGCAATTGTAGCACCGCCCTTTCATTTGGGGGTATCTTTCGTCAGACCGTACAGAACCCTTCTTTACACGAACCGTGGGTCTGTTTTTCTTCTCCCGCGTTGGAGTCACGTTTGCTACGGCCCGTATCGTCGCTTTTTGTGTATCCGCCTTTGACATTTTTACTGTGCGCGAAAGAACTTCTTCGTAATGCTCCGCGACCGGAAGAGCCTCCTCCACCGTGCTGAAGTTTTTGTGTTTCCGAACTTCGTTAGATAGACGCGTGTCTAAACCGTTTAGAAATTGTTGAATTAAAGCAGCTTCTTTTCTAAAACGAGACCGAGTGAGTGAGATTTCATCCTTCTCGTTTGACCGAAAAAGATTCGCGGCGGCGGCCTCTAAACGAAAGGCATATTTGCATAGCGTTTCCTCTTTTAAACGATAGAGTTTCAAAAATTCGCGTTCTGCTCCAGCAGTATCAATTTCTCTCCCGAACAACTGGATCAGCCACGTTTTAAATGCGCAAACTGTGGTCGGTCTCCGATCTGACGGTAACGCGTAGAAACAGGACTGTGCGTCGCCCTTGAGTCTTAGCTTCATAGCCGTCACTATCTGGATTTCCGACCAGTTAAAACATTCCGCGGTTGTCGCGACCCCGTCGAAAAAAGATTCCAAATCCGCCCCGCCGGAATAATGCTCGATGTTTTTTAACGCGGCCATCGCTGACGGATCCGCAAAGATTGGTCCGGAATGAAGTCGCGCGCCACTATCCGTCTCCTGTACCCATTTCGTCCTTGCTGGTGCGGAAGGAATTGTTAATGGCGGTAGATGATAGGAGAAAGGCATCCCCGTTGCGTCGGGGAGTTGTACGTCTTTATACGTGGGTGGTGGTGCGAAAGATGTAATGGTCTCTGAAGCGTGTGCCGTTGTCACCGTTGCTGTCGTGGTGGTTGTTGTCTCCATGGTTGTGGAAATGCCCCGCCCAACAAACGGCATCCTGCTATCACTACACTACAAATAGTTAAGCCGTTTCGAATTCAGTATTGGTGATTGAAGATCACACAAAGATACTGATCCTACCGACTGCGCCAATGTAACAAACGCGCGTCTTAAGAGAACGTGCATGCGTTTGGCTCCCTCTTAACTATATGCGTGTAGCGATGTTTCTTCTTATACTCACCTGGTGGTTGGTTTTTAGGTGAGATCTTCTAATACACACTTTAAGGTCCAGACTGGGGTTAGCTCGTTAGAGATTAAATTGGTTTAACAATAAATAACAATTTAATTCAAAACAATAAAAAATATAACAAATACGACAGCAAAAATGAATTTACAAAAAGATACTGAATAAAGCTTAAGTTACTTACTGACAAAATAATACTCGCTAATCGCAATCTGAACTGAGACCCCGATGTCAAGCGACATCGCGGTTTTATACTCAATTTTGACCTAAATTCAAATGGCCGATATTGCAAACAAATCCTGACCTAGCAACACTTCGCTAAATGCGGAATGTACCATTTTTTTGCAACTGTTGCTAGATATGACGTAGCTAGTTGCATTTGTTAATCGTGAATTACCTAGCTCAGCAAAACTGAACTAGGTACGCAACTAGCTTGATTTGTTACAGTAACTTAAGTAACTTAAGTAACTTAAGTAACTTAAGTAACTTAAGTAACTTAAGTAACTTAAGTAACTTAAGTAACTAAAGTAACTTAAGTAACTTAAGTTACTTAAGTTACTTAAGTTACTTAAATTACTTACTTTTACTTAAGTAACTTAAGTAAATTAAGTAAATTAAGTAAATTAAGTAAATCAAGTAAATAAAGTAAATCAAGTAAATCAAGTAAATCAAGTAAATTAAGTAAATCAAGTAAATCAAGTAAATTAAGTAAATCAAGTAAATCAAGTAAATCAAGTAAATCAAGTAAATCAAGTAAATTAAGTAACTTAAGTAACTTAAGTAAATCAAGTAAATCAAGTAAATCAAGTAAATCAAGAAAATCAAGTAAATCAAGTAAATCAAGTAAATCAAGTAAATCAAGTAAATCAAGTAAACCAAGTAAATCAAGTAAATCAAGTAAATCAAGTAAATCAAGTAAATCAAGTAAATCAAGTAAATCAAGTAAATCAAGTAAATAAAGTGAATCAAGTAAATCAAGTAAATCAAGTTAATTAAGTAAATTAAGTAAATTAAGTAAATTAAGTAAATTAAGTAACTTAAGTAACTTAAGTAACTTAAGTAACTTAAGTAACTTAAGTAACTTAAGTAACTTAAGTAACTTAAGTAACTAAAGTAACTTAAGTAACTTAAGTAACTTAAGTAACTTAAGTAACTTAAGTAACTTAAGTAACTTAAGTAAATTAAGTAAATTAAGTAAATTAAGTAAATTAAGTAAATCAAGTAAATCAAGTAAATCAAGTAAATCAAGTAAATCAAGTAAATCAAGTAAATCAAGTAAATCAAGTTAATCAAGTAAATCAAGTAAATCAAGTAAATCAAATAAATCAAGTAAATCAAGTAAATCAAGTAAATTAAGTAAATTAAGTAACTTAAGTAACTTAAGTAACTTAAGTAAATTAAGTAAATTAAGTAAATTAAGTAAATTAAGTAAATTAAGTAAATTAAGTAAATCAAGTAAATCAAGTAAATCAAGTAAATCAAGTAAATCAAGTAAATCAAGTAAATCAACTAAATCAAGTAAATCAAGTAAATCAAGTAAATCAAGTAAATCAAGTAAATCAAGTAAATCAAGTAAATCAAGTAAATCAAGTAAATCAAGTAAATCAAGTAAATCAAGTAAATCAAGTAAATCAAGTAACTTAAGTAACTTAAGTAACTTAAGTAACTTAAGTAACTTAAGTAACTTAAGTAACTTAAGTAACTTAAGTAACTTAAGTAAATTAAGTAAATTAAGTAAATTAAGTAAATTAAGTAAATCAAGTAAATCAAGTAAATCAAGTAAATCAAGTAAATCAAGTAAATCAAGTAAATCAAGTAAATCAAGTAAATAGAGTAAATCAAGTAAATCAAGTAAATCAAGTAAATCAAGTAAATTAAGTAAATCAAGTAAATCAAATAAATCAAGTAAATCAAGTAAATTAAGTAAATTAAGTAAATTAGGTAAATTAAGTAAATTAAGTAAATTAAGTAACTTAAGTAACTTAAGTAACTTAAGTAACTTAAGTAACTTAAGTAACTTAAGTAACTTAAGTAACTTAAGAAACTTAAGTAACTTAAGTAACTTAAGTAACTTAAGTAACTTAAGTAACTTAAGTAACTTAAGTAACTTAAGTGACTTAAGTAACTTAAGTAACTTAAGTAACTTAAGAAACTTAAGTAACTTAAGTAATTTAAGTAACTTAAGTAACTTAAGTAACTTAAGTAACTTAAGTAACTTAAGTAACTTAAGTAACTTAAGTAACTTAAGTAACTTAAGTAACTTAAGTAACTTAAGTAACTTAAGTAACTTAAGTAACTTAAGTAACTTAAGTAACTTAAGTAACTTAAGTAACTTAAGTAACTTAAGTAACTTAAGTAACTTAAGTAACTTAAGTAACTTAAGTAACTTAAGTAACTTAAGTTACTTAAGTAACTTAAGTAACTTAAGTAACTTAAGTAACTTAAGTAACTTAAGTAACTTAAGTAACTTAAGTAACTTAAGTAACTTAAGTAACTTAAGTAACTTAAGTAACTTAAGTAAATCAAGTAAATCAAGTAAATCAAGTAAATCAAGTAACTTAAGTAACTTAAGTAACTTAAGTAACTTAAGTAACTTAAGTAACTTAAGTAACTTAAGTAACTTAAGTAACTTAAGTAACTTAAGTAAATCAAGTAAATCAAGTAAATCAAGTAAATCAAGTAAATCAAGTAAATTAAGTAAATCAAGTAAATCAAGTAAATCAAGTAAATCAAGTAAATCAAGTAAATCAAGTAAATCAAGTAAATCAAGTAAATCAAGTAAATCAAGTAAATCAAGTAAATCAAGTAAATCAAGTTAATCAAGTAAATCAAGTAAATTAAGTAACTTAAGTTACTTAAGTAACTTTAGTAACTTAAGTAACTTAAGTAACTTAAGTAACTTAAGTAAATCAAGTAAATCAAGTAAATCAAGTAAATCAAGTAAATCAAGTAAATCAAGTAAATCAAGTAAATTAAGTAAATCAAGTAAATCAAGTAAATCAAGTAAATCAAGTAAATTAAGTAAATTAAGTAAATTAAGTAAATTAAGTAAATTAAGTAAATTAAGTAACTTAAGTAACTTAAGTAACTTAAGTAACTTAAGTAACTTAAGTAACTTAAGTAACTTAAGTAACTTAAGTTACTTAAGTAACTTAAGTAACTTAAGTAACTTAAGTAACTTAAGTAACTTAAGTAACTTAAGTAACTTAAGTAACTTAAGTAACTTAAGTAACTAAAGTAACTTAAGTAACTTAAGTAACTTAAGTAACTTAAGTAACTTAAGTAACTTAAGTAACTTAAGTAACTTAAGTAAATTAAGTAAATTAAGTAAATTTAGTAAATTAAGTAAATTAAGTAAATTAAGTAAATCAAGTAAATCAAGTAAATCAAGTAAATCAAATAAATCAAGTAAATCAAGTAAATCAAGTAAATCAAGTAAATCAAGTAAATCAAGTAAATCAAGTAAATCAAGTAAATCAAGTAAATCAAGTAAATCAAGTAAATCAAGTAAATCAAGTAACTTAAGTAACTTAAGTAACTTAAGTAACTTAAGTAACTTAAGTAACTTAAGTAACTTAAGTAACTTAAGTAACTTAAGTAACTTAAGTAACTTAAGTAACTTAAGTAACTTAAGTAAATTAAGTAAATTAAGTAAATCAAGTAAATCAAGTAAATCAAGTAAATCAAGTAAATCAAGTAAATCAAGTAAATCAAGTAAATAAAGTAAATCAAGTAAATCAAGTAAATCAAGTAAATCAAGTAAATCAAGTAAATCAAGTAAATCAAGTAAATCAAGTAAATCAAGTAAATCAAGTAAATCAAGTAAATCAAGTAAATCAAGTAAATCAAGTAAATCAAGTAAATCAAGTAAATTAAGTAAATTAAGTAACTTAAGTAACTTAAGTAACTTAAGTAAATTAAGTAAATTAAGTAAATTAAGTAAATTAAGTAAATTAAGTAAATTAAGTAAATTAAGTAAATCAAGTAAATCAAGTAAATCAAGTAAATCAAGTAAATCAAGTAAATCAAGTAAATCAAGTAAATCAAGTAAATCAAGTAAATCAAGTAAATCAAGTAAATCAAGTAAATCAAGTAAATCAAGTAAATCAAGTAAATCAAGTAAATCAAGTAAATCAAGTAAATCAAGTAAATCAAGTAAATCAAGTAAATCAAGTAACTTAAGTAACTTAAGTAACTTAAGTAACTTAAGTAACTTAAGTAACTTAAGTAACTTAAGTAACTTAAGTAAATTAAGTAAATTAAGTAAATTAAGTAAATTAATTAAATTAAGTAAATCAAGTAAATCAAGTAAATCAAGTAAATCAAGTAAATCAAGTAAATCAAGTAAATCAAGTAAATCAAGTAAATCAAGTAAATCAAGTAAATCAAGTAAATTAAGTAAATTAAGTAACTTAAGTAACTTAAGTAACTTAAGTAAATTAAGTAAATTAAGTAAATTAAGTAAATTAAGTAAATTAAGTAAATTAAGTAAATCAAGTAAATCAAGTAAATCAAGTAAATCAAGTAAATCAAGTAAATCAAGTAAATCAAGTAAATCAAGTAAATCAAGTAAATCAAGTAAATCAAGTAAATCAAGTAAATCAAGTAAATCAAGTAAATCAAGTAAATCAAGTAAATCAAGTAAGTCAAGTAAATCAAGTAAATCAAGTAACTTAAGTAACTTAAGTAACTTAAGTAACTTAAGTAACTTAAGTAACTTAAGTAACTTAAGTAACTTAAGTAACTTAAGTAACTTAAGTAACTTAAGTAAATTAAGTAAATTAAGTAAATTAAGTAAATTAAGTAAATCAAGTAAATCAAGTAAATCAAGTAAATCAAGTAAATCAAGTAAATCAAGTAAATCAAGTAAATCAAGTAAATCAAGTAAATCAAGTAAATTAAGTAAATCAAGTAAATCAAATAAATCAAGTAAATCAAGTAAATTAAATAAATTAAGTAAATTAGGTAAATTAAGTAAATTAAGTAAATTAAGTAACTTAAGTAACTTAAGTAACTTAAGTAACTTAAGTAACTTAAGTAACTTAAGTAACTTAAGTAACTTAAGTAACTTAAGAAACTTAAGTAACTTAAGTAACTTAAGTAACTTAAGTAACTTAAGTAACTTAAGTAACTTAAGTAACTTAAGTAACTTAAGTGACTTAAGTAACTTAAGTAACTTAAGTAACTTAAGAAACTTAAGTAACTTAAGTAATTTAAGTAACTTAAGTAACTTAAGTAACTTAAGTAACTTAAGTAACTTAAGTAACTTAAGTAACTTAAGTAACTTAAGTAACTTAAGTAACTTAAGTAACTTAAGTAACTTAAGTAACTTAAGTAACTTAAGTAACTTAAGTAACTTAAGTAACTTAAGTAACTTAAGTAACTTAAGTAACTTAAGTAACTTAAGTAACTTAAGTAACTTAAGTAACTTAAGTAACTTAAGTAACTTAAGTAACTTAAGTAACTTAAGTAACTTAAGTAACTTAAGTAAATCAAGTAAATCAAGTAAATCAAGTAAATCAAGTAAATCAAGTAAATTAAGTAAATCAAGTAAATCAAGTAAATCAAGTAAATCAAGTAAATCAAGTAAATCAAGTAAATCAAGTAAATCAAGTAAATCAAGTAAATCAAGTAAATCAAGTAAATCAAGTAAATCAAGTTAATCAAGTAAATCAAGTAAATTAAGTAACTTAAGTAACTTAAGTAACTTTAGTAACTTAAGTAACTTAAGTAACTTAAGTAAATCAAGTAAATCAAGTAAATCAAGTAAATCAAGTAAATCAAGTAAATCAAGTAAATCAAGTAAATCAAGTAAATTAAGTAAATCAAGTAAATCAAGTAAATCAAGTAAATCAAGTAAATTAAGTAAATTAAGTAAATTAAGTAAATTAAGTAAATTAAGTAAATTAAGTAACTTAAGTAACTTAAGTAACTTAAGTAACTTAAGTAACTTAAGTAACTTAAGTAACTTAAGTAACTTAAGTAACTTAAGTAACTTAAGTAACTTAAGTAACTTAAGTAACTTAAGTAACTTAAGTAACTTAAGTAATTTAAGTAACTTAAGTAACTTAAGTAACTTAAGTAACTTAAGTAACTTAAGTAACTTAAGTAACTTAAGTAACTTAAGTAACTTAAGTAACTTAAGTAACTAAAGTAACTTAAGTAACTTAAGTAACTTAAGTAACTTAAGTAAATTAAGTAAATTAAGTAAATTTAGTAAATCAAGTAAATCAAGTAAATCAAGTAAATCAAGTAAATCAAATAAATCAAGTAAATCAAGTAAATCAAGTAAATCAAGTAAATCAAGTAAATCAAGTAAATCAAGTAAATCAAGTAAATCAAGTAAATCAAGTAAATCAAGTAAATCAAGTAAATCAAGTAAATCAAGTAAATCAAGTAACTTAAGTAACTTAAGTAACTTAAGTAACTTAAGTAACTTAAGTAACTTAAGTAAATTAAGTAAATTAAGTAAATTAAGTAAATCAAGTAAATCAAGTAAATCAAGTAAATCAAGTAAATCAAGTAAATCAAGTAAATCAAGTAAATCAAGTAAATCAAGTAAATCAAGTAAATCAAGTAAATCAAGTAAATCAAGTAAATCAAGTAAATCAAGTAAATCAAGTAAATCAAGTAAATCAAGTTAATCAAGTAAATCAAGTAAATCAAGTAAATCAAGTAAATCAAGTAAATCAAGTAAATCAAGTAAATTAAGTAAATTAAGTAAATTACGTAAATTAAGTAAATTAAGTAAATTAAGTAAATTAAGTAAATCAAGTAAATCAAGTAAATCAAGTAAATCAAGTAAATCAAGTAAATCAAGTAAATCAAGTAAATCAAGTAAATCAAGTAAATCAAGTAAATCAAGTAAATCAAGTAAATCAAGTAAATCAAGTAAATCAAGTAAATCAAGTAAATCAAGTAAATCAAGTAAATCAAGTAAATCAAGTAAATCAAGTAAATCAAGTAAATCAAGTAAATCAAGTAAATCAAGTAAATCAAGTAAATCAAGTAAATCAAGTAAATCAAGTAAATCAAGTAAATCAAGTAAATCAAGTAACTTAAGTAACTTAAGTAACTTAAGTAACTTAAGTAACTTAAGTAACTTAAGTAACTTAAGTAACTTAAGTAACTTAAGTAACTTAAGTAACTTAAGTAAATTAAGTAAATTAAGTAAATTAAGTAAATCAAGTAAATCAAGTAAATCAAGTAAATCAAGTAAATCAAGTAAATCAAGTAAATCAAGTAAATCAAGTAAATCAAGTAAATCAAGTAAATCAAGTAAATCAAGTAAATCAAGTAAATCAAGTAAATCAAGTAAATCAAGTAAATCAAGTAAATCAAGTAAATCAAGTAAATCAAGTAAATTAAGTAAATCAAGTAAATCAAATAAATCAAGTAAATCAAGTAAATTAAGTAAATTAAGTAAATTAGGTAAATTAAGTAAATTAAGTAAATTAAGTAAATTAAGTAACTTAAGTAACTTAAGTAACTTAAGTAACTTAAGTAACTTAAGTAACTTAAGTAACTTAAGTAACTTAAGTAACTTAAGTAACTTAAGAAACTTAAGTAACTTAAGTAACTTAAGTAACTTAAGTAACTTAAGTAACTTAAGTAACTTAAGTAACTTAAGTAACTTAAGTAACTTAAGTAACTTAAGTAACTTAAGTAAATTAGGTAAATTAAGTAAATTAAGTAAATTAAGTAATTCAAGTAAATCAAGTAAATCAAGTAAATCAAGTAAATCAAGTAAATCAAGTAAATCAAGTAAATCAAGTAAATCAAGTAAATCAAGTAAATCAAGTAAATCAAGTAAATCAAGTAAATCAAGTAAATCAAGTAAATCAAGTAAATCAAGTAAATTAAGTAAATTAAGTAACTTAAGTAACTTAAGTAACTTAAGTAAATTAAGTAAATTAAGTAAATTAAGTAAATTAAGTAAATTAAGTAAATTAAGTAAATCAAGTAAATCAAGTAAATCAAGTAAATCAAGTAAATCAAGTAAATCAAGTAAATCAAGTAAATCAAGTAAATCAAGTAAATCAAGTAAATCAAGTAAATCAAGTAAATCAAGTAAATCAAGTAAATCAAGTAAATCAAGTAAATCAAGTAAATCAAGTAAATCAAGTAAATCAAGTAAATCAAGTAAATCAAGTAAATCAAGTAAATCAAGTAACTTAAGTAACTTAAGTAACTTAAGTAACTTAAGTAACATAAGTAACTTAAGTAACTTAAGTAACTTAAGTAACTTAAGTAACTTAAGTAACTTAAGTAACTTAAGTAACTTAAGTAAATTAAGTAAATTAAGTAAATTAAGTAAATTAAGTAAATCAAGTAAATCAAGTAAATCAAGTAAATCAAGTAAATCAAGTAAATCAAGTAAATCAAGTAAATCAAGTAAATCAAGTAAATCAAGTAAATCAAGTAAATCAAGTAAATCAAGTAAATCAAGTAAATCAAGTAAATCAAGTAAATCAAGTAAATCAAGTAAATCAAGTAAATCAAGTAAATCAAGTAAATTAAGTAACTTAAGTAACTTAAGTAACTTAAGTAAGTTAAGTAACTTAAGTAAATCAAGTAAATCAAGTAAATCAAGTAAATCAAGTAAATCAAGTAAATCAAGTAAATCAAGTAAATCAAGTAAATCAAGTAAATCAAGTAAATCAAGTAAATCAAGTAAATCAAGTAAATCAAGTAAATCAAGTAAATTAAGTAACTTAAGTAACTTAAGTAACTTAAGTAAGTTAAGTAACTTAAGTAAATCAAGTAAATCAAGTAAATCAAGTAAATCAAGTAAATCAAGTAAATCAAGTAAATCAAGTAAATCAAGTAAATTAAGTAAATCAAGTAAATCAAGTAAATCAAGTAAATCAAGTAAATTAAGTAAATTAAGTAAATTAAGTAAATTAAGTAAATTAAGTAAATTAAGTAAATTAAGTAAATTAAGTAACTTAAGTAACTTAAGTAACTTAAGTAACTTAAGTAACTTAAGTAACTTAAGCAACTTAAGTAACTTAAGTAACTTAAGTAACTTAAGTAACTTAAGTAACTTAAGTAACTTAAGTAACTTAAGAAACTTAAGTAACTTAAGTAATTTAAGTAACTTAAGTAACTTAAGTAACTTAAGTAACTTAAGTAACTTAAGTAACTTAAGTAACTTAAGTAACTTAAGTAACTTAAGTAACTTAAGTAACTTAAGTAACTTAAGTAACTTAAGTAACTTAAGTAACTTAAGTAACTTAAGTAACTTAAGTAACTTAAGTAACTTAAGTAACTTAAGTAACTTAAGTAACTTAAGTAACTTAAGTAACTTAAGTAATTTAAGTAACTTAAGTAACTTAAGTAACTTAAGTAACTTAAGTAACTTAAGTAACTTAAGTAACTTAAGTAACTTAAGTAACTTAAGTAACTAAAGTAACTTAAGTAACTTAAGTAACTTAAGTAACTTAAGTAAATTAAGTAAATTAAGTAAATTTAGTAAATCAAGTAAATCAAGTAAATCAAGTAAATCAAGTAAATCAAATAAATCAAGTAAATCAAGTAAATCAAGTAAATCAAGTAAATCAAGTAAATCAAGTAAATCAAGTAAATCAAGTAAATCAAGTAAATCAAGTAAATCAAGTAAATCAAGTAAATCAAGTAAATCAAGTAACTTAAGTAACTTAAGTAACTTAAGTAACTTAAGTAACTTAAGTAAATTAAGTAAATTAAGTAAATTAAGTAAATTAAGTAAATCAAGTAAATCAAGTAAATCAAGTAAATCAAGTAAATCAAGTAAATCAAGTAAATCAAGTAAATCAAGTAAATCAAGTAAATCAAGTAAATCAAGTAAATCAAGTAAATCAAGTAAATCAAGTAAATCAAGTAAATCAAGTAAATCAAGTAAATCAAGTTAATCAAGTAAATCAAGTAAATCAAGTAAATCAAGTAAATCAAGTAAATCAAGTAAATCAAGTAAATTAAGTAAATTAAGTAAATTAAGTAAATTAAGTAAATTAAGTAAATTAAGTAAATTAAGTAAATCAAGTAAATCAAGTAAATCAAGTAAATCAAGTAAATCAAGTAAATCAAGTAAATCAAGTAAATCAAGTAAATCAAGTAAATCAAGTAAATCAAGTAAATCAAGTAAATCAAGTAAATCAAGTAAATCAAGTAAATCAAGTAAATCAAGTAAATCAAGTAAATCAAGTAAATCAAGTAAATCAAGTAAATCAAGTAAATCAAGTAAATCAAGTAAATCAAGTAAATCAAGTAAATCAAGTAAATCAAGTAAATCAAGTAAATCAAGTAAATCAAGTAAATCAAGTAAATCAAGTAACTTAAGTAACTTAAGTAACTTAAGTAACTTAAGTAACTTAAGTAACTTAAGTAACTTAAGTAACTTAAGTAACTTAAGTAACTTAAGTAACTTAAGTAACTTAAGTAAATTAAGTAAATTAAGTAAATTAAGTAAATCAAGTAAATCAAGTAAATCAAGTAAATCAAGTAAATCAAGTAAATCAAGTAAATCAAGTAAATCAAGTAAATCAAGTAAATCAAGTAAATCAAGTAAATCAAGTAAATCAAGTAAATCAAGTAAATCAAGTAAATCAAGTAAATCAAGTAAATCAAGTAAATCAAGTAAATTAAGTAAATCAAGTAAATCAAATAAATCAAGTAAATCAAGTAAATTAAGTAAATTAAGTAAATTAGGTAAATTAAGTAAATTAAGTAAATTAAGTAAATTAAGTAACTTAAGTAACTTAAGTAACTTAAGTAACTTAAGTAACTTAAGTAACTTAAGTAACTTAAGTAACTTAAGTAACTTAAGTAACTTAAGTAACTTAAGAAACTTAAGTAACTTAAGTAACTTAAGTAACTTAAGTAACTTAAGTAACTTAAGTAACTTAAGTAACTTAAGTAACTTAAGTAACTTAAGTAACTTAAGTAACTTAAGTAAATTAGGTAAATTAAGTAAATTAAGTAAATTAAGTAATTCAAGTAAATCAAGTAAATCAAGTAAATCAAGTAAATCAAGTAAATCAAGTAAATCAAGTAAATCAAGTAAATCAAGTAAATCAAGTAAATCAAGTAAATCAAGTAAATCAAGTAAATCAAGTAAATCAAGTAAATCAAGTAAATCAAGTAAATCAAGTAAATCAAGTAAATCAAGTAAATCAAGTAAATTAAGTAAATTAAGTAACTTAAGTAACTTAAGTAACTTAAGTAAATTAAGTAAATTAAGTAAATTAAGTAAATTAAGTAAATTAAGTAAATTAAGTAAATCAAGTAAATCAAGTAAATCAAGTAAATCAAGTAAATCAAGTAAATCAAGTAAATCAAGTAAATCAAGTAAATCAAGTAAATCAAGTAAATCAAGTAAATCAAGTAAATCAAGTAAATCAAGTAAATCAAGTAAATCAAGTAAATCAAGTAAATCAAGTAAATCAAGTAAATCAAGTAAATCAAGTAAATCAAGTAAATCAAGTAAATCAAGTAAATCAAGTAAATCAAGTAAATCAAGTAAATCAAGTAACTTAAGTAACTTAAGTAACTTAAGTAACTTAAGTAACATAAGTAACTTAAGTAACTTAAGTAACTTAAGTAACTTAAGTAACTTAAGTAACTTAAGTAACTTAAGTAACTTAAGTAAATTAAGTAAATTAAGTAAATTAAGTAAATTAAGTAAATCAAGTAAATCAAGTAAATCAAGTAAATCAAGTAAATCAAGTAAATCAAGTAAATCAAGTAAATCAAGTAAATCAAGTAAATCAAGTAAATCAAGTAAATCAAGTAAATCAAGTAAATCAAGTAAATCAAGTAAATCAAGTAAATCAAGTAAATCAAGTAAATCAAGTAAATCAAGTAAATCAAGTAAATCAAGTAAATCAAGTAAATCAAGTAAATCAAGTAAATTAAGTAACTTAAGTAACTTAAGTAAGTTAAGTAACTTAAGTAAATCAAGTAAATCAAGTAAATCAAGTAAATCAAGTAAATCAAGTAAATCAAGTAAATCAAGTAAATCAAGTAAATCAAGTAAATCAAGTAAATCAAGTAAATTAAGTAAATCAAGTAAATCAAGTAAATCAAGTAAATCAAGTAAATTAAGTAAATTAAGTAAATTAAGTAAATTAAGTAAATTAAGTAAATTAAGTAAATTAAGTAAATTAAGTAACTTAAGTAACTTAAGTAACTTAAGTAACTTAAGTAACTTAAGTAACTTAAGCAACTTAAGTAACTTAAGTAACTTAAGTAACTTAAGTAACTTAAGTAACTTAAGTAACTTAAGTAACTTAAGAAACTTAAGTAACTTAAGTAATTTAAGTAACTTAAGTAACTTAAGTAACTTAAGTAACTTAAGTAACTTAAGTAACTTAAGTAACTTAAGTAACTTAAGTAACTTAAGTAACTTAAGTAACTTAAGTAACTTAAGTAACTTAAGTAACTTAAGTAACTTAAGTAACTTAAGTAACTTAAGTAACTTAAGTAACTTAAGTAACTTAAGTAACTTAAGTAACTTAAGTAACTTAAGTAACTTAAGTAACTTAAGTAACTTAAGTAACTTAAGTAACTTAAGTAACTTAAGTAACTTAAGTAACTTAAGTAACTTAAGTAACTTAAGTAACTTAAGTAACTTAAGTAACTTAAGTAACTTAAGTAACTTAAGTAACTTAAGTAACTTAAGTAAATTAAGTAACTTAAGTAACTTAAGTAACTTAAGTAACTTAAGTAACTTATGTAACTTAAGTAACTTAAGTAACTTAAGTAAATCAAGTAAATCAAGTAAATCAAGTAAATCAAGTAACTTAAGTAACTTAAGTAACTTAAGTAACTTAAGTAACTTAAGTTACTTAAGTAACTTAAGTAACTAAAGTAAATCAAGTAAATCAAGTAAATCAAGTAAATCAAGTAAATTAAGTAAATCAAGTAAATCAAGTAAATCAAGTAAATCAAGTAAATCAAGTAAATCAAGTAAATCAAGTAAATCAAGTAAATCAAGTAAATCAAGTAAATCAAGTAAATCAAGTAAATCAAGTAAATCAAGTTAATCAAGTAAATCAAGTAAATTAAGTAACTTAAGTAACTTAAGTAACTTTAGTAACTTAAGTAACTTAAGTAACTTAAGTAACTTAAGTAAATCAAGTAAATCAAGTAAATCAAGTAAATCAAGTAAATCAAGTAAATCAAGTAAATTAAGTAAATCAAGTAAATCAAGTAAATCAAGTAAATTAAGTAAATTAAGTAAATTAAGTAAATTAAGTAAATTAAGTAAATTAAGTAAATTAAGTAACTTAAGTAACTTAAGTAACTTAAGTAACTTAAGAAACTTAAGTAACTTAAGTAACTTAAGTAACTTAATTAACTTAAGTAACTTAAGTAACTTAAGTAACTTAAGTAACTTAAGTAACTTAAGTAACTTAAGTAACTTAAGTAACTTAAGTAACTTAAGTAACTTAAGTAACATAAGTAACTAAAGTAACTTAAGTAACTTAAGTAACTTAAGTAACTTAAGTAACTTAAGTAACTTAAGTAACTTAAGTAAATTAAGTAAATTTAGTAAATTTAGTAAATTAAGTAAATTAAGTAAATTAAGTAAATCAAGTAAATCAAGTAAATGAAGAAAATCAAGTAAATCAAGTAAATCAAGTAAATCAAGTAAATCAAGTAAATCAAGTAAATCAAGTAACTTAAGTAACTTAAGTAACTTAAGTAACTTAAGTAACTTAAGTAACTTAAGTAACTTAAGTAACTTAAGTAACTTAAGTTACTTAAGTAACTTAAGTAACTTAAGTAACTTAAGTAAATTAAGTAAATTAAGTAAATTAAGTAAATCAAGTAAATCAAGTAAATCAAGTAAATCAAGTAAATCAAGTAAATCAAGTAAATCAAGTAAATCAAGTAAATCAAGTAAATCAAGTAAATCAAGTAAATCAAGTAAATCAAGTAAATCAAGTAAATCAAGTAAATCAAGTAAATCAAGTAAATTAAGTAAATTAAGTAACTTAAGTAACTTAAGTTACTTAAGTAAATTAAGTAAATTAAGTAAATTAAGTAAATTAAGTAAATTAAGTAAATCAAGTAAATCAAGTAAATCAAGTAAATCAAGTAAATCAAGTAAATCAAGTAAATCAAGTAAATCAAGTAAATCAAGTAAATCAAGTAAATCAAGTAAATCAAGTAAATCAAGTAAATCAAGTAAATCAAGTAAATCAAGTAAATCAAGTAAATCAAGTAAATCAAGTAAATCAAGTAAATCAAGTAAATCAAGTAAATCAAGTAAATCAAGTAAATCAAGTAACTTAAGTAACTTAAGTAACTTAAGTAACTTAAGTAACTTAAGTAACTTAAGTAACTTAAGTAACTTAAGTAACTTAAGTAAATTAAGTAAATTAAGTAAATTAAGTAAATTAAGTAAATCAAGTAAATCAAGTAAATCAAGTAAATCAAGTAAATCAAGTAAATCAAGTCAATAGAGTAAATCAAGTAAATCAAGTTAATCAAGTAAATCAAGTAAATTAAGTAAATCAAGTAAATCAAATAAATCAAGTAAATCAAGTAAATTAAGTAAATTAAGTAAATTAGGTAAATTAAGTAAATTAAGTAAATTAAGTAACTTAAGTAACTTAAGTAACTTAAGTAACTTAAGTAACTTAAGTAACTTAAGAAACTTAAGTAACTTAAGTAACTTAAGTAACTTAAGTAACTTAAGTAACTTAAGTAACTTAAGTAACTTAAGTGACTTAAGTAACTTAAGTAACTTAAGTAACTTAAGAAACTTAAGTAACTTAAGTAATTTAAGTAACTTAAGTAACTTAAGTAACTTAAGTAACTTAAGTAACTTAAGTAACTTAAGTAACTTAAGTAACTTAAGTAACTTAAGTAACTTAAGTAACTTAAGTAACTTAAGTAACTTAAGTAACTTAAGTAACTTAAGTAACTTAAGTAACTTAAGTAACTTAAGTAACTTAAGTAACTTAAGTAACTTAAGTAACTTAAGTAACTTAAGTAACTTAAGTAACTTAAGTAACTTAAGTAACTTAAGTAACTTAAGTAACTTAAGTAACTTAAGTAACTTAAGTAACTTAAGTAACTTAAGTAACTTAAGTAAATCAAGTAAATCAAGTAAATCAAGTAAATCAAGTAAATCAAGTAAATCAAATAAATCAAGTAAATCAAGTAAATCAAGTAAATTAAGTAAATTAAGTAACTTAAGTAACTTAAGTAACTTAAGTAAATTAAGTAAATTAAGTAAATTAAGTAAATTAAGTAAATTAAGTAAATTAAGTAAATCAAGTAAATCAAGTAAATCAAGTAAATCAAGTAAATCAAGTAAATCAAGTAAATCAAGTAAATCAAGTAAATCAAGTAAATCAAGTAAATCAAGTAAATCAAGTTAATCAAGTAAATCAAGTAAATCAAGTAAATCAAGTAAATCAAGTAAATCAAGTAAATCAAGTAAATCAAGTAAATCAAGTAAATCAAGTAAATCAAGTAAATCAAGTAAATCAAGTAACTTAAGTAACTTAAGTAACTTAAGTAACTTAAGTAACTTAAGTAACTTAAGTAACTTAAGTAACTTAAGTAAATTAAGTAAATTAAGTAAATTAAGTAAATTAAGTAAATCAAGTAAATCAAGTAAATCAAGTAAATCAAGTAAATCAAGTAAATCAAGTAAATCAAGTAAATAGAGTAAATCAAGTAAATCAAGTAAATCAAGTAAATCAAGTAAATCAAGTAAATTAAGTAAATCAAGTAAATCAAATAAATCAAGTAAATCAAGTAAATTAAGTAAATTAAGTAAATTAGGTAAATTAAGTAAATTAAGTAAATTAAGTAACTTAAGTAACTTAAGTAACTTAAGTAACTTAAGTAACTTAAGTAACTTAAGTAACTTAAGTAACTTAAGTAACTTAAGAAACTTAAGTAACTTAAGTAACTTAAGTAACTTAAGTAACTTAAGTAACTTAAGTAACTTAAGTAACTTAAGTGACTTAAGTAACTTAAGTAACTTAAGTAACTTAAGAAACTTAAGTAACTTAAGTAATTTAAGTAACTTAAGTAACTTAAGTAACTTAAGTAACTTAAGTAACTTAAGTAACTTAAGTAACTTAAGTAACTTAAGTAACTTAAGTAACTTAAGTAACTTAAGTAACTTAAGTAACTTAAGTAACTTAAGTAACTAAAGTAACTTAAGTAACTTAAGTAACTTAAGTAACTTAAGTAACTTAAGTAACTTAAGTAACTTAAGTAACTTAAGTAACCTAAGTAACTTAAGTAACTTAAGTTACTTAAGTAACTTAAGTAACTTAAGTAACTTAAGTAACTTAAGTAACTTAAGTAACTTAAGTAACTTAAGTAACTTAAGTAACTTAAGTAACTTAAGTAACTTAAGTAACTTAAGTAAATCAAGTAAATCAAGTAAATCAAGTAACTTAAGTAACTTAAGTAACTTAAGTAACTTAAGTAACTTAAGTAACTTAAGTAACTTAAGTAACTTAAGTAACTTAAGTAACTTAAGTAACTTAAGTAACTTAAGTAAATCAAGTAAATCAAGTAAATCAAGTAAATCAAGTAAATCAAGTAAATTAAGTAAATCAAGTAAATCAAGTAAATCAAGTAAATCAAGTAAATCAAGTAAATCAAGTAAATCAAGTAAATCAAGTAAATCAAGTAAATCAAGTAAATCAAGTAAATCAAGTAAATCAAGTAAATCAAGTAAATCAAGTAAATCAAGTTAATCAAGTAAATCAAGTAAATTAAGTAACTTAAGTAACTTAAGTAACTTTAGTAACTTAAGTAACTTAAGTAACTTAAGTAACTTAAGTAAATCAAGTAAATCAAGTAAATCAAGTAAATCAAGTAAATCAAGTAAATCAAGTAAATTAAGTAAATCAAGTAAATCAAGTAAATCAAGTAAATCAAGTAAATTAAGCAAATTAAGTAAATTAAGTAAATTAAGTAAATTAAGTAAATTAAGTAACTTAAGTAACTTAAGTAACTTAAGTAACTTAAGTAACTTAAGTAACTTAAGTAACTTAAGTTACTTAAGTAACTTAAGTAACTTAAGTAACTTAAGTAACTTAAGTAACTTAAGTAACTTAAGTAACTTAAGTAACTAAAGTAACTTAAGTAACTTAAGTAACTTAAGTAACTTAAGTAACTTAAGTAACTTAAGTAACTTAAGTAACTTAAGTAAATTAAGTAAATTAAGTAAATTTAGTAAATTAAGTAAATTAAGTAAATTAAGTAAATCAAGTAAATCAAGTAAATCAAGTAAATCAAATAAATCAAGTAAATCAAGTAAATCAAGTAAATCAAGTAAATCAAGTAAATCAAGTAAATCAAGTAAATCAAGTAAATCAAGTAAATCAAGTAAATCAAGTAAATCAAGTAAATCAAGTAAATCAAGTAAATCAAGTAAATCAAGTAAATCAAGTAAATCAAGTAACTTAAGTAACTTAAGTAACTTAAGTAACTTAAGTAACTTAAGTAACTTAAGTAACTTAAGTAACTTAAGTAACTTAAGTAACTTAAGTAACTTAAGTAAATTAAGTAAATTAAGTAAATTAAGTAAATTAAGTAAATCAAGTAAATCAAGTAAATCAAGTAAATCAAGTAAATCAAGTAAATCAAGTAAATCAAGTAAATCAAGTAAATCAAGTAAATAAAGTAAATCAAGTAAATCAAGTAAATCAAGTAAATCAAGTTAATCAAGTAAATCAAGTAAATCAAGTAAATCAAGTAAATCAAGTAAATCAAGTAAATCAAGTAAATCAAGTAAATCAAGTAAATCAAGTAAATTAAGTAAATTAAGTAACTTAAGTAACTTAAGTAACTTAAGTAAATTAAGTAAATTAAGTAAATTAAGTAAATTAAGTAAATTAAGTAAATCAAGTAAATCAAGTAAATCAAGTAAATCAAGTAAATCAAGTAAATCAAGTAAATCAAGTAAATCAAGTAAATCAAGTAAATCAAGTAAATCAAGTAAATCAAGTAAATCAAGTAAATCAAGTAAATCAAGTAAATCAAGTAAATCAAGTAAATCAAGTAAATCAAGTAAATCAAGTAAATCAAGTAAATCAAGTAAATCAAGTAAATCAAGTAACTTAAGTAACTTAAGTAACTTAAGTAACTTAAGTAACTTAAGTAACTTAAGTAACTTAAGTAACTTAAGTAACTTAAGTAAATTAAGTAAATTAAGTAAATTAAGTAAATTAAGTAAATTAAGTAAATCAAGTAAATCAAGTAAATCAAGTAAATCAAGTAAATCAAGTAAATCAAGTAAATCAAGTAAATCAAGTAAATCAAGTAAATCAAGTAAATCAAGTAAATCAAGTAAATCAAGTAAATTAAGTAAATTAAGTAACTTAAGTAACTTAAGTAACTTAAGTAAATTAAGTAAATTAAGTAAATTAAGTAAATTAAGTAAATTAAGTAAATTAAGTAAATTAAGTAAATCAAGTAAATCAAGTAAATCAAGTAAATCAAGTAAATCAAGTAAATCAAGTAAATCAAGTAAATCAAGTAAATCAAGTAAATCAAGTAAATCAAGTAAATCAAGTAAATCAAGTAAATCAAGTAAATCAAGTAAATCAAGTAAATCAAGTAAATCAAGTAACTTAAGTAACTTAAGTAACTTAAGTAACTTAAGTAACTTAAGTAACTTAAGTAACTTAAGTAACTTAAGTAACTTAAGTAACTTAAGTAACTTAAGTAAATTAAGTAAATTAAGTAAATTAAGTAAATTAAGTAAATCAAGTAAATCAAGTAAATCAAGTAAATCAAGTAAATCAAGTAAATCAAGTAAATCAAGTAAATCAAGTAAATCAAGTAAATCAAGTAAATCAAGTAAATCAAGTAAATCAAGTAACTTAAGTAACTTAAGTAACTTAAGTAACTTAAGTAACTTAAGTAACTTAAGTAACTTAAGTAACTTAAGTAACTTAAGTAACTTAAGTAACTTAAGTAAATTAAGTAAATTAAGTAAATTAAGTAAATTAAGTAAATCAAGTAAATCAAGTAAATCAAGTAAATCAAGTAAATCAAGTAAATCAAGTAAATCAAGTAAATAAAGTAAATCAAGTAAATCAAGTAAATCAAGTAAATCAAGTTAATCAAGTAAATCAAGTAAATCAAGTAAATCAAGTAAATCAAGTAAATCAAGTAAATCAAGTAAATCAAGTAAATCAAGTAAATCAAGTAAATCAAGTAAATTAAGTAAATTAAGTAACTTAAGTAACTTAAGTAACTTAAGTAAATTAAGTAAATTAAGTAAATTAAGTAAATTAAGTAAATTAAGTAAATCAAGTAAATCAAGTAAATCAAGTAAATCAAGTAAATCAAGTAAATCAAGTAAATCAAGTAAATCAAGTAAATCAAGTAAATCAAGTAAATCAAGTAAATCAAGTAAATCAAGTAAATCAAGTAAATCAAGTAAATCAAGTAAATCAAGTAAATCAAGTAAATCAAGTAAATCAAGTAAATCAAGTAAATCAAGTAAATCAAGTAAATCAAGTAACTTAAGTAACTTAAGTAACTTAAGTAACTTAAGTAACTTAAGTAACTTAAGTAACTTAAGTAACTTAAGTAACTTAAGTAAATTAAGTAAATTAAGTAAATTAAGTAAATTAAGTAAATTAAGTAAATCAAGTAAATCAAGTAAATCAAGTAAATCAAGTAAATCAAGTAAATCAAGTAAATCAAGTAAATCAAGTAAATCAAGTAAATCAAGTAAATCAAGTAAATCAAGTTAATCAAGTAAATCAAGTAAATCAAGTAAATCAAGTAAATTAAGTAAATTAAGTAACTTAAGTAAATTAAGTAAATTAAGTAAATTAAGTAAATTAAGTAAATTAAGTAAATTAAGTAAATTAAGTAAATTAAGTAAATTAAGTAAATCAAGTAAATCAAGTAAATCAAGTAAATCAAGTAAATCAAGTAAATCAAGTAAATCAAGTAAATCAAGTAAATCAAGTAAATCAAGTAAATCAAGTAAATCAAGTAAATCAAGTAAATCAAGTAAATCAAGTAAATCAAGTAACTTAAGTAACTTAAGTAACTTAAGTAACTTAAGTAACTTAAGTAACTTAAGTAACTTAAGTAACTTAAGTAACTTAAGTAACTTAAGTAACTTAAGTAACTTAAGTAACTTAAGTAAATTAAGTAAATTAAGTAAATTAAGTAAATTAAGTAAATCAAGTAAATCAAGTAAATCAAGTAAATCAAGTAAATCAAGTAAATCAAGTAAATCAAGTAAATCAAGTAAATCAAGTAAATCAAGTAAATCAAGTAAATTAAGTAAATCAAGTAAATCAAATAAATCAAGTAAATCAAGTAAATTAAATAAATTAAGTAAATTAGGTAAATTAAGTAAATTAAGTAAATTAAGTAACTTAAGTAACTTAAGTAACTTAAGTAACTTAAGTAACTTAAGTAACTTAAGTAACTTAAGTAACTTAAGAAACTTAAGTAACTTAAGTAACTTAAGTAACTTAAGTAACTTAAGTAACTTAAGTAACTTAAGTAACTTAAGTGACTTAAGTAACTTAAGTAACTTAAGTAACTTAAGAAACTTAAGTAACTTAAGTAATTTAAGTAACTTAAGTAACTTAAGTAACTTAAGTAACTTAAGTAACTTAAGTAACTTAAGTAACTTAAGTAACTTAAGTAACTTAAGTAACTTAAGTAACTTAAGTAACTTAAGTAACTTAAGTAACTTAAGTAACTTAAGTAACTTAAGTAACTTAAGTAACTTAAGTAACTTAAGTAACTTAAGTAACTTAAGTAACTTAAGTAACTTAAGTAACTTAAGTAACTTAAGCAACTTAAGTAACTTAAGTAACTTAAGTAACTTAAGTAACTTAAGTAACTTAAGTAACTTAAGTAACTTAAGTAACTTAAGTAACTTAAGTAACTTAAGTAACTTAAGTAAATCAAGTAAATCAAGTAAATCAAGTAAATCAAGTAAATCAAGTAAATTAAGTAAATCAAGTAAATCAAGTAAATCAAGTAAATCAAGTAAATCAAGTAAATCAAGTAAATCAAGTAAATCAAGTAAATCAAGTAAATCAAGTTAATCAAGTAAATCAAGTAAATTAAGTAACTTAAGTAACTTAAGTAACTTTAGTAACTTAAGTAACTTAAGTAACTTAAGTAAATCAAGTAAATCAAGTAAATCAAGTAAATCAAGTAAATCAAGTAAATCAAGTAAATCAAGTAAATCAAGTAAATTAAGTAAATCAAGTAAATCAAGTAAATCAAGTAAATCAAGTAAATTAAGTAAATTAAGTAAATTAAGTAAATTAAGTAAATTAAGTAAATTAAGTAAATTAAGTAACTTAAGTAACTTAAGTAACTTAAGTAACTTAAGTAACTTAAGTAACTTAAGTAACTTAAGTAAATTAAGTAAATTAAGTAAATTAAGTAAATTAAGTAAATTAAGTAAATTAAGTAAATTAAGTAAATCAAGTAAATCAAGTAAATCAAGTAAATCAAGTAAATCAAGTAAATCAAGTAAATCAAGTAAATCAAGTAAATCAAGTAAATCAAGTAAATCAAGTAAATCAAGTAAATCAAGTAAATCAAGTAAATCAAGTAAATCAAGTAACTTAAGTAACTTAAGTAACTTAAGTAACTTAAGTAACTTAAGTAACTTAAGTAACTTAAGTAACTTAAGTAACTTAAGTAACTTAAGTAACTTAAGTAACTTAAGTAACTTAAGTAAATTAAGTAAATTAAGTAAATTAAGTAAATTAAGTAAATCAAGTAAATCAAGTAAATCAAGTAAATCAAGTAAATCAAGTAAATCAAGTAAATCAAGTAAATCAAGTAAATCAAGTAAATCAAGTAAATTAAGTAAATCAAGTAAATCAAATAAATCAAGTAAATCAAGTAAATTAAATAAATTAAGTAAATTAGGTAAATTAAGTAAATTAAGTAAATTAAGTAACTTAAGTAACTTAAGTAACTTAAGTAACTTAAGTAACTTAAGTAACTTAAGTAACTTAAGTAACTTAAGAAACTTAAGTAACTTAAGTAACTTAAGTAACTTAAGTAACTTAAGTAACTTAAGTAACTTAAGTAACTTAAGTGACTTAAGTAACTTAAGTAACTTAAGTAACTTAAGAAACTTAAGTAACTTAAGTAATTTAAGTAACTTAAGTAACTTAAGTAACTTAAGTAACTTAAGTAACTTAAGTAACTTAAGTAACTTAAGTAACTTAAGTAACTTAAGTAACTTAAGTAACTTAAGTAACTTAAGTAACTTAAGTAACTTAAGTAACTTAAGTAAATCAAGTAAATCAAGTAAATCAAGTAAATCAAGTAAATCAAGTAAATTAAGTAAATCAAGTAAATCAAGTAAATCAAGTAAATCAAGTAAATCAAGTAAATCAAGTAAATCAAGTAAATCAAGTAAATCAAGTAAATCAAGTAAATCAAGTTAATCAAGTAAATCAAGTAAATTAAGTAACTTAAGTAACTTAAGTAACTTTAGTAACTTAAGTAACTTAAGTAACTTAAGTAAATCAAGTAAATCAAGTAAATCAAGTAAATCAAGTAAATCAAGTAAATCAAGTAAATCAAGTAAATCAAGTAAATCAAGTAAATTAAGTAAATCAAGTAAATCAAGTAAATCAAGTAAATCAAGTAAATTAAGTAAATTAAGTAAATTAAGTAAATTAAGTAAATTAAGTAAATTAAGTAACTTAAGTAACTTAAGTAACTTAAGTAACTTAAGTAACTTAAGTAACTTAAGTAACTTAAGTAACTTAAGTAACTTAAGTAACTTAAGTAACTTAAGTAACTTAAGTAACTTAAGTAACTTAAGTAACTTAAGTAACTTAAGTAACTTAAGTAACTTAAGTAACTTAAGTAACTAAAGTAACTTAAGTAACTTAAGTAACTTAAGTAACTTAAGTAACTTAAGTAACTTAAGTAACTTAAGTAACTTAAGTAAATTAAGTAAATTAAGTAAATTTAGTAAATCAAGTAAATCAAGTAAATCAAGTAAATCAAGTAAATCAAATAAATCAAGTAAATCAAGTAAATCAAGTAAATCAAGTAAATCAAGTAAATCAAGTAAATCAAGTAAATCAAGTAAATCAAGTAAATCAAGTAAATCAAGTAAATCAAGTAACTTAAGTAACTTAAGTAACTTAAGTAACTTAAGTAACTTAAGTAACTTAAGTAACTTAAGTAACTTAAGTAACTTAAGTAACTTAAGTAACTTAAGTAACTTAAGTAAATTAAGTAAATTAAGTAAATTAAGTAAATCAAGTAAATCAAGTAAATCAAGTAAATCAAGTAAATCAAGTAAATCAAGTAAATCAAGTAAATCAAGTAAATCAAGTAAATCAAGTAAATCAAGTAAATCAAGTAAATCAAGTAAATCAAGTAAATCAAGTAAATCAAGTAAATCAAGTAAATCAAGTAAATCAAGTAAATCAAGTAAATCAAGTAAATCAAGTAAATCAAGTAAATCAAGTAAATCAAGTAAATCAAGTAAATTAAGTAAATTAAGTAACTTAAGTAAATTAAGTAAATTAAGTAAATTAAGTAAATTAAGTAAATCAAGTAAATCAAGTAAATCAAGTAAATCAAGTAAATCAAGTAAATCAAGTAAATCAAGTAAATCAAGTAAATCAAGTAAATCAAGTAAATCAAGTAAATCAAGTAAATCAAGTAAATCAAGTAAATCAAGTAAATCAAGTAAATCAAGTAAATCAAGTAAATCAAGTAAATCAAGTAAATCAAGTAAATCAAGTAAATCAAGTAAATCAAGTAACTTAAGTAACTTAAGTAACTTAAGTAACTTAAGTAACTTAAGTAACTTAAGTAACTTAAGTAACTTAAGTAACTTAAGTAACTTAAGTAACTTAAGTAACTTAAGTAACTTAAGTAAATTAAGTAAATTAAGTAAATTAAGTAAATCAAGTAAATCAAGTAAATCAAGTAAATCAAGTAAATCAAGTAAATCAAGTAAATCAAGTAAATCAAGTAAATCAAGTAAATCAAGTAAATCAAGTAAATCAAGTAAATCAAGTAAATCAAGTAAATCAAGTAAATCAAGTAAATCAAGTAAATTAAGTAAATCAAGTAAATCAAATAAATCAAGTAAATCAAGTAAATTAAGTAAATTAAGTAAATTAGGTAAATTAAGTAAATTAAGTAAATTAAGTAAATTAAGTAACTTAAGTAACTTAAGTAACTTAAGTAACTTAAGTAACTTAAGTAACTTAAGTAACTTAAGTAACTTAAGAAACTTAAGTAACTTAAGTAACTTAAGTAACTTAAGTAACTTAAGTAACTTAAGTAACTTAAGTAACTTAAGTAACTTAAGTAACTTAAGTAACTTAAGTAACTTAAGAAACTTAAGAAACTTAAGTAACTTAAGTAATTTAAGTAACTTAAGTAACTTAAGTAACTTAAGTAACTTAAGTAACTTAAGTAACTTAAGTAACTTAAGTAACTTAAGTAACTTAAGTAACTTAAGTAACTTAAGTAACTTAAGTAACTTAAGTAACTTAAGTAACTTAAGTAACTTAAGTAACTTAAGTAACTTAAGTAACTTAAGTAACTTAAGTAACTTAAGTAACTTAAGTAACTTAAGTAACTTAAGTAACTTAAGTAACTTAAGTAACTTAAGTAACTTAAGTAACTTAAGTAAATCAAGTAAATCAAGTAAATCAAGTAAATCAAGTAAATCAAGTAAATCAAGTAACTTAAGTAACTTAAGTAACTTAAGTAACTTAAGTAACTTAAGTAACTTAAGTAACTTAAGTAACTTAAGTAACTTAAGTAACTTAAGTAACTTAAGTAACTTAAGTAACTTAAGTAACTTAAGTAACTTAAGTAACTTAAGTAACTTAAGTAACTTAAGTAACTTAAGTAACTTAAGTAAATCAAGTAAATCAAGTAAATCAAGTAAATCAAGTAAATTAAGTAAATCAAGTAAATCAAGTAAATCAAGTAAATCAAGTAAATCAAGTAAATCAAGTAAATCAAGTAAATCAAGTAAATCAAGTAAATCAAGTAAATCAAGTAAATCATGTAAATCAAGTTTATCAAGTAAATCAAGTAAATTAAGTAACTTAAGTAACTTAAGTAACTTTAGTAACTTAAGTAACTTAAGTAACTTAAGTAACTTAAGTAAATCAAGTAAATCAAGTAAATCAAGTAAATCAAGTAAATCAAGTAAATTAAGTAAATCAAGTAAATCAAGTAAATCAAGTAAATTAAGTAAATTAAGTAAATTAAGTAAATTAAGTAAATTAAGTAACTTAAGTAACTTAAGTAACTTAAGTAACTTAAGTAACTTAAGTAACTTAAGTAACTTAAGTAACTTAAGTAACTTAAGTAACTTAAGTAACTTAAGTAACTTAAGTAACTTAAGTAACTTAAGTAACATAAGTAACTAAAGTAACTTAAGTAACTTAAGTAACTTAAGTAACTTAAGTAACTTAAGTAACTTAAGTAACTTAAGTAACTTAAGTAAATTAAGTAAATTTAGTAAATTTAGTAAATTTAGTAAATTAAGTAAATTAAGTAAATTAAGTAAATCAAGTAAATCAAGTAAATGAAGTAAATCAAGTAAATCAAGTAAATCAAGTAAATCAAGTAAATCAAGTAAATCAAGTAAATCAAGTAACTTAAGTAACTTAAGTAACTTAAGTAACTTAAGTAACTTAAGTAACTTAAGTAACTTAAGTAACTTAAGTAACTTAAGTAACTTAAGTAACTTAAGTAACTTAAGTAACTTAAGTAACTTAAGTAAATTAGGTAAATTAAGTAAATTAAGTAAATTAAGTAATTCAAGTAAATCAAGTAAATCAAGTAAATCAAGTAAATCAAGTAAATCAAGTAAATCAAGTAAATCAAGTAAATCAAGTAAATCAAGTAAATCAAGTAAATCAAGTAAATCAAGTAAATCAAGTAAATCAAGTAAATCAAGTAAATCAAGTAAATCAAGTAAATCAAGTAAATTAAGTAAATTAAGTAACTTAAGTAACTTAAGTAACTTAAGTAAATTAAGTAAATTAAGTAAATTAAGTAAATTAAGTAAATTAAGTAAATTAAGTAAATCAAGTAAATCAAGTAAATCAAGTAAATCAAGTAAATCAAGTAAATCAAGTAAATCAAGTAAATCAAGTAAATCAAGTAAATCAAGTAAATCAAGTAAATCAAGTAAATCAAGTAAATCAAGTAAATCAAGTAAATCAAGTAAATCAAGTAAATCAAGTAAATCAAGTAAATCAAGTAAATCAAGTAAATCAAGTAAATCAAGTAAATCAAGTAAATCAAGTAACTTAAGTAACTTAAGTAACTTAAGTAACTTAAGTAACTTAAGTAACATAAGTAACTTAAGTAACTTAAGTAACTTAAGTAACTTAAGTAACTTAAGTAACTTAAGTAACTTAAGTAAATTAAGTAAATTAAGTAAATTAAGTAAATTAAGTAAATCAAGTAAATCAAGTAAATCAAGTAAATCAAGTAAATCAAGTAAATCAAGTAAATCAAGTAAATCAAGTAAATCAAGTAAATCAAGTAAATCAAGTAAATCAAGTAAATCAAGTAAATCAAGTTAATCAAGTTAATCAAGTAAATCAAGTAAATTAAGTAACTTAAGTAACTTAAGTAACTTAAGTAAGTTAAGTAACTTAAGTAACTTAAGTAAATCAAGTAAATCAAG
Organism: Nebria brevicollis; assembly: GCA_944738965.1. Taxonomy (NCBI): domain Eukaryota; kingdom Metazoa; phylum Arthropoda; class Insecta; order Coleoptera; family Carabidae; genus Nebria; species Nebria brevicollis. The sequence goes on from CALYJB010000151.1 coordinate 30,250, forward strand.
TAAATCAAGTAAATCAAGTAAATCAAGTAAATCAAGTAAATTAAGTAAATCAAGTAAATCAAGTAAATCAAGTAAATCAAGTAAATTAAGTAAATTAAGTAAATTAAGTAAATTAAGTAAATTAAGTAAATTAAGTAAATTAAGTAACTTAAGTAACTTAAGTAACTTAAGTAACTTAAGTAACTTAAGTAACTTAAGTTACTTAAGTAACTTAAGTAACTTAAGTAACTTAAGTAACTTAAGTAACTTAAGTAACTTAAGTAACTTAAGAAACTTAAGTAACTTAAGTAATTTAAGTAACTTAAGTAACTTAAGTAACTTAAGTAACTTAAGTAACTTAAGTAACTTAAGTAACTTAAGTAACTTAAGTAACTTAAGTAACTTAAGTAACTTAAGTAACTTAAGTAACTTAAGTAACTTAAGTAACTTAAGTAACTTAAGTAACTTAAGTAACTTAAGTAACTTAAGTAACTTAAGTAACTTAAGTAACTTAAGTAACTTAAGTAACTTAAGTAACTTAAGTAACTTAAGTAACTTAAGTAACTTAAGTAACTTAAGTAACTTAAGTAACTTAAGTAACTTAAGTAACTTATGTAACTTAAGTAACTTAAGTAACTTAAGTAAATCAAGTAAATCAAGTAAATCAAGTTAATCAAGTAAATCAAGTAAATCAAGTAAATCAAGTAAATCAAGTAAATCAAGTAAATCAAGTAAATCAAGTTAATCAAGTAAATCAAGTAAATTAAGTAACTTAAGTAACTTAAGTAACTTTAGTAACTTAAGTAACTTAAGTAACTTAAGTAACTTAAGTAACTTAAGTAAATCAAGTAAATCAAGTAAATCAAGTAAATCAAGTAAATCAAGTAAATTAAGTAAATCAAGTAAATCAAGTAAATCAAGTAAATTAAGTAAATTAAGTAAATTAAGTAAATTAAGTAAATTATGTAAATTAAGTAAATTAAGTAACTTAAGTAACTTAAGTAACTTAAGTAACTTAAGTAACTTAAGTAACTTAAGTAACTTAAGTAACTTAAGTAACTTAAGTAACTTAAGTAACTTAAGTAAATTAAGTAAATTTAGTAAATTTAGTAAATTAAGTAAATTAAGTAAATTAAGTAAATCAAGTAAATCAAGTAAATGAAGAAAATCAAGTAAATCAAGTAAATCAAGTAAATCAAGTAAATCAAGTAAATCAAGTAAATCAAGTAAATCAAGTAACTTAAGTAACTTAAGTAACTTAAGTAACTTAAGTAACTTAAGTAACTTAAGTAACTTAAGTAACTTAAGTAACTTAAGTAACTTAAGTAACTTAAGTAACTTAAGTAACTTAAGTAAATTAAGTAAATTAAGTAAATTAAGTAAATCAAGTAAATCAAGTAAATCAAGTAAATCAAGTAAATCAAGTAAATCAAGTAAATCAAGTAAATCAAGTAAATCAAGTAAATCAAGTAAATCAAGTAAATCAAGTAAATCAAGTAAATCAAGTAAATCAAGTAAATCAAGTAAATCAAGTAAATCAAGTAAATCAAGTAAATCAAGTAAATCAAGTAAATCAAGTAAATCAAGTAAATCAAGTAAATCAAGTAAATCAAGTAAATTAAGTAAATTAAGTAACTTAAGTAACTTAAGTTACTTAAGTAAATTAAGTAAATTAAGTAAATTAAGTAAATTAAGTAAATTAAGTAAATCAAGTAAATCAAGTAAATCAAGTAAATCAAGTAAATCAAGTAAATCAAGTAAATCAAGTAAATCAAGTAAATCAAAGAAATCAAGTAAATCAAGTAAATCAAGTAAATCAAGTAAATCAAGTAAATCAAGTAAATCAAGTAAATCAAGTAAATCAAGTAAATCAAGTAAATCAAGTAAATCAAGTAAATCAAGTAAATCAAGTAAATCAAGTAAATCAAGTAAATCAAGTAAATCAAGTAAATCAAGTAAATCAAGTAAATCAAGTTAATCAAGTAAATCAAGTAAATTAAGTAACTTAAGTAACTTAAGTAACTTTAGTAACTTAAGTAACTTAAGTAACTTAAGTAACTTAAGTAAATCAAGTAAATCAAGTAAATCAAGTAAATCAAGTAAATCAAGTAAATTAAGTAAATCAAGTAAATCAAGTAAATCAAGTAAATTAAGTAAATTAAGTAAATTAAGTAAATTAAGTAAATTATGTAAATTAAGTAAATTAAGTAACTTAAGTAACTTAAGTAACTTAAGTAACTTAAGTAACTTAAGTAACTTAAGTAACTTAAGTAACTTAAGTAACTTAAGTAAATTAAGTAAATTTAGTAAATTTAGTAAATTAAGTAAATTAAGTAAATTAAGTAAATCAAGTAAATGAAGAAAATCAAGTAAATCAAGTAAATCAAGTAAATCAAGTAAATCAAGTAAATCAAGTAAATCAAGTAACTTAAGTAACTTAAGTAACTTAAGTAACTTAAGTAACTTAAGTAACTTAAGTAACTTAAGTAACTTAAGTAACTTAAGTAACTTAAGTAACTTAAGTAACTTAAGTAACTTAAGTAACTTAAGTAAATTAAGTAAATTAAGTAAATTAAGTAAATTAAGTAAATCAAGTAAATCAAGTAAATCAAGTAAATCAAGTAAATCAAGTAAATCAAGTAAATCAAGTAAATCAAGTAAATCAAGTAAATCAAGTAAATCAAGTAAATCAAGTAAATCAAGTAAATCAAGTAAATCAAGTAAATCAAGTAAATCAAGTAAATCAAGTAAATCAAGTAAATCAAGTAAATTAAGTAAATTAAGTAACTTAAGTAACTTAAGTAACTTAAGTTACTTAAGTTACTTAAGTAAATTAAGTAAATTAAGTAAATTAAGTAAATTAAGTAAATTAAGTAAATCAAGTAAATCAAGTAAATCAAGTAAATCAAGTAAATCAAGTAAATCAAGTAAATCAAGTAAATCAAAGAAATCAAGTAAATCAAGTAAATCAAGTAAATCAAGTAAATCAAGTAAATCAAGTAAATCAAGTAAATCAAGTAAATCAAGTAAATCAAGTAAATCAAGTAAATCAAGTAACTTAAGTAACTTAAGTAACTTAAGTAACTTAAGTAACTTAAGTAACTTAAGTAACTTAAGTAACTTAAGTAACTTAAGTAACTTAAGTAACTTAAGTAACTTAAGTAACTTAAGTAACTTAAGTAAATTAAGTAAATTAAGTAAATTAAGTAAATTAAGTAAATCAAGTAAATCAAGTAAATCAAGTAAATCAAGTAAATCAAGTAAATCAAGTAAATCAAGTAAATCAAGTAAATCAAGTAAATCAAGTAAATCAAGTAAATCAAGTAAATCAAGTAAATCAAGTAAATCAAGTAAATCAAGTAAATTAAGTAAATCAAGTAAATCAAATAAATCAAGTAAATCAAGTAAATTAAGTAAATTAAGTAAATTAGGTAAATTAAGTAAATTAAGTAAATTAAGTAAATTAAGTAACTTAAGTAACTTAAGTAACTTAAGTAACTTAAGTAACTTAAGTTACTTAAGTAACTTAAGAAACTTAAGTAACTTAAGTAACTTAAGTAACTTAAGTAACTTAAGTAACTTAAGTAACTTAAGTAACTTAAGTAACTTAAGTAACTTAAGTAACTTAAGTAACTTAAGTAACTTAAGTAACTTAAGAAACTTAAGTAACTTAAGTAATTTAAGTAACTTAAGTAACTTAAGTAACTTAAGTAACTTAAGTAACTTAAGTAACTTAAGTAACTTAAGTAATTTAAGTAACTTAAGTAACTTAAGTAACTTAAGTAACTTAAGTAACTTAAGTAACTTAAGTAACTTAAGTAACTTAAGTAACTTAAGTTACTTAAGTTACTTAAGTTACTTAAGTTACTTAAGTTACTTAAGTTACTTAAGTTACTTAAGTTACTTAAATTACCTAAGTTACTTAAGTTTCTTAAGTTACTTAAGTTACTTAAGTTACTTAAGTTACTTAAGTTACTTAAGTTACTTAAGTTACTTAAGTTACTTAAGTTACTTAAGTAACTTAAGTTACTTAAGTTACTTAAGTTACTTAAGTTTCTTAAGTTACTTAAGTAACTTAAGTTACTTAAGTTACTTAAGTTACTTAAGTTACTTAAGTTACTTAATTTACTTAATTTACTTAATTTACTTAATTTACCTAATTTACTTAATTTACTTAATTTACTTGATTTACTTGATTTACTTGATTTATTTGATTTACTTAATTTACTTGATTTACTTGATTTACTTGATTTACTTGATTTACTTGATTTACTTGATTTACTTGATTTACTTGATTTACTTGATTTACTTGATTTACTTGATTTACTTGATTTACTTGATTTACTTGATTTACTTGATTTACTTAATTTACTTAATTTACTTAATTTACTTAATTTACTTAATTTACTTAAGTAACTTAAGTTACTTAAGTTACTTAATTTACTTAATTTACTTGATTTACTTGATTAACTTGATTTACTTGATTTACTTGATTTACTTGATTTACTTGATTTACTTGATTTACTTGATTTACTTGATTTACTTGATTTACTTGATTTACTTGATTTACTTGATTTACTTGATTTACTTGATTTACTTGATTTACTTGATTTACTTGATTTACTTAATTTACTTAATTTACTTAATTTACTTAATTTACTTAATTTACTTAAGTTACTTAAGTTACTTAAGTTACTTAAGTTACTTAAGTTACTTAAGTTACTTAAGTTACTTAAGTTACTTAAGTTACTTAAGTTACTTAAGTTACTTAAGTTACTTAAGTTACTTGATTTACTTGATTTACTTGATTTACTTGATTTACTTGATTTACTTGATTTACTTGATTTTCTTCATTTACTTGATTTACTTGATTTACTTAATTTACTTAATTTACTTAATTTACTAAATTTACTAAATTTACTTAATTTACTTAAGTTACTTAAGTTACTTAAGTTACTTAAGTTACTTAAGTTACTTAAGTTACTTAAGTTACTTAAGTTACTTAAGTTACTTAAGTTACTTAAGTTACTTAAGTTACTTAAGTTACTTAAGTTACTTAAGTTACTTAAGTTACTTTAGTTACTTATGTTACTTAAGTTACTTAAGTTACTTAAGTTACTTAAGTTACTTAAGTTACTTAAGTTACTTAAGTTACTTAAGTTACTTAAGTTACTTAAGTTAATTAAGTTACTTAAGTTACTTAAGTTACTTAAGTTTCTTAAGTTACTTAAGTTACTTAAGTTACTTAAGTTACTTAATTTACTTAATTTACTTAATTTACTTAATTTACTTAATTTACTTAATTTACTTAATTTACTTGATTTACTTGATTTACTTGATTTACTTAATTTACTTGATTTACTTGATTTACTTGATTTACTTGATTTACTTGATTTACTTAAGTTACTTAAGTTACTTAAGTTACTTAAGTTACTAAAGTTACTTAAGTTACTTAAGTTACTTAATTTACTTGATTTACTTGATTAACTTGATTTACTTGATTTACTTGATTTACTTGATTTACTTGATTTACTTGATTTACTTGATTTACTTGATTTACTTGATTTACTTGATTTACTTGATTTACTTGATTTACTTGATTTACTTAATTTACTTGATTTACTTGATTTACTTGATTTACTTGATTTACTTTAGTTACTTAAGTTACTTAAGTAACTTAAGTTACTTAAGTTACTTAAGTTACTTAAGTTACTTAAGTTACTTAAGTTACTTGATTTACTTGATTTACTTGATTTACTTAAGTTACTTAAGTTACTTAAGTTACATAAGTTACTTAAGTTACTTAAGTTACTTAAGTTACTTAAGTTACTTAAGTTACTTAAGTTACTTAAGTTACTTAAGTTACTTAAGTTACTTAAGTTACTTAAGTTACTTAAGTTACTTAAGTTACTTAAGTTACTTAAGTTACTTAAGTTACTTAAGTTACTTAAGTTACTTAAGTTACTTAAGTTACTTAAGTTACTTAAGTTACTTAAGTTACTTAAGTTACTTAAGTTACTTAAGTTACTTAAGTTACTTAAGTTACTTAAGTTACTTAAGTTACTTAAGTTACTTAAGTTACTTAAGTTACTTAAGTTACTTAAGTTACTTAAGTTACTTAAGTTACTTAAGTTACTTAAGTTACTTAAATTACTTAAGTTACTTAAGTTTCTTAAGTTACTTAAGTTACTTAAGTTACTTAAGTTACTTAAGTTAACTTAAGTAACTTAAGTAACTTAAGTAACTTAAGTAAATCAAGTAAATCAAGTAAATCAAGTAAATCAAGTAACTTAAGTAACTTAAGTAACTTAAGTAACTTAAGTAACTTAAGTAACTTAAGTAACTTAAGTAACTTAAGTAACTTAAGTAACTTAAGTAACTTAAGTAACTTAAGTAACTTAAGTAACTTAAGTAACTTAAGTAACTTAAGTAACTTAAGTAACTTAAGTAACTTAAGTAACTTAAGTAAATCAAGTAAATCAAGTAAATCAAGTAAATTAAGTAAATCAAGTAAATCAAGTAAATCAAGTAAATCAAGTAAATCAAGTAAATCAAGTAAATCAAGTAAATCAAGTAAATCAAGTAAATCAAGTAAATCAAGTAAATCAAGTAAATCAAGTTAATCAAGTAAATCAAGTAAATTAAGTAACTTAAGTAACTTAAGTAACTTTAGTAACTTAAGTAACTTAAGTAACTTAAGTAACTTAAGTAAATCAAGTAAATCAAGTAAATCAAGTAAATCAAGTAAATCAAGTAAATCAAGTAAATTAAGTAAATCAAGTAAATTAAGTAAATCAAGTAAATCAAGTAAATTAAGTAAATTAAGTAAATTAAGTAAATTAAGTAAATTAAGTAAATTAAGTAAATTAAGTAAATTAAGTAAATTAAGTAACTTAAGTAACTTAAGTAACTTAAGTAACTTAAGTAACTTAAGTAACTTAAGTAACTTAAGTAACTTAAGTAACTTAAGTAACTTAAGTAACTTAAGTAACTTAAGTAACTTAAGTAACTTAAGTAACTTAAGTAACTTAAGTAACTTAAGTAACTTAAGTAATTTAAGAAACTTAAGTAACTTAAGTAACTTAAGTAACTTAAGTAACTTAAGTAACATAAGTAACTAAAGTAACTTAAGTAACTTAAGTAACTTTAGTAACTTAAGTAACTTAAGTAACTTAAGTAACTTAAGTAACTTAAGTAACTTAAGTAACTTAAGTAACTTAAGTAACTTAAGTAACTTAAGTAACTTAAGTAAATCAAGTAAATCAAGTAAATCAAGTAAATTAAGTAAATCAAGTAAATCAAGTAAATCAAGTAAATCAAGTAAATCAAGTAAATCAAGTAAATCAAGTAAATCAAGTAAATCAAGTAAATCAAGTAAATCAAGTAAATCAAGTAAATCAAGTAAATCAAGTAATTCAAGTAAATCAAGTAAATCAAGTTAATCAAGTAAATCAAGTAAATTAAGTAACTTAAGTAAATTAAGTAACTTAAGTAACTTAAGTAACTTTAGTAACTTAAGTAACTTAAGTAAATCAAGTAAATCAAGTAAATCAAGTAAATCAAGTAAATCAAGTAAATTAAGTAAATCAAGTAAATCAAGTAAATCAAGTAAATCAAGTAAATTAAGTAAATTAAGTAAATTAAGTAAATTAAGTAAATTAAGTAAATTAAGTAAATTAAGTAAATTAAGTAAATTAAGTAACTTAAGTAACTTAAGTAACTTAAGTAACTTAAGTAACTTAAGTAACTTAAGTAACTTAAGTAACTTAAGTAACTTAAGTAACTGAAGTAACTTAAGTAACTTAAGTAACTTAAGTAACTTAAGTAACTTAAGTAACTTAAGAAACTTAAGTAACTTAAGTAATTTAAGTAACTTAAGTAACTTAAGTAACTTAAGTAACTTAAGTAACTTAAGTAACTTAAGTAACTTAAGTAACTTAAGTAACTTAAGTAACTTAAGTAACTTAAGTAACTTAAGTAACTTAAGTAACTTAAGTAACTTAAGTAACTTAAGTAACTTAAGTAACTTAAGTAACTTAAGTAACTTAAGTAACTTAAGTAACTTAAGTAACTTAAGTAACTTAAGTAACTTAAGTAACTTAAGTAACTTAAGTAACTTAAGTAACTTTAGTAACTTAAGTAACTTAAGTAACTTAAGTAACTTAAGTAACTTAAGTAACTTAAGTAACTTAAGTAACTTAAGTAACTTAAGTAACTTAAGTAACTTATGTAACTTAAGTAACTTAAGTAACTTAAGTAACTTAAGTAACTTAAGTAAATCAAGTAAATCAAGTAAATCAAGTAAATCAAGTAACTTATGTAACTTAAGTAACTTAAGTAACTTAAGTAACTTAAGTAACTTAAGTAACTTAAGTAACTTAAGTAACTAAAGTAAATCAAGTAAATCAAGTAAATCAAGTAAATTAAGTAAATCAAGTAAATCAAGTAAATCAAGTAAATCAAGTAAATCAAGTAAATCAAGTAAATCAAGTAAATCAAGTAAATCAAGTAAATCAAGTAAATCAAGTAAATCAAGTAAATCAAGTTAATCAAGTAAATCAAGTAAATTAAGTAACTTAAGTAACTTAAGTAACTTTAGTAACTTAAGTAACTTAAGTAACTTAAGTAACTTAAGTAACTTAAGTAAATCAAGTAAATCAAGTAAATCAAGTAAATCAAGTAAATCAAGTAAATTAAGTAAATCAAGTAAATCAAGTAAATCAAGTAAATTAAGTAAATTAAGTTAATTAAGTAAATTAAGTAAATTAAGTAAATTAAGTAACTTAAGTAACTTAAGTAACTTAAGTTACTTAAGTTACTTAAGTTACTTAAGTTACTTAAGTTACTTTAGTTACTTATGTTACTTAAGTTACTTAAGTAACTTAAGTAACTTAAGTAACTTAAGTAACTTAAGTAACTTAAGTAACTTAAGTAACATAAGTAACTAAAGTAACTTAAGTAACTTAAGTAACTTAAGTAACTTAAGTAACTTAAGTAACTTAAGTAACTTAAGTAAATTAAGTAAATTTAGTAAATTTAGTAAATTAAGTAAATTAAGTAAATTAAGTAAATCAAGTAAATCAAGTAAATGAAGTAAATCAAGTAAATCAAGTAAATCAAGTAAATCAAGTAAATCAAGTAAATCAAGTAAATCAAGTAAATCAAGTAAATCAAGTAAATCAAGTAAATCAAGTAAATCAAGTAAATCAAGTAACTTAAGTAACTTAAGTAACTTAAGTAACTTAAGTAACTTAAGTAACTTAAGTAACTTAAGTAACTTAAGTAACTTAAGTAACTTAAGTAACTTAAGTAACTTAAGTAACTTAAGTAACTTAAGTAACTTAAGTAACTTAAGTAAATCAAGTAAATCAAGTAAATCAAGTAAATCAAGTAACTTATGTAACTTAAGTAACTTAAGTAACTTAAGTAACTTAAGTAACTTAAGTAACTTAAGTAACTTAAGTAACTAAAGTAAATCAAGTAAATCAAGTAAATCAAGTAAATCAAGTAAATCAAGTAAATCAAGTAAATCAAGTAAATCAAGTAAATCAAGTAAATCAAGTAAATCAAGTAAATCAAGTAAATCAAGTAAATCAAGTAAATCAAGTAAATCAAGTAAATCAAGTAAATCAAGTAAATTAAGTAAATTAAGTAACTTAAGTAACTTAAGTTACTTAAGTAAATTAAGTAAATTAAGTAAATTAAGTAAATTAAGTAAATTAAGTAAATTAAGTAAATTAAGTAAATCAAGTAAATCAAGTAAATCAAGTAAATCAAGTAAATCAAGTAAATCAAGTAAATCAAGTAAATCAAGTAAATCAAGTAAATCAAGTAAATCAAGTAAATCAAGTAAATCAAGTAAATCAAGTAAATCAAGTAAATCAAGTAAATCAAGTAAATCAAGTAAATCAAGTAAATCAAGTAAATCAAGTAAATCAAGTAAATCAAGTAAATCAAGTAAATCAAGTAAATCAAGTAAATCAAGTAAATCAAGTAAATCAAGTAAATCAAGTAACTTAAGTAACTTAAGTAACTTAAGTAACTTAAGTAACTTAAGTAACTTAAGTAACTTAAGTAACTTAAGTAACTTAAGTAACTTAAGTAACTTAAGTAACTTAAGTAACTTAAGTAACTTAAGTAACTTAAGTAACTTAAGTAACTTAAGTAACTTAAGTAAATTAAGTAAATTAAGTAAATTAAGTAAATCAAGTAAATCAAGTAAATCAAGTAAATCAAGTAAATCAAGTAAATCAAGTAAATCAAGTAAATCAAGTAAATCAAGTAAATCAAGTAAATCAAGTAAATCAAGTAAATCAAGTAAATCAAGTAAATCAAGTAAATCAAGTAAATTAAGTAAATCAAGTAAATCAAATAAATCAAGTAAATCAAGTAAATTAAGTAAATTAAGTAAATTAGGTAAATTAAGTAAATTAAGTAAATTAAGTAAATTAAGTAACTTAAGTAACTTAAGTAACTTAAGTAACTTAAGTAACTTAAGTTACTTAAGTAACTTAAGAAACTTAAGTAACTTAAGTAACTTAAGTAACTTAAGTAACTTAAGTAACTTAAGTAACTTAAGTAACTTAAGTAACTTAAGTAACTTAAGTAACTTAAGTAACTTAAGTAACTTAAGAAACTTAAGTAACTTAAGTAATTTAAGTAACTTAAGTAACTTAAGTAACTTAAGTAACTTAAGTAACTTAAGTAACTTAAGTAATTTAAGTAACTTAAGTAACTTAAGTAACTTAAGTAACTTAAGTAACTTAAGTAACTTAAGTAACTTAAGTAACTTAAGTAACTTAAGTAACTTAAGTAACTTAAGTAACTTAAGTAACTTAAGTAACTTAAGTAACTTAAGTAACTTAAGTAACTTAAGTAACTTAAGTAACTTAAGTAACTTAAGTTACTTAAGTAACTTAAGTAAATCAAGTAAATCAAGTAAATCAAGTAAATCAAGTAACTTAAGTAACTTAAGTAACTTAAGTAACTTAAGTAACTTAAGTAACTTAAGTAACTTAAGTAACTTAAGTAACTTAAGTAACTTAAGTAACTTAAGTAACTTAAGTAACTTAAGTAACTTAAGTAACTTAAGTAACTTAAGTAACTTAAGTAAATCAAGTAAATCAAGTAAATCAAGTAAATTAAGTAAATCAAGTAAATCAAGTAAATCAAGTAAATCAAGTAAATCAAGTAAATCAAGTAAATCAAGTTAATCAAGTAAATCAAGTAAATTAAGTAACTTAAGTAACTTAAGTAACTTTAGTAACTTAAGTAACTTAAGTAACTTAAGTAAATCAAGTAAATCAAGTAAATCAAGTAAATCAAGTAACTTAAGTAACTTAAGTAACTTAAGTAACTTAAGTAACTTAAGTAACTTAAGTAACTTAAGTAACTTAAGTAAATCAAGTAAATCAAGTAAATCAAGTAAATTAAGTAAATCAAGTAAATCAAGTAAATCAAGTAAATCAAGTAAATCAAGTAAATCAAGTAAATCAAGTAAATCAAGTAAATTAAGTAACTTAAGTAACTTAAGTAACTTTAGTAACTTAAGTAACTTAAGTAACTTAAGTAAATCAAGTAAATCAAGTAAATCAAGTAAATCAAGTAAATCAAGTAAATCAAGTAAATTAAGTAAATCAAGTAAATCAAGTAAATCAAGTAAATCAAGTAAATCACGTAAATTAAGTAAATTAAGTAAATTAAGTAAATTAAGTAAATTAAGTAAATTAAGTAAATTAAGTAACTTAAGTAATTTAAGTAACTTAAGTAACTTAAGTAACTTAAGTAACTTAAGTAACTTAAGTAACTTAAGTAACTTAAGTAACTTAAGTAACTTAAGTAACTTAAGTAACTTAAGTAACTTAAGTAACTTAAGAAACTTAAGTAACTTAAGTAATTTAAGTAACTTAAGTAACTTAAGTAACTTAAGTAACTTAAGTAACTTAAGTAACTTAAGTAACTTAAGTAACTTAAGTAACTTAAGTAACTTAAGTAACTTAAGTCACTTAAGTAACTTAAGTAACTTAAGTAACTTAAGTAACTTAAGTAACTTAAGTAACTTAAGTAACTTAAGTAACTTAAGTAACTTAAGTAACTTAAGTAACTTAAGTAACTTAAGTAACTTAAGTAACTTAAGTAACTTAAGTAACTTAAGTAACTTAAGTAACTTAAGTAAATCAAGTAAATCAAGTAAATCAAGTAAATCAAGTAAATCAAGTAACTTAAGTAACTTAAGTAACTTAAGTAACTTAAGTAACTTAAGTAACTTAAGTAACTTAAGTAACTTAAGTAACTTAAGTAACTTAAGTAACTTAAGTAAATCAAGTAAATCAAGTAAATCAAGTAAATCAAGTAAATCAAGTAAATCAAGTAAATCAAGTAAATTAAGTAAATCAAGTAAATCAAGTAAATCAAGTAAATCAAGTAAATCAAGTAAATCAAGTAAATCAAGTAAATCAAGTAAATCAAGTAAATCAAGTAAATCAAGTTAATCAAGTAAATCAAGTAAATTAAGTAACTTAAGTAACTTAAGTAACTTTAGTAACTTAAGTAACTTAAGTAACTTAAGTAACTTAAGTAACTTAAGTAAATCAAGTAAATCAAGTAAATCAAGTAAATCAAGTAAATCAAGTAAATTAAGTAAATCAAGTAAATCAAGTAAATCAAGTAAATCAAGTAAATTAAGTAAATCAAGTAAATCAAGTAAATTAAGTAAATCAAGTAAATCAAGTAAATCAAGTAAATCAAGTAAATCAAGTAAATCACGTAAATTAAGTAAATTAAGTAAATTAAGTAAATTAAGTAAATTAAGTAAATTAAGTAAATTAAGTAAATTAAGTAAATTAAGTAACTTAAGTAATTTAAGTAACTTAAGTAACTTAAGTAACTTAAGTAACTTAAGTAACTTAAGTAACTTAAGTAACTTAAGTAACTTAAGTAACTTAAGTAACTTAAGTAACTTAAGTAACTTAAGTAACTTAAGTAACTTAAGTAACTTAAGTAACTTAAGTAACTTAAGTAAATCAAGTAAATCAAGTAAATCAAGTAAATCAAGTAACTTAAGTAACTTAAGTAACTTAAGTAACTTAAGTAACTTAAGTAACTTAAGTAACTTAAGTAACTTAAGTAACTTAAGTAACTTAAGTAACTTAAGTAACTTAAGTAACTTAAGTAACTTAAGTAACTTAAGTAACTTAAGTAACTTAAGTAACTTAAGTAACTTAAGTAACTTAAGTAACTTAAGTAACTTAAGTAACTTAAGTAACTTAAGTAACTTAAGTAACTTAAGTAACTTAAGTAACTTAAGTAAATCAAGTAAATCAAGTAAATCAAGTAAATCAAGTAACTTAAGTAACTTAAGTAACTTAAGTAACTTAAGTAACTTAAGTAACTTAAGTAACTTAAGTAACTTAAGTAACTTAAGTAACTTAAGTAACTTAAGTAACTTAAGTAACTTAAGTAACTTAAGTAACTTAAGTAACTTAAGTAACTTAAGTAACTTAAGTAACTTAAGTAACTTAAGTAACTTAAGTAACTTAAGTAAATCAAGTAAATCAAGTAAATCAAGTAAATTAAGTAAATCAAGTAAATCAAGTAAATCAAGTAAATCAAGTAAATCAAGTAAATCAAGTAAATCAAGTTAATCAAGTAAATCAAGTAAATTAAGTAACTTAAGTAACTTAAGTAACTTTAGTAACTTAAGTAACTTAAGTAACTTAAGTAAATCAAGTAAATCAAGTAAATCAAGTAAATCAAGTAAATCAAGTAAATCAAGTAAATTAAGTAAATCAAGTAAATCAAGTAAATCAAGTAAATCAAGTAAATCAAGTAAATCACGTAAATTAAGTAAATTAAGTAAATTAAGTAAATTAAGTAAATTAAGTAAATTAAGTAAATTAAGTAAATTAAGTAAATTAAGTAACTTAAGTAATTTAAGTAACTTAAGTAACTTAAGTAACTTAAGTAACTTAAGTAACTTAAGTAACTTAAGTAACTTAAGTAACTTAAGTAACTTAAGTAACTTAAGTAACTTAAGTAACTTAAGAAACTTAAGTAACTTAAGTAATTTAAGTAACTTAAGTAACTTAAGTAACTTAAGTAACTTAAGTAACTTAAGTAACTTAAGTAACTTAAGTAACTTAAGTAACTTAAGTAACTTAAGTAACTTAAGTAACTTAAGTAACTTAAGTAACTTAAGTAACTTAAGTAACTTAAGTAACTTAAGTAACTTAAGTAACTTAAGTAACTTAAGTAACTTAAGTAACTTAAGTAACTTAAGTAACTTAAGTAACTTAAGTAACTTAAGTAACTTAAGTAACTTAAGTAACTTAAGTAACTTAAGTAACTTAAGTAACTTAAGTAACTTAAGTAACTTAAGTAACTTAAGTAACTTAAGTAACTTAAGTAAATCAAGTAAATCAAGTAAATCAAGTAAATCAAGTAAATCAAGTAACTTAAGTAACTTAAGTAACTTAAGTAACTTAAGTAACTTAAGTAACTTAAGTAACTTAAGTAACTTAAGTAACTTAAGTAACTTAAGTAACTTAAGTAAATCAAGTAAATCAAGTAAATCAAGTAAATCAAGTAAATCAAGTAAATTAAGTAAATCAAGTAAATCAAGTAAATCAAGTAAATCAAGTAAATCAAGTAAATCAAGTAAATCAAGTAAATCAAGTAAATCAAGTAAATCAAGTTAATCAAGTAAATCAAGTAAATTAAGTAACTTAAGTAACTTAAGTAACTTAAGTAACTTAAGTAACTTAAGTAACTTAAGTAAATTAAGTAAATTAAGTAAATTAAGTAAATTTAGTAAATTAAGTAAATTAAGTAAATTAAGTAAATCAAGTAAATCAAGTAAATCAAGTAAATCAAGTAAATCAAGTAAATCAAGTAAATCAAGTAAATCAAGTAAATCAAGTAAATCAAGTAAATCAAGTAAATCAAGTAAATCAAGTAACTTAAGTAACTTAAGTAACTTAAGTAAATTAAGTAACTTAAGTAACTTAAGTAACTTAAGTAACTTAAGTAACTTAAGTAACTTAAGTAACTTAAGTAACTTAAGTAACTTAAGTAACTTAAGTAAATTAAGTAAATTAAGTAAATTAAGTAAATTAAGTAAATCAAGTAAATCAAGTAAATCAAGTAAATCAAGTAAATCAAGTAAATCAAGTAAATCAAGTAAATCAAGTAAATCAAGTAAATCAAGTAAATCAAGTAAATTAAGTAAATTAAGTAACTTAAGTAACTTAAGTAACTTAAGTAACTTAAGTAACTTAAGTAACTTAAGTAACTTAAGTAACTTAAGTAACTTAAGTAACTTAAGTAAATTAAGTAAATTAAGTAAATTAAGTAAATTAAGTAAATCAAGTAAATCAAGTAAATCAAGTAAATCAAGTAAATCAAGTAAATCAAGTAAATCAAGTAAATCAAGTAAATCAAGTAAATCAAGTAAATCAAGTAAATCAAGTAAATTAAGTAAATTAAGTAACTTAAGTAACTTAAGTAACTTAAGTAAATTAAGTAAATTAAGTAAATTAAGTAAATTAGGTAAATTAAGTAAATTAAGTAAATCAAGTAAATCAAGTAAATCAAGTAAATCAAGTAAATCAAGTAAATCAAGTAAATCAAGTAAATCAAGTAAATCAAGTAAATCAAGTAAATCAAGTAAATCAAGTAAATCAAGTAACTTAAGTAACTTAAGTAACTTAAGTAACTTAAGTAACTTAAGTAACTTAAGTAACTTAAGTAACTTAAGTAACTTAAGTAACTAAAGTAAATTAAGTAAATTAAGTAAATTAAGTAAATCAAGTAAATCAAGTAAATCAAGTAAATCAAGTAAATCAAGTAAATCAAGTAAATCAAGTAAATCAAGTAAATCAAGTAAATCAAGTAAATCAAGTAAATCAAGTAAATCAAGTAAATTAAGTAAATCAAGTAAATCAAATAAATCAAGTAAATCAAGTTAATTAAGTAAATTAAGTAAATTAGGTAAATTAAGTAAATTAAGTAAATTAAGTAACTTAAGTAACTTAAGTAACTTAAGTAACTTAAGTAACTTAAGTAACTAAAGTAACTTAAGTAACTTAAGAAACTTAAGAAACTTAAGTAACTTAAGTAACTTAAGTAACTTAAGTAACTTAAGTAACTTAAGTAACTTAAGTAACTTAAGTAACTTAAGTAACTTAAGTAACTTAAGTAACTTAAGTAACTTAAGTAACTTAAGTAACTTAAGTAACTTAAGTAACTTAAGAAACTTAAGTAACTTAAGTAATTTAAGTAACTTAAGTAACTTAAGTAACTTAAGTAACTTAAGTAACTTAAGTAACTTAAGTAACTTAAGTAAAACAAGTAAATCAAGTAAATCAAGTAACTTAAGTAACTTAAGTAACTTAAGTAACTTAAGTAACTTAAGTAACTTAAGTAACTTAAGTAACTTAAGTAACTTAAGTAACTTAAGTAACTTAAGTAACATAAGTAACTTAAGTAACTTAAGTAACTTAAGTAACTTAAGTAAATCAAGTAAATCAAGTAAATCAAGTAAATCAAGTAAATTAAGTAAATCAAGTAAATCAAGTAAATCAAGTAAATCAAGTAAATCAAGTAAATCAAGTAAATCAAGTAAATCAAGTAAATCAAGTAAATCAAGTAAATCAAGTAAATCAAGTAAATCAAGTAAATCAAGTAAATCAAGTTAATCAAGTAAATCAAGTAAATTAAGTAACTTAAGTAACTTAAGTAACTTTAGTAACTTAAGTAACTTAAGTAACTTAAGTAACTTAAGTAAATCAAGTAAATCAAGTAAATCAAGTAAATCAAGTAAATCAAGTAAATTAAGTAAATCAAGTAAATCAAGTAAATCAAGTAAATCAAGTAAATTAAGTAAATTAAGTAAATTAAGTAAATTAAGTAAATTAAGTAAATTAAGTAAATTAAGTAACTTAAGTAACTTAAGTAACTTAAGTAACTTAAGTAACTTAAGTAACTTAAGTAACTTAAGTAACTTAAGTAACTTAAGTAACTTAAGTAACTTAAGTAACTTAAGTTACTTAAGTAACTAAAGTAACTTAAGTAACTTAAGTAACTTAAGTAACTTAAGTAACTTAAGTAACTTAAGTAACTTAAGTAACTTAAGTAACTTAAGTAAATTAAGTAAATTAAGTAAATTTAGAAAATTAAGTAAATTAAGTAAATTAAGTAAATTAAGTAAATCAAGTAAATCAAGTAAATCAAGTAAATCAAGTAAATCAAGTAAATCAAGTAAATCAAGTAAATCAAGTAAATCAAGTAAATCAAGTAAATCAAGTAAATCAAGTAAATCAAGTAAATCAAGTAAATCAAGTAAATCAAGTAAATCAAGTAAATCAAGTAAATTAAGTAAATTAAGTAACTTAAGTAACTTAAGTAACTTAAGTAACTTAAGTAACTTAAGTAACTTAAGTAACTTAAGTAACTTAAGTAACTTAAGTAACTTAAGTAACTTAAGTAACTTAAGTAACTTAAGTAACTTAAGTAACTTAAGTAACTTAAGTAACTTAAGTAACTTAAGTAACTTAAGTAACTTAAGTAACTTAAGTAACTTAAGTAACTTAAGTAACTTAAGTAACTTAAGTAACTTAAGTAACTTAAGTAATTAAGCAACTTAAGTAACTTAAGTAACTTAAGAAACTTAAGAAACTTAAGAAACTTAAGAAACTTAAGTTTCTTAAGTTACTTAATTAACTTAAAATACTTAAGTAACTTAAGTAACTTAAGTAACTTAAGTAACTTAAGTAACTTAAGTAACTTAAGTAAATCAAGTAAATCAAGTAAATCAAGTAAATCAAGTAAATTAAGTAAATCAAGTAAATCAAGTAAATCAAGTAAATCAAGTAAATCAAGTAAATCAAGTAAATCAAGTAAATCAAGTAAATCAAGTAAATCAAGTAAATCAAGTAAATCAAGTAAATCAAGTAAATCAAGTTAATCAAGTAAATCAAGTAAATTAAGTAACTTAAGTAACTTAAGTAACTTTAGTAACTTAAGTAACTTAAGTAACTTAAGTAACTTAAGTAAATCAAGTAAATCAAGTAAATCAAGTAAATCAAGTAAATCAAGTAAATTAAGTAAATCAAGTAAATCAAGTAAATCAAGTAAATCAAGTAAATTAAGTAAATTAAGTAAATTAAGTAAATTAAGTAAATTAAGTAAATTAAGTAAATTAAGTAACTTAAGTAACTTAAGTAACTTAAGTAACTTAAGTAACTTAAGTAACTTAAGTAACTTAAGTAACTTAAGTAACTTAAGTAACTTAAGTAACTTAAGTAACTTAAGTAACTTAAGTTACTTAAGTAACTAAAGTAACTTAAGTAACTTAAGTAACTTAAGTAACTTAAGTAACTTAAGTAACTTAAGTAACTTAAGTAAATTAAGTAAATTAAGTAAATTTAGAAAATTAAGTAAATTAAGTAAATTAAGTAAATTAAGTAAATCAAGTAAATCAAGTAAATCAAGTAAATCAAGTAAATCAAGTTAATCAAGTAAATCAAGTAAATCAAGTAAATCAAGTAAATCAAGTAAATCAAGTAAATCAAGTAAATCAAGTAAATCAAGTAAATCAAGTAAATCAAGTAAATCAAGTAAATCAAGTAAATCAAGTAAATCAAGTAAATCAAGTAAATCAAGTAAATCAAGTAAATCAAGTAAATCAAGTAAATCAAGTAAATCAAGTAAATCAAGTAAATCAAGTAAATCAAGTAAATTAAGTAAATTAAGTAACTTAAGTAACTTAAGTAACTTAAGTAACTTAAGTAACTTAAGTAACTTAAGTAACTTAAGTAACTTAAGTAACTTAAGTAACTTAAGTAACTTAAGTAACTTAAGTAACTTAAGTAACTTAAGTAACTTAAGTAACTTAAGTAACTTAAGTAACTTAAGTAACTTAAGTAACTTAAGTAATTAAGCAACTTAAGTAACTTAAGTAACTTAAGAAACTTAAGAAACTTAAGAAACTTAAGAAACTTAAGTTTCTTAAGTTACTTAATTAACTTAAAATACTTAAGTTACTTAAGTAACTTAAGTAACTTAAGTTACTTAAGTTACTTAAGTTACTTACTTTTACTTAAGTATCTTAAGTAAATTAAGTAAATTAAGTAAATCAAGTAAATCAAGTAAATCAAGTAAATCAAGTAAATCAAGTAAATCAAGTAAATCAAGTAAATCAAGTAAATTAAGTAAATCAAGTAAATCAAGTAATTCAAGTAAATCAAGTAAATTAAGTAAATTAAGTAAATTAAGTAAATTAAGTAAATTAAGTAACTTAAGTAACTTAAGTAACTTAAGTAACTTAAGTAACTTAAGTAACTTAAGTAACTTAAGTACCTTAAGTAACTTAAGTAACTTAAGTAACTTAAGTAACTTAAGTAACTTAAGTAACTTAAGTAACTTAAGTAACTTAAGTAACTTAAGTAACTTAAGTAACTTAAGTAACTTAAGTAACTTAAGTAACTTAAGTAACTTAAGTAACTTAAGTAACTAAAGTAACTTAAGTAACTTAAGTAACTTAAGTAACTTAAGTAACTTAAGTAACTTAAATAAATTAAGTAAATTAAGTAAATTTAGTAAATTAAGTAAATTAAGTAAATTAAGTAAATCAAGTAAATCAAGTAAATCAAGTAAATCAAGTAAATCAAGTAAATCAAGTAAATCAAGTAAATCAAGTAAATCAAGTAAATCAAGTAAATCAAGTAAATCAAGTAAATCAAGTAAATCAAGTAAATCAAGTAAATCAAGTAAATCAAGTAAATCAAGTAAATCAAGTAAATCAAGTAAATCAAGTAAATCAAGTAAATCAAGTAAATCAAGTAAATCAAGTAAATCAAGTAAATCAAGTAAATCAAGTAAATTAAGTAAATCAAGTAAATCAAGTAAATCAAGTAAATCAAGTAAATCAAGTAAATCAAGTAAATCAAGTAAATCAAGTAAATCAAGTAAATCAAGTAAATTAAGTTAATCAAGTAAATCAAATAAATCAAGTAAATCAAGTAAATTAAGTAAATTTAGTAAATTAGGTAAATTAAGTAAATTAAGTAAATTAAGTAAATTAAGTAACTTAAGTAACTTAAGTAACTTAAGTAACTTAAGTAACTTAAGTAACTTAAGTAACTTAAGTAACTTAAGTAACTTAAGAAACTTAAGTAACTTAAGTAACTTAAGTAACTTAAGTATCTTAAGTAACTTAAGTAACTTAAGTAACTTAAGTAACTTAAGTAACTTAAGTATCTTAAGTAACTTAAGTAACTTAAGTAACTTAAGAAACTTAAGAAACTTAAGTAACTTAAGTAATTTAAGTAACTTAAGTAACTTAAGTAACTTAAGTAACTTAAGTAACTTAAGTAACTTAAGTAACTTAAGTAACTTAAGTAACTTAAGTAACTTAAGTAACTTAAGTAAAACAAGTAAATCAAGTAAATCAAGTAAATCAAGTAAATCAAGTAACTTAAGTAACTTAAGTAACTTAAGTAACTTAAGTAACTTAAGTAACTTAAGTAACTTAAGTAACTTAAGTAACTTAAGTAACATAAGTAACTTAAGTAACTTAAGTAACTTAAGTAACTTAAGTAAATCAAGTAAATCAAGTAAATCAAGTAAATCAAGTAAATCAAGAAAATTAAGTAAATCAAGTAAATCAAGTAAATCAAGTAAATCAAGTAAATCAAGTAAATCAAGTAAATCAAGTAAATCAAGTAAATCAAGTAAATCAAGTAAATCAAGTAAATCAAGTAAATCAAGTAAATCAAGTAAATCAAGTAAATCAAGTAAATCAAGTAAATCAAGTTAATCAAGTTAATCAAGTAAATCAAGTAAATTAAGTAAATTACGTAAATTAAGTAAATTAAGTAAATTAAGTAAATTAAGTAAATTAAGTAAATTAAGTAAATCAAGTAAATCAAGTAAATCAAGTAAATCAAGTAAATCAAGTAAATCAAGTAAATCAAGTAAATCAAGTAAATCAAGTAAATCAAGTAAATCAAGTAAATCAAGTAAATCAAGTAAATTAAGTAACTTAAGTAAATCAAGTTAATCAAGTAAATCAAGTTAATCAAGTAAATCAAGTAAATCAAGTAAATCAAGTAAATCAAGTAAATCAAGTAAATCAAGTAAATCAAGTAAATAGAGTAAATCAAGTAAATCAAGTAAATCAAGTAAATCAAGTAACTTAAGTAACTTAAGTAAGTTAAGGAACTTAAGTAACTTAAGTAACTTAAGTAACTTAAGTAACTTAAGTAACTTAAGAAACTTAAGTAACTTAAGTAACTTAAGTAACTTAAGAAACTGAAGTAACTTAAGTAACTTAAGTAACTTAAGTAACTGAAGTAACTTAAGTAACTTAAGTAAATTAAGTAAATTAAGTAAATTAAGTAAATTAAGTAAATCAAGTAAGTCAAGTAAATCAAGTAAATCAAGTAAATCAAGTAAATCAAGTAAATTAAGTAAATTAAGTAAATCAAGTAAATCAATTAAATCTAGTAAATTAAGTAAATTAAGTAACTTAAGTAACATAAGTAACTTAAGTAACTTAAGTAACTTAAGTAACTTAAGTAACTTAAGTAACTTAAGTAACTTAAGTAACTTAAGTAACTTAAGTAACTTAAGTAACTTAAGTAACTTAAGTAACTTAAGTAACTTAAGTAATTAAGCAACTTAAGTAACTTAAGTAACTTAAGAAACTTAAGAAACTTAAGAAACTTAAGAAACTTAAGTTTCTTAAGTTACTTAATTAACTTAAAATACTTAAGTTACTTAAGTAACTTAAGTAACTTAAGTTACTTAAGTTACTTAAGTTTCTTACTTTTACTTAAGTATCTTAAGTAAATTAAGTAAATTAAGTAAATCAAGTAAATCAAGTAAATCAAGTAAATCAAGTAAATCAAGTAAATCAAGTAAATCAAGTAAATTAAGTAAATCAAGTAAATCAAGTAAATCAAGTAAATCAAGTAAATCAAGTAAATCAAGTAAATCAAGTAAATCAAGTAAATCAAGTAAATCAAGTAAATCAAGTAAATCAAGTTAATCAAGTAAATCAAGTAAATTAAGTAACTTAAGTAACTTAAGTAACTTTAGTAACTTAAGTAACTTAAGTAACTTAAGTAACTTAAGTAACTTAAATAACTTAAGTAACTTAAGTAACTTAAGTAAATTAAGTAAATTAAGTAAATTAAGTAAATCAAGTAAATCAAGTAAATCAAGTAAATCAAGTAAATCAAGTAAATCAAGTAAATCAAGTAAATCAAGTAAATCAAGTAAATCAAGTAAATCAAGTAAATCAAGTAAATCAAGTAAATTAAGTTAATCAAGTAAATCAAATAAATCAAGTAAATCAAGTAAATTAAGTAAATTAAGTAAATTAGGTAAATTAAGTAAATTAAGTAAATTAAGTAAATTAAGTAACTTAAGTAACTTAAGTAACTTAAGTAACTTAAGTAACTTAAGTAACTTAAGTAACTTAAGTAACTTAAGAAACTTAAGTTACTTAAGTAACTTAAGTAACTTAAGTAACTTAAGTAACTTAAGTAACTTAAGTAACTTAAGTAACTTAAGTAACTTAAGTATCTTAAGTAACTTAAGTAACTTAAGTAACTTAAGAAACTTAAGTAACTTAAGTAATTTAAGTAACTTAAGTAACTTAAGTAACTTAAGTAACTTAAGTAACTTAAGTAACTTAAGTAACTTAAGTAACTTAAGTAACTTAAGTAACTTAAGTAACTTAAGTAACTTAAGTAACTTAAGTAACTTAAGTAACTTAAGTAACTTAAGTAACTTAAGTTACTTAAGTAACTAAAGTAACTTAAGTAACTTAAGTAACTTAAGTAACTTAAGTAACTTAAGTAACTTAAGTAACTTAAGTAAATTAAGTAAATTAAGTAAATTTAGAAAATTAAGTAAATTAAGTAAATTAAGTAAATTAAGTAAATCAAGTAAATCAAGTAAATCAAGTAAATCAAGTAAATCAAGTTAATCAAGTAAATCAAGTAAATCAAGTAAATCAAGTAAATCAAGTAAATCAAGTAAATCAAGTAAATCAAGTAAATCAAGTAAATCAAGTAAATCAAGTAAATCAAGTAAATCAAGTAAATCAAGTAAATCAAGTAAATCAAGTAAATCAAGTAAATCAAGTAAATCAAGTAAATCAAGTAAATCAAGTAAATCAAGTAAATCAAGTAAATCAAGTAAATCAAGTATATCAAGTAAATCAAGTAAATCAAGTAAATCAAGTAAATCAAGTAAATCAAGTAAATCAAGTAAATCAAGTAAATTAAGTAAATTAAGTAACTTAAGTAACTTAAGTAACTTAAGTAACTTAAGTAACTTAAGTAACTTAAGTAACTTAAGTAACTTAAGTAACTTAAGTAACTTAAGTAACTTAAGTAACTTAAGTAACTTAAGTAACTTAAGTAACTTAAGTAACTTAAGTAACTTAAGTAACTTAAGTAACTTAAGTAACTTAAGTAACTTAAGTAACTTAAGTAATTAAGCAACTTAAGTAACTTAAGTAACTTAAGAAACTTAAGAAACTTAAGAAACTTAAGAAACTTAAGTTTCTTAAGTTACTTAATTATCTTAAAATACTTAAGTTACTTAAGTAACTTAAGTAACTTAAGTTACTTAAGTTACTTAAGTTACTTACTTTTACTTAAGTATCTTAAGTAAATTAAGTAAATTAAGTAAATCAAGTAAATCAAGTAAATCAAGTAAATCAAGTAAATCAAGTAAATCAAGTAAATCAAGTAAATCAAGTAAATTAAGTAAATCAAGTAAATCAAGTAATTCAAGTAAATCAAGTAAATTAAGTAAATTAAGTAAATTAAGTAAATTAAGTAAATTAAGTAACTTAAGTAACTTAAGTAACTTAAGTAACTTAAGTAACTTAAGTAACTTAAGTAACTTAAGTAACTTAAGTAACTTAAGTACCTTAAGTAACTTAAGTAACTTAAGTAACTTAAGTAACTTAAGTAACTTAAGTAACTTAAGTAACTTAAGTAACTTAAGTAACTTAAGTAACTTAAGTAACTTAAGTAACTTAAGTAACTTAAGTAACTTAAGTAACTTAAGTAACTTAAGTAACTTAAGTAACTTAAGTAACTAAAGTAACTTAAGTAACTTAAGTAACTTAAGTAACTTAAGTAACTTAAGTAACTTAAGTAAATTAAGTAAATTAAGTAAATTTAGTAAATTAAGTAAATTAAGTAAATTAAGTAAATCAAGTAAATCAAGTAAATCAAGTAAATCAAGTAAATCAAGTACATCAAGTAAATCAAGTAAATCAAGTAAATCAAGTAAATCAAGTAAATCAAGTAAATCAAGTAAATCAAGTAAATCAAGTAAATCAAGTAAATCAAGTAAATCAAGTAAATTAAGTAAATCAAGTAAATCAAGTAAATCAAGTAAATCAAGTAAATCAAGTAAATCAAGTAAATCAAGTAAATTAAGTTAATCAAGTAAATCAAATAAATCAAGTAAATCAAGTAAATTAAGTAAATTAAGTAAATTAGGTAAATTAAGTAACTTAAGTAACTTAAGTAACTTAAGTAACTTAAGTAACTTAAGTAACTTAAGTAACTTAAGTAACTTAAGTAACTTAAGAAACTTAAGTAACTTAAGTAACTTAAGTAACTTAAGTAACTTAAGTAACTTAAGTAACTTAAGTAACTTAAGTAACTTAAGTAACTTAAGTATCTTAAGTAACTTAAGTAACTTAAGTAACTTAAGAAACTTAAGAAACTTAAGTAACTTAAGTAATTTAAGTAACTTAAGTAACTTAAGTAACTTAAGTAACTTAAGTAACTTAAGTAACTTAAGTAACTTAAGTAACTTAAGTAACTTAAGTAACTTAAGTAACTTAAGTAACTTAAGTAACTTAAGTAACTTAAGTAACTTAAGTAACTTAAGTAACTTAAGTAAAACAAGTAAATCAAGTAAATCAAGTAAATCAAGTAAATCAAGTAACTTAAGTAACTTAAGTAACTTAAGTAACTTAAGTAACTTAAGTAACTTAAGTAACTTAAGTAACTTAAGTAACTTAAGTAACTTAAGTAACTTAAGTAACTTAAGTAACTTAAGTAACATAAGTAACTTAAGTAACTTAAGTAACTTAAGTAACTTAAGTAAATCAAGTAAATCAAGTAAATCAAGTAAATCAAGTAAATTAAGTAAATCAAGTAAATCAAGTAAATCAAGTAAATCAAGTAAATCAAGTAAATCAAGTAAATCAAGTAAATCAAGTAAATCAAGTAAATCAAGTAAATCAAGTAAATCAAGTAAATCAAGTAAATCAAGTAAATCAAGTAAATCAAGTAAATCAAGTTAATCAAGTAAATCAAGTAAATTAAGTAAATTAAGTAAATTAAGTAAATTAAGTAAATTAAGTAAATTAAGTAAATTAAGTAAATTAAGTAAATTAAGTAAATTAAGTAAATCAAGTAAATCAAGTAAATCAAGTAAATCAAGTAAATCAAGTAAATCAAGTAAATCAAGTAAATCAAGTAAATCAAGTAAATCAAGTAAATCAAGTAAATCAAGTAAATCAAGTAAATCAAGTAAATCAAGTAAATCAAGTAAATCAAGTAAATTAAGTAACTTAAGTAAATCAAGTAAATCAAGTTAATCAAGTAAATCAAGTTAATCAAGTAAATCAAGTAAATCAAGTAAATCAAGTAAATCAAGTAAATCAAGTAAATCAAGTAAATCAAGTAAATCAAGTAAATCAAGTAAATCAAGTAAATCAAGTAAATCAAGTAAATCAAGTAAATCAAGTAACTTAAGTAACTTAAGTAAGTTAAGGAACTTAAGTAACTTAAGTAACTTAAGTAACTTAAGTAACTTAAGTAACTTAAGAAACTTAAGTAACTTAAGTAACTTAAGTAACTTAAGAAACTTAAGTAACTTAAGTAACTTAAGTAACTTAAGTAACTGAAGTAACTTAAGTAACTTAAGTAAATTAAGTAAATTAAGTAAATTAAGTAAATTAAGTAAATCAAGTAAGTCAAGTAAATCAAGTAAATCAAGTAAATCAAGTAAATCAAGTAAATTAAGTAAATTAAGTAAATCAAGTAAATCAATTAAATCTAGTAAATTAAGTAAATTAAGTAACTTAAGTAACATAAGTAACTTAAGTAACTTAAGTAACTTAAGTAACTTAAGTAACTTAAGTAACTTAAGTAACTTAAGTAACTTAAGTAACTTAAGTAACTTAAGTAATTAAGCAACTTAAGTAACTTAAGTAACTTAAGAAACTTAAGAAACTTAAGAAACTTAAGAAACTTAAGAAACTTAAGTTTCTTAAGTTACTTAATTAACTTAAAATACTTAAGTTACTTAAGTAACTTAAGTAACTTAAGTTACTTAAGTTACTTAAGTTTCTTACTTTTACTTAAGTATCTTAAGTAAATTAAGTAAATTAAGTAAATCAAGTAAATCAAGTATATCAAGTAAATCAAGTAAATCAAGTAAATCAAGTAAATCAAGTAAATTAAGTAAATCAAGTAAATCAAGTAAATCAAGTAAATCAAGTAAATCAAGTAAATCAAGTAAATCAAGTTAATCAAGTAAATCAAGTAAATTAAGTAACTTAAGTAACTTAAGTAACTTTAGTAACTTAAGTAACTTAAGTAACTTAAGTAACTTAAGTAACTTAAGTAACTTAAGTAACTTAAGTAAATTAAGTAAATTAAGTAAATTAAGTAAATCAAGTAAATCAAGTAAATCAAGTAAATCAAGTAAATCAAGTAAATCAAGTAAATCAAGTAAATCAAGTAAATCAAGTAAATCAAGTAAATCAAGTAAATCAAGTAAATCAAGTAAATCAAGTAAATCAAGTAAATCAAGTAAATCAAGTAAATCAAGTAAATCAAGTAAATTAAGTTAATCAAGTAAATCAAATAAATCAAGTAAATCAAGTAAATTAAGTAAATTAAGTAAATTAGGTAAATTAAGTAAATTAAGTAAATTAAGTAAATTAAGTAACTTAAGTAACTTAAGTAACTTAAGTAACTTAAGTAACTTAAGTAACTTAAGTAACTTAAGTAACTTAAGTAACTTAAGAAACTTAAGTAACTTAAGTAACTTAAGTAACTTAAGTAAATCAAGTAAATCAAGTAAATCAAGTAAATCAAGTAAATTAAGTAAATCAAGTAAATCAAGTAAATCAAGTAAATCAAGTAAATCAAGTAAATCAAGTAAATCAAGTAAATCAAGTAAATCAAGTAAATCAAGTAAATCAAGTAAATCAAGTAAATCAAGTAAATCAAGTAAATCAAGTAAATCAAGTAAATCAAGTAAATCAAGTAAATCAAGTAAATCAAGTAAATCAAGTAAATTAAGTAAATTAAGTAAATTAAGTAAATTAAGTAAATTAAGTAAATTAAGTAAATTAAGTAACTTAAGTAACTTAAGTAACTTAAGTAACTTAAGTAACTTAAGTAACTTAAGTAACTTAAGTAAATCAAGTAAATCAAGTAAATCAAGTAAATCAAGTAAATCAAGTAAATCAAGTAAATTAAGTAAATCAAGTAAATCAAGTAAATCAAGTAAATCAAGTAAATTAAGTAAATTAAGTAAATTAAGTAAATTAAGTAAATTAAGTAAATTAAGTAAATTAAGTAACTTAAGTAACTTAAGTAACTTAAGTAACTTAAGTAACTTAAGTAACTTAAGTAACTTAAGTAACTTAAGTAACTTAAGTAACTTAAGTAACTTAAGTAACTTAAGTAACTTAAGTAACTAAAGTAACTTAAGTAACTTAAGTAACTTAAGTAACTTAAGTAACTTAAGTAACTTAAGTAAATTAAGTAAATTAAGTAAATTTAGTAAATTAAGTAAATTAAGTAAATTAAGTAAATTAAGTAAATTAAGTAAATTAAGTAAATCAAGTAAATCAAGTAAATCAAGTAAATCAAGTAAATCAAGTTAATCAAGTAAATCAAGTAAATCAAGTAAATCAAGTAAATCAAGTAAATCAAGTAAATCAAGTAAATCAAGTAAATCAAGTAAATCAAGTAAATCAAGTAAATCAAGTAAATCAAGTAAATCAAGTAAATCAAGTAAATCAAGTAAATCAAGTAAATCAAGTAAATCAAGTAAATCAAGTAAATCAAGTAAATCAAGTAAATTAAGTTAATCAAGTAAATCAAATAAATCAAGTAAATCAAGTAAATTAAGTAAATTAAGTAAATTAGGTAAATTAAGTAAATTAAGTAAATTAAGTAAATTAAGTAACTTAAGTAACTTAAGTAACTTAAGTAACTTAAGTAACTTAAGTAACTTAAGTAACTTAAGAAACTTAAGTAACTTAAGTAACTTAAGTAACTTAAGTAACTTAAGTAACTTAAGTAACTTAAGTAACTTAAGTAACTTAAGTATCTTAAGTAACTTAAGTAACTTAAGTAACTTAAGAAACTTAAGTAACTTAAGTAATTTAAGTAACTTAAGTAACTTAAGTAACTTAAGTAACTTAAGTAACTTAAGTAACTTAAGTAACTTAAGTAACTTAAGTAACTTAAGTAACTTAAGTAACTTAAGTAACTTAAGTAACTTAAGTAACTTAAGTAACTTAAGTAACTTAAGTAAAACAAGTAAATCAAGTAAATCAAGTAAATCAAGTAACTTAAGTAACTTAAGTAACTTAAGTAACTTAAGTAACTTAAGTAACTTAAGTAACTTAAGTAACTTAAGTAACTTAAGTAACTTAAGTAACTTAAGTAACTTAAGTAACATAAGTAACTTAAGTAACTTAAGTAACTTAAGTAACTTAAGTAACTTAAGTAAATCAAGTAAATCAAGTAAATCAAGTAAATCAAGTAAATTAAGTAAATCAAGTAAATCAAGTAAATCAAGTAAATCAAGTAAATCAAGTAAATCAAGTAAATCAAGTAAATCAAGTAAATCAAGTAAATCAAGTAAATCAAGTAAATCAAGTAAATCAAGTAAATCAAGTAAATCAAGTAAATCAAGTAAATCAAGTAAATCAAGTAAATCAAGTAAATCAAGTAAATCAAGTAAATTAAGTAAATTAAGTAAATTAAGTAAATTAAGTAAATTAAGTAAATTAAGTAAATTAAGTAACTTAAGTAACTTAAGTAACTTAAGTAACTTAAGTAACTTAAGTAACTTAAGTAACTTAAGTAACTTAAGTAAATCAAGTAAATCAAGTAAATCAAGTAAATCAAGTAAATCAAGTAAATCAAGTAAATTAAGTAAATCAAGTAAATCAAGTAAATCAAGTAAATCAAGTAAATCAAGTAAATTAAGTTAATCAAGTAAATCAAATAAATCAAGTAAATCAAGTAAATTAAGTAAATTAAGTAAATTAGGTAAATTAAGTAAATTAAGTAAATTAAGTAAATTAAGTAACTTAAGTAACTTAAGTAACTTAAGTAACTTAAGTAACTTAAGTAACTTAAGTAACTTAAGTAACTTAAGTAACTTAAGTAATTAAGCAACTTAAGTAACTTAAGTAACTTAAGAAACTTAAGAAACTTAAGAAACTTAAGAAACTTAAGAAACTTAAGTTTCTTAAGTTACTTAATTAACTTAAAATACTTAAGTTACTTAAGTAACTTAAGTAACTTAAGTTACTTAAGTTACTTAAGTTTCTTACTTTTACTTAAGTATCTTAAGTAAATTAAGTAAATTAAGTAAATCAAGTAAATCAAGTAAATCAAGTAAATCAAGTAAATCAAGTAAATCAAGTAAATCAAGTAAATTAAGTAAATCAAGTAAATCAAGTAAATCAAGTAAATCAAGTAAATCAAGTAAATCAAGTAAATCAAGTAAATCAAGTAAATCAAGTTAATCAAGTAAATCAAGTAAATTAAGTAACTTAAGTAACTTAAGTAACTTTAGTAACTTAAGTAACTTAAGTAACTTAAGTAACTTAAGTAACTTAAGTAACTTAAGTAACTTAAGTAACTTAAGTAAATTAAGTAAATTAAGTAAATTAAGTAAATCAAGTAAATCAAGTAAATCAAGTAAATCAAGTAAATCAAGTAAATCAAGTAAATCAAGTAAATCAAGTAAATCAAGTAAATCAAGTAAATCAAGTAAATCAAGTAAATCAAGTAAATCAAGTAAATCAAGTAAATCAAGTAAATCAAGTAAATCAAGTAAATCAAGTAAATCAAGTAAATCAAGTAAATCAAGTAAATTAAGTTAATCAAGTAAATCAAATAAATCAAGTAAATCAAGTAAATTAAGTAAATTAAGTAAATTAGGTAAATTAAGTAAATTAAGTAAATTAAGTAAATTAAGTAACTTAAGTAACTTAAGTAACTTAAGTAACTTAAGTAACTTAAGTAACTTAAGTAACTTAAGAAACTTAAGTAACTTAAGTAACTTAAGTAACTTAAGTAACTTAAGTAACTTAAGTAACTTAAGTAACTTAAGTAACTTAAGTATCTTAAGTAACTTAAGTAACTTAAGTAACTTAAGAAACTTAAGTAACTTAAGTAATTTAAGTAACTTAAGTAACTTAAGTAACTTAAGTAACTTAAGTAACTTAAGTAACTTAAGTAACTTAAGTAACTTAAGTAACTTAAGTAACTTAAGTAACTTAAGTAACTTAAGTAACTTAAGTAACTTAAGTAACTTAAGTAAAACAAGTAAATCAAGTAAATCAAGTAAATCAAGTAACTTAAGTAACTTAAGTAACTTAAGTAACTTAAGTAACTTAAGTAACTTAAGTAACTTAAGTAACTTAAGTAACTTAAGTAACTTAAGTAACATAAGTAACTTAAGTAACTTAAGTAACTTAAGTAACTTAAGTAACTTAAGTAAATCAAGTAAATCAAGTAAATCAAGTAAATCAAGTAAATTAAGTAAATCAAGTAAATCAAGTAAATCAAGTAAATCAAGTAAATCAAGTAAATCAAGTAAATCAAGTAAATCAAGTAAATCAAGTAAATCAAGTAAATCAAGTAAATCAAGTAAATCAAGTAAATCAAGTAAATCAAGTAAATCAAGTAAATCAAGTAAATCAAGTAAACCAAGTAAATCAAGTAAATTAAGTAAATTAAGTAAATTAAGTAAATTAAGTAAATTAAGTAAATTAAGTAAATTAAGTAAATTAAGTAACTTAAGTAACTTAAGTAACTTAAGTAACTTAAGTAACTTAAGTAACTTAAGTAACTTAAGTAACTTAAGTAAATCAAGTAAATCAAGTAAATCAAGTAAATCAAGTAAATCAAGTAAATCAAGTAAATTAAGTAAATCAAGTAAATCAAGTAAATCAAGTAAATCAAGTAAATTAAGTAAATTAAGTAAATTAAGTAAATTAAGTAAATTAAGTAAATTAAGTAAATTAAGTAACTTAAGTAACTTAAGTAACTTAAGTAACTTAAGTAACTTAAGTAACTTAAGTAACTTAAGTAACTTAAGTAACTTAAGTAACTTAAGTAACTTAAGTAACTTAAGTAACTTAAGTAACTTAAGTAACTAAAGTAACTTAAGTAACTTAAGTAACTTAAGTAACTTAAGTAACTTAAGTAACTTAAGTAAATTAAGTAAATTAAGTAAATTTAGTAAATTAAGTAAATTAAGTAAATTAAGTAAATTAAGTAAATTAAGTAAATTAAGTAAATCAAGTAAATCAAGTAAATCAAGTAAATCAAGTAAATCAAGTAAATCAAGTAAATCAAGTAAATCAAGTAAATCAAGTAAATCAAGTAAATCAAGTAAATCAAGTAAATCAAGTAAATCAAGTAAATCAAGTAAATCAAGTAAATCAAGTAAATCAAGTAAATCAAGTAAATCAAGTAAATCAAGTAAATCAAGTAAATCAAGTAAATCAAGTAAATCAAGTAAATCAAGTAAATTAAGTAAATTAAGTATCTTAAGTAACTTAAGTAACTTAAGTAACTTAAGTAACTTAAGTAACTTAAGTAACTTAAGTAACTTAAGTAACTTAAGTAACTTAAGTAACTTAAGTAACTTAAGTAACTTAAGTAACTTAAGTAACTTAAGTAACTTAAGTAACTTAAGTAACTTAAGTAACTTAAGCAACTTAAGTAACTTAAGTAACTTAAGAAACTTAAGAAACTTAAGATACTTAAGTTTCTTAAGTTACTTAATTAACTTAAGTAACTTAAGTAACTTAAGTAACTTAAGTAACTTAAGTAACTTAAGTAACTTAAGTAACTTAAGTAACTTAAGTAACTTAAGTAACTTAAGTAACTTAAGTAACTTAAGTAACTTAAGTAACTTAAGTAACTTAAGTAACTTAAGTAACTTAAGTAACTTAAGTAACTTAAGTAACTTAAGTAACTTAAGTAACTAAAGTAATTAAGCAACTTAAGTAACTTAAGTAACTTAAGAAACTTAAGAAACTTAAGAAACTTAAGTTTCTTAAGTTACTTAATTAACTTAAAATACTTAAGTTACTTAAGTAACTTAAGTAACTTAAGTTACTTAAGTTACTTAAGTTACTTACTTTTACTTAAGTATCTTAAGTAAATTAAGTAAATTAAGTAAATCAAGTAAATCAAGTAAATCAAGTAAATCAAGTAAATCAAGTAAATCAAGTAAATCAAGTAAATTAAGTAAATCAAGTAAATCAAGTAAATCAAGTAAATCAAGTAAATCAAGTAAATCAAGTAAATCAAGTAAATCAAGTAAATCAAGTAAATCAAGTAAATCAAGTAAATCAAGTAAATCAAGTAAATCAAGTAAATCAAGTAAATCAAGTAACTTAAGTAAATCAAGTAAATCAAGTAAATCAAGTAAATCAAGTAAATCAAGTAAATCAAGTAAATCAAGTAAATCAAGTTAATCAAGTAAATCAAGTAAATCAAGTAAATCAAGTAAATCAAGTTAATCAAGTAAATCAAGTAAATCAAGTAAATCAAGTAAATTAAGTAACTTAAGTAACTTAAGTAACTTAAGTAACTTAAGTAACTTAAGTAACTTAAGTAACTTAAGTAAATTAAGTAAATTAAGTAAATTTAGTAAATTAAGTAAATTAAGTAAATTAAGTAAATCAAGTAAATCAAGTAAATCAAGTAAATCAAGTAAATCAAGTAAATCAAGTAAATCAAGTAAATCAAGTAAATCAAGTAAATCAAGTAAATCAAGTAAATCAAGTAAATCAAGTAAATCGAGTAAATCAAGTAAATCAAGTAAATCAAGTAAATCAAGTTAATCAAGTAAATCAAGTAAATCAAGTAAATCAAGTAAATTAAGTAACTTTAGTAACTTAAGTAACTTAAGTAACTTAAGTAACTTAAGTAACTTAAGTAACTTAAGTAACTTAAGTAACTTAAGTTACTTAAGTAACTTAAGTAACTTAAGTAACTTAAGTAACTTAAGTAACTTAAGTAAATCAAGTAAATCAAGTAAATCAAGTAAATCAAGTAAATCAAGTAAATCAAGTAAATCAAGTAAATCAAGTAAATCAAGTAAATCAACTAAATCAAGTAAATTAAGTAAATCAAGTAAATCAAGTAAATCAAGTAAATCAAGTAAATCAAGTAAATTAAGTAAATTAAGTAAATTAAGTAAATTAAGTAAACTAAGTAACTTAAGTAACTTAAGTAACTTAAGTAACTTAAGTAACTTAAGTAACTTAAGTAACTTAATTAACTTAAGTAACTTAAGTAACTTAAGTAACTTAAGTAACTTAAGTAACTTAAGTAACTTAAGTAACTTAAGTTACTTAAGTAACTTAAGAAACTTAAGTTACTTAAGTTTCTTAAGTTTCTTAAGTAACTTAAGTAACTTAAGTAACTTAAGTAACTTAAGTAACTTAAGTAACTTAAGTAACTTAAGTAACTTAAGTAACTTATGTAACTTAAGTAACTTAAGTAACTTAAGTAACTTAAGTAACTTAAGTAACTTAAGTAACTTAAGTAACTTAAGTAACTTAAGTAACTTAAGTAACTTAAGTAAATCAAGTAAATCAAGTAAATCAAGTAAATCAAGTAAATCAAGTAACTCAAGTTAATCAAGTAAATCAAGTAAATCAAGTAAATCAAGTAAATCAAGTAAATCAAGTAAATTAAGTAAATCAAGTAAATCAAGTAAATCAAGTTAATCAAGTAAATCAAGTAAATCAAGTAAATCAAGTAAATCAAGTAATTCAAGTAAATCAAGTAAATCAAGTAAATTAAGTAACTTAAGTAAATCAAGTAAATCAAGTAAATCAAGTAAATCAAGAAAATCAAGTAAATCAAGTAAATTAAGTAAATCAAGTAAATCAAGTAAATCAAGTAAATCAAGTAAATCAAGTAAATCAAGTAAATCAAGTAAATTAAGTAACTTAAGTAAATCAAGTAAATCAAGTTAATCAAGTAAATCAAGTAAATCAAGTAAATCAAGTAAATCAAGTAAATCAAGTAAATCAAGTAAATCAAGTAAATTAAGTAACTTTAGTAACTTAAGTAACTTAAGTAACTTAAGTAACTTAAGTAACTTAAGTAACTTAAGTAACTTAAGTAACTTAAGTAACTTAAGAAACTTAAGTAACTTAAGTAACTTAAGTAACTTAAGTAACTTAAGTAACTTAAGTAACTTAAGTAACTTAAGTTACTTAAGTAACTTAAGTAACTTAAGTAACTTAAGTAAATCAAGTAAATCAAGTAAATCAAGTATATCAAGTAAATCAAGTAAATCAAGTAAATCAAGTAAATCAAGTTAATTAAGTAAATTAAGTAACTTAAGTAACTTAAGTAACTTAAGTAACTTAAGTAACTTAAGTAACTTAAGTAACTTAAGTAACTTAAGTAACTTAAGTAAATTAAGTAACTTAAGTAACTTAAGTAACTTAAGTAACTTAAGTAACTTAAGTAACTTAAGTAACTTAAGTAACTTAAGTAACTTAAGTAACTTAAGTAACTTAAGTAACTTAAGTAACTTAAGTAACTTAAGTAACTTAAATAACTTAAGTAACTTAAGTAACTTAAGTAACTTAAGTAACTTAAGTAACTTAAGTAACTTAAGTAACTTAAGTAACTTAAGTAACTTAAGTAAATTAAGTAAATTAAGTAAATTTAGTAAATTAAGTAAATTAAGTAAATTAAGTAAATCAAGTAAATCAAGTAAATCAAGTAAATCAAGTAAATCAAGTAAATCAAGTAAATCAAGTAAATCAAGTAAATCAAGTAAATCAAGTAAATCAAGTTAATCAAGTAAATCAAGTAAATCAAGTAAATCAAGTAAATCAAGTAAATCAAGTTAATCAAGTAAATCAAGTAAATCAAGTAAATCAAGTAAATTAAGTAACTTTAGTAACTTAAGTAACTTAAGTAACTTAAGTAACTTAAGTAACTTAAGTAACTTAAGTAACTTAAGTAACTTAAGTAACTTAAGTAACTTAAGTAACTTAAGTAAATCAAGTAAATCAAGTAAATCAAGTAAATCAAGTAAATCAAGTAAATCAAGTAAATCAAGTAAATCAAGTAAATCAAGTAAATCAAGTAAATCAACTAAATCAAGTAAATTAAGTAAATCAAGTAAATCTAGTAAATCAAGTAAATCAAGTAAATCAAGTAAATTAAGTAAATTAAGTAAATTAAGTAAATTAAGTAAATTAAGTAAATTAAGTAACTTAAGTAACTTAAGTAACTTAAGTAACTTAAGTAACTTAAGTAACTTAAGTAACTTAAATAACTTAAGTAACGTAAGTAACTTAAGTAACTAAAGTAACTTAAGTAACTTAAGTTACTTAATTAACTTAAGTAACTTAAGTAACTTAAGTAACTTAAGTAACTTAAGTAACTTAAGTAAATTAAGTAAATTAAGTAAATTTAGTAAATTAAGTAAATTAAGTAAATTTAGTAAATCAAGTAAATCAAGTAAATCAAGTAAATCAAGTAAATCAAGTAAATCAAGTAAATCAAGTAAATCAAGTAAATCAAGTAAATCAAGTAAATCAAGTAAATCAAGTAAATCAAGTAAATCAAGTAAATCAAGTAAATTAAGTAAATTAAGTAACTTAAGTAACTTAAGTAACTTAAGTAACTTAAGTAACTTAATTAACTTAAGTAACTTAAGTAACTTAAGTAACTTAAGTAACTTAAGTAACTTAAGTAACTTAAGTAACTAAAGTAACTTAAGTAACTTAAGTAACTTAAGTAACTTAAGTAACTTAAGTAACTTAAGTAACTAAAATAACTTAAGTAACTTAAGTAACTTAAGTAACTTAAGTAACTTAAGTAACTTAAGTAACTTAAGTAACTTAAGTAACTTAAGTAACTTAAGTAACTTAAGTCACTTAAGAAACTTAAGAAACTTAAGTAACTTAAGTTTCTTAAGTTACTTAAGTAACTTAAGTTACTTAAGTTACTTAAGTTACTTACTTTTAATTAAGTAACTTAAGTAAATTAAGTAAATAAAGTAAATTAAGTAAATCAAGTAAATCAAGTAAATCAAGTAAATCAAGTAAATTAAGTAAATCAAGTAAATCAAGTAAATCAAGTAAATCAAGTAAACAAGTAAATCAAGTAAATACATTAAATCAAGTAAATCAAGTAAATCAAGTAAATCAAGTAAATTAAATAACTTAAGTAACTTAAGTAAATCAAGTAGATCAAGTAAATCAAGTAAATCAAGTAAATCAAGTAAATCAAGTAAATCAAGTAAATCAAGTAAATCAAGTAAATCAAGTAAGTCAAGTAAATCAAGTAAATCAAGTAAATCAAGTAAATCAAGTTAATTAAGTATATTAAGTAACTTAAGTAACTTAAATAACTTAAGTAACTTAAGTAACTTAAGTAACTTAAGTAACTTAAGTAACTTAAGTAACTTAAGTAACTTAAGTAACTTAAGTAACTTAAGTAACTTAAGTAACTTAAGTAACTTAAGTAACTTAAGTAACTTAAGTAACTTAAGTAACTTAAGTAACTTAAGTAACTTAAGTAACTTAAGTAACTTAAGTAACTTAAGTAACTTAAGTAACTTAAGTAACTTAAGTAACTTAAGTAACTTAAGTAACTTAAGTAACTTAAGTAACTTAAGTAACTTAAGTAACTTAAGTAACTTAAGTAACTTAAGTAACTTAAGTAACTTAAGTAACTTAAGTAACTTAAGTAACTTAAGTAACTTAAGTAACTTAAGTAACTTAAGTAACTTAAGTAACTTAAGTAACTTAAGTAACTTAAGTAACTTAAGTAACTTAAGTAACTTAAGTAACTTAAGTAAATCAAGTAAATCAAGTAAATCAAGTAAATTAAGTAAATTAAGTAAATCAAGTAAATCATATAAATCAAGTAAATCAAGTAAATAAAGTAAATCAAGTAAATCAAGTAAATCAAGTAAATCAAGTAAATCAAGTAAATCAAGTAAATCAAGTAAATCAAGTAAATCAAGTAAATTAAGTTAATCAAGTAAATCAAGTAAATCAAGTAAATCAAGTAAATCAAGTTAATCAAGTAAATCAAGTAAATCAAGTAAATCAAGTAAATTAAGTAACTTAAGTAACTTAAGTAACTTAAGTAATTTAAGTAACTTAAGTAACTTAAGTAACTTAAGTAACTTAAGTAACTTAAGTAACTTAAGTAAATCAAGTAAATCAAGTAAATCAAGTAAATCAAGTAACTCAAGTAAATCAAGTAAATCAAGTAAATCAAGTAAATCAAGTAAATCAAGTAAATCAAGTAAATCAAGTAAATCAAGTAAATTAAGTAAATCAAGTAAATCAAGTAAATCAAGTAAATCAAGTAAATCAAGTAAGTCAAGTAAATCAAGTAAATTAAGTAAATCAAGTCAATCAAGTAAATCAAGTAAATCAAGTAAATTAAGTAAATTAAGTAAATTAAGTAAATTAAGTAACTTAAGTAACTTAAGTAACTTAAGTAACTTAAGTAACTTAAGTAACTTAAGTAACTTAAATAACTTAAGTAACGTAAGTAACTTAAGTAACTAAAGTAACTTAAGTAACTTAAGTAACTTAAGTAACTTAAGTAACTTAAGTAACTTAAGTAACTTAAGTAACTTAAGTAACTTAAGTTAATTAAGTAAATTAAGTAAATTTAGTAAATTAAGTAAATTAAGTAAATTAAGTAAATCAAGTAAATCAAGTAAATCAAGTATATCAAGTAAATCAAGTAAATCAAGTAAATCAAGTAAATCAAGTTAATTAAGTAAATTAAGTAACTTAAGTAACTTAAGTAACTTAAGTAACTTAAGTAACTTAAGTAACTTAAGTAACTTAAGTAACTTAAGTAACTTAAGTAACTTAAGTAACTTAAGTAACTTAAGTAACTTAAGTAACTTAAGTAACTTAAGTAACTTAAGTAACTTAAGTAACTTAAGTAACTTAAGTAACTTAAGTAACTTAAGTAACTTAAGTAACTTAAGTAACTTAAATAACTTAAGTAACTTAAGTAACTTAAGTAACTTAAGTAACTTAAGTAACTTAAGTAACTTAAGTAACTTAAGTAACTTAAGTAACTTAAGTAACTTAAGTAACTTAAGTAACTTAAGTAACTTAAGTAACTTAAGTAACTTAAGTAACTTAAGTAACTTAAGTAACTTAAGTAACTTAAGTAACTTAAGTAACTTAAGTAACTTAAGTAACTTAAGTAACTTAAGTAACTTAAGTAACTTAAGTAACTTAAGAAACTTAAGAAACTTAAGAAACTTAAGTAACTTAAGTTTCTTAAGTTACTTAAGTAACTTAAGTTACTTAAGTTACTTAAGTTACTTACTTTTACTTAAGTAACTTAAGTAAATTAAGTAAATAAAGTAAATTAAGTAAATCAAGTAAATCAAGTAAATCAAGTAAATCAAGTAAATTAAGTAAATCAAGTAAATCAAGTAAATACATTAAATCAAGTAAATCAAGTAAATCAAGTAAATTAAGTAACTTAAGTAACTTAAGTAAATCAAGTAAATCAAGTAAATCAAGTTAGTCTAGTAAATCAAGTAAATCAAGTTAATCAAGTAAATCAAGTAAATCGAGTAAATTAAGTAAATTAAGTAACTTAAGTAACTTAAGTAACTTAAGTAACTTAAGTAACTTAAGTAACTTAAGTAACTTAAGTAACTTAAGTAACTTAAGTAACTTAAGTAACTTAAGTAACTTAAGAAACTTAAGAAACTTAAGAAACTTAAGTAACTTAAGTAACTTAAGTAACTTAAGTAACTTAAGTAACTTAAGTAACTTAAGTAACTTAAGTAACTTAAGTAACTTAAGTAACTTAAGTAACTTAAGTAACTTAAGTAACTTAAGTAACTTAAGTAACTTAAGTAACTTAAGTAACTTAAGTAACTTAAGTAACTTAAGTAACTTAAGTAACTTAAGTAACTTAAGTAACTTAAGTAACTTAAGTAACTTAAGTAAATCAAGTAAATTAAGTAAATTAAGTAAATCAAGTAAATCAAGTAAATCAAGTAAATCAAGTAAATCAAGTAAATAAAGTAAATCAAGTAAATCAAGTAAATCAAGTAAATCAAGTAAATCAAGTAAATCAAGTAAATCAAGTAAATCAAGTAAATCAAGTAAATCAAGTAAATCAAGTAAATCAAGTAAATCAAGTAAATCAAGTAAATCAAGTAAATCAAGTAAATCAAGTAAATCAAGTAAATCAAGTAAATCAAGTAAATCAAGTAAATCAAGTAAATCAAGTTAATCGAGTAAATCAAGTAAATCAAGTAAATCAAGTAAATTAAGTAACTTAAGTAACTTAAGTAACTTAAGTAATTTAAGAAACTTAAGTAACTTAAGTAACTTAAGTAACTTAAGTTACTTAAGTAAATCAAGTAAATCAAGTAAATCAAGTAAATCAAGTAACTCAAGTAAATCAAGTAAATCAAGTAAATCAAGTAAATCAAGTAAATCAAGTAAATTAAGTAAATCAAGTAAATCAAGTAAATCAAGTAAATCAAGTAAATCAAGTAAATCAAGTAAATTAAGTAAATTAAGTAACTTAAGTAACTTAAGTAACTTAAGTAACTTAAGTAACTTAAGTAACTTAAGTAACTTAAGTAACTTAAGTAACTTAAGTAACTTAAGTAACTTAAGTAACTTAAGTAACTTAAGTAACATAAGAAACTTAAGTAACTTAAGTAACTTAAGTAACTTAAGTAACTTAAGTAACTTAAGTAACTTAAGTAACTTAAGTAACTTAAGTAACTTAAGTAACTTAAGTAACTTAAGTAACTTAAGTAACTTAAGTAACTTAAGTAACTTAAGTAACTTAAGTAACTTAAGTAACTTAAGTAACTTAAGTAACTTAAGTAACTTAAGTAACTTAAGTAACTTAAGTAACTTAAGTAACTTAAGTAACTTAAGTAACTTAAGTAACTTAAGAAACTTAAGAAACTTAAGTAACTTAAGTTTCTTAAGTTACTTAAGTTACTTAAGTTACTTAAGTTACTTACTTTTACTTTAGTAACTTAAGTAAATTAAGTAAATTAAGTAAATTAAGTAAATTAAGTAAATTAAGTAAATTAAGTAAATTAGGTAAATTAAGTAAATTAAGTAAATTAAGTAAATTAAGTAAATCAAGTAAATCAAGTAAATCAAGTAAATCAAGTAAATCAAGTAAATTAAGTAAATCAAGTAAATCAAGTAAATTAAGTAAATCAAGTAAATCAAGTTAATCAAGTAAATCAAGTAAATCAAGTAAATCAAGTAAATCAAGTAAATCAAGTAAATCAAGTAAATCAAGTAAATTAAGTAAATCAAGTAAATCAAGTAAATCAAGTAAATCAAGTAAATCAAGTAAATCAAGTAAATCAAGTAAATCAAGTAAATCAAGTAAATCAAGTAAATCAAGTAAATTAAGTAACTTAAGTAAATCAAGTAAATCAAGTAAATCAAGTTAATCAAGTAAATCAAGTAAATCAAGTAAATCAAGTAAATCAAGTAAATCAAGTAAATCAAGTTAATCAAGTAAATCAAGTAAATCAAGTAAATCAAGTAAATCAAGTAAATTAAGTAACTTAAGTAACTTAAGTAATTTAAGTAACTTAAGTAACTTAAGTAACTTAAGTAACTTAAGTAACTTAAGTAACTTAAGTAACTTAAGTAACTTAAGTAACTTAAGTAAATCAAGTAAATCAAGTAAATCAAGTAAATCAAGTAACTCAAGTAAATCAAGTAAATCAAGTAAATCAAGTAAATCAAGTAAATCAAGTAAATCAAGTAAATCAAGTAAATTAAGTAAATCAAGTAAATCAAGTAAATCAAGTAAATCAAGTAAATTATGTAAATTAAGTAAATTAAGTAAATTAAGTAAATTAAGTAACTTAAGTAACTTAAGTAACTTAAGTAACTTAAGTAACTTAAGTAACTTAAGTAACTTAAGTAACTTAAGTAACTTAAGTAACTTAAGTAACTAAAGTAACTTAAGTAACTTAAGTAACTTAAGTAACTTAAGGAACTTAAGTAACTTAAGTAACATAAGTAACTTAAGTAAATTAAGTAAATTAAGTAAATTTAGTAAATTAAGTAAATTAAGTAAATTAAGTAAATCAAGTAAATCAAGTAAATCAAGTAAATCAAATAAATCAAATAAATCAAGTAAATCAAGTAAATCAAGTAAATCAAGTAAATCAAGTAAATCAAGTAAATCAAGTAAATCAAGTAAATCAAGTAAATCAAGTAAATCAAGTAAATCAAGTAAATCAAGTAAATCAAGTAAATCAAGTAAATCAAGTAAATCAAGTAAATCAAGTAAATCAAGTAAATCAAGTAAATCAAGTAAATCAAGTAAATCAAGTAAATCAAGTAAATCAAGTAAATCAAGTAAATCAAGTAAATCAAGTAAATTAAGTAAATTAAGTAACTTAAGTAACTTAAGTAACTTAAG
The DNA here is from genome assembly GCA_944738965.1 of Nebria brevicollis. NCBI lineage: Eukaryota > Metazoa > Arthropoda > Insecta > Coleoptera > Carabidae > Nebria > Nebria brevicollis. The sequence goes on from CALYJB010000151.1 coordinate 72,003, forward strand.
TAACTTAAGTAACTTAAGTAACTTAAGTAACTTAAGTAACTTAAGTAACTTAAGTAACTTAAGTAACTTAAGTAACTTAAGTAACATAAGAAACTTAAGTAACTTAAGTAACTTAAGTAACTTAAGTAACTTAAGTAACTTAAGTAACTTAAGTAACTTAAGTAACTTAAGTAACTTAAGTAACTTAAGTAACTTAAGTAACTTAAGTAACTTAAGTAACTTAAGTAACTTAAGTAACTTAAGTAACTTAAGTAACTTAAGTAACTTAAGTAACTTAAGTAACTTAAGTAACTTAAGTAACTTAAGTAACTTAAGTAACTTAAGTAACTTAAGTAACTTAAGTAACTTAAGTAACTTAAGTAACTTAAGTAACTTAAGTAACTTAAGTAACTTAAGAAACTTAAGAAACTTAAGTAACTTAAGTTTTTTAAGTTACTTAAGTAACATAAGTTACTTAAGTTACTTAAGTTACTTACTTTTACTTAAGTAACTTAAGTAAATTAAGTAAATTAAGTAAATTAAGTAAATTAAGTAAATTAAGTAAATTAAGTAAATTAAGTAAATTAAGTAAATCAAGAAAATCAAGTAAATCAAGTAAATCAAGTAAATCAAGTAAATTAAGTAAATCAAGTAAATCAAGTAAATTAAGTAAATCAAGTAAATCGAGTAAATCAAGTAAATCAAGTAAATCAAGTAAATCAAGTAAATTAAGTAACTTAAGTAACTTAAGTAAATCAAGTAAATCAAGTAAATCAAGTTAATCAACTTAAGTAACTTAAGTAAATCAAGTAAATCAAGTAAATCAAGTAAATCAAGTAAATCAAGTAAATCAAGTAAATCAAGTAAATCAAGTAAATCAAGTAAATCAAGTAAATCAAGTTAATCAAGTAAATCAAGTAAATCAAGTCAATCAAGTAAATCAAGTAAATCAAGTAAATCAAGTAAATCAAGTAAATTAAGTAAATCAAGTAAATCAAGTAAATCAAGTAAATCAAGTAAATCAAGTAAATCAAGTAAATCAAGTAAATCAAGTAAATTAAGTAAATTAAGTAAATTAAGTAAATTAAGTAAATTAAGTAAATTAAGTAAATTAAGTAACTTAAGTAACTTAAGTAACTTAAGTAACTTAAGTAACTTAAGTAACTTAAGTAACTTAAGTAACTTAAGTACCTTAAGTAACTTAAGAAACGTAAGTAACTTAAGTAACTAAAGTAACTTAAGTAACTTAAGTAACTTAAGTAACTTAAGTAACTTAAGTAACTTAAGTAACTTAAGTAAATTAAGTAAATTTAGTAAATTAAGTAGATTAAGTAAATTAAGTAAATCAAGTAAATCAAGTAAATCAAGTAAATCAAGTATATCAAGTATATCAAGTAAATCAAGTAAATCAAGTAAATCAAGTAAATCAAGTAAATCAAGTAAATCAAGCAAATCAAGTAAATTAAGTAAATTAAGTAACTTAAGTAACTTAAGTAACTTAAGTAACTTAAGTAACTTAAGTAACTTAAGTAACTTAAGTAACTTAAGTAACTTAAGTCACTTAAGTAACTTAAGTAACTTAAGTAACTTAAGTAACTTAAGTAACTTAAGTAACTTAAGTAACTTAAGTAACTTAAGTAACTTAAGTAACTTAAGTAACTTAAGTAACTTAAGTAACTTAAGTAACTTAAGTAACTTAAGTAACTTAAGTAACTTAAGTAACTTAAGTAACTTAAGTAACTTAAGTAACTTAAGTAACTTAAGTAACTTAAGTAACTTAAGTAACTTAAGTAACTTAAGTAACTTAAGTAACTTAAGTAACTTAAGTAACTTAAGTAACTTAAGTAACTTAAGTAACTGAATCAAGTACTTCAAGTAAATCAAGTAAATCAAGTAAATTAAGTAACTTAAGTAAATCAAGTAAATCAAGTAAATCAAGTAAATCAAGTAAATCAAGTAAATCAAGTAAATCAAGTAAATCAAGTAAATCAAGTAAATCAAGTAAATCAAGTAAATTAAGTAAATTAAGTAACTTAAGTAACTTAAGTAACTTAAGTAACTTAAGTAACTTAAGTAACTTAAGTAACTTAAGTAACATAAGAAACTTAAGTAACTTAAGTAACTTAAGTAAATCAAGTAAATCAAGTAAATCAAGTAAATCAAGTTAATCAAGTAAATCAAGTAAATCAAGTAAATCAAGTAAATCAAGTTAATCAAGTAAATCAAGTAAATCAAGTAAATCAAGTAAATTAAGTAACTTAAGTAACTTAAGTAATTTAAGTAACTTAAGTAACTTAAGTAACTTAAGTAACTTAAGTAACTTAAGTAACTTAAGTAACTTAAGTAACTTAAGTAACTTAAGTAAATCAAGTAAATCAAGTAAATCAAGTAAATCAAGTAACTCAAGTAAATCAAGTAAATCAAGTAAATCAAGTAAATCAAGTAAATCAAGTAAATCAAGTAAATCAAGTAAATCAAGTAAATCAAGTAAATCAAGTAAATTAAGTAAATCAAGTAAATCAAGTAAATCAAGTAAATCAAGTAAATTATGTAAATTAAGTAAATTAAGTAAATTAAGTAAATTAAGTAACTTAAGTAACTTAAGTAACTTAAGTAACTTAAGTAACTTAAGTAACTTAAGTAACTTAAGTAACTTAAGTAACTTAAGTAACTTAAGTAACTTAATTAACTTAAGTAACTAAAGTAACTTAAGTAACTTAAGTAACTTAAGTAACTTAAGGAACTTAAGTAACTTAAGTAACTTAAGTAACTTAAGTAAATTAAGTAAATTAAGTAAATTTAGTAAATTAAGTAAATTAAGTAAATTAAGTAAATCAAGTAAATCAAGTAAATCAAGTAAATCAAATAAATCAAATAAATCAAGTAAATCAAGTAAATCAAGTAAATCAAGTAAATCAAGTAAATCAAGTAAATCAAGTAAATCAAGTAAATCAAGTAAATCAAGTAAATCAAGTAAATCAAGTAAATCAAGTAAATCAAGTAAATCAAGTAAATCAAGTAAATCAAGTAAATCAAGTAAATCAAGTAAATCAAGTAAATCAAGAAAATCAAGTAAATCAAGTAAATCAAGTAAATCAAGTAAATCAAGTAAATCAAGTAAATCAAGTAAATCAAGTAAATCAAGTAAATCAAGTAAATCAAGTAAATTAAGTAAATTAAGTAACTTAAGTAACTTAAGTAACTTAAGTAACTTAAGTAACTTAAGTAACTTAAGTAACTTAAGTAACTTAAGTAACTTAAGTAACTTAAGTAACATAAGAAACTTAAGTAACTTAAGTAACTTAAGTAACTTAAGTAACTTAAGTAACTTAAGTAACTTAAGTAACTTAAGTAACTTAAGTAACTTAAGTAACTTAAGTAACTTAAGTAACTTAAGTAACTTAAGTAACTTAAGTAACTTAAGTAACTTAAGTAACTTAAGTAACTTAAGTAACTTAAGTATCTTAAGTAACTTAAGAAACGTAAGTAACTTAAGTAACTAAAGTAACTTAAGTAACTTAAGTAACTTAAGTAACTTAAGTAACTTAAGTAACTTAAGTAACTTAAGTAAATTAAGTAAATTTAGTAAATTAAGTAGATTAAGTAAATTAAGTAAATCAAGTAAATCAAGTAAATCAAGTAAATCAAGTATATCAAGTAAATCAAGTAAATCAAGTAAATCAAGTAAATCAAGTAAATCAAGTAAATCAAGTAAATCAAGTAAATCAAGTAAATCAAGCAAATCAAGTAAATTAAGTAAATTAAGTAACTTAAGTAACTTAAGTAACTTAAGTAACTTAAGTAACTTAAGTAACTTAAGTAACTAAAGTAACTTAAGTAACTTAAGTCACTTAAGTAACTTAAGTAACTTAAGTAACTTAAGTAACTTAAGTAACTTAAGTAACTTAAGTAACTTAAGTAACTTAAGTAACTTAAGTAACTTAAGTAACTTAAGTAACTTAAGTAACTTAAGTAACTTAAGTAACTTAAGTAACTTAAGTAACTTAAGTAACTTAAGTAACTTAAGTAACTTAAGTAACCTAAGTAACTTAAGTAACTTAAGTAACTTAAGTAACTTAAGTAACTTAAGTAACTTAAGTAACTTAAGTAACTTAAGTAACTGAATCAAGTACTTCAAGTAAATCAAGTAAATCAAGTAAATTAAGTAACTTAAGTAAATCAAGTAAATCAAGTAAATCAAGTAAATCAAGTAAATCAAGTAAATCAAGTAAATCAAGTAAGTCAAGTAAATCAAGTAAATCAAGTAAATCAAGTAAATCAAGTAAATCAAGTAAATTAAGTAACTTAAGTAACTTAAGTAACTTAAGTAACTTAAGTAGCTTAAGTAACTTAAGTAACTTAAGTAACTTAAGTAACTTAAGTAACTTAAGTAACTTAAGTAACTTAAGTAACTTAAGTAACTTAAGTAACTTAAGTAAATTAAGTAAATTTAGTAAATTAAGTAGATTAAGTAAATTAAGTAAATCAAGTAAATCAAGTAAATCAAGTATATCAAGTATATCAAGTAAATCAAGTTAATCAAGTAAATCAAGTAAATCAAGTAAATCAAGTAAATCAAGTAAATCAAGCAAATCAAGTAAATGAAGTAAATTAAGTAACTTAAGTAACTTAAGTAACTTAAGTAACTTAAGTAACTTAAGTAACTTAAGTAACTTAAGTAACTTAAGTAACTTAAGTAACTTAAGTAACTTAAGTAACTTAAGTAACTTAAGTAACTTAAGTAACTTAAGTAACTTAAGTAACTTAAGTAACTTAAGTAACTTAAGTAACTTAAGTAACTTAAGTAACTTAAGTAACTTAAGTAGCTTAAGTAACTTAAGTAACTTAAGTAACTTAAGTAACTTAAGTAACTTAAGTAACTTAATTAACTTAAGTAACTTAAGTAACTTAAGTAACTTAAGTAACTTAAGTAACTTAAGTAACTTAAGTAACTTAAGTAACTTAAGTAACTTAAGTAACTTAAGTAACTTAAGTAACTTAAGTAACTTAAGTAATTTAAGTAACTTAAGCAACTTAAGTAACTTAAGTAACTTAAGTAACTTAAGTAACTTAAGTAACTTAAGTAACTTAAGTAACTTAAGTAACTTAAGTAACTTAAGTAACTTAAGTAACTTAAGTAACTTAAGTAACTTAAGTAACTTAAGTAAATTAAGTAACTTAAGTAACTTAAGTAACTTAAGTAACTTAAGTAACTTAAGTAACTTAAGTTACTTAAGTTACTTAAGTTACTTAAGTTACTTAAGTTACTTAAGTTACTTAAGTTACTTAAGTTACTTAAGTTACTTAAGTTACTTAAGTTACTTAAGTTACTTAAGTTACTTAAGTTACTTAAGTTACTTAAGTTACTTAAGTTACTTAAGTTACTTAATTTACTTGATTTACTTGATTTACTTGATTTACTTGATTTACTTGATTTACTTGATTTACTTGATTTACTTGATTTACTTGATTTACTTGATTTACTTGATTTACTTGATTTACTTGATTTACTTGATTTACTTGATTTACTTGATTTACTTGATTTTCTTGATTTACTTAAGTTACTTAATTTACTTGATTTACTTGATTTACTTGAAGTACTTGATTTACTTGATTTACTTGATTTACTTGATTTACTTGATTTACTTGATTTACTTGATTAACTTGATTTACTTGATTTACTTGATTTACTTGTTTTACTTGATTTACTTGATTTACTTGATTTACTTGATTTACTTAATTTACTTGATTTACTTAATTTACTTGATTTACTTGATTTACTTGATTTACTTGATTTACTTGATTTACTTAAGTTACTTAAGTTACTTAAGTTACTTAAGTTACTTAAGTTACTTAAGTTACTTAAGTTACTTAAGTTACTTAAGTTACTTAAGTTACTTAAGTTACTTAAGTTTCTTAAGTTACTTAAGTTTCTTAAGTTACTTAAGTTACTTAAGTTACTTAAGTTACTTAAGTTACTTAAGTTACTTAAGTTACTTAAGTTACTTAAGTTACATAAGTTACTTAAGTTTCTTAAGTTACTTAAGTTACTTAAGTTACTTAAGTTACTTAAGTTACTTAAGTTACTTAAGTTACTTAAGTTACTTAAGTTACTTAAGTTATATAAGTTACTTAAGTTATATAAGTTACTTAAGTTACTTAAGTTACTTAAGTTACTTAAGTTACTTAAGTTACTTAAGTTACTTAAGTTACTTAAGTTACTTAAGTTACTTAAGTTACTTAAGTTACTTAAGTTACTTAAGTTACTTAAGTTACTTAAGTTACTTAACTTACTTAAGTTACTAAAGTTACTTAAGTTACTTAAGTTGCTTAAGTTACTTAAGTTACTTAAGTTACTTAAGTTACTTAAGCTACTTAATTTACTTAATTTACTTGATTAACTTGATTTACTTGATTTACTTGATTTACTTGATTTACTTGATTTACTTGATTTACTTGATTTACTTGATTTACTTGATTTACTTGATTTACTTGATTTACTTGGTTTACTTGATTGACTTGATTTACTTGATTTACTTAAGTATCTTAAGTATCAAGTAAATCAAGTAAATCAAGTAAATCAAGTTAATCAAGTAAATCAAGTAAATCAAGTAAATCAAGTAAATCAAGTAAATTAAGTAACTTAAGTAACTTAAGTAACTTAAGTAACTTAAGTAACTTAAGTAACTTAAGCAACTTAAGTAACTTAAGTAACTCAAGTAAGTTAAGTAAGTTAAGTAACTTAAGTAACTTAAGTAACTTAAGTAACTTAAGTAACTTAAGTAACTTAAGTAACTTAAGTAACTTAAGTAACTTAAGTAACTTAAGTAACTTAAGTAACTTTAGTAATTAAGTAAATTAAGTAAATTAAGTAAACTAAGTAAATTAAGTAAATTAAGTAAATCAAGTAAATCAAGTAAATCAAGTAAATCAAGTAAATCAAGTAAATCAAGTAAATCAAGTAAATCAAGTAAATCATGTAAATCAAGTAAATCAAGTAAATCAAGTAAATTAAGTAACTTAAGTAACTTAAGTAACTTAAGTAATTTAAGTAACTTAAGCAACTTAAGTAACTTAAGTAACTTAAGTAACTTAAGTAAGTTAAGTAACTTAAGTAACTTAAGTAACTTAAGTAACTTAAGTAACTTAAGTAACTTAAGTAACTTAAGTAACTTAAGTAACTTAAGTAACTTAAGTAACTTAAGTAACTTAAGTAACTTAAGTAACTTAAGTAACTTAAGTAACTTAAGTAACTTAAGTAACTTAAGTAACTTAAGTAACTTAAGTTACTTATGTTACTTAAGTTACTTAAGTTACTTAAGTTACTTAAGTTACTTAAGTTACTTAAGTTACTTAAGTTACTTAAGTAACTTAAGTTACTTAAGTTACTTAAGTTACTTAAGTTACTTAAGTTACTTAAGTTACTTAAGTTACTTAATTTACTTGATTTACTTGATTTACTTGATTTACTTGATTTACTTGATTTACTTGATTTACTTGATTAACTTGATTTACTTGATTTACTTGATTTACTTGATTTACTTGATTTACTTGATTTACTTGATTTACTTGATTTACTTGATTTTCTTGATTTACTTAAGTTACTTAATTTACTTGATTTACTTGATTTACTTGAAGTACTTGATTTACTTGATTTACTTGATTTACTTGATTTACTTGATTTACTTGATTTACTTGATTTACTTGATTTACTTGATTTACTTGATTTACTTGATTTACTTGATTTACTTAATTTACTTGATTTACTTAATTTACTTGATTTACTTGATTTACTTGATTTACTTGATTAACTTGATTTACTCGATTTACTTAATTTACTTAAGTTACTTAATTTACTTAAGTTACTTAAGTTACTTAAGTTACTTAAGTTACTTAAGTTACTTAAGTTACTTAAGTTACTTAAGTTTCTTAAGTTACTTAAGTTTCTTAAGTTACTTAAGTTACTTAAGTTACTTAAGTTACTTAAGTTACTTAAGTTACTTAAGTTACTTAAGTTACTTAAGTTACTTAAGTTACATAAGTTACTTAAGTTTCTTAAGTTACTTAAGTTACTTAAGTTACTTAAGTTACTTAAGTTACTTAAGTTACTTAAGTTACTTAAGTTACTTAAGTTACTTAAGTTACTTAAGTTACTTAAGTTACTTAAGTTACTTAAGTTACTTAAGTTACTTAAGTTACTTAAGTTACTTAAGTTACTTAAGTTACTTAAGTTACTTAAGTTACTTAAGTTACTTAAGTTACTTAAGTTACTTAAGTTACTTAAGTTACTTAAGTTACTTAAGTTACTTAAGTTACTTAAGTTACTTAAGTTACTTAAGTTACTTAAGTTACTTAAGTTACTTAAGTTACTTAAGTTACTTAAGTTACTTAACTTACTTAAGTTACTAAAGTTACTTAAGTTACTTAAGTTGCTTAAGTTACTTAAGTTACTTAAGTTACTTAAGTTACTTAAGTTACTTAATTTACTTGATTAACTTGATTTACTTGATTTACTTGATTTACTTGATTTACTTGATTTACTTGATTTACTTGATTTACTTGATTTACTTGATTTACTTGATTTACTTGATTTACTTGATTTACTTGATTTACTTAAGTATCTTAAGTAACTTAAGTAACTTAAGTAAATCAAGTAAATCAAGTCAATCAAGTAAACCAAGTAAATCAAGTAAATCAAGTAAATCAAGTAAATCAAGTAAATCAAGTAAATCAAGTAAATCAAGTAAATTAAGTAACTTAAGTAACTTAAGTAACTTAAGTAACTTAAGTAACTTAAGTAACTTAAGCAACTTAAGTAACTTAAGTAACTCAAGTAAGTTAAGTAAGTTAAGTAAGTTAAGTAACTTAAGTAACTTAAGTAACTTAAGTAACTTAAGTAACTTAAGTAACTTAAGTAACTTAAGTAACTTAAGTAACTTAAGTAACTTAAGTAACTTAAGTAACTTAAGTAACTTAAGTAACTTAAGTAACTTAAGTAACTTAAGTAACTTAAGTAACTTAAGTAACTTAAGTAACTTAAGTAACTTAAGTAACTTAAGTAACTTAAGTAACTTAAGTAACTTAAGTAACTTAAGTAACTGAATCAAGTACTTCAAGTAAATCAAGTAAATCAAGTAAATTAAGTAACTTAAGTAAATCAAGTAAATCAAGTAAATCAAGTAAATCAAGTAAATCAAGTAAATCAAGTAAATCAAGTAAATCAAGTAAATCAAGTAAATCAAGTAAATCAAGTAAATTAAGTAAATTAAGTAACTTAAGTAACTTAAGTAACTTAAGTAACTTAAGTAACTTAAGTAACTTAAGTAACTTAAGTAACATAAGAAACTTAAGTAACTTAAGTAACTTAAGTAAATCAAGTAAATCAAGTAAATCAAGTAAATCAAGTTAATCAAGTAAATCAAGTAAATCAAGTAAATCAAGTAAATCAAGTTAATCAAGTAAATCAAGTAAATCAAGTAAATCAAGTAAATTAAGTAACTTAAGTAACTTAAGTAATTTAAGTAACTTAAGTAACTTAAGTAACTTAAGTAACTTAAGTAACTTAAGTAACTTAAGTAACTTAAGTAACTTAAGTAACTTAAGTAAATCAAGTAAATCAAGTAAATCAAGTAAATCAAGTAACTCAAGTAAATCAAGTAAATCAAGTAAATCAAGTAAATCAAGTAAATCAAGTAAATCAAGTAAATCAAGTAAATCAAGTAAATCAAGTAAATCAAGTAAATCAAGTAAATCAAGTAAATCAATTAAATCAAGTAAATCAAGTAAATTATGTAAATTAAGTAAATTAAGTAAATTAAGTAAATTAAGTAACTTAAGTAACTTAAGTAACTTAAGTAACTTAAGTAACTTAAGTAACTTAAGTAACTTAAGTAACTTAAGTAACTTAAGTAACTTAAGTAACTTAATTAACTTAAGTAACTAAAGTAACTTAAGTAACTTAAGTAACTTAAGTAACTTAAGGAACTTAAGTAACTTAAGTAACTTAAGTAACTTAAGTAAATTAAGTAAATTAAGTAAATTTAGTAAATTAAGTAAATTAAGTAAATTAAATAAATCAAGTAAATCAAGTAAATCAAGTAAATCAAATAAATCAAATAAATCAAGTAAATCAAGTAAATCAAGTAAATCAAGTAAATCAAGTAAATCAAGTAAATCAAGTAAATCAAGTAAATCAAGTAAATCAAGTAAATCAAGTAAATCAAGTAAATCAAGTAAATCAAGTAAATCAAGTAAATCAAGTAAATCAAGTAAATCAAGTAAATCAAGTAAATCAAGTAAATCAAGAAAATCAAGTAAATCAAGTAAATCAAGTAAATCAAGTAAATCAAGTAAATCAAGTAAATCAAGTAAATCAAGTAAATCAAGTAAATCAAGTAAATCAAGTAAATTAAGTAAATTAAGTAACTTAAGTAACTTAAGTAACTTAAGTAACTTAAGTAACTTAAGTAACTTAAGTAACTTAAGTAACTTAAGTAACTTAAGTAACTTAAGTAACATAAGAAACTTAAGTAACTTAAGTAACTTAAGTAACTTAAGTAACTTAAGTAACTTAAGTAACTTAAGTAACTTAAGTAACTTAAGTAACTTAAGTAACTTAAGTAACTTAAGTAACTTAAGTAACTTAAGTAACTTAAGTAACTTAAGTAACTTAAGTAACTTAAGTAACTTAAGTAACTTAAGTACCTTAAGTAACTTAAGAAACGTAAGTAACTTAAGTAACTAAAGTAACTTAAGTAACTTAAGTAACTTAAGTAACTTAAGTAACTTAAGTAACTTAAGTAACTTAAGTAAATTAAGTAAATTTAGTAAATTAAGTAGATTAAGTAAATTAAGTAAATCAAGTAAATCAAGTAAATCAAGTAAATCAAGTATATCAAGTATATCAAGTAAATCAAGTAAATCAAGTAAATCAAGTAAATCAAGTAAATCAAGTAAATCAAGTAAATCAAGTAAATCAAGCAAATCAAGTAAATTAAGTAAATTAAGTAACTTAAGTAACTTAAGTAACTTAAGTAACTTAAGTAACTTAAGTAACTTAAGTAACTAAAGTAACTTAAGTAACTTAAGTCACTTAAGTAACTTAAGTAACTTAAGTAACTTAAGTAACTTAAGTAACTTAAGTAACTTAAGTAACTTAAGTAACTTAAGTAACTTAAGTAACTTAAGTAACTTAAGTAACTTAAGTAACTTAAGTAACTTAAGTAACTTAAGTAACTTAAGTAACTTAAGTAACTTAAGTAACTTAAGTAACTTAAGTAACCTAAGTAACTTAAGTAACTTAAGTAACTTAAGTAACTTAAGTAACTTAAGTAACTTAAGTAACTTAAGTAACTTAAGTAACTTAAGTAACTGAATCAAGTACTTCAAGTAAATCAAGTAAATCAAGTAAATTAAGTAACTTAAGTAAATCAAGTAAATCAAGTAAATCAAGTAAATCAAGTAAATCAAGTAAATCAAGTAAATCAAGTAAGTCAAGTAAATCAAGTAAATCAAGTAAATCAAGTAAATCAAGTAAATCAAGTAAATTAAGTAACTTAAGTAACTTAAGTAACTTAAGTAACTTAAGTAGCTTAAGTAACTTAAGTAACTTAAGTAACTTAAGTAACTTAAGTAACTTAAGTAACTTAAGTAACTTAAGTAACTTAAGTAACTTAAGTAAATTAAGTAAATTTAGTAAATTAAGTAGATTAAGTAAATTAAGTAAATCAAGTAAATCAAGTAAATCAAGTATATCAAGTATATCAAGTAAATCAAGTTAATCAAGTAAATCAAGTAAATCAAGTAAATCAAGTAAATCAAGTAAATCAAGCAAATCAAGTAAATGAAGTAAATTAAGTAACTTAAGTAACTTAAGTAACTTAAGTAACTTAAGTAACTTAAGTAACTTAAGTAACTTAAGTAACTTAAGTAACTTAAGTAACTTAAGTAACTTAAGTAACTTAAGTAACTTAAGTAACTTAAGTAACTTAAGTAACTTAAGTAACTTAAGTAACTTAAGTAACTTAAGTAACTTAAGTAACTTAAGTAACTTAAGTAACTTAAGTAACTTAAGTAGCTTAAGTAACTTAAGTAACTTAAGTAACTTAAGTAACTTAAGTAACTTAAGTAACTTAATTAACTTAAGTAACTTAAGTAACTTAAGTAACTTAAGTAACTTAAGTAACTTAAGTAACTTAAGTAACTTAAGTAACTTAAGTAACTTAAGTAACTTAAGTAACTTAAGTAACTTAAGTAACTTAAGTAATTTAAGTAACTTAAGCAACTTAAGTAACTTAAGTAACTTAAGTAACTTAAGTAAGTTAAGTAACTTAAGTAACTTAAGTAACTTAAGTAACTTAAGTAACTTAAGTAACTTAAGTAACTTAAGTAACTTAAGTAACTTAAGTAACTTAAGTAACTTAAGTAACTTAAGTAACTTAAGTAACTTAAGTAACTTAAGTAACTTAAGTAACTTAAGTAACTTAAGTAACTTAAGTATCTTAAGTAACTTAAGAAACGTAAGTAACTTAAGTAACTAAAGTAACTTAAGTAACTTAAGTAACTTAAGTAACTTAAGTAACTTAAGTAACTTAAGTAACTTAAGTAAATTAAGTAAATTTAGTAAATTAAGTAGATTAAGTAAATTAAGTAAATCAAGTAAATCAAGTAAATCAAGTAAATCAAGTATATCAAGTATATCAAGTAAATCAAGTAAATCAAGTAAATCAAGTAAATCAAGTAAATCAAGTAAATCAAGTAAATCAAGTAAATCAAGCAAATCAAGTAAATTAAGTAAATTAAGTAACTTAAGTAACTTAAGTAACTTAAGTAACTTAAGTAACTTAAGTAACTTAAGTAACTAAAGTAACTTAAGTAACTTAAGTCACTTAAGTAACTTAAGTAACTTAAGTAACTTAAGTAACTTAAGTAACTTAAGTAACTTAAGTAACTTAAGTAACTTAAGTAACTTAAGTAACTTAAGTAACTTAAGTAACTTAAGTAACTTAAGTAACTTAAGTAACTTAAGTAACTTAAGTAACTTAAGTAACTTAAGTAACTTAAGTAACTTAAGTAACCTAAGTAACTTAAGTAACTTAAGTAACTTAAGTAACTTAAGTAACTTAAGTAACTTAAGTAACTTAAGTAACTTAAGTAACTTAAGTAACTGAATCAAGTACTTCAAGTAAATCAAGTAAATCAAGTAAATTAAGTAACTTAAGTAAATCAAGTAAATCAAGTAAATCAAGTAAATCAAGTAAATCAAGTAAATCAAGTAAATCAAGTAAGTCAAGTAAATCAAGTAAATCAAGTAAATCAAGTAAATCAAGTAAATCAAGTAAATTAAGTAACTTAAGTAACTTAAGTAACTTAAGTAACTTAAGTAGCTTAAGTAACTTAAGTAACTTAAGTAACTTAAGTAACTTAAGTAACTTAAGTAACTTAAGTAACTTAAGTAACTTAAGTAACTTAAGTAAATTAAGTAAATTTAGTAAATTAAGTAGATTAAGTAAATTAAGTAAATCAAGTAAATCAAGTAAATCAAGTATATCAAGTATATCAAGTAAATCAAGTAAATCAAGTAAATCAAGTAAATCAAGTAAATCAAGTAAATCAAGTAAATCAAGTAAATCAAGTAAATGAAGTAAATTAAGTAACTTAAGTAACTTAAGTAACTTAAGTAACTTAAGTAACTTAAGTAACTTAAGTAACTTAAGTAACTTAAGTAACTTAAGTAACTTAAGTAACTTAAGTAACTTAAGTAACTTAAGTAACTTAAGTAACTTAAGTAACTTAAGTAACTTAAGTAACTTAAGTAACTTAAGTAACTTAAGTAACTTAAGTAACTTAAGTAACTTAAGTAGCTTAAGTAACTTAAGTAACTTAAGTAACTTAAGTAACTTAAGTAACTTAAGTAACTTAATTAACTTAAGTAACTTAAGTAACTTAAGTAACTTAAGTAACTTAAGTAACTTAAGTAACTTAAGTAACTTAAGTAACTTAAGTAACTTAAGTAACTTAAGTAACTTAAGTAACTTAAGTAACTTAAGTAACTTAAGTAATTTAAGTAACTTAAGCAACTTAAGTAACTTAAGTAACTTAAGTAACTTAAGTAAGTTAAGTAACTTAAGTAACTTAAGTAACTTAAGTAACTTAAGTAACTTAAGTAACTTAAGTAACTTAAGTAACTTAAGTAACTTAAGTAACTTAAGTAAATTAAGTAACTTAAGTAACTTAAGTAACTTAAGTAACTTAAGTAACTTAAGTAACTTAAGTTACTTAAGTTACTTAAGTTACTTAAGTTACTTAAGTTACTTAAGTTACTTAAGTTACTTAAGTTACTTAAGTTACTTAAGTTACTTAAGTTACTTAAGTTACTTAAGTTACTTAAGTTACTTAAGTTACTTAAGTTACTTAAGTTACTTAAGTTACTTAAGTTACTTAATTTACTTGATTTACTTGATTTACTTGATTTACTTGATTTACTTGATTTACTTGATTTACTTGATTAACTTGATTTACTTGATTTACTTGATTTACTTGATTTACTTGATTTACTTGATTTACTTGATTTACTTGATTTACTTGATTTACTTGATTTTCTTGATTTACTTAAGTTACTTAATTTACTTGATTTACTTGATTTACTTGAAGTACTTGATTTACTTGATTTACTTGATTTACTTGATTTACTTGATTTACTTGATTTACTTGATTTACTTGATTAACTTGATTTACTTGATTTACTTGATTTACTTGTTTTACTTGATTTACTTGATTTACTTGATTTACTTGATTTACTTAATTTACTTGATTTACTTAATTTACTTGATTTACTTGATTTACTTGATTTACTTGATTTACTTGATTTACTTAAGTTACTTAAGTTACTTAAGTTACTTAAGTTACTTAAGTTACTTAAGTTACTTAAGTTACTTAAGTTACTTAAGTTACTTAAGTTACTTAAGTTACTTAAGTTTCTTAAGTTACTTAAGTTTCTTAAGTTACTTAAGTTACTTAAGTTACTTAAGTTACTTAAGTTACTTAAGTTACTTAAGTTACTTAAGTTACTTAAGTTACATAAGTTACTTAAGTTTCTTAAGTTACTTAAGTTACTTAAGTTACTTAAGTTACTTAAGTTACTTAAGTTACTTAAGTTACTTAAGTTACTTAAGTTACTTAAGTTATATAAGTTACTTAAGTTATATAAGTTACTTAAGTTACTTAAGTTACTTAAGTTACTTAAGTTACTTAAGTTACTTAAGTTACTTAAGTTACTTAAGTTACTTAAGTTACTTAAGTTACTTAAGTTACTTAAGTTACTTAAGTTACTTAACTTACTTAAGTTACTAAAGTTACTTAAGTTACTTAAGTTGCTTAAGTTACTTAAGTTACTTAAGTTACTTAAGTTACTTAAGCTACTTAATTTACTTAATTTACTTGATTAACTTGATTTACTTGATTTACTTGATTTACTTGATTTACTTGATTTACTTGATTTACTTGATTTACTTGATTTACTTGATTTACTTGATTTACTTGATTTACTTGGTTTACTTGATTGACTTGATTTACTTGATTTACTTAAGTATCTTAAGTATCAAGTAAATCAAGTAAATCAAGTAAATCAAGTAAATCAAGTAAATCAAGTAAATCAAGTAAATCAAGTAAATCAAGTAAATTAAGTAACTTAAGTAACTTAAGTAACTTAAGTAACTTAAGTAACTTAAGTAACTTAAGCAACTTAAGTAACTTAAGTAACTCAAGTAAGTTAAGTAAATTAAGTAACTTAAGTAACTTAAGTAACTTAAGTAACTTAAGTAACTTAAGTAACTTAAGTAACTTAAGTAACTTAAGTAACTTAAGTAACTTAAGTAACTTAAGTAACTTTAGTAATTAAGTAAATTAAGTAAATTAAGTAAACTAAGTAAATTAAGTAAATTAAGTAAATCAAGTAAATCAAGTAAATCAAGTAAATCAAGTAAATCAAGTAAATCAAGTAAATCAAGTAAATCAAGTAAATCATGTAAATCAAGTAAATCAAGTAAATCAAGTAAATTAAGTAACTTAAGTAACTTAAGTAACTTAAGTAATTTAAGTAACTTAAGCAACTTAAGTAACTTAAGTAACTTAAGTAACTTAAGTAAGTTAAGTAACTTAAGTAACTTAAGTAACTTAAGTAACTTAAGTAACTTAAGTAACTTAAGTAACTTAAGTAACTTAAGTAACTTAAGTAACTTAAGTAACTTAAGTAACTTAAGTAACTTAAGTAACTTAAGTAACTTAAGTAACTTAAGTAACTTAAGTAACTTAAGTAACTTAAGTTACTTATGTTACTTAAGTTACTTAAGTTACTTAAGTTACTTAAGTTACTTAAGTTACTTAAGTTACTTAAGTAACTTAAGTAACTTAAGTTACTTAAGTTACTTAAGTTACTTAAGTTACTTAAGTTACTTAAGTTACTTAAGTTACTTAATTTACTTGATTTACTTGATTTACTTGATTTACTTGATTTACTTGATTTACTTGATTAACTTGATTTACTTGATTTACTTGATTTACTTGATTTACTTGATTTACTTGATTTACTTGATTTACTTGATTTACTTGATTTACTTGATTTACTTAAGTTACTTAATTTACTTGATTTACTTGATTTACTTGAAGTACTTGATTTACTTGATTTACTTGATTTACTTGATTTACTTGATTTACTTGATTTACTTGATTTACTTGATTTACTTGATTTACTTGATTTACTTGATTTACTTGATTTACTTGATTTACTTAATTTACTTGATTTACTTAATTTACTTGATTTACTTGATTTACTTGATTTACTTGATTAACTTGATTTACTTAAGTTACTTAAGTTACTTAAGTTACTTAAGTTACTTAAGTTACTTAAGTTACTTAAGTTACTTAAGTTACTTAAGTTACTTAAGTTACTTAAGTTACTTAAGTTTCTTAAGTTACTTAAGTTTCTTAAGTTACTTAAGTTACTTAAGTTACTTAAGTTACTTAAGTTACTTAAGTTACTTAAGTTACTTAAGTTACTTAAGTTACTTAAGTTACATAAGTTACTTAAGTTTCTTAAGTTACTTAAGTTACTTAAGTTACTTAAGTTACTTAAGTTACTTAAGTTACTTAAGTTACTTAAGTTACTTAAGTTACTTAAGTTACTTAAGTTACTTAAGTTACTTAAGTTACTTAAGTTACTTAAGTTACTTAAGTTACTTAAGTTACTTAAGTTACTTAAGTTACTTAAGTTACTTAAGTTACTTAAGTTACTTAAGTTACTTAAGTTACTTAAGTTACTTAAGTTACTTAAGTTACTTAAGTTACTTAAGTTACTTAAGTTACTTAAGTTACTTAAGTTACTTAAGTTACTTAAGTTACTTAAGTTACTTAAGTTACTTAAGTTACTTAACTTACTTAAGTTACTAAAGTTACTTAAGTTACTTAAGTTGCTTAAGTTACTTAAGTTACTTAAGTTACTTAAGTTACTTAATTTACTTAATTTACTTGATTAACTTGATTTACTTGATTTACTTGATTTACTTGATTTACTTGATTTACTTGATTTACTTGATTTACTTGATTTACTTGATTTACTTGATTTACTTGATTTACTTGATTTACTTGATTTACTTAAGTAACTTAAGTAACTTAAGTAACTTAAGTAAATCAAGTAAATCAAGTAAATCAAGTAAACCAAGTAAATCAAGTAAATCAAGTAAATCAAGTTAATCAAGTAAATCAAGTAAATCAAGTAAATCAAGTAAATTAAGTAACTTAAGTAACTTAAGTAACTTAAGTAACTTAAGTAACTTAAGTAACTTAAGCAACTTAAGTAACTTAAGTAACTCAAGTAAGTTAAGTAAGTTAAGTAAGTTAAGTAACTTAAGTAACTTAAGTAACTTAAGTAACTTAAGTAACTTAAGTAACTTAAGTAACTTAAGTAACTTAAGTAACTTAAGTAACTTAAGTAACTTAAGTAACTTAAGTAACTTAAGTAACTTAAGTAACTTAAGTAACTTAAGTAACTTAAGTAACTTAAGTAACTTAAGTAACTTAAGTAACTTAAGTAACTTAAGTAACTTAAGTAACTTAAGTAACTTAAGTAACTTAAGAAACTTAAGTAACTTATGTAACTTAAGTAACTTAAGTAACTTAAGTAACTTAAGTAACTTAAGTAACTTAAGTAACTTAAGTAACTTAAGTAACTTAAGTAACTTAAGTAACTTAAGTAACTTAAGTAACTTAAGTAACTTAAGTAACTTAAGTAACTTAAGTAACTTAAGTAACTTTAGTAACTTTAGTAACTTAAGTAACTTAAGTAACTTAAGTAACTTAAGTAACTTAAGTAACTTAAGTAACTTAAGTAACTTAAGTAACTTAAGTAACTTAAGTAACTTAAGTAAATCAAGTAACTTAAGTAAATCAAGTAAATCAAGTAAATCAAGTAAATCAAGTAAATTAAGTAAATTAAGTAACTTAAGTAACTTAAGTAACTTAAGTAACTTAAGTAACTTAAGCAACTTAAGTAACTTAAGTAACTTAAGTAAGTTAAGTAAGTTAAGTAACTTAAGTAACTTAAGTAACTTAAGTAACTTAAGTAACTTAAGTAACTTAAGTAACTTAAGTAACTTAAGTAACTTAAGTAACTTAAGTAACTTAAGTAACTTAAGTAACTTAAGTAACTTAAGTAACTTAAGTAACTTAAGTAACTTAAGTAACTTAAGTAACTTAAGTAACTTAAGTAACTTAAGTAACTTAAGTAACTTAAGTAACTTAAGTAACTTAAGTAACTTAAGTTACTTAAGTTACTTAAGTTACTTAAGTTACTTAAGTTACTTAAGTTACTTAAGTTACTAAAGTTACTAAAGTTACTTAAGTTACTTAAGTTACTTAAGTTACTTAAGTTACATAAGTTACTTAAGTTTCTTAAGTTACTTAAGTTACTTAAGTTACTTAAGTTACTTAAGTTACTTAAGTTACTTAAGTTACTTAAGTTACTTAAGTTACTTAAGTTACTTAAGTTACTTAAGTTACTTAAGTTACTTAAGTTACTTAAGTTACTTAAGTTACTTAAGTTACTTAAGTTACTTAACTTACTTAACTTACTTAAGTTACTTAAGTTACTTAAGTTACTTAACTTACTTAAGTTACTTAAGTTACTTAAGTTACTTAAGTTGCTTAAGTTACTTAAGTTACTTAAGTTACTTAAGTTACTTAAGTTACTTAATTTACTTAATTTACTTGATTAACTTGATTTACTTGATTTACTTAATTTACTTGATTTACTTGATTTACTTGATTTACTTGATTTACTTGATTTACTTGATTTACTTGATTTACTTGATTTACTTGATTTACTTGGTTTACTTGATTGACTTGATTTACTTGATTTACTTAAGTTACTTAAGTTACTTAAGATCCTTAAGTAAATCAAGTAAATCAAGTCAATCAAGTAAACCAAGTAAATCAAGTAAATCAAGTAAATCAAGTAAATCAAGTAAATCAAGTAAATCAAGTAAATCAAGTAAATCAAGTAAATCAAGTAAATCAAGTAAATCAAGTAAATCAAGTAAATCAAGTAAATCAAGTAAATCAAGTAAATTAAGTAAATCAAGTAAATCAAGTAAATCAAGTAAATTAGGTAAATTAAGTAAATTAAGTAAATTAAGTAAATTAAGTAACTTAAGTAACTTAAGTAATTTAAGTAACTTAAGTAACTTAAGTAACTTAAGTAACTTAAGTAACTTAAGTAACTTAAGTAACTTAAGTAACTTAAGAAGCTTAAGAAACTTAAGTAACTTAAGTTTCTTAAGTTACTTAAGTTACTTAAGTTACTTAAGTAACTTAAGTAACTTAAGTAACTTAAGTAACTTAAGTAACTTAAGTTACTTAAGTTACTTACTTTTAATTAAGTAACTTAAGTAAATTAAGTAAATTAAGTAAATCAAGTAAATCAAGTAAATCAAGTAAATCAAGTAAATCAAGTAAATCAAGTAAATCAAGTAAATCAAGTAAATCAAGTAAATCAAGTAAATCAAGTAAATCAAGTAAATCAAGTAAATCAAGTAAATCAAGTTAATCAAGTAAATCAAGTAAATCAAGTAAATCAAGTAAATCAAGTAAATCAAGTAAATTAAGTAACTTAAGTAACTTAAGTAAATCAAGTAAATCAAGTAAATCAAGTAAATCAAGTAAATCAAGTAAATCAAGTAAATCAAGTAAATTAAGTAACTTAAGTAACTTGAGTAACTTAAGTAACTTAAGGAACTTAAGTAACTTAAGTAACTTAAGTAACTTAAGTAACTTAAGTAACTTAAGTAACTTAAGTAACTTAAGTAACTTAAGTAACTTAAGTAACTTAAGTAACTTAAGTAACTTAAGTAACTTAAGTAAATCAAGTAAATCAAGTCAATCAAGTAAATCAAGTAAATCAAGTAAATTAAGTAAATTAAGTAAATTAAGTAAATTAAGTAAATTAAGTAAATTAAGTAACTTAAGTAACTTAAGTAACTTAAGTAACTTAAGTAACTTAAGTAATTTAAGGAACTTAAGTAACTTAAGTAACTTAAGTAACTTAAGTAAATTAAGTAAATTAAGTAAATTAAGTAAATTAAGTAAATTAAGTAAATTAAGTAAATTAAGTAAATCAAGTAAATCAAGTAAATCAAGTAAATCAAGTAAATCAAGTAAATCAAGTAAATCAAGTAAATCAAGTAAATCAAGTAAATCAAGTAAATCAAGTAAATCAAGTAAATCAAGTAAATTAAGTAACTTAAGTAACTTAAGTAACTTATGTAACTTAAGTAACTTAAGTAACTTAAGTTACTTAAGTAACTTAAGTAACATAAGTAACTTTAGTAACTTAAGTAACTTAAGTAACTTAAGTAACTTAAGTAACTTAAGAAACTTAAGTAACTTAAGTTTCTTAAGTTACTTAAGTTACTTAAGTTACTTAAGTTACTTAAGTAACTTAAGTAACTTAAGTAACTTAAGTATCTTAAGTAACTTAAGTAACTTAAGTAACTTAAGTAACTTAAGTAACTTAAGTAACTTGAGTAACTTAAGTAACTTAAGTTACTTACTTTTAATTAAGTAACTTAAGTAAATTAAGTAAATTAAGTAAATCAAGTAAATCAAGTAAATCAAGTAAATCAAGTAAATCAAGTAAATCAAGTTAATCAAGTATATCAAGTAAATTAAGTAAATCAAGTAAATCAAGTAAATCAAGTAAATCAAGTAAATCAAGAAAATCAAGTAAATCAAGTAAATCAAGTAAATCAAGTAAATCAAGTAAATCAAGTAAATCAAGTAAATCAAGTAAATCAAGTAAATCAAGTAAATCAAGTAAATTAAGTAACTTAAGTAACTTAAGTAACTTAAGTAACTTAAGTAACTTAAGGAACTTAAGTAACTTAAGTTACTTAAGTAACTTAAGTAACTTAAGTAACTTAAGTAACTTAAGTAACTTAAGTAACTTAAGTAACTTAAGTAACTTAAGTAACTTAAGTAAATCAAGTAAATCAAGTCAATCAAGTAAATCAAGTAAATCAAGTAAATTAAGTAAATTAAGTAAATTAAGTAAATTAAGAAAATTAAGTAAATTAAGTAACTTAAGTAACTTAAGTTACTTAAGTAACTTAAGTTACTTAAGTAAATTAAGTAAATTAAGTAAATTAAGTAAATTAAGTAAATTAAGTAAATTAAGTAAATTAAGTAAATCAAGTAAATCAAGTAAATCAAGTAAATCAAGTAAATCAAGTAAATCAAGTAAATCAAGTAAATCAAGTAAATCAAGTAAATCAAGTCAATCAAGTAAATCAAGTAAATCAAGAAAATCAAGAAAATCAAGTTAATCAAGTAAATCAAGTAAATTAAGTAAATTAAGTAACTTAAGTAACTTAAGTAACTTAAGTAACTTAAGTAACTTAAGTAACTTAAGTAACTTAAGTAACTTAAGTAACTTAAGTAACTTAAGTAACTTAAGTAACTTAAGTAACTTAAGTAACTTAAGTAACTTAAGTAACTAAAGTAACTTAAGTAACTTAAGTTACTTAAGTTACTTAAGTTACTTAAGTTACTTACTTTTACTTAAGTAACTTAAGTAAATTAAGTAAATTAAGTAAATTAAGTAAATTAAGTAAATTAAGTAAATTAAGTAAATTAAGTAAATTAAGTAAATCAAGTAAATCAAGTAAATCAAGTAAATCAAGTAAATCAAGTAAATCAAATAAATTAAGTAAATCAAGTAAATCAAGTAAATCAAGTAAATCAAGTAAATCAAGTAAATCAAGTAAATCAAGTAAATTAAGTAACTTAAGTAACTTAAGTAAATCAAGTAAATCAAGTAAATCAAGTAAATCAAGTAAATCAAGTAAATCAAGTAAATCAAGTAAATCAAGTAAATCAAGTAAATCAAGTAAACCAAGTAAATCAAGTAAATCAAGTAATTTAAGTAAATCAAGTAAATCAAGTAAATCAAGTAAATCAAGTAAATCAAGTAAATCAAGTAAATCAAGTAAATCAAGTAAATCAAGTAAATCAAGTAAATCAAGTAAATCAAGTAAATCAAGTATATTAAGTAACTTAAGTAACTTATGTAACTTAAGTAACTTAAGTAACTTAAGTAACGTAAGTAACTTAAGTAACTTAAGTAACTTAAGTAACTTAAGTAACTTAAGTAACTTAAGTAACTTAAGTAACTTAAGTAACTTAAGTAACTTAAGTAACTTAAGTAACTTAAGTAACTTAAGTAACTTAAGTAACTTAAGTAACTTAAGTAACTTAAGTAACTTAAGTAACTTAAGTAACTTAAGTAACTTAAGTAACTTAAGTAACTTAAGTAACTTAAGTAACTTAAGTAACTTAAGTAAAATCAAGTAAATCAAGTAAATCAAGTAAATCAAGTAAATCAAGTAAATCAAGTAAATCAAGTAAATCAAGTAAATCAAGTAAATCAAGTAAATCAAGTAAATCAAGTAAATCAAGTAAATCAAGTAAATCAAGTAAATCAAGGAAATCAAGTAAATCAAGTAAATCAAGTAAATCAAGTAAATCAAGTAAATCAAGTAAATCAAGTAAATCAAGTAAATCAAGTTAATCAAGTAAATCAAGTAAATCAAGTAAATCAAGTAAATTAAGTAACTTAAGTAACTTAAGTAACTTAAGTAACTTAAGTAACTTAAGTAACTTAAGTAACTTAAGTAACTTAAGTAACTTAAGTAAATCAAGTAAATCAAGTAAATCAATTAAATCAAGTAAATCAAGTAAATCAAGTAAATCAAGTAAATCAAGTAAATCAAGTAAATCAAGTAAATCAAGTAAATCAAGTAAATCAAGTAAATCAAGTAAATCAAGTAAATAAAGTAAATCAAGTAAATCAAGTAAATCAAGTAAATCAAGTAAATTAAGTAAATTAAGTAAATTAAGTAAATTTAGTAACTTAAGTAACTTAAGTAATTAAAGTAACTTAAGTAACTTAAGTAACTTAAGTAACTTAAGTAACTTAAGTAACTTAAGTAACTTAAGTAACTTAAGTAACTTAAGTAACTTAAGTAACTTAAGTAACTTAAGTAACTTAAGTAACTTAAGTAACTTAAGTAACTTAAGTAACTTAAGTAACTTAAGTAACTTAAGTAACTTAAGTAACTTAAGTAACTTAAGTAAATCAAGTAAATCAAGTCAATCAAGTAAATCAAGTAAATCAAGTAAATCAAGTAAATCAAGTAAATCAAGTAAATCAAGTAAATCAAGTAAATCAAGTAAATCAAGTAAATTAAGTAACTTAAGTAACTTAAGTAACTTAAGTAATTTAAGTAACTTAAGCAACTTAAGTAACTTAAGTAACTTAAGTAACTTAAGTAAGTTAAGTAACTTAAGTAACTTAAGTAACTTAAGTAACTTAAGTAACTTAAGTAACTTAAGTAACTTAAGTAACTTAAGTAACTTAAGTAACTTAAGTAACTTAAGTAACTTAAGTAACTTAAGTAACTTAAGTAACTTAAGTAACTTAAGTAACTTAAGTAACTTAAGTTACTTATGTTACTTAAGTTACTTAAGTTACTTAAGTTACTTAAGTTACTTAAGTTACTTAAGTTACTTAAGTAACTTAAGTTACTTAAGTTACTTAAGTTACTTAAGTTACTTAAGTTACTTAAGTTACTTAAGTTACTTAATTTACTTGATTTACTTGATTTACTTGATTTACTTGATTTACTTGATTTACTTGATTAACTTGATTTACTTGATTTACTTGATTTACTTGATTTACTTGATTTACTTGATTTACTTGATTTACTTGATTTTCTTGATTTACTTAAGTTACTTAATTTACTTGATTTACTTGATTTACTTGAAGTACTTGATTTACTTGATTTACTTGATTTACTTGATTTACTTGATTTACTTGATTTACTTGATTTACTTGATTTACTTGATTTACTTGATTTACTTGATTTACTTGATTTACTTGATTTACTTGATTTACTTGATTTACTTGATTTACTTAATTTACTTGATTTACTTAATTTACTTGATTTACTTGATTTACTTGATTTACTTGATTAACTTGATTTACTTAAGTTACTTAAGTTACTTAAGTTACTTAAGTTACTTAAGTTACTTAAGTTACTTAAGTTACTTAAGTTACTTAAGTTACTTAAGTTACTTAAGTTACTTAAGTTACTTAAGTTTCTTAAGTTACTTAAGTTTCTTAAGTTACTTAAGTTACTTAAGTTACTTAAGTTACTTAAGTTACTTAAGTTACTTAAGTTACATAAGTTACTTAAGTTTCTTAAGTTACTTAAGTTACTTAAGTTACTTAAGTTACTTAAGTTACTTAAGTTACTTAAGTTACTTAAGTTACTTAAGTTACTTAAGTTACTTAAGTTACTTAAGTTACTTAAGTTACTTAAGTTACTTAAGTTACTTAAGTTACTTAAGTTACTTAAGTTACTTAAGTTACTTAAGTTACTTAAGTTACTTAAGTTACTTAAGTTACTTAAGTTACTTAAGTTACTTAAGTTACTTAAGTTACTTAAGTTACTTAAGTTACTTAAGTTACTTAAGTTACTTAAGTTACTTAAGTTACTTAAGTTACTTAAGTTACTTAAGTTACTTAAGTTACTTAAGTTACTTAAGTTACTTAACTTACTTAAGTTACTAAAGTTACTTAAGTTACTTAAGTTGCTTAAGTTACTTAAGTTACTTAAGTTACTTAAGTTACTTAAGTTACTTAATTTACTTAATTTACTTGATTAACTTGATTTACTTGATTTACTTGATTTACTTGATTTACTTGATTTACTTGATTTACTTGATTTACTTGATTTACTTGATTTACTTGATTTACTTGGTTTACTTGATTGACTTGATTTACTTGATTTACTTAAGTATCTTAAGTAACTTAAGTAACTTAAGTAAATCAAGTAAATCAAGTCAATCAAGTAAACCAAGTAAATCAAGTAAATCAAGTAAATCAAGTTAATCAAGTAAATCAAGTAAATCAAGTAAATCAAGTAAATTAAGTAACTTAAGTAACTTAAGTAACTTAAGTAACTTAAGTAACTTAAGTAACTTAAGTAACTTAAGCAACTTAAGTAACTTAAGTAACTCAAGTAAGATAAGTAAGTTAAGTAAGTTAAGTAACTTAAGTAAGTTAAGGAACTTAAGTAACTTAAGTAACTTAAGTAACTTAAGTAACTTAAGTAACTTAAGTAACTTAAGTAACTTAAGTAACTTAAGTAACTTAAGTAACTTAAGTAACTTAAGTAACTTAAGTAACTTAAGTAACTTAAGTAACTTAAGTAGCTTAAGTAACTTAAGTAACTTAAGTAACTTAAGTAACTTAAGTAACTTAAGTAACTTAAGTAACTTAAGTAACTTAAGAAACTTAAGTAACTTATGTAACTTAAGTAACTTAAGTAACTTAAGTAACTTAAGTAACTTAAGTAACTTAAGTAACTTAAGTAACTTAAGTAACTTAAGTAACTTAAGTAACTTAAGTAACTTAAGTAACTTAAGTAACTTAAGTAACTTAAGTAACTTAAGTAACTTTAGTAACTTTAGTAACTTAAGTAACTTAAGTAACTTAAGTAACTTAAGTAACTTAAGTAACTTAATTAACTTAAGTAACTTAAGTAACTTAAGTAACTTAAGTAACTTAAGTAACTTAAGTAAATCAAGTAAATTAAGTAAATCAAGTAAATCAAGTAAATCAAGTTAATCAAGTAAATTAAGTAAATTAAGTAACTTAAGTAACTTAAGTAACTTAAGTAACTTAAGTAACTTAAGCAACTTAAGTAACTTAAGTAACTTAAGTAAGTTAAGTAAGTTAAGTAACTTAAGTAACTTAAGTAACTTAAGTAACTTAAGTAACTTAAGTAACTTAAGTAACTTAAGTAACTTAAGTAACTTAAGTAACTTAAGTAACTTAAGTAACTTAAGTAAAATCAAGTAAATCAAGTAAATCAAGTAAATCAAGTAAATCAAGTAAATCAAGTAAATCAAGTAAATCAAGTAAATCAAGTAAATCAAGTAAATCAAGTAAATCAAGTAAATCAAGTAAATCAAGGAAATCAAGTAAATCAAGTAAATCAAGTAAATCAAGTAAATCAAGTAAATCAAGTAAATCAAGTAAATCAAGTAAATCAAGTAAATCAAGTAAATCAAGTAAATCAAGTAAATCAAGTAAATTAAGTAACTTAAGTAACTTAAGTAACTTAAGTAACTTAAGTAACTTAAGTAACTTAAGTAACTTAAGTAACTTAAGTAACTTAAGTAAATCAAGTAAATCAAGTAAATCAAGTAAATCAAGTAAATCAAGTAAATCAAGTAAATCAAGTAAATCAAGTAAATCATGTAAATCAAGTAAATCAAGTAAATCAAGTAAATTAAGTAACTTAAGTAACTTAAGTAACTTAAGTAATTTAAGTAACTTAAGCAACTTAAGTAACTTAAGTAACTTAAGTAACTTAAGTAAGTTAAGTAACTTAAGTAACTTAAGTAACTTAAGTAACTTAAGTAACTTAAGTAACTTAAGTAACTTAAGTAACTTAAGTAACTTAAGTAACTTAAGTAACTTAAGTAACTTAAGTAACTTAAGTAACTTAAGTAACTTAAGTAACTTAAGTAACTTAAGTAACTTAAGTAACTTAAGTAACTTAAGTAACTTAAGTTACTTATGTTACTTAAGTTACTTAAGTTACTTAAGTTACTTAAGTTACTTAAGTTACTTAAGTTACTTAAGTAACTTAAGTTACTTAAGTTACTTAAGTTACTTAAGTTACTTAAGTTACTTAAGTTACTTAAGTTACTTAATTTACTTGATTTACTTGATTTACTTGATTTACTTGATTTACTTGATTTACTTGATTAACTTGATTTACTTGATTTACTTGATTTACTTGATTTACTTGATTTACTTGATTTACTTGATTTACTTGATTTACTTGATTTACTTGATTTACTTAAGTTACTTAATTTACTTGATTTACTTGATTTACTTGAAGTACTTGATTTACTTGATTTACTTGATTTACTTGATTTACTTGATTTACTTGATTTACTTGATTTACTTGATTTACTTGATTTACTTGATTTACTTGATTTACTTGATTTACTTGATTTACTTGATTTACTTGATTTACTTAATTTACTTGATTTACTTAATTTACTTGATTTACTTGATTTACTTGATTTACTTGATTTACTTGATTTACTTAAGTTACTTAAGTTACTTAAGTTACTTAAGTTACTTAAGTTACTTAAGTTACTTAAGTTACTTAAGTTACTTAAGTTACTTAAGTTACTTAAGTTACTTAATTTACTTAAGTTACTTAAGTTTCTTAAGTTACTTAAGTTTCTTAAGTTACTTAAGTTACTTAAGTTACTTAAGTTACTTAAGTTACTTAAGTTACTTAAGTTACTTAAGTTACTTAAGTTACTTAAGTTACTTAAGTTACTTAAGTTACATAAGTTACTTAAGTTTCTTAAGTTACTTAAGTTACTTAAGTTACTTAAGTTACTTAAGTTACTTAAGTTACTTAAGTTACTTAAGTTACTTAAGTTACTTAAGTTACTTAAGTTACTTAAGTTACTTAAGTTACTTAAGTTACTTAAGTTACTTAAGTTACTTAAGTTACTTAAGTTACTTAAGTTACTTAAGTTACTTAAGTTACTTAAGTTACTTAAGTTACTTAAGTTACTTAAGTTACTTAAGTTACTTAAGTTACTTAAGTTACTTAAGTTACTTAAGTTACTTAAGTTACTTAAGTTACTTAAGTTACTTAAGTTACTTAAGTTACTTAAGTTACTTAAGTTACTTAACTTACTTAAGTTACTAAAGTTACTTAAGTTACTTAAGTTGCTTAAGTTACTTAAGTTACTTAAGTTACTTAAGTTACTTAAGTTACTTAATTTACTTAATTTACTTGATTAACTTGATTTACTTGATTTACTTGATTTACTTGATTTACTTGATTTACTTGATTTACTTGATTTACTTGATTTACTTGATTTACTTGGTTTACTTGATTGACTTGATTTACTTGATTTACTTAAGTATCTTAAGTAACTTAAGTAACTTAAGTAAATCAAGTAAATCAAGTCAATCAAGTAAACCAAGTAAATCAAGTAAATCAAGTAAATCAAGTTAATCAAGTAAATCAAGTAAATCAAGTAAATCA
Source organism: Nebria brevicollis (assembly GCA_944738965.1). NCBI lineage: Eukaryota > Metazoa > Arthropoda > Insecta > Coleoptera > Carabidae > Nebria > Nebria brevicollis. The sequence continues at coordinate 100,682 of CALYJB010000151.1, forward strand.
AGTAAATTAAGTAAATCAAGTAAATCAAGTTAATCAAGTAAATCAAGTAAATCAAGTAAATCAAGTAAATCAAGTAAATCAAGTAAATCAAGTAAATTAAGTAACTTAAGTAACTTAAGTAACTTAAGTAACTTAAGTAACTTAAGTAACTTAAGTAACTTAAGTAACTTAAGTAACTTAAGTAACTTAAGTAACTTAAGTAACTTAAGTAACTTAAGTAACTTAAGTAACTTAAGTAACTTAAGTAACTTAAGTAAAATCAAGTAAATCAAGTAAATCAAGTAAATCAAGTAAATCAAGTAAATCAAGTAAATCAAGTAAATCAAGTAAATCAAGTAAATCAAGTAAATCAAGGAAATCAAGTAAATCAAGTAAATCAAGTAAATCAAGTAAATCAAGTAAATCAAGTAAATCAAGTAAATCAAGTAAATCAAGTAAATCAAGTAAATCAAGTTAATCAAGTAAATCAAGTAAATCAAGTAAATCAAGTAAATTAAGTAACTTAAGTAACTTAAGTAACTTAAGTAACTTAAGTAACTTAAGTAACTTAAGTAACTTAAGTAACTTAAGTAACTTAAGTAACTTAAGTAAATCAAGTAAATCAAGTAAATCAATTAAATCAAGTAAATCAAGTAAATCAAGTAAATCAAGTAAATCAAGTAAATCAAGTAAATCAAGTAAATCAAGTAAATCAAGTAAATCAAGTAAATCAAGTAAATCAAGTAAATAAAGTAAATCAAGTAAATCAAGTAAATCAAGTAAATCAAGTAAATTAAGTAAATTAAGTAAATTAAGTAAATTTAGTAACTTAAGTAACTTAAGTAACTTAAGTAACTTAAGTAACTTAAGTAACTTAAGTAACTTAAGTAACTTAAGTAACTTAAGTAACTTAAGTAACTTAAGTAACTTAAGTAACTTAAGTAACTTAAGTAACTTAAGTAACTTAAGTAACTTAAGTAACTTAAGTAACTTAAGTAACTTAAGTAACTTAAGTAACTTAAGTAACTTAAGTAACTTAAGTAACTTAAGTAACTTAAGTAACTTAAGTAACTTAAGTAACTTAAGTAAATCAAGTAAATCAAGTCAATCAAGTAAATCAAGTAAATCAAGTAAATCAAGTAAATCAAGTAAATCAAGTAAATCAAGTAAATCAAGTAAATCAAGTAAATCAAGTAAATTAAGTAACTTAAGTAACTTAAGTAACTTAAGTAATTTAAGTAACTTAAGCAACTTAAGTAACTTAAGTAACTTAAGTAACTTAAGTAAGTTAAGTAACTTAAGTAACTTAAGTAACTTAAGTAACTTAAGTAACTTAAGTAACTTAAGTAACTTAAGTAACTTAAGTAACTTAAGTAACTTAAGTAACTTAAGTAACTTAAGTAACTTAAGTAACTTAAGTAACTTAAGTAACTTAAGTAACTTAAGTAACTTAAGTAACTTAAGTAACTTAAGTAACTTAAGTAACTTAAGTTACTTAAGTTACTTAAGTTACTTAAGTTACTTAAGTTACTTAAGTTACTTAAGTTACTTAAGTAACTTAAGTAACTTAAGTTACTTAAGTTACTTAAGTTACTTAAGTTACTTAAGTTACTTAAGTTACTTAAGTTACTTAATTTACTTGATTTACTTGATTTACTTGATTTACTTGATTTACTTGATTTACTTGATTTACTTGATTAACTTGATTTACTTGATTTACTTGATTTACTTGATTTACTTGATTTACTTGATTTACTTGATTTACTTGATTTACTTGATTTACTTGATTTACTTGATTTACTTAAGTTACTTAATTTACTTGATTTACTTGATTTACTTGAAGTACTTGATTTACTTGATTTACTTGATTTACTTGATTTACTTGATTTACTTGATTTACTTGATTTACTTGATTTACTTGATTTACTTGATTTACTTGATTTACTTGATTTACTTGATTTACTTGATTTACTTAATTTACTTGATTTACTTAATTTACTTGATTTACTTGATTTACTTGATTTACTTGATTAACTTGATTTACTTAAGTTACTTAAGTTACTTAAGTTACTTAAGTTACTTAAGTTACTTAAGTTACTTAAGTTACTTAAGTTACTTAAGTTACTTAAGTTACTTAAGTTACTTAAGTTACTTAAGTTACTTAAGTTTCTTAAGTTACTTAAGTTTCTTAAGTTACTTAAGTTACTTAAGTTACTTAAGTTACTTAAGTTACTTAAGTTACTTAAGTTACTTAAGTTACTTAAGTTACATAAGTTACTTAAGTTTCTTAAGTTACTTAAGTTACTTAAGTTACTTAAGTTACTTAAGTTACTTAAGTTACTTAAGTTACTTAAGTTACTTAAGTTACTTAAGTTACTTAAGTTACTTAAGTTACTTAAGTTACTTAAGTTACTTAAGTTACTTAAGTTACTTAAGTTACTTAAGTTACTTAAGTTACTTAAGTTACTTAAGTTACTTAAGTTACTTAAGTTACTTAAGTTACTTAAGTTACTTAAGTTACTTAAGTTACTTAAGTTACTTAAGTTACTTAAGTTACTTAAGTTACTTAAGTTACTTAAGTTACTTAAGTTACTTAAGTTACTTAAGTTACTTAAGTTACTTAAGTTACTTAAGTTACTTAAGTTACTTAAGTTACTTAAGTTACTTAACTTACTTAAGTTACTAAAGTTACTTAAGTTACTTAAGTTGCTTAAGTTACTTAAGTTACTTAAGTTACTTAAGTTACTTAAGTTACTTAAGTTACTTAAGTTACTTAAGTTACTTAAGTTACTTAAGTTACTTAAGTTACTTAATTTACTTGATTTACTTGATTTACTTGATTTACTTGATTTACTTGATTTACTTGATTAACTTGATTTACTTGATTTACTTGATTTACTTGATTTACTTGATTTACTTGATTTACTTGATTTACTTGATTTACTTGATTTTCTTGATTTACTTAAGTTACTTAATTTACTTGATTTACTTGATTTACTTGAAGTACTTGATTTACTTGATTTACTTGATTTACTTGATTTACTTGATTTACTTGATTTACTTGATTTACTTGATTTACTTGATTTACTTGATTTACTTGATTTACTTGATTTACTTGATTTACTTGATTTACTTGATTTACTTAATTTACTTGATTTACTTAATTTACTTGATTTACTTGATTTACTTGATTTACTTGATTAACTTGATTTACTTAAGTTACTTAAGTTACTTAAGTTACTTAAGTTACTTAAGTTACTTAAGTTACTTAAGTTACTTAAGTTACTTAAGTTACTTAAGTTACTTAAGTTACTTAAGTTACTTAAGTTTCTTAAGTTACTTAAGTTACTTAAGTTACTTAAGTTACTTAAGTTACTTAAGTTACTTAAGTTACTTAAGTTACTTAAGTTACTTAAGTTACTTAAGTTACTTAAGTTACTTAAGTTACTTAAGTTACATAAGTTACTTAAGTTTCTTAAGTTACTTAAGTTACTTAAGTTACTTAAGTTACTTAAGTTACTTAAGTTACTTAAGTTACTTAAGTTACTTAAGTTACTTAAGTTACTTAAGTTACTTAAGTTACTTAAGTTACTTAAGTTACTTAAGTTACTTAAGTTACTTAAGTTACTTAAGTTACTTAAGTTACTTAAGTTACTTAAGTTACTTAAGTTACTTAAGTTACTTAAGTTACATAAGTTACTTAAGTTTCTTAAGTTACTTAAGTTACTTAAGTTACTTAAGTTACTTAAGTTACTTAAGTTACTTAAGTTACTTAAGTTACTTAAGTTACTTAAGTTACTTAAGTTACTTAAGTTACTTAAGTTACTTAAGTTACTTAAGTTACTTAAGTTACTTAAGTTACTTAAGTTACTTAAGTTACTTAAGTTACTTAAGTTACTTAAGTTACTTAAGTTACTTAAGTTACTTAAGTTACTTAAGTTACTTAAGTTACTTAAGTTACTTAAGTTACTTAAGTTACTTAAGTTACTTAAGTTACTTAAGTTACTTAAGTTACTTAAGTTACTTAAGTTACTTAAGTTACTTAAGTTACTTAACTTACTTAAGTTACTAAATTTACTTAAGTTACTTAAGTTGCTTAAGTTACTTAAGTTACTTAAGTTACTTAAGTTACTTAAGTTACTTAAGTTACTTAATTTACTTGATTAACTTGATTTACTTGATTTACTTGATTTACTTGATTTACTTGATTTACTTGATTTACTTGATTTACTTGATTTACTTGATTAACTTGATTTACTTGGTTTACTTGATTGACTTGATTTACTTGATTTACTTAAGTTACTTAAGTAACTTAAGTAACTTAAGTAAATCAAGTAAATCAAGTCAATCAAGTAAACCAAGTAAATCAAGTAAATCAAGTAAATCAAGTTAATCAAGTAAATCAAGTAAATCAAGTAAATCAAGTAAATTAAGTAACTTAAGTAACTTAAGTAACTTAAGTAACTTAAGTAACTTAAGTAACTTAAGCAACTTAAGTAACTTAAGTAACTCAAGTAAGTTAAGTAAGTTAAGTAAGTTAAGTAACTTAAGTAACTTAAGTAACTTAAGTAACTTAAGTAACTTAAGTAACTTAAGTAACTTAAGTAACTTAAGTAACTTAAGTAACTTAAGTTACTTAAGTTACTTAAGTTACTTAAGTAACTTAAGTAACTTAAGTAACTTAAGTAACTTAAGTAACTTAAGTAACTTAAGTAACTTAAGTAACTTAAGTAACTTAAGTAACTTAAGTAACTTAAGTAACTTAAGTAACTTAAGAAACTTAAGTAACTTATGTAACTTAAGTAACTTAAGTAACTTAAGTAACTTAAGTAACTTAAGTAACTTAAGTAACTTAAGTAACTTAAGTAACTTAAGTAACTTAAGTAACTTAAGTAACTTAAGTAACTTAAGTAACTTAAGTAACTTAAGTAACTTAAGTAACTTAAGTAACTTTAGTAACTTTAGTAACTTAAGTAACTTAAGTAACTTAAGTAACTTAAGTAACTTAAGTAACTTAATTAACTTAAGTAACTTAAGTAACTTAAGTAACTTAAGTAACTTAAGTAAATCAAGTAAATTAAGTAAATCAAGTAAATCAAGTAAATCAAGTTAATCAAGTAAATTAAGTAAATTAAGTAACTTAAGTAACTTAAGTAACTTAAGTAACTTAAGTAACTTAAGCAACTTAAGTAACTTAAGTAACTTAAGTAAGTTAAGTAAGTTAAGTAACTTAAGTAACTTAAGTAACTTAAGTAACTTAAGTAACTTAAGTAACTTAAGTAACTTAAGTAACTTAAGTAACTTAAGTAACTTAAGTAACTTAAGTAACTTAAGTAACTTAAGTAAAATCAAGTAAATCAAGTAAATCAAGTAAATCAAGTAAATCAAGTAAATCAAGTAAATCAAGTAAATCAAGTAAATCAAGTAAATCAAGTAAATCAAGTAAATCAAGTAAATCAAGGAAATCAAGTAAATCAAGTAAATCAAGTAAATCAAGTAAATCAAGTAAATCAAGTAAATCAAGTAAATCAAGTAAATCAAGTAAATCAAGTTAATCAAGTAAATCAAGTAAATCAAGTAAATCAAGTAAATTAAGTAACTTAAGTAACTTAAGTAACTTAAGTAACTTAAGTAACTTAAGTAACTTAAGTAACTTAAGTAACTTAAGTAACTTAAGTAACTTAAGTAACTTAAGTAACTTAAGTAACTTAAGTAAATCAAGTAAATCAAGTAAATCAAGTAAATCAAGTAAATCAAGTAAATCAAGTAAATCAAGTAAATCAAGTAAATCATGTAAATCAAGTAAATCAAGTAAATCAAGTAAATTAAGTAACTTAAGTAACTTAAGTAACTTAAGTAATTTAAGTAACTTAAGCAACTTAAGTAACTTAAGTAACTTAAGTAACTTAAGTAAGTTAAGTAACTTAAGTAACTTAAGTAACTTAAGTAACTTAAGTAACTTAAGTAACTTAAGTAACTTAAGTAACTTAAGTAACTTAAGTAACTTAAGTAACTTAAGTAACTTAAGTAACTTAAGTAACTTAAGTAACTTAAGTAACTTAAGTAACTTAAGTAACTTAAGTAACTTAAGTAACTTAAGTTACTTATGTTACTTAAGTTACTTAAGTTACTTAAGTTACTTAAGTTACTTAAGTTACTTAAGTTACTTAAGTAACTTAAGTTACTTAAGTTACTTAAGTTACTTAAGTTACTTAAGTTACTTAAGTTACTTAAGTTACTTAATTTACTTGATTTACTTGATTTACTTGATTTACTTGATTTACTTGATTTACTTGATTTACTTGATTTACTTGATTTACTTGATTTACTTGATTTACTTGATTTACTTGATTTACTTGATTTACTTGATTTACTTGATTTACTTGATTTACTTAAGTTACTTAATTTACTTGATTTACTTGATTTACTTGAAGTACTTGATTTACTTGATTTACTTGATTTACTTGATTTACTTGATTTACTTGATTTACTTGATTTACTTGATTTACTTGATTTACTTGATTTACTTGATTTACTTGATTTACTTGATTTACTTGATTTACTTGATTTACTTAATTTACTTGATTTACTTGATTTACTTGATTTACTTGATTTACTTGATTTACTTGATTAACTTGATTTACTTAAGTTACTTAAGTTACTTAAGTTACTTAAGTTACTTAAGTTACTTAAGTTACTTAAGTTACTTAAGTTACTTAAGTTACTTAAGTTACTTAAGTTACTTAAGTTACTTAAGTTACTTAAGTTTCTTAAGTTACTTAAGTTTCTTAAGTTACTTAAGTTACTTAAGTTACTTAAGTTACTTAAGTTACTTAAGTTACTTAAGTTACTTAAGTTACTTAAGTTACTTAAGTTACTTAAGTTACTTAAGTTACATAAGTTACTTAAGTTTCTTAAGTTACTTAAGTTACTTAAGTTACTTAAGTTACTTAAGTTACTTAAGTTACTTAAGTTACTTAAGTTACTTAAGTTACTTAAGTTACTTAAGTTACTTAAGTTACTTAAGTTACTTAAGTTACTTAAGTTACTTAAGTTACTTAAGTTACTTAAGTTACTTAAGTTACTTAAGTTACTTAAGTTACTTAAGTTACTTAAGTTACTTAAGTTACTTAAGTTACTTAAGTTACTTAAGTTACTTAAGTTACTTAAGTTACTTAAGTTACTTAAGTTACTTAAGTTACTTAAGTTACTTAAGTTACTTAAGTTACTTAAGTTACTTAAGTTACTTAAGTTACTTAAGTTACTTAAGTTACTTAAGTTACTTAAGTTACTTAACTTACTTAAGTTACTAAAGTTACTTAAGTTACTTAAGTTGCTTAAGTTACTTAAGTTACTTAAGTTACTTAAGTTACTTAAGTTACTTAATTTACTTAATTTACTTGATTAACTTGATTTACTTGATTTACTTGATTTACTTGATTTACTTGATTTACTTGATTTACTTGATTTACTTGATTTACTTGATTTACTTGGTTTACTTGATTGACTTGATTTACTTGATTTACTTAAGTATCTTAAGTAACTTAAGTAACTTAAGTAAATCAAGTAAATCAAGTCAATCAAGTAAACCAAGTAAATCAAGTAAATCAAGTAAATCAAGTTAATCAAGTAAATCAAGTAAATCAAGTAAATCAAGTATATTAAGTAACTTAAGTAACTTAAGTAACTTAAGTAACTTAAGTAACTTAAGTAACTTAAGCAACTTAAGTAACTTAAGTAACTCAAGTAAGTTAAGTAAGTTAAGTAACTTAAGTAACTTAAGTAACTTAAGTAACTTAAGTAACTTAAGTAACTTAAGTAACTTAAGTAACTTAAGTAACTTAAGTAACTTAAGTAACTTAAGTAACTTAAGTAACTTAAGTAACTTAAGTAACTTAAGTAACTTAAGTAACTTAAGTAACTTAAGTAACTTAAGTAACTTAAGTAACTTAAGTAACTTAAGTAACTTAAGTAACTTAAGTAACTTAAGTAACTTAAGTAACTTAAGTAACTTAAGTAACTTAAGTAACTTAAGAAACTTAAGTAACTTATGTAACTTAAGTAACTTAAGTAACTTAAGTAACTTAAGTAACTTAAGTAACTTAAGTAACTTAAGTAACTTAAGTAACTTAAGTAACTTAAGTAACTTAAGTAACTTAAGTAACTTAAGTAACTTAAGTAACTTAAGTAACTTAAGTAACTTAAGTAACTTTAGTAACTTTAGTAACTTAAGTAACTTAAGTAACTTAAGTAACTTAAGTAACTTAAGTAACTTAATTAACTTAAGTAACTTAAGTAACTTAAGTAACTTAAGTAACTTAAGTAAATCAAGTAAATTAAGTAAATCAAGTAAATCAAGTAAATCAAGTTAATCAAGTAAATTAAGTAAATTAAGTAACTTAAGTAACTTAAGTAACTTAAGTAACTTAAGTAACTTAAGCAACTTAAGTAACTTAAGTAACTTAAGTAAGTTAAGTAAGTTAAGTAACTTAAGTAACTTAAGTAACTTAAGTAACTTAAGTAACTTAAGTAACTTAAGTAACTTAAGTAACTTAAGTAACTTAAGTAACTTAAGTAACTTAAGTAACTTAAGTAACTTAAGTAACTTAAGTAACTTAAGTAACTTAAGTAACTTAAGTAACTTAAGTAACTTAAGTAACTTAAGTAACTTAAGTAACTTAAGTAACTTAAGTAACTTAAGTAACTTAAGTAACTTAAGTAACTTAAGTTACTTAAGTTACTTAAGTTACTTAAGTTACTTAAGTTACTTAAGTTACTTAAGTTACTAAAGTTACTAAAGTTACTTAAGTTACTTAAGTTACTTAAGTTACTTAAGTTACATAAGTTACTTAAGTTTCTTAAGTTACTTAAGTTACTTAAGTTACTTAAGTTACTTAAGTTACTTAAGTTACTTAAGTTACTTAAGTTACTTAAGTTACTTAAGTTACTTAAGTTACTTAAGTTACTTAAGTTACTTAAGTTACTTAAGTTACTTAAGTTACTTAAGTTACTTAACTTACTTAACTTACTTAAGTTACTTAAGTTACTTAAGTTACTTAACTTACTTAAGTTACTTAAGTTACTTAAGTTACTTAAGTTGCTTAAGTTACTTAAGTTACTTAAGTTACTTAAGTTACTTAAGTTACTTAATTTACTTAATTTACTTGATTAACTTGATTTACTTGATTTACTTAATTTACTTGATTTACTTGATTTACTTGATTTACTTGATTTACTTGATTTACTTGATTTACTTGATTTACTTGATTTACTTGATTTACTTGGTTTACTTGATTGACTTGATTTACTTGATTTACTTAAGTTACTTAAGTTACTTAAGATACTTAAGTAAATCAAGTCAATCAAGTAAACCAAGTAAATCAAGTAAATCAAGTAAATCAAGTAAATCAAGTAAATCAAGTAAATCAAGTAAATCAAGTAAATCAAGTAAATCAAGTAAATCAAGTAAATCAAGTAAATCAAGTAAATCAAGTAAATCAAGTAAATCAAGTAAATCAAGTAAATTAAGTAAATCAAGTAAATCAAGTAAATCAAGTAAATTAGGTAAATTAAGTAAATTAAGTAAATTAAGTAAATTAAGTAACTTAAGTAACTTAAGTAATTTAAGTAACTTAAGTAACTTAAGTAACTTAAGTAACTTAAGTAACTTAAGTAACTTAAGTAACTTAAGTAACTTAAGTAACTTAAGAAGCTTAAGAAACTTAAGTAACTTAAGTTTCTTAAGTTACTTAAGTTACTTAAGTTACTTAAGTAACTTAAGTAACTTAAGTAACTTAAGTAACTTAAGTAACTTAAGTTACTTAAGTTACTTACTTTTAATTAAGTAACTTAAGTAAATTAAGTAAATTAAGTAAATCAAGTAAATCAAGTAAATCAAGTAAATCAAGTAAATCAAGTAAATCAAGTAAATCAAGTAAATCAAGTAAATCAAGTAAATCAAGTAAATCAAGTAAATCAAGTAAATCAAGTAAATCAAGTAAATCAAGTTAATCAAGTAAATCAAGTAAATCAAGTAAATCAAGTAAATCAAGTAAATCAAGTAAATTAAGTAACTTAAGTAACTTAAGTAAATCAAGTAAATCAAGTAAATCAAGTAAATCAAGTAAATCAAGTAAATCAAGTAAATCAAGTAAATTAAGTAACTTAAGTAACTTGAGTAACTTAAGTAACTTAAGGAACTTAAGTAACTTAAGTAACTTAAGTAACTTAAGTAACTTAAGTAACTTAAGTAACTTAAGTAACTTAAGTAACTTAAGTAACTTAAGTAACTTAAGTAACTTAAGTAAATCAAGTAAATCAAGTCAATCAAGTAAATCAAGTAAATCAAGAAAATTAAGTAAATTAAGTAAATTAAGTAAATTAAGTAAATTAAGTAACTTAAGTAACTTAAGTAACTTAAGTAACTTAAGTAACTTAAGTAATTTAAGGAACTTAAGTAACTTAAGTAACTTAAGTAACTTAAGTAAATTAAGTAAATTAAGTAAATTAAGTAAATTAAGTAAATTAAGTAAATTAAGTAAATCAAGTAAATCAAGTAAATCAAGTAAATCAAGTAAATCAAGTAAATCAAGTAAATCAAGTAAATCAAGTAAATCAAGTAAATCAAGTAAATCAAGTAAATCAAGTAAATCAAGTAAATCAAGTAAATCAAGTAAATCAAGTAAATTAAGTAACTTAAGTAACTTAAGTAACTTATGTAACTTAAGTAACTTAAGTAACTTAAGTTACTTAAGTAACTTAAGTAACATAAGTAACTTTAGTAACTTAAGTAACTTAAGTAACTTAAGTAACTTAAGTAACTTAAGAAACTTAAGTAACTTAAGTTTCTTAAGTTACTTAAGTTACTTAAGTTACTTAAGTTACTTAAGTAACTTAAGTAACTTAAGTAACTTAAGTAACTTAAGTAACTTCAGTAACTTAAGTAACTTAAGTAACTTAAGTAACTTGAGTAACTTAAGTAACTTAAGTTACTTACTTTTAATTAAGTAACTTAAGTAAATTAAGTAAATTAAGTAAATCAAGTAAATCAAGTAAATCAAGTAAATCAAGTAAATCAAGTAAATCAAGTAAATCAAGTTAATCAAGTATATCAAGTAAATTAAGTAAATCAAGTAAATCAAGTAAATCAAGTAAATCAAGAAAATCAAGTAAATCAAGTAAATCAAGTAAATCAAGTAAATCAAGTAAATCAAGTAAATCAAGTAAATCAAGTAAATCAAGTAAATCAAGTAAATTAAGTAACTTAAGTAACTTAAGTAACTTAAGTAACTTAAGGAACTTAAGTAACTTAAGTTACTTAAGTAACTTAAGTAACTTAAGTAACTTAAGTAACTTAAGTAACTTAAGTAACTTAAGTAACTTAAGTAACTTAAGTAAATCAAGTAAATCAAGTCAATCAAGTAAACAAAGTAAATCAAGTAAATTAAGTAAATTAAGTAAATTAAGTAAATTAAGAAAATTAAGTAAATTAAGTAACTTAAGTAACTTAAGTTACTTAAGTAACTTAAGTTACTTAAGTAAATTAAGTAAATTAAGTAAATTAAGTAAATTAAGTAAATTAAGTAAATTAAGTAAATTAAGTAAATCAAGTAAATCAAGTAAATCAAGTAAATCAAGTAAATCAAGTAAATCAAGTAAATCAAGTAAATCAAGTAAATCAAGTAAATCAAGTCAATCAAGTAAATCAAGTAAATCAAGAAAATCAAGAAAATCAAGTTAATCAAGTAAATCAAGTAAATTAAGTAAATTAAGTAACTTAAGTAACTTAAGTAACTTAAGTAACTTAAGTAACTTAAGTAACTTAAGTAACTTAAGTAACTTAAGTAACTTAAGTAACTTAAGTAACTTAAGTAACTTAAGTAACTTAAGTAACTTAAGTAACTTAAGTAACTTAAGTAACTTAAGTAACTAAAGTAACTTAAGTAACTTAAGTTACTTAAGTTACTTAAGTTACTTAAGTTACTTACTTTTACTTAAGTAACTTAAGTAAATTAAGTAAATTAAGTAAATTAAGTAAATTAAGTAAATTAAGTAAATTAAGTAAATCAAGTAAATCAAGTAAATCAAGTAAATCAAGTAAATCAAATAAATTAAGTAAATCAAGTAAATCAAGTAAATCAAGTAAATCAAGTAAATCAAGTAAATCAAGTAAATCAAGTAAATTAAGTAACTTAAGTAACTTAAGTAAATCAAGTAAATCAAGTAAATCAAGTAAATCAAGTAAATCAAGTAAATCAAGTAAATCAAGTAAATCAAGTAAATCAAGTAAACCAAGTAAATCAAGTAAATCAAGTAATTTAAGTAAATCAAGTAAATCAAGTAAATCAAGTAAATCAAGTAAATCAAGTAAATCAAGTAAATCAAGTAAATCAAGTAAATCAAGTAAATCAAGTAAATCAAGTAAATCAAGTAAATCAAGTATATTAAGTAACTTAAGTAACTTATGTAACTTAAGTAACTTAAGTAACTTAAGTAACGTAAGTAACTTAAGTAACTTAAGTAACTTAAGTAACTTAAGTAACTTAAGTAACTTAAGTAACTTAAGTAACTTAAGTAACTTAAGTAACTTAAGTAACTTAAGTAACTTAAGTAACTTAAGTAACTTAAGTAACTTAAGTAACTTAAGTAACTTAAGTAACTTAAGTAACTTAAGTAAAATCAAGTAAATCAAGTAAATCAAGTAAATCAAGTAAATCAAGTAAATCAAGTAAATCAAGTAAATCAAGTAAATCAAGTAAATCAAGGAAATCAAGTAAATCAAGTAAATCAAGTAAATCAAGTAAATCAAGTAAATCAAGTAAATCAAGTAAATCAAGTAAATCAAGTAAATCAAGTTAATCAAGTAAATCAAGTAAATCAAGTAAATCAAGTAAATTAAGTAACTTAAGTAACTTAAGTAACTTAAGTAACTTAAGTAACTTAAGTAACTTAAGTAACTTAAGTAACTTAAGTAACTTAAGTAAATCAAGTAAATCAAGTAAATCAATTAAATCAAGTAAATCAAGTAAATCAAGTAAATCAAGTAAATCAAGTAAATCAAGTAAATCAAGTAAATCAAGTAAATCAAGTAAATCAAGTAAATCAAGTAAATCAAGTAAATCAAGTAAATAAAGTAAATCAAGTAAATCAAGTAAATCAAGTAAATCAAGTAAATCAAGTAAATTAAGTAAATTAAGTAAATTAAGTAAATTTAGTAACTTAAGTAACTTAAGTAACTTAAGTAACTTAAGTAACTTAAGTAACTTAAGTAACTTAAGTAACTTAAGTAACTTAAGTAACTTAAGTAACTTAAGTAACTTAAGTAACTTAAGTAACTTAAGTAACTTAAGTAACTTAAGTAACTTAAGTAACTTAAGTAACTTAAGTAACTTAAGTAACTTAAGTAACTTAAGTAACTTAAGTAACTTAAGTAACTTAAGTTACTTAAGTTACTTAAGTTACTTAAGTTACTTAAGTTACTTAATTTACTTAATTTACTTAAGTTACTTAAGTTACTTAAGTTACTTAAGTTACTTAAGTTACTTAACTTACTTAAGTTACTTAAGTTACTTAAGTTACTTAAGTTGCTTAAGTTACTTAAGTTACTTAAGTTACTTAAGTTACTTAAGTTACTTAATTTACTTGATTTACTTGATTTACATGATTTACTTGATTTACTTGATTTACTTGATTTACTTGATTTACTTGATTTACTTGATTTACTTGATTTACTTGATTTACTTAAATTACTTAATTTACTTAGTTTACTTAATTTACTTAATTTACTTAATTTACTTAATTTAATTAATTTACTTAAGTTACTTAAGTTACTTAAGTTACTTAAGTTAATTAAGTTACTTAAGTTACTTAAGTTACTTTAGTTACTTAAGTTACTTAAGTTACTTAAGTTACTAAAGTTACTTAAGTTACTTAAGTTACTTAAGTTACTTAAGTTACTTAAGTTACTTAAGTTACTTAAGTTACTTAAGTTACTTAAGTTACTTAAGTTACTTAAGTTACTTAAGTTACTTAAGTTACTTAAGTTACTTAAGTTACTTAAGTTACTTAAGTTACATAAGTTACTTAAGTTTCTTAAGTTACTTAAGTTACTTAAGTTACTTAAGTTACTTAAGGCACTTAAGTTACTTAAGTTACTTAAGTTACTTAAGTTACTTAAGTTACTTAAGTTACTTAAGTTACTTAGGTTACTTAAAATACTTAAGTTACTTAAGTTACTTAAGTTACTTAAGTTACTTAAGTTACTTAAGTTACTTAAGTTACTTAAGTTACTTAAGTTACTTAAGTTACTTAAGTTACTTAACTTACTTAACTTACTTAACTTACTTAAGTTACTTAAGTTACTTAAGTTGCTTAAGTTACTTAAGTTACTTAAGTTACTTAAGTTACTTAATTTACTTGATTTACTTGATTTACTTGATTTACTTGATTAACTTGATTTACTTGATTTACTTGATTTACTTGGTTTACTTGATTGACTTGATTTACTTGATTTACTTAAGTTACTTAAGTTACTTAAGATACTTAAGTAAATCAAGTAAATCAAGTCAATCAAGTAAACCAAGTAAATCAAGTAAATCAAGTAAATCAAGTAAATCAAGTAAATCAAGTAAATCAAGTAAATCAAGTAAATCAAGTAAATCAAGTAAATCAAGTAAATCAAGTAAATCAAGTAAATTAAGTAAATCAAGTAAATCAAGTAAATCAAGTAAATCAAGTAAATCAAGTAAATTAGGTAAATTAAGTAAATTAAGTAAATTAAGTAAATTAAGTCACTTAAGTAACTTAAGTAACTTAAGTAACTTAAGTAACTTAAGTAACTTAAGTAACTTAAGTAACTTAAGTAACTTAAGTAACTTAAGTAACTTAAGAAGCTTAAGAAACTTAAGTAACTTAAGTTTCTTAAGTTACTTAAGTTACTTAAGTTACTTAAGTAACTTAAGTAACTTAAGTTACTTAAGTTACTTACTTTTAATTAAGTAACTTAAGTAAATTAAGTAAATTAAGTAAATCAAGTAAATCAAGTAAATCAAGTAAATCAAGTAAATCAAGTAAATCAAGTAAATCAAGTAAATCAAGTCAATCAAGTAAATCAAGTAAATCAAGTAAATCAAGTAAATCAAGTAAATCAAGTCAATCAAGTAAATCAAGTAAATCAAGAAAATCAAGAAAATCAAGTTAATCAAGTAAATCAAGTAAATTAAGTAAATTAAGTAACTTAAGTAACTTAAGAAACTTAAGTAACTTAAGTAACTTAAGTAACTTAAGTAACTTAAGTAACTTAAGTAACTTAAGTAACTTAAGTAACTTAAGTAACTTAAGTAACTTAAGTAACTTAAGTAACTTAAGTAACTTAAGTAACTTAAGTAACTTAAGTAACTTAAGTAACTTAAGTAACTTAAGTAACTTAAGTAACTTAAGTAACTTAAGTAACTTAAGTAACTTAAGTAACTTAAGTAACTTAAGTAACTTAAGTAACTAAAGTAACTTAAGTAACTTAAGTTACTTAAGTTACTTAAGTTACTTAAGTTACTTACTTTTACTTAAGTAACTTAAGTAAATTAAGTAAATTAAGTAAATTAAGTAAATTAAGTAAATCAAGTAAATCAAGTAAATCAAGTAAATCAAGTAAATCAAATAAATTAAGTAAATCAAGTAAATCAAGTAAATCAAGTAAATCAAGTAAATCAAGTAAATCAAGTAAATCAAGTAAATCAAGTAAATCAAGTAAATCAAGTAAATTAAGTAACCTAAGTAACTTAAGTAAATCAAGTAAATCAAGTAAATCAAGTAAAACAAGGAAATCAAGTAAATCAAGTAAATCAAGTAAATCAAGTAAATCAAGTAAATCAAGTAAATCAAGTAAATCAAGTAAATCAAGTAAATCAAGTAAACCAAGTAAATCAAGTAAATCAAGTAATTTAAGTAAATCAAGTAAATCAAGTAAATCAAGTAAATCAAGTAAATCAAGTATATTAAGTAACTTAAGTAACTTAAGTAACTTAAGTAACTTAAGTAACTTAAGTAACTTAAGTAACGTAAGTAACTTAAGTAACTTAAGTAACTTAAGTAACTTAAGTAACTTAAGTAACTTAAGTAACTTAAGTAACTTAAGTAACTTAAGTAACTTAAGTAACTTAAGTAACTTAAGTAACTTAAGTAACTTAAGTAACTTAAGTAACTTAAGTAACTTAAGTAACTTAAGTAACTTAAGTAACTTAAGTAACTTAAGTAACTTAAGTAACTTAAGTAACTTAAGTAACTTAAGTAACTTAAGTAACTTAAGTAACTTAAGTTAAATCAAGTAAATCAAGTAAATCAAGTAAATCAAGTAAATCAAGTAAATCAAGTAAATCAAGTAAATCAAGTAAATCAAGTAAATCAAGTAAATCAAGGAAATCAAGTAAATCAAGTAAATCAAGTAAATCAAGTAAATCAAGTAAATCAAGTAAATCAAGTAAATCAAGTAAATCAAGTAAATCAAGTAAATCAAGTAAATCAAGTAAATCAAGTAAATCAAGTAAATTAAGTAACTTAAGTAACTTAAGTAACTTAAGTAACTTAAGTAACTTAAGTAACTTAAGTAACTTAAGTAACTTAAGTAACTTAAGTAACTTAAGTAACTTAAGTAACTTAAGTAACTTAAGTAACTTAAGTAACTTAAGTAACTTAAGTAAATCAAGTAAATCAAGTAAATCAAGTAAATCAAGTAAATCAAGTAAATCAAGTAAATCAAGTAAATCAAGTAAATCAAGTAAATCAAGTAAATCAAGTAAATCAAGTAAATCAAGTAAATCAAGTAAATCAAGTAAATCAAGTAAATCAAGTAAATCAAGTAAATTAAGTAAATCAAGTAAATCAAGTAAATCAAGTAAATCAAGTAAATTAAGTAAATTAAGTAAATTAAGTAAATTAAGTAAATTTAGTAACTTAAGTAACTTAAGTAACTTAAGTAACTTAAGTAACTTAAGTAACTTAAGTAACTTAAGTAACTTAAGTAACTTAAGTAACTTAAGTAACTTAAGTAACTTAAGTAACTTAAGTAACTTAAGTAACTTAAGTAACTTAAGTAACTTAAGTAACTTAAGTAACTTAAGTAACTTAAGTAACTTAAGTAACTTAAGTAACTTAAGTAACTTAAGTAACTTAAGTAACTTAAGTAACTTAAGTAACTTAAGTAACTTAAGTAACTTAAGTAACTTAAGTAACTTAAGTAACTTAAGTAACTTAAGTAACTTAAGTAACTTAAGTAACTTAAGTAACTTAAGTAACTTAAGTAACATAAGTAACTTAAGTTACTTAAGTTACTTAAGTTACTTAAGTTACTTAAGTTACTTAATTTACTTAAGTTACTTAAGTTACTTAAGTTACTTAAGTTACTTAAGTTACTTAAGTTACTTAACTTACTTAAGTTACTTAAGTTACTTAAGTTACTTAAGTTGCTTAAGTTACTTAAGTTACTTAAGTTACTTAAGTTACTTAAGTTACTTAATTTACTTGATTTACTTGATTTACATGATTTACTTGATTTACTTGATTTACTTGATTTACTTGATTTACTTGATTTACTTGATTTACTTGATTTACTTAATTTACTTAATTTACTTAGTTTACTTAATTTACTTAATTTACTTAATTTACTTAATTTACTTAAGTTACTTAAGTTACTTAAGTTACTTAAGTTAATTAAGTTACTTAAGTTACTTAAGTTACTTAAGTTACTTAAGTTACTTAAGTTACTTAAGATACTTAAGTAAATCAAGTAAATCAAGTCAATCAAGTAAACCAAGTAAATCAAGTAAATCAAGTAAATCAAGTAAATCAAGTAAATCAAGTAAATCAAGTAAATCAAGTAAATCAAGTAAATCAAGTAAATCAAGTAAATCAAGTAAACCAAGTAAATCAAGTAAATCAAGTAATTTAAGTAAATCAAGTAAATCAAGTAAATCAAGTAAATCAAGTAAATCAAGTAAATCAAGTATATTAAGTAACTTAAGTAACTTAAGTAACTTAAGTAACTTAAGTAACTTAAGTAACGTAAGTAACTTAAGTAACTTAAGTAACTTAAGTAACTTAAGTAACTTAAGTAACTTAAGTAACTTAAGTAACTTAAGTAACTTAAGTAACTTAAGTAACTTAAGTAACTTAAGTAACTTAAGTAACTTAAGTAACTTAAGTAACTTAAGTAACTTAAGTAACTTAAGTAACTTAAGTAACTTAAGTAACTTAAGTAACTTAAGTAACTTAAGTAACTTAAGTAACTTAAGTAACTTAAGTTAAATCAAGTAAATCAAGTAAATCAAGTAAATCAAGTAAATCAAGTAAATCAAGTAAATCAAGTAAATCAAGTAAATCAAGGAAATCAAGTAAATCAAGTAAATCAAGTAAATCAAGTAAATCAAGTAAATCAAGTAAATCAAGTAAATCAAGTAAATCAAGTAAATCAAGTTAATCAAGTAAATCAAGTAAATCAAGTAAATCAAGTAAATTTAGTAACTTAAGTAACTTAAGTAACTTAAGTAACTTAAGTAACTTAAGTAACTTAAGTAACTTAAGTAACTTAAGTAACTTAAGTAACTTAAGTAACTTAAGTAACTTAAGTAACTTAAGTAACTTAAGTTACTAAATTTACTTAATTTACTTAAGTTACTTAAGTTACTTAAGTTACTTAAGTTACTTAAGTTACTTAACTTACTTAAGTTACTTAAGTTACTTAAGTTACTTAAGTTGCTTAAGTTACTTAAGTTACTTAAGTTACTTAAGTTACTTAAGTTACTTAATTTACTTGATTTACTTGATTTACATGATTTACTTGATTTACTTGATTTACTTGATTTACTTGATTTACTTGATTTACTTGATTTACTTGATTTACTTGATTTACTTGATTTACTTAATTTACTTAATTTACTTAGTTTACTTAATTTACTTAATTTACTTAATTTACTTAATTTACTTAATTTACTTAAGTTACTTAAGTTACTTAAGTTACATAAGTTAATTAAGTTACTTAAGTTACTTAAGTTACTTAAGTTACTTAAGTTACTTAAGTTACTTAAGATACTTAAGTAAATCAAGTAAATCAAGTCAATCAAGTAAACCAAGTAAATCAAGTAAATCAAGTAAATCAAGTAAAACAAGTAAATCAAGTAAATCAAGTAAATCAAGTAAATCAAGTAAATCAAGTAAATTAAGTAAATCAAGTAAATCAAGTAAATCAAGTAAATCAAGTAAATCAAGTAAATTAGGTAAATTAAGTAAATTAAGTAAATTAAGTAAATTAAGTAACTTAAGTAACTTAAGTAACTTAAGTAACTTAAGTAACTTAAGTAACTTAAGTAACTTAAGTAACTTAAGTAACTTAAGTAACTTAAGTAACTTAAGAAGCTTAAGAAACTTAAGTAACTTAAGTTTCTTAAGTTACTTAAGTTACTTAAGTTACTTAAGTAACTTAAGTAACTTAAGTAACTTAAGTTACTTAAGTTACTTACTTTTAATTAAGTAACTTAAGTAAATTAAGTAAATTAAGTAAATCAAGTAAATCAAGTAAATCAAGTAAATCAAGTAAATCAAGTAAATCAAGTAAATCAAGTAAATCAAGTAAATCAAGTAAATCAAGTAAATCAAGTAAATCAAGTAAATCAAGTAAATTAAGTAAATTAAGTAACTTAAGTAACTTATGTAACTTAAGTAACTTAAGTAACTTAAGTTACTTAAGTAACTTAAGTAACATAAGTAACTTTAGTAACTTAAGTAACTTAAGTAACTTAAGTAACTTAAGTAACTTAAGAAACTTAAGTAACTTAAGTAACTTAAGAAACTTAAGAAACTTAAGTAACTTAAGTTTCTTAAGTTACTTAAGTTACCTAAGTTACTTAAGTTACTTAAGTTACTTAAGTTACTTAAGTAACTTAAGTAACTTAAGTAACTTAAGTAACTTAAGTAACTTAAGTAACTTAAGTAACTTAAGTAACTTAAGTAACTTAAGTAACTTAAGTAACTTAAGTAACTTAAGTAACTTAAGTAACTTAAGTAACTTAAGTTACTTACTTTTAATTAAGTAACTTAAGTAAATTAAGTAAATTAAGTAAATCAAGTAAATCAAGTAAATCAAGTAAATCAAGTAAATCAAGTAAATCAAGTAAATTAAGTAAATCAAGTAAATCAAGAAAATCAAGTAAATCAAGTAAATCAAGTAAATCAAGTAAATCAAGTAAATCAAGTAAATCAAGTAAATCAAGTAAATCAAGTAAATCAAGTAAATCAAGTAAATCAAGTAAATCAAGTAAATTAAGTAACTTAAGTAACTTAAGTAACTTAAGTAACTTAAGTAACTTAAGGAACTTAAGTAACTTAAGTAACTTAAGTAACTTAAGTAACTTAAGTAACTTAAGTAACTTAAGTAACTTAAGTAAATCAAGTAAATCAAGTCAATCAAGTAAATCAAGTAAATCAAGTAAATTAAGTAAATTAAGTAAATTAAGTAAATTAAGTAAATTAAGTAAATTAAGTAAATTAAGTAAATTAAGTAACTTAAGTAACTTAAGTTACTTAAGTAACTTAAGTTACTTAAGTAACTTAAGTTACTTAAGTAAATTAAGTAAATTAAGTAAATTAAGTAAATTAAGTAAATTAAGTAAATTAAGTAAATTAAGTAAATTAAGTAAATTAAGTAAATTAAGTAAATCAAGTAAATCAAGTAAATCAAGTAAATCAAGTAAATCAAGTAAATCAAGTCAATCAAGTCAATCAAGTAAATCAAGAAAATCAAGAAAATCAAGTAAATCAAGTAAATCAAGTAAATTAAGTAAATTAAGTAACTTAAGTAACTTAAGTAACTTAAGTTACTTAAGTAACTTAAGTAACTTAAGTAACTTAAGTAACTTAAGTAACTTAAGTAACTTAAGTAACTTAAGTAACTTAAGTAACTTAAGTAACTTAAGTTACTTAAGTTACTTAAGTTACTTAAGTTACTTACTTTTACTTAAGTAACTTAAGTAAATTAAGTAAATTAAGTAAATTAAGTAAATTAAGTAAATTAAGTAAATCAAGTAAATCAAGTAAATCAAGTAAATCAAGTAAATCAAATAAATTAAGTAAATCAAGTAAATCAAGTAAATCAAGTAAATCAAGTAAATCAAGTAAATCAAGTAAATTAAGTAACTTAAGTAACTTAAGTAACTTAAGTAAATCAAGTAAATCAAGTAAATCAAGTAAATCAAGTAAATCAAGTAAATCAAGTAAATCAAGTAAATCAAGTAAATCAAGTAAATCAAGTAAATCAAGTAAATCAAGTAAATCAAGTAAATCAAGTAAATCAAGTAAACCAAGTAAATCAAGTAATTTAAGTAAATCAAGTAAATCAAGTAAATCAAGTAAATCAAGTAAATCAAGTAAATCAAGTAAATCAAGTAAATCAAGTAAATCAAGTAAATCAAGTAAATCAAGTAAATCAAGTAAATCAAGTAAATCAAGTTAATCAAGTAAATCAAGTAAATCAAGTAAATCAAGTAAATCAAGTATATTAAGTAACTTAAGTAACTTAAGTAACTTAAGTAACTTAAGTAACTTAAGTAACTTAAGTAACGTAAGTAACTTAAGTAACTTAAGTAACTTAAGTAACTTAAGTAACTTAAGTAACGTAAGTAACTTAAGTAACTTAAGTAACTTAAGTAACTTAAGTAACTTAAGTAACTTAAGTAACTTAAGTAACTTAAGTAACTTAAGTAACTTAAGTAACTTAAGTAACTTAAGTAACTTAAGTAACTTAAGTAAATCAAGTAAATCAAGTAAATCAAGTAAATCAAGTAAATCAAGTAAATCAAGTAAATCAAGTAAATCAAGTAAATCAAGTAAATCAAGTAAATCAAGGAAATCAAGTAAATCAAGTAAATCAAGTAAATCAAGTAAATCAAGTAAATCAAGTAAATCAAGTTAATCAAGTAAATCAAGTAAATCAAGTAAATCAAGTAAATTAAGTAACTTAAGTAACTTAAGTAACTTAAGTAATTTAAGTAACTTAAGTAACTTAAGTAACTTAAGTAACTTAAGTAACTTAAGTAACTTAAGTAAATCAAGTAAATCAAGTAAATCAAGTAAATCAAGTAATTCAAGTAAATCAAGTAAATCAAGTAAATCAAGTAAATCAAGTAAATCAAGTAAATCAAGTAAATCAAGTAAATCAAGTAAATTAAGTAAATCAAGTAAATCAAGTAAATCAAGTAAATCAAGTAAATTAAGTAAATTAAGTAAATTAAGTAAATTAAGTAAATTTAGTAACTTAAGTAACTTAAGTAACTTAAGTAACTTAAGTAACTTAAGTAACTTAAGTAACTTAAGTAACTTAAGTAACTTAAGTAACTTAAGTAACTTAAGTAACTTAAGTAACTTAAGTAACTTAAGTAACTTAAGTAACTTAAGTAACTTAAGTAACTTAAGTAACTAAAGTAACTTAAGTAACTTAAGTAACTTAAGGAACTTAAGTAACTTAAGTAACTTAATTTAATTAAGTAAATTAAGTAAATTTAGTAAATTAAGTAAATTAAGTAAATTAAGTAAATCAAGTAAATCAAGTAAATCAAGTAAATCAAGTAAATCAAGTAAATCAAGTAAATCAAGTAAATCAAGTAAATCAAGTAAATCAAGTAAATCAAGTAAATTAAGTAAATTAAGTAAATTAAGTAACTTAAGTAACTTAAGTAACTTAAGTAACTTAAGTAACTTAAGTAACTTAAGTAACTTAAGTAACTTATGTAACTTAAGTAACTTAAGTAACTTAAGTAACGTAAGTAACTTAAGTAACTTAAGTAACTTAAGTAACTTAAGTAACTTAAGTAACTTAAGTAACTTAAGTAACTTAAGTAACTTAAGTAACTTAAGTAACTTAAGTAACTTAAGTAACTTAAGTAACTTAAGTAACTTAAGTAAAATCAAGTAAATCAAGTAAATCAAGTAAATCAAGTAAATCAAGTAAATCAAGTAAATCAAGTAAATCAAGTAAATCAAGGAAATCAAGTAAATCAAGTAAATCAAGTAAATCAAGTAAATCAAGTAAATCAAGTAAATCAAGTAAATCAAGTAAATCAAGTTAATCAAGTAAATCAAGTAAATCAAGTAAATCAAGTAAATTAAGTAACTTAAGTAACTTAAGTAACTTAAGTAACTTAAGTAACTTAAGTAACTTAAGTAACTTAAGTAACTTAAGTAACTTAAGTAACTTAAGTAACTTAAGTAACTTAAGTAAATCAAGTAAATCAAGTAAATCAAGTAAATCAAGTAAATCAAGTAAATCAAGTAAATCAAGTAAATCAAGTAAATCAAGTAAATCAAGTAAATCAAGTAAATCAAGTAAATCAAGTAAATTAAGTAAATCAAGTAAATCAAGTAAATCAAGTAAATCAAGTAAATTAAGTAAATTAAGTAAATTAAGTAAATTTAGTAACTTAAGTAACTTAAGTAACTTAAGTAACTTAAGTAACTTAAGTAACTTAAGTAACTTAAGTAACTTAAGTAACTTAAGTAACTTAAGTAACTTAAGTAACTTAAGTAACTTAAGTTACTTAAGTTACTTAAGTTACTTAAGTTACTTAAGTTACTTAAGTTACTTAAGTTTCTTAAGTTACTTAAGTTACTTAATTTACTTAATTTACTTGATTTACTTGATTAACTTGATTTTCTTGATTTTCTTGATTTACTTGATTTACTTGATTGACTTGATTTACTTGATTTACTTGATTTACTTGATTTACTTGATTTACTTGATTGACTTGATTTACTTGATTTACTTGATTTACTTGATTTACTTGATTTACTTGATTTACTTGATTTACTTGATTTACTTAATTTACTTAATTTACTTAAGTTACTTAATTAAAAGTAAGTAACTTAAGTAACTTAAGTTACTTAAGTTACTTAAGTAACTTAAGTAACTTAAGTAACTTAAGAAACTTAAGTTACTTAAGTTTCTTAAGCTTCTTAAGTTACTTAAGTTACTTAAGTTACTTAAGTTACTTAAGTTAATTAAGTTACTTAAGTTACTTAAGTTACTTAAGTTACTTAAGTTACTTAAGTTACTTAATTTACTTAATTTACTTAATTTACTTAATTTACCTAATTTACTTGATTTACTTGATTTACTTGATTTACTTGATTTACTTAATTTACTTGATTTACTTGATTTACTTGATTTACTTGATTTACTTGATTTACTTGATTTACTTGATTTACTTGATTTACTTGATTTACTTGATTTACTTGATTTACTTGATTTACTTGATTTACTTGATTTACTTGATTTACTTGATTTACTTGATTTACTTAAGTAACTTAAGTAACTTAAGTAACTTAAGTAAATCAAGTAAATCAAGTAAATCAAGTAAATCAAGTAAATCAAGTAAATCAAGTAAATCAAGTAAATCAAGTAAATCAAGTAAATCAAGTAAATCAAGTAAATTAAGTAACTTAAGTAACTTAAGTAACTTAAGTAACTTAAGTAACTTAAGCAACTTAAGTAACTTAAGTAACTTAAGTAAGTTAAGTAAGTTAAGTAAATTAAGTAACTTAAGTAACTTAAGTAACTTAAGTAACTTAAGTAACTTAAGTAACTTAAGTAACTTAAGTAACTTAAGTAACTTAAGTAACTTAAGTAACTTAAGTAACTTAAGTAACTTAATTTAATTAATTTACTTAAGTTACTTAAGTTACTTAAGTTACTTAAGTTACTTAAGTTACTTAAGTTACTTAAGTTACTTAAGTTACTTAAGTTACTTAAGTTACTTAAGTTACATAAGTTACTTAAGTTTCTTAAGTTACTTAAGTTACTTAAGTTACTTAAGTTACTTAAGTTACTTAAGTTACTTAAGTTACTTAAGTTACTTAAGTTACTTAAGTTACTTAAAATACTTAAGTTACTTAAGTTACTTAAGTTACTTAAGTTACTTAAGTTACTTAAGTTACTTAAGTTACTTAAGTTACTTAAGTTACTTAAGTTACTTAAGTTACTTAAGTTACTTAAGTTACTTAAGTTACTTAAGTTACTTAAGTTACTTAAATTACTTAACTTACTTAACTTACTTAAGTTACTTAAGTTACTTAAGTTGCTTAAGTTACTTAAGTTACTTAAGTTACTTAAGTTACTTAAGTTACTTAATTTACTTGATTTACTTGATTTACTTGATTTACTTGATTAACTTGATTTACTTGATTTACTTGATTTACTTGGTTTACTTGATTGACTTGATTTACTTGATTTACTTAAGTTACTTAAGTTACTTAAGATACTTAAGTAAATCAAGTAAATCAAGTCAATCAAGTAAACCAAGTAAATCAAGTAAATCAAGTAAATCAAGTAAATCAAGTAAATCAAGTAAATCAAGTAAATCAAGTAAATCAAGTAAATCAAGTAAATCAAGTAAATCAAGTAAATCAAGTAAATCAAGTAAATTAAGTAAATCAAGTAAATCAAGTAAATCAAGTAAATCAAGTAAATTAGGTAAATTAAGTAAATTAAGTAAATTAAGTAAATTAAGTAACTTAAGTAACTTAAGTAACTTAAGTAACTTAAGTAACTTAAGTAACTTAATTAACTTAAGTAACTTAAGTAACTTAAGTAACTTAAGTAACTTAAGAAGCTTAAGAAACTTAAGTAACTTAAGTTTCTTAAGTTACTTAAGTTACTTAAGTTACTTAAGTAACTTAAGTAACTTAAGTTACTTAAGTTACTTACTTTTAATTAAGTAACTTAAGTAAATTAAGTAAATTAAGTAAATCAAGTAAATCAAGTAAATCAAGTAAATCAAGTAAATCAAGTAAATCAAGTAAATCAAGTAAATCAAGTCAATCAAGTAAATCAAGTAAATCAAGTAAATCAAGTAAATCAAGTAAATCAAGTAAATCAAGTCAATCAAGTAAATCAAGTAAATCAAGAAAATCAAGAAAATCAAGTTAATCAAGTAAATCAAGTAAATTAAGTAAATTAAGTAACTTAAGTAACTTAAGAAACTTAAGTAACTTAAGTAACTTAAGTAACTTAAGTAACTTAAGTAACTTAAGTAACTTAAGTAACTTAAGTAACTTAAGTAACTTAAGTAACTTAAGTAACTTAAGTAACTTAAGTAACTTAAGTAACTTAAGTAACTTAAGTAACTTAAGTAACTTAAGTAACTTAAGTAACTTAAGTAACTTAAGTAACTTAAGTAACTTAAGTAACTTAAGTAACTTAAGTAACTTAAGTAACTTAAGTAACTTAAGTAACTTAAGTAACTTAAGTGACTTAAGTAACTAAAGTAACTTAAGTAACTTAAGTTACTTAAGTTACTTAAGTTACTTAAGTTACTTACTTTTACTTAAGTAACTTAAGTAAATTAAGTAAATTAAGTAAATTAAGTAAATTAAGTAAATCAAGTAAATCAAGTAAATCAAGTAAATCAAGTAAATCAAATAAATTAAGTAAATCAAGTAAATCAAGTAAATCAAGTAAATCAAGTAAATCAAGTAAATCAAGTAAATCAAGTAAATTAAGTAACCTAAGTAACTTAAGTAAATCAAGTAAATCAAGTAAATCAAGTAAATCAAGTAAATCAAGTAAATCAAGTAAATCAAGTAAATCAAGTAAATCAAGTAAATCAAGTAAATCAAGTAAATCAAGTAAACCAAGTAAATCAAGTAAATCAAGTAATTTAAGTAAATCAAGTAAATCAAGTAAATCAAGTAAATCAAGTAAATCAAGTAAATCAAGTAAATCAAGTATATTAAGTAACTTAAGTAACTTAAGTAACTTAAGTAACTAAAGTAACTTAAGTAACGTAAGTAACTTAAGTAACTTAAGTAACTTAAGTAACTTAAGTAACTTAAGTAACTTAAGTAACTTAAGTAACTTAAGTAACTTAAGTAACTTAAGTAACTTAAGTAACTTAAGTAACTTAAGTAACTTAAGTAACTTAAGTAACTTAAGTAACTTAAGTAACTTAAGTAACTTAAGTTAAATCAAGTAAATCAAGTAAATCAAGTAAATCAAGTAAATCAAGTAAATCAAGTAAATCAAGTAAATCAAGTAAATCAAGGAAATCAAGTAAATCAAGTAAATCAAGTAAATCAAGTAAATCAAGTAAATCAAGTAAATCAAGTAAATCAAGTAAATCAAGTAAATCAAGTAAATCAAGTAAATCAAGTAAATCAAGTTAATCAAGTAAATCAAGTAAATCAAGTAAATCAAGTAAATTAAGTAACTTAAGTAACTTAAGTAACTTAAGTAACTTAAGTAACTTAAGTAACTTAAGTAACTTAAGTAACTTAAGTAACTTAAGTAAATCAAGTAAATCAAGTAAATCAAGTAAATCAAGTAAATCAAGTAAATCAAGTAAATCAAGTAAATCAAGTAAATCAAGTAAATCAAGTAAATCAAGTAAATCAAGTAAATCAAGTAAATTAAGTAAATCAAGTAAATCAAGTAAATCAAGTAAATCAAGTAAATTAAGTAAATTAAGTAAATTAAGTAAATTAAGTAAATTTAGTAACTTAAGTAACTTAAGTAACTTAAGTAACTTAAGTAACTTAAGTAACTTAAGTAACTTAAGTAACTTAAGTAACTTAAGTAACTTAAGTAACTTAAGTAACTTAAGTAACTTAAGTAACTTAAGTAACTTAAGTAACTTAAGTAACTTAAGTAACTTAAGTAACTTAAGTAACTTAAGTAACTTAAGTAACTTAAGTAACTTAAGTAACTTAAGTAACTTAAGTAACTTAAGTAACTTAAGTAACTTAAGTAACTTAAGTAACATAAGTAACTTAAGTTACTTAAGTTACTTAAGTTACTTAAGTTACTTAAGTTACTAAATTTACTTAATTTACTTAAGTTACTTAAGTTACTTAAGTTACTTAAGTTACTTAAGTTACTTAACTTACTTAAGTTACTTAAGTTACTTAAGTTACTTAAGTTGCTTAAGTTACTTAAGTTACTTAAGTTACTTAAGTTACTTAAGTTACTTAATTTACTTGA
Organism: Nebria brevicollis; assembly: GCA_944738965.1. Lineage (NCBI taxonomy): Eukaryota > Metazoa > Arthropoda > Insecta > Coleoptera > Carabidae > Nebria > Nebria brevicollis. The sequence continues at coordinate 128,673 of CALYJB010000151.1, forward strand.
TTTACTTGATTTACTTGATTTACATGATTTACTTGATTTACTTGATTTACTTGATTTACTTGATTTACTTGATTTACTTGATTTACTTGATTTACTTGATTTACTTGATTTACTTAATTTACTTAATTTACTTAGTTTACTTAATTTACTTAATTTACTTAATTTACTTAATTTACTTAATTTACTTAAGTTACTTAAGTTACTTAAGTTACTTAAGTTAATTAAGTTACTTAAGTTACTTAAGTTACTTAAGTTACTTAAGTTACTTAAGTTACTTAAGTTACTAAAGTTACTTAAGTTACTTAAGTTACTTAAGTTACTTAAGTTACTTAAGTTACTTAAGTTACTTAAGTTACTTAAGTTACTTAAGTTACTTAAGTTACTTAAGTTACTTAAGTTACTTAAGTTACTTAAGTTACTTAAGTTACTTAAGTTACTTAAGTTACATAAGTTACTTAAGTTTCTTAAGTTACTTAAGTTACTTAAGTTACTTAAGTAACTTAAGTAACTTAAGTAACTTAAGTAACTTAAGTAACTTAAGTAACTTAAGTAACTTAAGTAACTTAAGTAACTTAAGTAACTTAAGTAACTTAAGTAACTTAAGTAACTTAAGTAACTTAAGTAACTTAAGTAACTTAAGTAACTTAAGTAACTTAAGTAACTTAAGTAACTTAAGTAACTTAAGTAACTTAAGTAACTTAAGTAACGTAAGTAACTTAAGTAACTTAAGTAACTTAAGTAACTTAAGTAACTTAAGTAACGTAAGTAACTTAAGTAACTTAAGTAACTTAAGTAACTTAAGTAACTTAAGTAACTTAAGTAACTTAAGTAACTTAAGTAACTTAAGTAACTTAAGTAACTTAAGTAACTTAAGTAACTTAAGTAACTTAAGTAAATCAAGTAAATCAAATAAATCAAGTAAATCAAGTAAATCAAGTAAATCAAGTAAATCAAGTAAATCAAGTAAATCAAGGAAATCAAGTAAATCAAGTAAATCAAGTAAATCAAGTAAATCAAGTAAATCAAGTAAATCAAGTTAATCAAGTAAATCAAGTAAATCAAGTAAATCAAGTAAATTAAGTAACTTAAGTAACTTAAGTAACTTAAGTAATTTAAGTAACTTAAGTAACTTAAGTAACTTAAGTAACTTAAGTAACTTAAGTAACTTAAGTAAATCAAGTAAATCAAGTAAATCAAGTAAATCAAGTAATTCAAGTAAATCAAGTAAATCAAGTAAATCAAGTAAATCAAGTAAATCAAGTAAATCAAGTAAATCAAGTAAATTAAGTAAATCAAGTAAATCAAGTAAATCAAGTAAATCAAGTAAATTAAGTAAATTAAGTAAATTAAGTAAATTAAGTAAATTTAGTAACTTAAGTAACTTAAGTAACTTAAGTAACTTAAGTAACTTAAGTAACTTAAGTAACTTAAGTAACTTAAGTAACTTAAGTAACTTAAGTAACTTAAGTAACTTAAGTAACTTAAGTAACTTAAGTAACTTAAGTAACTTAAGTAACTTAAGTAACTTAAGTAACTTAAGTAACTTAAGTAACTTAAGTAACTAAAGTAACTTAAGTAACTTAAGTAACTTAAGGAACTTAAGTAACTTAAGTAACTTAAGTAACTTAATTTAATTAAGTAAATTAAGTAAATTTAGTAAATTAAGTAAATTAAGTAAATTAAGTAAATCAAGTAAATCAAGTAAATCAAGTAAATCAAGTAAATCAAGTAAATCAAGTAAATCAAGTAAATCAAGTAAATCAAGTAAATCAAGTAAATCAAGTAAATCAAGTAAATTAAGTAAATTAAGTAAATTAAGTAACTTAAGTAACTTAAGTAACTTAAGTAACTTAAGTAACTTAAGTAACTTAAGTAACTTAAGTAACTTATGTAACTTAAGTAACTTAAGTAACTTAAGTAACGTAAGTAACTTAAGTAACTTAAGTAACTTAAGTAACTTAAGTAACTTAAGTAACTTAAGTAACTTAAGTAACTTAAGTAACTTAAGTAACTTAAGTAACTTAAGTAACTTAAGTAACTTAAGTAACTTAAGTAACTTAAGTAACTTAAGTAACTTAAGTAAAATCAAGTAAATCAAGTAAATCAAGTAAATCAAGTAAATCAAGTAAATCAAGTAAATCAAGTAAATCAAGTAAATCAAGTAAATCAAGTAAATCAAGGAAATCAAGTAAATCAAGTAAATCAAGTAAATCAAGTAAATCAAGTAAATCAAGTAAATCAAGTAAATCAAGTAAATCAAGTTAATCAAGTAAATCAAGTAAATCAAGTAAATTAAGTAACTTAAGTAACTTAAGTAACTTAAGTAACTTAAGTAACTTAAGTAACTTAAGTAACTTAAGTAACTTAAGTAACTTAAGTAACTTAAGTAACTTAAGTAACTTAAGTAAATCAAGTAAATCAAGTAAATCAAGTAAATCAAGTAAATCAAGTAAATCAAGTAAATCAAGTAAATCAAGTAAATCAAGTAAATCAAGTAAATCAAGTAAATCAAGTAAATCAAGTAAATCAAGTAAATCAAGTAAATTAAGTAAATCAAGTAAATCAAGTAAATCAAGTAAATCAAGTAAATTAAGTAAATTAAGTAAATTAAGTAAATTTAGTAACTTAAGTAACTTAAGTAACTTAAGTAACTTAAGTAACTTAAGTAACTTAAGTAACTTAAGTAACTTAAGTAACTTAAGTAACTTAAGTAACTTAAGTAACTTAAGTAACTTAAGTAACTTAAGTAACTTAAGTAACTTAAGTAACTTAAGTAACTTAAGTAACTTAAGTAACTTAAGTAACTTAAGTAACTTAAGTAACTTAAGTAACATAAGTAACTTAAGTTACTTAAGTTACTTAAGTTACTTAAGTTACTTAAGTTACTAAATTTACTTAATTTACTTAAGTTACTTAAGTTACTTAAGTTACTTAAGTTACTTAAGTTACTTAACTTACTTAAGTTACTTAAGTTACTTAAGTTACTTAAGTTGCTTAAGTTACTTAAGTTACTTAAGTTACTTAAGTTACTTAAGTTACTTAATTTACTTGATTTACTTGATTTACTTGATTTACATGATTTACTTGATTTACTTGATTTACTTGATTTACTTGATTTACTTGATTTACTTGATTTACTTGATTTACTTGATTTACTTGATTTACTTGATTTACTTGATTTACTTGATTTACTTAAATTACTTAATTTACTTAGTTTACTTAATTTACTTAATTTACTTAATTTACTTAATTTAATTAATTTACTTAAGTTACTTAAGTTACTTAAGTTACTTAAGTTAATTAAGTTACTTAAGTTACTTAAGTTACTTAAGTTACTTAAGTTACTTAAGTTACTAAAGTTACTTAAGTTACTTAAGTTACTTAAGTTACTTAAGTTACTTAAGTTACTTAAGTTACTTAAGTTACTTAAGTTACTTAAGTTACTTGATTTACTTGATTTACTTGATTTACATGATTTACTTGATTTACTTGATTTACTTGATTTACTTGATTTACTTGATTTACTTGATTTACTTGATTTACTTGATTTACTTGATTTACTTGATTTACTTGATTTACTTAAATTACTTAATTTACTTAGTTTACTTAATTTACTTAATTTACTTAATTTAATTAATTTACTTAAGTTACTTAAGTTACTTAAGTTACTTAAGTTACTTAAGTTACTTAAGTTACTTAAGTTACTTAAGTTACATAAGTTACTTAAGTTTCTTAAGTTACTTAAGTTACTTAAGTTACTTAAGTTACTTAAGTTACTTAAGTTACTTAAGTTACTTAAGTTACTTAAGTTACTTAAGTTACTTAAGTTACTTAAAATACTTAAGTTACTTAAGTTACTTAAGTTACTTAAGTTACTTAAGTTACTTAAGTTACTTAAGTTACTTAAGTTACTTAAGTTACTTAAGTTACTTAAGTTACTTAAGTTACTTAAGTTACTTAAATTACTTAACTTACTTAACTTACTTAAGTTACTTAAGTTACTTAAGTTGCTTAAGTTACTTAAGTTACTTAAGTTACTTAAGTTACTTAAGTTACTTAATTTACTTGATTTACTTGATTTACTTGATTTACTTGATTAACTTGATTTACTTGATTTACTTGATATACTTGGTTTACTTGATTGACTTGATTTACTTGATTTACTTAAGTTACTTAAGTTACTTAAGATACTTAAGTAAATCAAGTAAATCAAGTCAATCAAGTAAACCAAGTAAATCAAGTAAATCAAGTAAATCAAGTAAATCAAGTAAATCAAGTAAATCAAGTAAATCAAGTAAATCAAGTAAATCAAGTAAATCAAGTAAATCAAGTAAATCAAGTAAATCAAGTAAATCAAGTAAATCAAGTAAATCAAGTAAATCAAGTAAATTAAGTAAATCAAGTAAATCAAGTAAATCAAGTAAATCAAGTAAATTAGGTAAATTAAGTAAATTAAGTAAATTAAGTAAATTAAGTAACTTAAGTAACTTAAGTAACTTAAGTAACTTAAGTAACTTAATTAACTTAAGTAACTTAAGTAACTTAAGTAACTTAAGTAACTTAAGAAGCTTAAGAAACTTAAGTAACTTAAGTTTCTTAAGTTACTTAAGTTACTTAAGTTACTTACTTTTAATTAAGTAACTTAAGTAAATTAAGTAAATTAAGTAAATCAAGTAAATCAAGTAAATCAAGTAAATCAAGTAAATCAAGTAAATCAAGTAAATCAAGTAAATCAAGTCAATCAAGTAAATCAAGAAAATCAAGTAAATCAAGTAAATCAAGTAAATCAAGTAAATCAAGTCAATCAAGTAAATCAAGTAAATCAAGAAAATCAAGAAAATCAAGTTAATCAAGTAAATCAAGTAAATTAAGTAAATTAAGTAACTTAAGTAACTTAAGAAACTTAAGTAACTTAAGTAACTTAAGTAACTTAAGTAACTTAAGTAACTTAAGTAACTTAAGTAACTTAAGTAACTTAAGTAACTTAAGTAACTTAAGTAACTTAAGTAACTAAAGTAACTTAAGTAACTTAAGTTACTTAAGTTACTTAAGTTACTTAAGTTACTTAAGTTACTTACTTTTACTTAAGTAACTTAAGTAAATTAAGTAAATTAAGTAAATTAAGTAAATTAAGTAAATCAAGTAAATCAAGTAAATCAAGTAAATCAAATAAATTAAGTAAATCAAGTAAATCAAGTAAATCAAGTAAATCAAGTAAATCAAGTAAATCAAGTAAATCAAGTAAATCAAGTAAATCAAGTAAATCAAGTAAATCAAGTAAATCAAGTAAATTAAGTAACCTAAGTAACTTAAGTAAATCAAGTAAATCAAGTAAATCAAGTAAATCAAGTAAATCAAGTAAATCAAGTAAATCAAGTAAATCAAGTAAATCAAGTAAACCAAGTAAATCAAGTAAATCAAGTAATTTAAGTAAATCAAGTAAATCAAGTAAATCAAGTAAATCAAGTAAATCAAGTAAATCAAGTATATTAAGTAACTTAAGTAACTTAAGTAACTTAAGTAACTTAAGTAACTTAAGTAACGTAAGTAACTTAAGTAACTTAAGTAACTTAAGTAACTTAAGTAACTTAAGTAACTTAAGTAACTTAAGTAACTTAAGTAACTTAAGTAACTTAAGTAACTTAAGTAACTTAAGTAACTTAAGTAACTTAAGTAACTTAAGTAACTTAAGTAACTTAAGTAACTTAAGTAACTTAAGTAACTTAAGTAACTTAAGTAACTTAAGTTAAATCAAGTAAATCAAGTAAATCAAGTAAATCAAGTAAATCAAGTAAATCAAGTAAATCAAGTAAATCAAGTAAATCAAGTAAATCAAGTAAATCAAGGAAATCAAGTAAATCAAGTAAATCAAGTAAATCAAGTAAATCAAGTAAATCAAGTAAATCAAGTAAATCAAGTAAATCAAGTAAATCAAGTAAATCAAGTTAATCAAGTAAATCAAGTAAATCAAGTAAATTAAGTAACTTAAGTAACTTAAGTAACTTAAGTAACTTAAGTAACTTAAGTAACTTAAGTAACTTAAGTAACTTAAGTAACTTAAGTAACTTAAGTAAATCAAGTAAATCAAGTAAATCAAGTAAATCAAGTAAATCAAGTAAATCAAGTAAATCAAGTAAATCAAGTAAATCAAGTAAATCAAGTAAATCAAGTAAATCAAGTAAATTAAGTAAATCAAGTAAATCAAGTAAATCAAGTAAATCAAGTAAATTAAGTAAATTAAGTAAATTAAGTAAATTAAGTAAATTTAGTAACTTAAGTAACTTAAGTAACTTAAGTAACTTAAGTAACTTAAGTAACTTAAGTAACTTAAGTAACTTAAGTAACTTAAGTAACTTAAGTAACTTAAGTAACTTAAGTAACTTAAGTAACTTAAGTAACTTAAGTAACTTAAGTAACTTAAGTAACTTAAGTAACTTAAGTAACTTAAGTAACTTAAGTAACTTAAGTAACTTAAGTAACTTAAGTAACTTAAGTAACTTAAGTAACTTAAGTAACTTAAGTAACTTAAGTAACTTAAGTAACTTAAGTAACTTAAGTAACTTAAGTAACTTAAGTAACTTAAGTAACTTAAGTAACTTAAGTAACTTAAGTAACTTAAGTAACTTAAGTAACATAAGTAACTTAAGTTACTTAAGTTACTTAAGTTACTTAAGTTACTTAAGTTACTAAATTTACTTAATTTACTTAAGTTACTTAAGTTACTTAAGTTACTTAAGTTACTTAACTTACTTAAGTTACTTAAGTTACTTAAGTTACTTAAGTTGCTTAAGTTACTTAAGTTACTTAAGTTACTTGATTAACTTGATTTACTTGATTTACATGATTTACTTGATTTACTTGATTTACTTGATTTACTTGATTTACTTGATTTACTTGATTTACTTGATTTACTTGATTTACTTGATTTACTTAATTTACTTAATTTACTTAGTTTACTTAATTTACTTAATTTACTTAATTTACTTAATTTACTTAATTTACTTAAGTTACTTAAGTTACTTAAGTTACTTAAGTTAATTAAGTTACTTAAGTTACTTAAGTTACTTAAGTTACTTAAGTTACTTAAGTTACTTAAGTTACTAAAGTTACTTAAGTTACTTAAGTTACTTAAGTTACTTAAGTTACTTAAGTTACTTAAGTTACTTAAGTTACTTAAGTTACTTAAGTTACTTAAGTTACTTAAGTTACTTAAGTTACTTAAGTTACTTAAGTTACATAAGTTACTTAAGTTTCTTAAGTTACTTAAGTTACTTAAGTTACTTAAGTTACTTAAGTTACTTAAGTTACTTAAGTTACTTAAGTTACTTAAGTTACTTAAGTTACTTAAGTTACTTAAGTTACTTAAGTTACTTAAGTTACTTAAGTTACTTAAGTTACTTAAGTTACTTAAGTTACTTAAGTTACTTAAGTTACTTAAGTTACTTAAGTTACTTAAGTTACTTAAGTTACTTAAGTTACTTAAGTAACTTAAGTAACTTAAGTAACTTAAGTAACTTAAGTAACTTAAGTAACTTAAGTAACTTAAGTAACTTAAGTAACTTAAGTAACTTAAGTAACTTAAGTAACTTAAGTAACTTAAGTAACTTAAGTAACTTAAGTAACTTAAGTAACTTAAGTAACTTAAGTAACTTAAGTAACTTAAGTAACTTAAGTAACTTAAGTAACTTAAGTAACTTAAGTAACTTAAGTAACTTAAGTAACTTAAGTAACTTAAGTAACTTAAGTAACTTAAGTAACTTAAGTAAATCAAGTAAATCAAGTAAATCAAGTAAATCAAGTAAATCAAGTAAATCAAGTAAATCAAGTAAATCAAGTAAATCAAGTAAATCAAGTAAATCAAGTAAATCAAGTAAATCAAGTAAATCAAGTAAATCAAGTAAATTAAGTAAATCAAGTAAATCAAGTAAATCAAGTAAATTAAGTAAACTAAGTAAATTAGGTAAATTAAGTAAATTAAGTAACTTAAGTAACTTAAGTAACTTAAGTAACTTAAGTAACTTAAGTAACCTAAGTAACTTAAGTAACTTTAGTAACCTAAGTAACTTAAGTAACTTAAGTAACTTAAGTAACTTAAGTAACTAAAGTAACTTAAGTAACTTAAGTAACTTAAGTAAATTAAGTAAATTAAGTAAATTAAGTAAATTAAGTAAATTAAGTAAATTAAGTAAATTAAGTAAATTAAGTAAATTAAGTAAATTAAGTAAATAAAGTAAATTAAGTAAATTAAGTAAATTAAGTAAATTAAGTAAATTAAGTTAATTAAGTAAATACAGTAAATCAAGTAAATCAAGTAAATCAAGTAAATCAAGTAAATCAAGTAAATCAAGTAAATCAAGTAAATCAAGTAAATCAAGTAAATTAAGTAACTTAAGTAACTTAAGTAACTTAAGTAACTTAAGTAACTTAAGCAACTTAAGTAACTTAAGTAACTTAAGTAACTTAAGTAAGTTAAGTAACTTAAGTAATTTAAGTAACTTAAGTAACTTAAGTAACTTAAGTAACTTAAGAAACTTAAGTAACTTAAGTAACTTAAGTAACTTAAGTAACTTAAGTAACTTAAGTAACTTAAGTAACTTAAGTAACTTAAGTAACTTAAGTAACTTAAGTAACTTAAGTAACTTAAGTAACTTAAGTAACTTAAGTAACTTAAAAAACTTAAGTAACTTAAGCAACTTAAGTAACTTAAAAAACTTAAGTAACTTAAGCAACTTAAGTAACTTAAGTAACTTAAGTAACTTAAGTAACTTAAGTAACTTAAGTAACTTAAGTAACTTAAGTAACTTAAGTAAATTAAGTAAATTAAGTAAATTAAGTAAATTAAGTAAATCAAGTAAATCAAGTAAATCAAGTAAATCAAGTATATCAAGTAAATCAAGTAAATCAAGTAAATCAAGTTAATCAAGTAAATCAAGTAAATCAAGTAAATTAAGTAAATTAAGTAACTTAAGTAACTTAAGTAACTTAAGTAACTTAGGTAACTTAAGTAACTTAAGTAACTTAAGTAACTAAAGTAACTTAAGTAACTAAAGTAACTTAAGTAACTTAAGTAACATAAGTAACTTAAGTAACATAAGTAACTTAAGTAAATTAAGTAACTTAAGTAACTTAAGTAACTTAAGTAACTTAAGTAACTTAAGTAACTTAAGTAACTTAAGTAACTTAAGTAACTTAAGTAACTTAAGTAACTTAAGTAACTTAAGTAACTTAAGTAACTTAAGTAACTTAAGTAACTTAAGTAACTTAAGTAACTTAAGTAACTTAAGTAACTTAAGTAACTTAAGTAACTTAAGTAACTTAAGTAAATCAAGTAAATCAAGTAAATCAAGTAAATCAAGTAAATCAAGTAAATCAAGTAAATCAAGTAAATCAAGTAAATCAAGTAAATCAAGTAAATTAAGTAAATCAAGTAAATCAAGTAAATCAAGTAAATTAAGTAAACTAAGTAAATTAGGTAAATTAAGTAAATTAAGTAACTTAAGTAACTTAAGTAACTTAAGTAACTTAAGTAACTTAAGTAACTTAAGTAACCTAAGTAACTTTAGTAACTTTAGTAACCTAAGTAACTTAAGTAACTTAAGTAACTTAAGTAACTTAAGTAACTAAAGTAACTAAAGTAACTTAAGTAAATTAAGTAAATTAAGTAAATTAAGTAAATTAAGTAAATTAAGTAAATTAAGTAAATTAAGTAAATTAAGTAAATTAAGTAAATTAAGTAAATTAAGTAAATTAAGTAAATTAAGTAAATTAAGTAAATTAAGTAAATTAAGTAAATTAAGTAAATTAAGTAAATTAAGTAAATTAAGTAAATTAAGTAAATTAAGTAAATTAAGTAAATCAAGTAAATCAAGTAAATACAGTAAATCAAGTAAATCAAGTAAATCAAGTAAATCAAGTAAATCAAGTAAATCAAGTAAATCAAGTAAATTAAGTAACTTAAGTAACTTAAGTAACTTAAGTAACTTAAGTAACTTAAGCAACTTAAGTAACTTAAGTAACTTAAGTAACTTAAGTAAGTTAAGTAAGTTAAGTAACTTAAGTAACTTAAGTTACTTAAGTAACTTAAGAAACTTAAGTAACTTAAGTAACTTAAGTAACTTAAGTAACTTAAGTAACTTAAGTAACTTAAGTAACTTAAGTAACTTAAGTAACTTAAGTAACTTAAGTAACTTAAGTAACTTAAGTAACTTAAGTAACTTAAGTAACTTAAGTAACTTAAGTAACTTAAGTAACTTAAGTAACTTAAGTAACTTAAGTAACTTAAGTAACTTAAGTAACTTAAGTAACTTAAGTAACTTAAGTAACTTAAAAAACTTAAGTAACTTAAAAAACTTAAGTAACTTAAGTAACTTAAGTAACTTAAGTAACTTAAGTAACTTAAGTAACTTAAGTAACTTAAGTAACTTAAGTAACTTAAGTAAATTAAGTAAATTAAGTAAATTAAGTAAATTAAGTAGATCAAGTAAATCAAGTAAATCAAGTAAATCAAGTATATCAAGTAAATCAAGTAAATCAAGTAAATCAAGTTAATCAAGTAAATCAAGTAAATCAAGTAAATTAAGTAAATTAAGTAACTTAAGTAACTTAAGTAACTTAAGTAACTAAAGTAACTTAAGTAACTAAAGTAACTTAAGTAACTTAAGTAACATAAGTAACTTAAGTAACATAAGTAACTTAAGTAACTTAAAAAACTTAAGTAACTTAAAAAACTTAAGTGACTTAAGTAACTTAAGTAACTTAAGTAACTTAAGTAACTTAAGTAACTTAAGTAACTTAAGTAACTTAAGTAACTTAAGTAACTTAAGTAACTTAAGTAAATTAAGTAAATTAAGTAAATTAAGTAAATTAAGTAAATCAAGTAAATCAAGTAAATCAAGTAAATCAAGTAAATCAAGTATATCAAGTAAATCAAGTAAATCAAGTAAATCAAGTAAATCAAGTAAATCAAGTAAATCAAGTAAATCAAGTAAATCAAGTAAATTAAGTAAATTAAGTAACTTAAGTAACTTAAGTAACTTAAGTAACTTAAGTAACTTAAGTAACTAAAGTAACTTAAGTAACTTAAGTAACATAAGTAACTTAAGTAACTTAAGTAACTTAAGTAACTTAAGTAACTTAAGTAACTTAAGTAACTTAAGTAACTTAAGTAACTTAAGTAACTTAAGTAACTTAAGTAACTTAAGTAACTTAAGTAACTTAAGTAACTTAAGTAACTTAAGAAACTTAAGTAACTTAAGTAACTTAAGTAACTTAAGTAACTTAAGTAACATAAGTAACTTAAGAAACTTAAGAAACTTAAGAAACTAAAGTAACTTAAGTAACTTAAGTAACTTAAGTAACTTAAGTAACTTAAGTAACTTAAGTAACTTAAGTAACTTAAGTAACTTAAGTAACTTAAGTAACTTAAGTAACTTAAGTAACTTAAGTAACTTAAGTAACTTAAGTAACTTAAGTAACTTAAGTAACTTAAGTAACTTAAGTAACTTAAGTAACTTAAGTAACTTAAGTAACTTAAGTAACTTAAGTAACTTAAGTAACTTAAGTAACTTAAGTAACTTAAGTAACTTAAGTAACTTAAGTAACTTAAGTAACTTAAGTAACTTAAGTAACTTAAGTAAATCAAGTAAATCAAGTAAATCAAGTAAATCAAGTAAATCAAGTAAATCAAGTAAATCAAGTAAATCAAGTAAATCAAGTAAATCAAGTAAATCAAGTAAATCAAGTAAATCAAGTAAATCAAGTAAATCAAGTAAATCAAGTAAATCAAGTAAATTAAGTAAATCAAGTAAATCAAGTAAATCAAGTAAATTAAGTAAACTAAGTAAATTAGGTAAATTAAGTAAATTAAGTAACTTAAGTAACTTAAGTAACTTAAGTAACTTAAGTAACTTAAGTAACCTAAGTAACTTAAGTAACTTTAGTATTCTAAGTAACTTAAGTAACTTAAGTAACTTAAGTAACTTAAGTAACTTAAGTAACTAAAGTAACTAAAGTAACTTAAGTAACTTAAGTAAATTAAGTAAATTAAGTAAATTAAGTAAATTAAGTAAATTAAGTAAATTAAGTAAATTAAGTAAATTAAGTAAATTAAGTAAATTAAGTAAATTAAGTAAATTAAGTAAATTAAGTAAATTAAGTAAATTAAGTAAATTAAGTAAATTAAGTAAATTAAGTAAATTAAGTAAATTAAGTAAATTAAGTAAATTAAGTAAATTAAGTAAATTAAGTAAATTAAGTAAATTAAGTAAATCAAGTTAATCAAGTAAATACAGTAAATCAAGTAAATCAAGTAAATCAAGTAAATCAAGTAAATCAAGGAAATCAAGTAAATCAAGTAAATCAAGTAAATCAAGTAAATCAAGTAAATTAAGTAACTTAAGTAACTTAAGTAACTTAAGTAACTTAAGTAACTTAAGCAACTTAAGTAACTTAAGTAACTTAAGTAACTTAAGTAACTTAAGTAACTTAAGTAACTTAAGTAACTTAAGTAACTTAAGTAACTTAAGTAACTTAAGTAACTTAAGTAACTTAAGTAACTTAAGTAACTTAAGTAACGTAAGTAACTTAAGTAACTTAAGTAACTTAAGTAACTTAAGTAACTTAAGTAACTTAAGTAACTTAAGTAACTTAAGTAACTTAAATAACTTAAGTAACTTAAGTAACTTAAGTAACTTAAGTAACTTAAGTAACTTAAGTAACTTAAGTAACTTAAGTAACTTAAGTAACTTAAGTAACTTAAGTAACTTAAAAAACTTAAGAAACTTAAGTAACTTAAGTAACTTAAGTAACTTAAGTAACTTAAGTAACTTAAGTAACTTAAGTAACTTAAGTAACTTTAGTAACCTAAGTAACTTAAGTAACTTAAGTAACTTAAGTAACTTAAGTAACTTAAGTAACTAAAGTAACTTAAGTAACTTAAGTAAATTAAGTAAATTAAGTAAATTAAGTAAATTAAGTAAATTAAGTAAATTAAGTAAATTAAGTAAATCAAGTAAATTAAGTAAATCAAGTAAATTAAGTAAATTAAGTAAATTAAGTAAATTAAGTAAATTAAGTAAATTAAGTAAATTAAGTAACTTAAGTAAATTAAGTAAATTAAGTAAATTAAGTAAATTAAGTAAATTAAGTAAATTAAGTAAATTAAGTAAATTAAGTAAATCAAGTAAATCAAGTAAATCAAGTAAATCAAGTAAATCAAGTAAATCAAGTAAATCAAGTAAATCAAGTAAATCAAGTAAATCAAGTAAATTAAGTAACTTAAGTAACTTAAGTAACTTAAGTAACTTAAGTAACTTAAGCAACTTAAGTAACTTAAGTAACTTAAGTAACTTAAGTAAGTTAAGTAACTTAAGTAACTTAAGTAACTTAAGTAACTTAAGTAACTTAAGTAACTTAAGTAACTTAAGAAACTTAAGTAACTTAAGTAACTTAAGTAACTTAAGTAACTTAAGTAACTTAAGTAACTTAAGTAACTTAAGTAACTTAAGTAACTTCAGTAACTTAAGTAACTTAAGTAACTTAAGTAACTTAAGTAACTTAAGTAACTTAAGTAACTTAAGTAACTTAAGTAACTTAAGTAACTTAAGTAACTTAAGTAACTTAAGTAACTTAAGTAACTTAAGTAACTTAAGTAACTTAAGTAACTTAAAAAACTTAAGTAACTTAAAAAACTTAAGTAACTTAAGTAACTTAAGTAACTTAAGTAACTTAAGTAACTTAAGTAACTTAAGTAACTTAAGTAACTTAAGTAACTTAAGTAAATTAAGTAAATTAAGTAAATTAAGTAAATTAAGTAAATCAAGTAAATCAAGTAAATCAAGTAAATCAAGTATATCAAGTAAATCAAGTAAATCAAGTAAATCAAGTAAATCAAGTAAATCAAGTAAATTAAGTAAATTAAGTAACTTAAGTAACTTAAGTAACTTAAGTAACTAAAGTAACTTAAGTAACTAAAGTAACTTAAGTAACTTAAGTAACATAAGTAACTTAAGTAACATAAGTAACTTAAGTAACTTAAAAAACTTAAGTAACTTAAAAAACTTAAGTGACTTAAGTAACTTAAGTAACTTAAGTAACTTAAGTAACTTAAGTAACTTAAGTAACTTAAGTAACTTAAGTAACTTAAGTAACTTAAGTAACTTAAGTAAATTAAGTAAATTAAGTAAATTAAGTAAATTAAGTAAATCAAGTAAATCAAGTAAATCAAGTAAATCAAGTAAATCAAGTAAATCAAGTAAATCAAGTAAATCAAGTAAATCAAGTAAATCAAGTAAATCAAGTAAATCAAGTAAATTAAGTAAATTAAGTAACTTAAGTAACTTAAGTAACTTAAGTAACTTAAGTAACTAAAGTAACTTAAGTAACTTAAGTAACATAAGTAACTTAAGTAACTTAAGTAACTTAAGTAACTTAAGTAACTTAAGTAACTTAAGTAACTTAAGTAACTTAAGTAACTTAAGTAACTTAAGTAACTTAAGTAACTTAAGTAACTTAAGTAACTTAAGTAACTTAAGTAACTTAAGTAACTTAAGTAACTTAAGTAACTTAAGTAACTTAAGTAACTTAAGTAACTTAAGTAACTTAAGTAACTTAAGAAACTTAAGTAACTTAAGTAACTTAAGTAACTTAAGTAACTTAAGTAACTTAAGTAACTTAAGAAACTTAAGAAACTTAAGTAACTTAAGTAACTTAAGTAACTTAAGTAACTTAAGTAACTTAAGTAACTTAAGTAACTTAAGTAACTTAAGTAACTTAAGTAACTTAAGTAACTTAAGTAACTTAAGTAACTTAAGTAACTTAAGTAACTTAAGTAACTTAAGTAACTTAAGTAACTTAAGTAACTTAAGTAACTTAAGTAACTTAAGTAACTTAAGTAACTTAAGTAACTTAAGTAACTTAAGTAACTTAAGTAACTTAAGTAACTTAAGTAACTTAAGTAACTTAAGTAACTTAAGTAACTTAAGTAACTTAAGTAACTTAAGTTACTTAAGTAAATCAAGTAAATCAAGTAAATCAAGTAAATCAAGTAAATCAAGTAAATCAAGTAAATCAAGTAAATCAAGTAAATCAAGTAAATCAAGTAAATCAAGTAAATCAAGTAAATCAAGTAAATCAAGTAAATTAAGTAAACTAAGTAAATTAGGTAAATTAAGTAAATTAAGTAACTTAAGTAACTTAAGTAACTTAAGTAACTTAAGTAACCTAAGTAACTTAAGTAACTTTAGTAACCTAAGTAACTTAAGTAACTTAAGTAACTTAAGTAATTTAAGTAACTAAAGTAACTAAAGTAACTTAAGTAACTAAAGTAAATTAAGTAAATTAAGTAAATTAAGTAAATTAAGTAAATTAAGTAAATTAAGTAAATTAAGTAAATTAAGTAAATTAAGTAAATTAAGTAAATTAAGTAAATTAAGTAAATTAAGTAAATTAAGTAAATTAAGTAAATTAAGTAAATTAAGTAAATTAAGTAAATTAAGTAAATCAAGTAAATCCAGTAAATCAAGTAAATCAGGTAAATCAAGTTAATCAAGTAAATCAAGTAAATCAAGTAAATCAAGTAAATCAAGTAAATCAAGTAAATCAAGTAAATTAAGTAACTTAAGTAACTTAAGTAACTTAAGTAACTTAAGTAACTTAAGCAACTTAAGTAACTTAAGTAACTTAAGGAACTTAAGTAACTTAAGTAAGTTAAGTAACTTAAGTAACTTAAGTAACTTAAGTAACTTAAGAAACTTAAGAAACTTAAGTAACTTAAGTAACTTAAGTAACTTAAGTAACTTAAGTAACTTAAGTAACTTAAGTAACTTAAGTAACTTAAGTAACTTAAGTAACTTAAGTAACTTAAGTAACTTAAGTAACTTAAGTAACTTAAGTAACTTAAGTAACTTAAGTAACTTAAGTAACTTAAGTAACTTAAGTAACTTAAGTAACTTAAAAAACTTAAGTAACTTAAAAAACTTAAGTAACTTAAGTAACTTAAGTAACTTAAGTAACTTAAGTAACTTAAGTAACTTAAGTAACTTAAGTAACTTAAGTAACTTAAGTAAATTAAGTAAATTAAGTAAATTAAGTAAATTAAGTAGATCAAGTAAATCAAGTAAATCAAGTAAATCAAGTATATCAAGTAAATCAAGTAAATCAAGTAAATCAAGTTAATCAAGTAAATCAAGTAAATCAAGTAAATTAAGTAAATTAAGTAACTTAAGTAACTTAAGTAACTTAAGTAACTAAAGTAACTTAAGTAACTAAAGTAACTTAAGTAACTTAAGTAACATAAGTAACTTAAGTAACATAAGTAACTTAAGTAACTTAAAAAACTTAAGTAACTTAAAAAACTTAAGTGACTTAAGTAACTTAAGTAACTTAAGTAACTTAAGTAACTTAAGTAACTTAAGTAACTTAAGTAACTTAAGTAACTTAAGTAACTTAAGTAACTTAAGTAAATTAAGTAAATTAAGTAAATTAAGTAAATTAAGTAAATCAAGTAAATCAAGTAAATCAAGTAAATCAAGTAAATCAAGTATATCAAGTAAATCAAGTAAATCAAGTAAATCAAGTAAATCAAGTAAATCAAGTAAATCAAGTAAATCAAGTAAATCAAGTAAATTAAGTAAATTAAGTAACTTAAGTAACTTAAGTAACTTAAGTAACTTAAGTAACTTAAGTAACTAAAGTAACTTAAGTAACTTAAGTAACATAAGTAACTTAAGTAACTTAAGTAACTTAAGTAACTTAAGTAACTTAAGTAACTTAAGTAACTTAAGTAACTTAAGTAACTTAAGTAACTTAAGTAACTTAAGTAACTTAAGTAACTTAAGTAACTTAAGTAACTTAAGTAACTTAAGTAACTTAAGTAACTTAAGAAACTTAAGTAACTTAAGTAACTTAAGTAACTTAAGTAACTTAAGTAACATAAGTAACTTAAGAAACTTAAGAAACTTAAGAAACTTAAGTAACTTAAGTAACTTAAGTAACTTAAGTAACTTAAGTAACTTAAGTAACTTAAGTAACTTAAGTAACTTAAGTAACTTAAGTAACTTAAGTAACTTAAGTAACTTAAGTAACTTAAGTAACTTAAGTAACTTAAGTAACTTAAGTAACTTAAGTAACTTAAGTAACTTAAGTAACTTAAGTAACTTAAGTAACTTAAGTAACTTAAGTAACTTAAGTAACTTAAGTAACTTAAGTAACTTAAGTAACTTAAGTAACTTAAGTAACTTAAGTAACTTAAGTAACTTAAGTAACTTAAGTAACTTAAGTAAATCAAGTAAATCAAGTAAATCAAGTAAATCAAGTAAATCAAGTAAATCAAGTAAATCAAGTAAATCAAGTAAATCAAGTAAATCAAGTAAATCAAGTAAATCAAGTAAATCAAGTAAATCAAGTAAATCAAGTAAATCAAGTAAATCAAGTAAATTAAGTAAATCAAGTAAATCAAGTAAATCAAGTAAATTAAGTAAACTAAGTAAATTAGGTAAATTAAGTAAATTAAGTAACTTAAGTAACTTAAGTAACTTAAGTAACTTAAGTAACTTAAGTAACCTAAGTAACTTAAGTAACTTTAGTAACCTAAGTAACTTAAGTAACTTAAGTAACTTAAGTAACTTAAGTAACTTAAGTAACTAAAGTAACTAAAGTAACTAAAGTAACTTAAGTAAATTAAGTAAATTAAGTAAATTAAGTAAATTAAGTAAATTAAGTAAATTAAGTAAATTAAGTAAATTAAGTAAATTAAGTAAATTAAGTAAATTAAGTAAATTAAGTAAATTAAGTAAATTAAGTAAATTAAGTAAATTAAGTAAATTAAGTAAATTAAGTAAATTAAGTAAATTAAGTAAATTAAGTAAATTAAGTAAATTAAGTAAATTAAGTAAATTAAGTAAATTAAGTAAATCAAGTTAATCAAGTAAATACAGTAAATCAAGTAAATCAAGTAAATCAAGTAAATCAAGGAAATCAAGTAAATCAAGTAAATCAAGTAAATCAAGTAAATCAAGTAAATCAAGTAAATTAAGTAACTTAAGTAACTTAAGTAACTTAAGTAACTTAAGTAACTTAAGCAACTTAAGTAACTTAAGTAACTTAAGTAACTTAAGTAACTTAAGTAACTTAAGTAACTTAAGTAACTTAAGTAACTTAAGTAACTTAAGTAACTTAAGTAACTTAAGTAACTTAAGTAACTTAAGTAACTTAAGTAACGTAAGTAACTTAAGTAACTTAAGTAACTTAAGTAACTTAAGTAACTTAAGTAACTTAAGTAACTTAAGTAACTTAAGTAACTTAAATAACTTAAGTAACTTAAGTAACTTAAGTAACTTAAGTAACTTAAGTAACTTAAGTAACTTAAGTAACTTAAGTAACTTAAGTAACTTAAGTAACTTAAGTAACTTAAAAAACTTAAGAAACTTAAGTAACTTAAGTAACTTAAGTAACTTAAGTAACTTAAGTAACTTAAGTAACTTAAGTAACTTAAGTAACTTAAGTAACTTAAGTAACTTAAGTAACTTAAGTAACTTAAGTAACTTAAGTTACTTAAGTTACTAAAGTAACTTAAGTAACTTAAGTAAATTAAGTAAATTAAGTAAATTAAGTAAATTAAGTAAATTAAGTAAATTAAGTAAATTAAGTAAATTAAGTAAATTAAGTAAATTAAGTAAATTAAGTAAATTAAGTAAATTAAGTAAATTAAGTAAATTAAGTAAATTAAGTAAATTAAGTAACTTAAGTAAATTAAGTAAATTAAGTAAATTAAGTAAATTAAGTAAATTAAGTAAATTAAGTAAATTAAGTAAATCAAGTAAATCAAGTAAATACAGTAAATCAAGTAAATCAAGTAAATCAAGTAAATCAAGTAAATCAAGTAAATCAAGTAAATCAAGTAAATCAAGTAAATTAAGTAACTTAAGTAACTTAAGTAACTTAAGTAACTTAAGTAACTTAAGCAACTTAAGTAACTTAAGTAACTTAAGTAACTTAAGTAAGTTAAGTAAGTTAAGTAACTTAAGTAACTTAAGTAACTTAAGTAACTTAAGAAACTTAAGTAACTTAAGAAACTTAAGTAACTTAAGTAACTTAAGTAACTTAAGTAACTTAAGTAACTTAAGTAACTTAAGTAACTTAAGTAACTTAAGTAACTTAAGTAACTTAAGTAACTTAAGTAACTTAAGTAACTTAAGTAACTTAAGTAACTTAAGTAACTTAAGTAACTTAAGTAACTTAAGTAACTTAAGTAACTTAAGTAACTTAAGTAACTTAAGTAACTTAAGTAACTTAAGTAACTTAAGTAACTTAAAAAACTTAAGTAACTTAAAAAACTTAAGTAACTTAAGTAACTTAAGTAACTTAAGTAACTTAAGTAACTTAAGTAACTTAAGTAACTTAAGTAACTTAAGTAACTTAAGTAAATTAAGTAAATTAAGTAAATTAAGTAAATTAAGTAAATCAAGTAAATCAAGTAAATCAAGTAAATCAAGTATATCAAGTAAATCAAGTAAATCAAGTAAATCAAGTTAATCAAGTAAATCAAGTAAATCAAGTAAATTAAGTAAATTAAGTAACTTAAGTAACTTAAGTAACTTAAGTAACTAAAGTAACTTAAGTAACTAAAGTAACTTAAGTAACTTAAGTAACATAAGTAACTTAAGTAACATAAGTAACTTAAGTAACTTAAAAAACTTAAGTAACTTAAAAAACTTAAGTGACTTAAGTAACTTAAGTAACTTAAGTAACTTAAGTAACTTAAGTAACTTAAGTAACTTAAGTAACTTAAGTAACTTAAGTAACTTAAGTAACTTAAGTAAATTAAGTAAATTAAGTAAATTAAGTAAATTAAGTAAATCAAGTAAATCAAGTAAATCAAGTAAATCAAGTAAATCAAGTAAATCAAGTAAATCAAGTAAATCAAGTAAATCAAGTAAATCAAGTAAATCAAGTAAATCAAGTAAATTAAGTAAATTAAGTAACTTAAGTAACTTAAGTAACTTAAGTAACTTAAGTAACTAAAGTAACTTAAGTAACTTAAGTAACATAAGTAACTTAAGTAACTTAAGTAACTTAAGTAACTTAAGTAACTTAAGTAACTTAAGTAACTTAAGTAACTTAAGTAACTTAAGTAACTTAAGTAACTTAAGTAACTTAAGTAACTTAAGTAACTTAAGTAACTTAAGTAACTTAAGTAACTTAAGTAACTTAAGTAACTTAAGTAACTTAAGTAACTTAAGTAACTTAAGTAACTTAAGTAACTTAAGAAACTTAAGTAACTTAAGTAACTTAAGTAACTTAAGTAACTTAAGTAACTTAAGTAACTTAAGAAACTTAAGAAACTTAAGTAACTTAAGTAACTTAAGTAACTTAAGTAACTTAAGTAACTTAAGTAACTTAAGTAACTTAAGTAACTTAAGTAACTTAAGTAACTTAAGTAACTTAAGTAACTTAAGTAACTTAAGTAACTTAAGTAACTTAAGTAACTTAAGTAACTTAAGTAACTTAAGTAACTTAAGTAACTTAAGTAACTTAAGTAACTTAAGTAACTTAAGTAACTTAAGTAACTTAAGTAACTTAAGTAACTTAAGTAACTTAAGTAACTTAAGTAACTTAAGTAACTTAAGTAACTTAAGTAACTTAAGTAAATTAAGTAAATCAAGTAAATCAAGTAAATCAAGTAAATCAAGTAAATCAAGTAAATCAAGTAAATCAAGTAAATCAAGTAAATCAAGTAAATCAAGTAAATTAAGTAAATCAAGTAAATCAAGTAAATCAAGTAAATTAAGTAAACTAAGTAAATTAGGTAAATTAAGTAAATTAAGTAACTTAAGTAACTTAAGTAACTTAAGTAACTTAAGTAACCTAAGTAACTTAAGTAACTTTAGTAACCTAAGTAACTTAAGTAACTTAAGTAACTTAAGTAATTTAAGTAACTAAAGTAACTAAAGTAACTTAAGTAACTTAAGTAAATTAAGTAAATTAAGTAAATTAAGTAAATTAAGTAAATTAAGTAAATTAAGTAAATTAAGTAAATTAAGTAAATTAAGTAAATTAAGTAAATTAAGTAAATTAAGTAAATTAAGTAAATTAAGTAAATTAAGTAAATTAAGTAAATTAAGTAAATTAAGTAAATTAAGTAAATCAAGTAAATCAAGTAAATACAGTAAATCAAGTAAATCAGGTAAATCAAGTTAATCAAGTAAATCAAGTAAATCAAGTAAATCAAGTAAATCAAGTAAATCAAGTAAATCAAGTAAATTAAGTAACTTAAGTAACTTAAGTAACTTAAGTAACTTAAGTAACTTAAGCAACTTAAGTAACTTAAGTAACTTAAGGAACTTAAGTAACTTAAGTAAGTTAAGTAACTTAAGTAACTTAAGTAACTTAAGTAACTTAAGAAACTTAAGAAACTTAAGTAACTTAAGTAACTTAAGTAACTTAAGTAACTTAAGTAACTTAAGTAACTTAAGTAACTTAAGTAACTTAAGTAACTTAAGTAACTTAAGTAACTTAAGTAACTTAAGTAACTTAAGTAACTTAAGTAACTTAAGTAACTTAAGTAACTTAAGTAACTTAAGTAACTTAAGTAACTTAAGTAACTTAAGTAACTTAAGTAACTTAAGTAACTTAAGTAACTTAAGTAACTTAAGTAACTTAAGTAACTTAAGTAACTTAAGTAACTTAAGTAACTTAAGTAACTTAAGTAACTTAAGTAACTTAAGTAACTTAAGTAACTTAAAAAACTTAAGTAACTTAAGTAACTTAAGTAACTTAAGTAACTTAAGTAACTTAAGTAACTTAAGTAACTTAAGTAACTTAAGTAACTTAAGTAACTTAAGTAACTTAAGTAACTTAAGTAACTTAAGTAACTTAAGTAAATTAAGTAAATTAAGTAAATTAAGTAAATTAAGTAAATTAAGTAAATCAAGTAAATCAAGTAAATCAAGTAAATCAAGTATATCAAGTAAATCAAGTAAATCAAGTAAATCAAGTTAATCAAGTAAATCAAGTAAATCAAGTAAATTAAGTAAATTAAGTAACTTAAGTAACTTAAGTAACTTAAGCAACTTAAGTAACTTAAGTAACTTAAGTAACTTAAGTAACTTAAGTAACTTAAGTAACTTAAGTAACTTAAGTAACTTAAGTAACTTAAGTAACTTAAGTAACTTAAGTAACTTAAGTAACTTAAGTAACTTAAGTAACTTAAGTAACTTAAGTAACTTAAGTAACTTAAGAAACTTAAGAAACTTAAGTAACTTAAGTAACTTAAGTAACTTAAGTAACTTAAGTAACTTAAGTAACTTAAGTAACTTAAGTTACTTAAGTAACTTAAGTAACTTAAGTAACTTAAGTAACTTAAGTAACTTAAGTAACTTAAGTAACTTAAGTAACTTAAGTAACTTAAGTAACTTTAGTAACTTTAGTAACTTAAGTAACTTAAGAAACTTAAGTAACTTAAGTAACTTAAGTAACTTAAGTAACTTAAGTAACTTAAGTAACTTAAGTAACTTAAGTAACTTAAGTAACTTAAGTAACTTAAGTAACTTAAGTAACTTAAGTAACTTAAGTAACTTAAGTAACTTAAGTAACTTAAGTAACTTAAGTAACTTAAGTAACTTAAGTAACTTAAGTAACTTAAGTAACTTAAGTAACTTAAGTAACTTAAGTAACTTAAGTAACTTAAGTAACTTAAGTAACTTAAGTAACTTAAGTAACTTAAGTAACTTAAGTAACTTAAGTAACTTAAGTAACTTAAGTTACTTAAGTTACTTAAGTTACTTAAGTTACTTAAGTTACTTAAGTTACTTAAGTTACTTAAGTTACTTAAGTTACTTAAGTTACTTAAGTTACTTAAGTTACTTAAGTTACTTAAGTTACTTAAGTTACTTAAGTTACTTAAGTTACTTAAGTTACTTAAGTTACTTAAGTTACTTAAGTTACTTAAGTTACTTAAGTTACTTAAGTTACTTAAGTTACTTAAGTTACTTAAGTTACTTAAGTTACTTAAGTTACTTAAGTTACTTAAGTTTCTTAAGTTACTTAAGTTACTAAAGTTACTAAAGTTACTTAAGTTACTTAAGTTACTTAAGTTACTTAAGTTACTTAAGTTACTTAAGTTACTTAAGTTACTTAAGTTACTTAAGTTACTTAAGTAACTTAAGTTACTTAAGTTACTTAAGTTACTTAAGTTACTTAAGTTACTTAAGTTACTTAAGTTACTTAAGTTTCTTAAGTTTCTTAAGTTACTTAAGTTACTTAAGTTACTTAAGTTACTTAAGTTTCTTAAGTTACTTAAGTTACTTAAGTTACTTAAGTTACTTAAGTTACTTAAGTTACTTAAGTTACTTAAGTTACTTAAGTTACTTAAGTTACTTAAGTTACTTAAGTTACTTAAGTTACTTAAGTTGCTTAAGTTACTTAAGTTACTTAAGTTACTTAATTTACTTAATTTACTTGATTTACTTGATTTACTTGATTAACTTGATTTACTTGATTTACTTGATTTACTTGATATACTTGATTTACTTGATTTACTTGATTTACTTGATTTACTTAATTTACTTAATTTACTTAATTTACTTAATTTACTTAATTTACTTAAGTTACTTAAGTTACTTAAGTTACTTAAGTTACTTAAGTTACTTAAGTTACTTAAGTTACTTAAGTTACTTAAGTTACTTAAGTTACTTAAGTTACTTAAGTTACTTAAGTTACTTAAGTTACTTAAGTTTTTTAAGTTACTTAAGTTACTTAAGTTACTTAAGTTACTTAAGTTACTTAAGTTACTTAAGTTACTTAAGTTACTTAAGTTACTTAAGTTACTTAAGTTACTTAAGTTACTTAAGTTACTTAAGTTACTTAAGTTACTTAAGTTACTTAAGTTACTTAAGTTACTTAAGTTACTTAAGTTACTTAAGTTACTTAAGTTACTTAAGTTACTTAAGTTACTTAAGTTACTTAAGTTACTTAAGTTACTTAAGTTACTTAAGTTACTTAAGTTACTTAAGTTACTTAAGTTACTTAAGTTACTTAAGTTACTTAAGTTACTTAAGTTACTTAAGTTTCTTAAGTTTCTTAAGTTACTTAAGTTACTTAAGTTACTTAAGTTACTTAACTTACTTAAGTTACTTAAGTTCCTTAAGTTACTTAAGTTACTTAAGTTGCTTAAGTTACTTAAGTTACTTAAGTTACTTAAGTTACTTAAGTTACTTAATTTACTTGATTTACTTGATTTACTTGATTTACTTGATTTACTTGATTTACTTGATTTACTTGATTTACCTGATTTACTTGATTTACTGTATTTACTTGATTTACTTGATTTACTTAATTTACTTAATTTACTTAATTTACTTAATTTACTTAATTTACTTAATTTACTTAATTTACTTAATTTACTTAATTTACTTAATTTACTTAATTTACTTAATTTACTTAATTTACTTAATTTACTTAATTTACTTAATTTACTTAATTTACTTAATTTACTTTAGTTACTTAAGTTACTTTAGTTACTTTAGTTACTTAAATTACTTAAGTTACTTAAGTTACTTAAGTTACTTAGGTTACTAAAGTTACTTAAGTTACTTAGGTTACTTAAGTTACTTAAGTTACTTAAGTTACTTAAGTTACTTAATTTACTTAATTTACTTAATTTACTTAGTTTACTTAATTTACTTGATTTACTTGATTTACTTGATTTACTTGATTTACTTGATTTACTTGATTTACTTGATTTACTTGATTTACTTGATTTACTTGATTTACTTGATTTACTTGATTTACTTGATTTACTTGATTTACTTAAGTTACTTAAGTTACTTAAGTTACTTAAGTTACTTAAGTTACTTAAGTTACTTAAGTTACTTAAGTTACTTAAGTTACTTAAGTTACTTAAGTTACTTAAGTTACTTAAGTTACTTAAGTTACTTAAGTTACTTAAGTTACTTAAGTTACTTAAGTTACTTAAGTTACTTAAGTTACTTAAGTTACTTAAGTTACTTAAGTTACTTAAGTTACTTAAGTCACTTAAGTTACTTAAGTTACTTAAGTTACTTAAGTTACTTTAGTTACTTAAGTTACTTAAGTTACTTAAGTTACTTAAGTTTCTTAAGTTTCTTAAGTTACTTAAGTTACTTAAGTTACTTAAGTTACTTAAGTTACTTAAGTTACTTAAGTTTCTTAAGTTACTTAAGTTACTTAAGTTACTTAAGTTACTTAAGTTACTTAAGTTACTTAAGTTACTTAAGTTACTTAAGTTACTTAAGTTACTTAAGTTACTTAAGTTACTTAAGTTACTTAAGTTACTTAAGTTACTTAAGTTACTTAAGTTACTTAAGTTACTTAAGTTACTTAAGTTACTTAAGTTACTTAAGTTACTTAAGTTACTTAAGTTACTTATGTTACTTAAGTTACTTAAGTTACTTTAGTTACTTAAGTTACTTAAGTTACTTAAGTTACTTAAGTTACTTAATTTACTTAATTTACTTGATTTACTTGATTTACTTGATTTACTTGATTTACTTGATTTACTTGATTTACTTGATTTACTTGATTTACTTGATTTACTTGATTTACTTGATTTACTTGATTTACTTAATTTACTTAATTTACTTAATTTACTTAATTTACTTAAGTTACTTAAGTTACTTAAGTTACTTAAGTTACTTAAGTTACTTAAGTTACTTAAGTTACTTAAGTTACTTAAGTTACTTAAGTTACTTAAGTTACTTAAGTCACTTAAGTTTTTTAAGTTACTTAAGTTTTTTAAGTTACTTAAGTTACTTATGTTACTTAAGTTACTTATGTTACTTAAGTTACTTAAGTTACTTTAGTTACTTAAGTTACTTTAGTTACTTAAGTTACTTAAGTTACTTAAGTTACTTAATTTACTTAATTTACTTGATTTACTTGATTTACTTGATTAACTTGATTTACTTGATTTACTTGATTTACTTGATATACTTGATTTACTTGATTTACTTGATTTACTTGATTTACTTAATTTACTTAATTTACTTAATTTACTTAATTTACTTAAGTTACTTAAGTTACTTAAGTTACTTAAGTTACTTAAGTTACTTAAGTTACTTAAGTTACTTAAGTTACTTAAGTTACTTAAGTTTTTTAAGTTACTTAAGTTTTTTAAGTTACTTAAGTTACTTAAGTTACTTAAGTTACTTAAGTTACTTAAGTTACTTAAGTTACTTAAGTTACTTAAGTTACTTAAGTTACTTAAGTTACTTAAGTTACTTAAGTTACTTAAGTTACTTAAGTTACTTAAGTTACTTAAGTTACTTAAGTTACTTAAGTTACTTAAGTTACTTAAGTTACTTAAGTTACTTAAGTTACTTAAGTTACTTAAGTTACTTAAGTTACTTAAGTTTCTTAAGTTACTTAAGTTACTTAAGTTACTTAAGTTACTTAAGTTACTTAAGTTACTTAAGTTACTTAACTTACTTAAGTTACTTAAGTTACTTAAGTTACTTAAGTTGCTTAAGTTACTTAAGTTACTTAAGTTACTTAAGTTACTTAAGTTACTTAATTTACTTGATTTACTTGATTTACTTGATTTACTTGATTTACTTGATTTACTTGATTTACTTGATTTACTTGATTTACTGTATTTACTTGATTTACTTGATTTACTTAATTTACTTAATTTACTTAATTTACTTAATTTACTTAATTTACTTAATTTACTTAATTTACTTAAGTTACTTAATTTACTTAATTTACTTAATTTACTTAATTTACTTAATTTACTTAATTTACTTAATTTACTTAATTTACTTAATTTACTTAATTTACTTAATTTACTTAATTTACTTAATTTACTTAATTTACTTAATTTACTTAATTTACTTAATTTACTTAAGTTACTTAAGTTACTTTAGTTACTTAAGTTACTTAAGTTACTTAAGTTACTTAAGTTACTTAAGTTACTTAAGTTACTTAAGTTACTTAAGTTACTTAAGTTACTTAAGTTACTTAAGTTACTTAAGTTACTTAAGTTACTTAAGTTACTTAAGTTTCTTAAGTTTTTTAAGTTACTTAAGTTACTTAAGTTACTTAAGTTACTTAAGTTACTTAAGTTACTTAAGTTACTTAAGTTACTTAAGTTACTTAAGTTACTTAAGTTACTTAAGTTATTTAAGTTACTTAAGTTACTTAAGTTACTTAAGTTACTTAAGTTACTTAAGTTACTTAAGTTACTTAAGTTACTTAAGTTACTTACGTTACTTAAGTTACTTAAGTTACTTAAGTTACTTAAGTTACTTAAGTTACTTAAGTTACTTAAGTTACTTAAGTTACTTAAGTTACTTAAGTTACTTAAGTTACTTAAGTTACTTAAGTTACTTAAGTTACTTAAGTTGCTTAAGTTACTTAAGTTACTTAAGTTACTTAAGTTACTTAAGTTACTTAATTTACTTGATTTACTTGATTTACTTGATTTACTTGATTTACTTGATTTCCTTGATTTACTTGATTTACTTGATTTACTTGATTTACTGTATTTACTTGATTAACTTGATTTACTTAATTTACTTAATTTACTTAATTTACTTAATTTACTTAATTTACTTAATTTACTTAATTTACTTAATTTACTTAATTTACTTAATTTACTTAATTTACTTAATTTACTTAATTTACTTAATTTACTTAATTTACTTAATTTACTTAATTTACTTAATTTACTTAATTTACTTAATTTACTTAATTTACTTAATTTACTTAATTTACTTAATTTACTTAATTTACTTAATTTACTTAAGTTACTTAAGTTACTTTAGTTACTTTAGTTACTTAAGTTACTTAAGTTACTTAAGTTACTTAAGTTACTTAAGTTACTTAGGTTACTAAAGTTACTTAAGTTACTTAGGTTACTTAAGTTACTTAAGTTACTTAAGTTACTTAAGTTACTTAAGTTACTTAATTTACTTAATTTACCTAATTTACTTAGTTTACTTAATTTACTTGATTTACTTGATTTACTTGATTTACTTAATTTACTTGATTTACTTGATTTACTTGATTTACTTGATTTACTTGATTTACTTGATTTACTTGATTTACTTGATTTACTTGATTTACTTGATTTACTTGATTTACTTGATTTACTTGATTTACTTGATTTACTTGATTTACTTGATTTACTTAAGTTACTTAAGTTACTTAAGTTACTTAAGTTACTTAAGTTACTTAAGTTACTTAAGTTACTTAAGTTACTTAAGTTACTTAAGTTACTTAAGTTACTTAAGTTACTTAAGTTACTTAAGTTACTTAAGTTACTTAAGTTACTTAAGTTACTTAAGTTACTTAAGTTACTTAAGTTACTTAAGTTACTTAAGTTACTTAAGTTACTTAAGTTACTTAAGTTACTTAAGTTACTTAAGTTACTTAAGTTACTTAAGTTACTTAAGTTACTTAAGTTACTTAAGTTACTTAAGTTACTTAAGTTACTTAAGTTACTTTAGTTTCTTAAGTTTCTTAAGTTTCTTAAGTTACTTATGTTACTTAAGTTACTTAAGTTACTTAAGTTACTTAAGTTACTTAAGTTTCTTAAGTTACTTAAGTTACTTAAGTTACTTAAGTTACTTAAGTTACTTAAGTTACTTAAGTTACTTAAGTTACTTAAGTTACTTAAGTTACTTAAGTTACTTAAGTTACTTAAGTTACTTAAGTTACTTAAGTTACTTAAGTTACTTATGTTACTTAAGTTACTTAAGTTACTTAAGTAACTTAAGTAACTTAAGTTACTTAAGTAACTTAAGTAACTTAAGTTACTTAAGTAACTTAAGTAACTTAAGTAACTTAAGTAACTTAAGTAACTTAAGTAACTTAAGTTACTTAAGTTACTTAAGTAACTTAAGTAACTTAAGTTACTTAAGTTACTTAAGTTACTTAAGTTACTTAAGTTACTTAAGTTACTTAATTTACTTAATTTACTTAATTTACTTAATTTACTTGATTTACTTGATTTACTTGATTTACTTAATTTACTTGATTTACTTGATTTACTTGATTTACTTGATTTACTTGATTTACTTGATTTACTTGATTTACTTGATTTACTTGATTTACTTGATTTACTTGATTTACTTGATTTACTTGATTTACTTGATTTACTTGATTTACTTGATTTACTTGATTTACTTGATTTACTTGATTTACTTGATTTACTTGATTTACTTGATTTACTTGATTTACTTGATTTACTTGATTTGCTTGATTTACTTGATTTACTTGATTTACTTGATTTACTTGATTAACTTGATTTACTTGATTTACTTGATTTACTTGATTTACTTGATTTACTTGATTTACTTGATTTACTTGATTTACTTGATTTACTTGATTTACTTAAGTTACTTAAGTAACTTAAGTAACTTAAGTAACTTAAGTAACTTAAGTAACTTAAGTAACTTAAGTAACTTAAGTAACTTAAGTAACTTAAGTAACTTAAGTAACTTAAGTAACTTAAGTAACTTAAGTAACTTAAGTAACTTAAGTAACTTAAGTAACTTAAGTAACTTAAGTAACTTAAGTAACTTAAGTAACTTAAGTAACTTAAGTAACTTAAGTAACTTAAGTAACTTAAGTAACTTAAGTAACTTAAGTAACTTAAGTAACTTAAGTAACTTAAGTAACTTAAGTAACTTAAGTAAATCAAGTAAATCAAGTAAATCAAGTAAATCAAGTAAATCAAGTAAATCAAGTAAATCAAGTAAATCAAGTAAATCAAGTAAATCAAGTAAATCAAGTAAATTAAGTAAATCAAGTAAATCAAGTAAATCAAGTAAATTAAGTAAACTAAGTAAATTAGGTAAATTAAGTAAATTAAGTAACTTAAGTAACTTAAGTAACTTAAGTAACTTAAGTAACCTAAGTAACTTAAGTAACTTTAGTAACCTAAGTAACTTAAGTAACTTAAGTAACTTAAGTAACTTAAGTAACTAAAGTAACTAAAGTAACTTAAGTAAATAAAGTAAATTAAGTAAATTAAGTAAATTAAGTAAATTAAGTAAATTAAGTAAATTAAGTAAATTAAGTAAATTAAGTAAATTAAGTAAATTAAGTAAATTAAGTAAATTAAGTAAATTAAGTAAATTAAGTAAATTAAGTAAATTAAGTAAATTAAGTAAATTAAGTAAATCAAGTAAATCAAGTAAATACAGTAAATCAAGTAAATCAGGTAAATCAAGTAAATCAAGTAAATGAAGTAAATCAAGTAAATCAAGTAAATCAAGTAAATCAAGTAAATCAAGTAAATTAAGTAACTTAAGTAACTTAAGTAACTTAAGTAACTTAAGTAACTTAAGCAACTTAAGTAACTTAAGTAACTTAAGGAACTTAAGTAACTTAAGTAAGTTAAGTAACTTAAGTAACTTAAGTAACTTAAGTAACTTAAGAAACTTAAGAAACTTAAGTAACTTAAGTAACTTAAGTAACTTAAGTAACTTAAGTAACTTAAGTAACTTAAGTAACTTAAGTAACTTAAGTAACTTAAGTAACTTAAGTAACTTAAGTAACTTAAGTAACTTAAGTAACTTAAGTAACTTAAGTAACTTAAGTAACTTAAGTAACTTAAGTAACTTAAGTAACTTAAGTAACTTAAGTAACTTAAGTAACTTAAGTAACTTAAGTAACTTAAGTAACTTAAGTAACTTAAGTAACTTAAGTAACTTAAGTAACTTAAGTAACTTAAGTAACTTAAGTAACTTAAGTAACTTAAGTAACTTAAGTAACTTAAGTAACTTAAGTAACTTAAAAAACTTAAGTAACTTAAGTAACTTAAGTAACTTAAGTAACTTAAGTAACTTAAGTAACTTAAGTAACTTAAGTAACTTAAGTAACTTAAGTAACTTAAGTAACTTAAGTAACTTAAGTAACTTAAGTAACTTAAGTAAATTAAGTAAATTAAGTAAATTAAGTAAATTAAGTAAATTAAGTAAATCAAGTAAATCAAGTAAATCAAGTAAATCAAGTATATCAAGTAAATCAAGTAAATCAAGTAAATCAAGTTAATCAAGTAAATCAAGTAAATCAAGTAAATTAAGTAAATTAAGTAACTTAAGTAACTTAAGTAACTTAAGCAACTTAAGTAACTTAAGTAACTTAAGTAACTTAAGTAACTTAAGTAACTTAAGTAACTTAAGTAACTTAAGTAACTTAAGTAACTTAAGTAACTTAAGTAACTTAAGTAACTTAAGTAACTTAAGTAACTTAAGTAACTTAAGTAACTTAAGTAACTTAAGTAACTTAAGAAACTTAAGAAACTTAAGTAACTTAAGTAACTTAAGTAACTTAAGTAACTTAAGTAACTTAAGTAACTTAAGTAACTTAAGTTACTTAAGTAACTTAAGTAACTTAAGTAACTTAAGTAACTTAAGTAACTTAAGTAACTTAAGTAACTTAAGTAACTTAAGTAACTTAAGTAACTTTAGTAACTTTAGTAACTTAAGTAACTTAAGAAACTTAAGTAACTTAAGTAACTTAAGTAACTTAAGTAACTTAAGTAACTTAAGTAACTTAAGTAACTTAAGTAACTTAAGTAACTTAAGTAACTTAAGTAACTTAAGTAACTTAAGTAACTTAAGTAACTTAAGTAACTTAAGTAACTTAAGTAACTTAAGTAACTTAAGTAACTTAAGTAACTTAAGTAACTTAAGTAACTTAAGTAACTTAAGTAACTTAAGTAACTTAAGTAACTTAAGTAACTTAAGTAACTTAAGTAACTTAAGTAACTTAAGTAACTTAAGTAACTTAAGTAACTTAAGTAACTTAAGTAACTTAAGTAACTTAAGTAACTTAAGTAACTTAAGTAACTTAAGTAACTTAAGTAACTTAAGTAACTTAAGTAACTTAAGTAACTTAAGTAACTTAAGTAACTTCAGAAACTTAAGTAACTTAAGTAACTTAAGTAACTTAAGTAACTTAAGTAACTTAAGTAACTTAAGTAACTTAAGTAACTTAAGTAACTTAAGTAACTTAAGTTACTTAAGTTACTTAAGTTACTTAAGTTACTTAAGTTACTTAAGTTACTTAAGTTTCTTAAGTTACTTAAGTTACTTAAGTTACTTAAGTTACTTAAGTTACTTAAGTTACTTAAGTTACTTAAGTTACTTAAGTTACTTAAGTTACTTAAGTTACTTAAGTAACTTAAGTAAATCAAGTAAATCAAGTAAATCAAGTAAATCAAGTAAATCAAGTAAATCAAGTAAATCAAGTAAATCAAGTAAATCAAGTAAATCAAGTTAATCAAGTAAATCAAGTAAATCAAGTAAATCAAGTAAATCAAGCAAATCAAGTAAATCAAGTAAATCAAGTAAATCAAGTAAATCAAGTAAATCAAGTAAATCAAGTAAATCAAGTAAATCAAGTAAATCAAGTAAATCAAGTAAATCAAGTAAATCAAGTAAATCAAGTAAATCAAGTAAATCAAGTAAATCAAGTAAATCAAGTAAATCAAGTAAATCAAGTAAATCAAGTAAATCAAGTAAATCAAGTAAATCAAGTAAATCAAGTAAATTAAGTAAATCAAGTAAATCAAGTAAATCAAGTAAATTAAGTAAATTAAGTAAATTAAGTAAATTAAGTAACTTAAGTAACTTAAGTAACTTAAGTAACTTAAGTAACTTAAGTAACTTAAGTTACTTAAGTTACTTAAGTAACTTAAGTAACTTAAGTTACTTAAGTTACTTAAGTTACTTAAGTTACTTAAGTTACTTAAGTTACTTAAGTAACTTAAGTTACTTAAGTTACTTAAGTAACTTAAGTTACTTAAGTTACTTAAGTAACTTAAGTAACTTAAGTAACTTAAGTAACTTAAGTTACTTAAGTAACTTAAGTAACTTAAGTAACTTAAGTAACTTAAGTAACTTAAGTAACTTAAGTTACTTAAGTTACTTAAGTAACTTAAGTAACTTAAGTTACTTAAGTTACTTAAGTTACTTAAGTTACTTAAGTTACTTAAGTTACTTAAGTTACTTAAGTAACTTAAGTTACTTAAGTTACTTAAGTTACTTAAGTTACTTAAGTTACTTAAGTTACTTAAGTTACTTAAGTTACTTAAGTTACTTAAGTTACTTAAGTTACTTAAGTTACTTAAGTTACTTAATTTACTTAAGTTACTTAAGTTACTTAAGTTACTTAAGTTACTTAAGTTACTTAAGTTACTTAAGTTACTTAAGTTACTTAAGTTACTTAATTTACTTGATTTACTTGATTTACTTGATTTACTTGATTTACTTGATTAACTTGATTTACTTGATTTACTTGATTTACTTGATTTACTTAATTTACTTGATTTACTTTATTTACTTGATTTACTTGATTTACTTGATTTACTTGATTTACTTGATTTACTTGATTTACTTGATTTACTTAAGTTACTTAAGTTACTTAATTTACTTGATTTACTTGATTTACTTGATTTACTTGATTTACTTAATTTACTTGATTTACTTGATTTACTTGATTTACTTGATTTACTTGATTTACTTGATATACTTAATTTACTTAATTTACTTAATTTACTTAATTTACTTAATTTACTTAAGTTACTTAAGTAAAAGTAAGTAACTTAAGTAACTTAAGTAACTTAAGTTTCTTAAGTTACTTAAGTTACTTAAGTTACTTAAGTTACTTAAGTAACTTAAGTAACTTAAGTTACTTAAGTAACTTAAGAAACTTAAGTTACTTAAGTTTCTTAAGTTTCTTAAGTTACTTAAGTTACTTAAGTTACTTAAGTTACTTAAGTTACTTAAGTTACTTAAGTTACTTAAGTTACTTAAGTTACTTAAGTTACTTAAGTTACTTAAGTAACTTAAGTAACTTAAGTTACTTAAGTAACTTAAGAAACTTAAGTTACTTAAGTTTCTTAAGTTTCTTAAGTTACTTAAGTTACTTAAGTTACTTAAGATACTTAAGTAACTTAAGTAACTTAAGTTACTTAAGTTACTTAAGTAACTTAAGTAACTTAAGTAACTTAAGTAACTTAAGTAACTTAAGTAACTTAAGTAACTTAAGTAACTTAAGTAACTTAAGTAACTTAAGTAACTTAAGTAACTTAAGTAACTTAAGTAACTTAAGTAACTTAAGTAACTTAAGTAACTTAAGTAACTTAAATAACTTAAGTAACTTAAGTAACTTAAGTAACTTAAGTAACTTAAGTAACTTAAGTAACTTAAGTAACTTAAGTAACTTAAGAAACTTAAGAAACTTAAGTAACTTAAGTTTCTTAAGTTACTTAAGTAACTTAAGTTACTTAAGTTACTTAAGTTACTTAAGTAACTTAAGTAACTTAAGTAACTTAAGTTACTTAAGTTACTTAAGTTACTTAAGTTACTTACTTTTACTTAAGTAACTTAAGTAAATTAAGTAAATTAAGTAAATTAAGTAAATTAAGTAAATTAAGTATATCAAGTAAATCAAGTAAATCAAGTAAATCAAGTAAATCAAGTAAATCAAGTAAATTAAGTAAATCAAGTAAATCAAGTAAATCAAGTAAATCAAGTAAATTAAGTAACTTAAGTAACTTAAGTAAATCAAGTAAATCAAGTAAATCAAGTAAATCAAGTAAATCAAGTAAATCAAGTAAATCAAGTAAATCAAGTAAATCAAGTAAATCAAGTAAATCAAGTAAATCAAGTAAATCAAGTAAATCAAGTTAATCAAGTAAATCAAGTAAATCAAGTAAATCAAGTAAATCAAGTAAATTAAGTAACTTAAGTAACTTAAGTAACTTAAGTAACTTAAGTAACTTAAGTAACTTAAGTAACTTAAGTAACTTAAGTAACTTAAGTAAATTAAGTAACTTAAGTAACTTAAGTAACTTAAGTAACTTAAGTAACTTAAGTAACTTAAGTAACTTAAGTAACTTAAGTAACTTAAGTAACTTAAGTAACTTAAGTAACTTAAGTAACTTAAGTAACTTAAGTAACTTAAGTAACTTAAGTAACTTAAGTAACTTAAGTAACTTAAGTAACTTAAGTAACTTAAGTAACTTAAGTAACTTAAGTAACTTAAGTAACTTAAGTAACTTAAGTAACTTAAGTAACTTAAGTAACTTAAGTAACTTAAGTAACTTAAGTAACTTAAGTAACTTAAGTAACTAAAGTAACTTAAGTAACTTAAGTAACTTAAGTAACTTAAGTAACTTAAGTAACTTAAGTAACTTAAGTAACTTAAGTAACTTAAGTAACTTAAGTAACTTAAGTAACTTAAGTAATTTAAGTAACTTAAGTAACTTAAGTAAATCAAGTAAATCAAGTAAATCAAGTAAATCAAGTAAATCAAGTAAATCAAGTAAATTCAGAAAATCAAGTAAATCAAGTAAATCAAGTAAATCAAGTAAATCAAGTAAATCAATTAAATCAAGTAATTCAAGTAAATCAAGTAAATCAAGAAAATCAAGTAAATCAAGTAAATCAAGTAAATCAAGTAAATCAAGTAAATTAAGTAAATTAAGTAACTTAAGTAACTTAAGTAACTTAAGTAACTTAAGTAACTTAAGTAACTTAAGTAAATTAAGTAACTTAAGTAACTTAAGTAACTTAAGTAAATTAAGTAACTTAAGTAACTAAAGTAACTTAAGTAACTTAAGTAACTTAAGTAACTTAAGTAACTTAAGTAACTTAAGTAACTTAAGTAACTTAAGTAACTTAAGTAACTTAAGTTACTTAAGTAACTTAAGTAACTTAAGTAACTTAAGTAACTTAAGTAACTTAAGTAACTTAAGTAACTTAAGTTACTTAAGTAACTTAAGTAACTTAAGTAACTTTAGTAACTTAAGTAACTTAAGTAACTTAAGTAACTTAAGTAACTTAAGTAACTTAAGTAACTTAAGTAACTTAAGTAACTTAAGTAACTTAAGTAACTTAAGTTACTTAAGTAACTTAAGTAACTTAAGTAACTTAAGTAACTTAAGTAACTTAAGTAACTTAAGTAACTTAAGTTACTTAAGTTACTTAAGTAACTTAAGTAACTTAAGTTACTTAAGTTACTTAAGTTACTTAAGTTACTTAAGTTACTTAAGTTACTTAAGTAACTTAAGTTACTTAAGTTACTTAAGTAACTTAAGTTACTTAAGTTACTTAAGTTACTTAAGTTACTTAAGTTACTTAAGTTACTTAAGTTACTTAAGTTACTTAAGTTACTTAAGTTACTAAAGTTACTTAAGTTACTTAAGTTACTTAAGTAACTTAAGTTACTTAAGTTACTTAAGTTACTTAAGTTACTTAAGTTACTTAAGTTACTTAAGTTACTTAAGTTACTTAAGTTACTTAAGTTACTTAAGTTACTTAAGTTGCTTAAGTTACTTAAGTTACTTAAGTTACTTTAGTTACTTAAGTTACTTAATTTACTTAAGTTACTTAAGTTACTTAAGTTACTTAATTTACTTAAGTTACTTAAGTTACTTAAGTTAATTAAGTTACTTAAGTTACTTAAGTTACTTAATTTACTTAATTTACTTGATTTACTTGATTTACTTGATTTACTTGATTTACTTGATTTTCTTGATTTACTTGATTTACTTGAATTACTTGATTTATTTGATTTACTTGATTTACTTGATTTACTTGATTTACTTGATTTACTTGATTTACTTGATTTACTTGATTTACTTGATTTACTTGATTTTCTGAATTTACTTGATTTACTTGATTTACTTGATTTACTTGATTTACTTGATTTACTTAAGTTACTTAAGTTACTTAAGTTACTTAAGTTACTTAAGTTACTTAAGTTACTTAAGTTACTTAAGTTACTTAAGTTACTTAAGTTACTTAAGTTACTTAAGTTACTTAAGTTACTTAAGTTACTTTAGTTACTTAAGTAACTTAAGTAACTTAAGTTACTTAAGTTACTTAAGTTACTTAAGTTACTTAAGTTACTTAAGTTACTTAAGTTACTTAAGTTACTTAAGTTACTTAAGTTACTTAAGTTACTTAAGTTACTTAAGTTACTTAAGTTACTTAAGTTACTTAAGTTACTTAAGTTACTTAAGTTACTTAAGTTACTTAAGTTACTTAGGTTACTTAAGTTACTTAAGTTACTTAAGTTACTTAAGTTACTTAAGTTACTTAAGTTACTTAAGTTACTTAAGTTACTTAAGTTACTTAAGTTACTTAAGTTACTTAAGTTACTTAAGTTACTTAAGTTACTTAAGTTACTTAAGTTACTTAAGTTACTTAAGTTACTTAAGTTACTTAAGTTACTTAATTTACTTAAGTTACTTAAGTTACTTAAGTTACTTAAGTTACTTAAGTTACTTAAGTTACTTAATTTACTTAATTTACTTGATTTACTTGATTTACTTTATTTACTTGATTTACTTGATTTACTTGATTTACTTGATTTACTTGAATTACTTGATTTACTTGATTTACTTGATTTACTTGATTTACTTGATTTACTTGATTTACTTGATTTACTTGATTTACTTGATTTACTTGATTTACTTGATTTTCTGAATTTACTTGATTTACTTGATTTACTTGATTTACTTGATTTACTTGATTTACTTGATTTACTTAATTTACTTAATTTACTTAATTTACTTAATTTACTTAATTTACTTAATTTACTTAATTTACTTTATTTACTTAATTTACTTAATTTACTTAATTTACTTAATTTACTTAATTTACTTAATTTACTTAATTTACTTAATTTACTTAATTTACTTAATTTACTTAATTTACTTAATTTACTTAATTTACTTAATTTACTTAATTTACTTAATTTACTTAATTTACTTAATTTACTTAATTTACTTAATTTACTTAATTTACTTAATTTACTTAATTTACTTAATTTACTTAATTTACTTAATTTACTTAAGTAAAAGTAAGTAACTTAAGTAACTTAAGTTACTTAAGTTTCTTAAGTTTCTTAAGTTTCTTAAGTTACTTAAGTTTCTTAAGTTTCTTAAGTTACTTAAGTTATTTAAGTTACTTAAGTTACTTAAGTTAATTAAGTTACTTAAGTTACTTAAGTTACTTAAGTAACTTAAGTTACTTAAGTTACTTAAGTTACTTAAGTTACTTAAGTTACTTAAGTTACTTAAGTTACTTAAGTTACTTAAGTTACTTAAGGTACTTAAGTTACTTAAGTTACTTAAGTTACTTAAGTTACTTAAGTTACTTAAGTTACTTAAGTTACTTAAGTTACTTAAGTTACTTAAGTTACTTAAGTTACTTAAGTTACTTAAGTTACTTAAGTTACTTAAGTTACTTAAGTTACTTAAGTTACTTAAGTTACTTAAGTTACTTAAGTTACTTAAGTTACTTAAGTTACTTAAGTTACTTAAGTTACTTAAGTTACTTAAGTTACTTAAGTTACTTAAGTTACTTAAGTTACTTAAGTTACTTAGGTTACTTAAGTTACTTAAGTTACTTAAGTTACTTAAGTTACTTAAGTTACTTAAGTTACTTAAGTTACTTAAGTTACTTAAGTTACTTAAGTTACTTAAGTTACTTAAGTTACTTAAGTTACTTAAGTTACTTAAGTTACTTAAGTTACTTAAGTTACTTAAGTTACTTAATTTACTTAAGTTACTTAAGTTACTTAAGTTACTTAAGTTACTTAAGTTACTTAAGTTACTTAAGTTACTTAATTTACTTAATTTACTTGATTTACTTGATTTACTTTATTTACTTGATTTACTTGATTTACTTGATTTACTTGATTTACTTGAATTACTTGATTTACTTGATTTACTTGATTTACTTGATTTACTTGATTTACTTGATTTACTTGATTTACTTGATTTACTTGATTTACTTGATTTACTTGATTTTCTGAATTTACTTGATTTACTTGATTTACTTGATTTACTTGATTTACTTGATTTACTTGATTTACTTAATTTACTTAATTTACTTAATTTACTTAATTTACTTAATTTACTTAATTTACTTAATTTACTTTATTTACTTAATTTACTTAATTTACTTAATTTACTTAATTTACTTAATTTACTTAATTTACTTAATTTACTTAATTTACTTAATTTACTTAATTTACTTAATTTACTTAATTTACTTGATTTACTTAATTTACTTAATTTACTTAATTTACTTAATTTACTTAATTTACTTAATTTACTTAATTTACTTAATTTACTTAATTTACTTAATTTACTTAATTTACTTAATTTACTTAATTTACTTAATTTACTTAATTTACTTAATTTACTTAATTTACTTAATTTACTTAAGTAAAAGTAAGTAACTTAAGTAACTTAAGTTACTTAAGTTTCTTAAGTTTCTTAAGTTTCTTAAGTTACTTAAGTTTCTTAAGTTTCTTAAGTTACTTAAGTTATTTAAGTTACTTAAGTTACTTAAGTTAATTAAGTTACTTAAGTTACTTAAGTTACTTAAGTTACTTAAGTTACTTAAGTTACTTAAGTTACTTAAGTTACTTAAGTTACTTAAGTTACTTAAGTTACTTAAGTTACTTAAGTTACTTAAGTTACTTAAGTTACTTAAGTTACTTAAGTTACTTAAGTTACTTAAGTTACTTAAGTTACTTAAGTTACTTAAGTTACTTAAGTTACTTAAGTTACTTAAGTTACTTAAGTTACTTAAGTTACTTAATTTACTTAATTTACTTGATTTACTTGATTTGCTTGATTTACTTGATTTACTTGATTTACTTGATTTACTTGATTTACTTGATTTACTTGATTTACTTGAATTACTTGATTTACTTGATTTACTTGATTTACTTGATTTACTTGATTTACTTAATTTACTTAATTTACTTAATTTACTTAATTTACTTAATTTACTTAAGTTACTTAAGTTACTTAAGTTACTTAAGTTACTTAAGTTACTTAAGTTACTTAAGTTACTTAAGTTACTTAAGTTACTTAAGTTACTTAAGTTACTTAAGTTACTTAAGTTACTTAAGTTACTTAAGTTACTTAAGTTACTTAAGTTACTTAAGTTACTTAAGTTACTTAAGTTACTTAAGTTACTTAATTTACTTAATTTACTTAATTTACCTAATTTACTTAATTTACTTAATTTACTTGATTTACTTGATTTACTTGATTTACTTGATTTACTTGATTTACTTGATTTACTTGATTTACTTGATTTACTTGATTTACTTGATTTACTTGATTTACTTGATTTACTTGATTTACTTGATTTACTTGATTTACTTGATTTACTTGATTTACTTGATTTACTTGATTTACTTGATTTACTTGATTTACTTGATTTACTTGATTTACTTAATTTACTTAATTTACTTAATTTACTTAATTTACTTAATTTACTTAAGTTACTTAAGTTACTTAAGTTACTTAAGTTACTTAAGTTACTTAAGTTACTTAAGTTTCTTAAGTTACTTAAGTTACTTAAGTTACTTAATTTACTTAATTTACTTGATTTACTTGATTTACTTGATTTACTTGATTTAATTGATTTACTTGATTTACTTGATTTACTTGATTTACTTGATTTACTTGATTTACTTGATTTACTTGATTTACTTGATTTACTTAATTTACTTAATTTACTTAATTTACTTAATTTAATTAATTTACTTAATTTACTTAATTTACTTAAGTTACTTAAGTTACTTAAGTTACTTAAGTTACTTAAGTTACTTAAGTTACTTAAGTTACTTAAGTTACTTAAGTTACTTAAGTTACTTAAGTTACTTAAGTTACTTAAGTTACTTTAGTTACTTTAGTTACTTTAGTTACTTAAGTTACTTAAGTTACTTAAGTTACTTAAGTTACTTAAGTTTCTTAAGTTACTTAAGTTACTTAAGTTACTTAAGTTACTTAATTTACTTAATTTACTTAATATACTTAATTTACTTAATTTACTTGATTTACTTGATTTACTTCATTTACTTAATTTACTTGATTTACTTGATTTACTTGATTTACTTGATTTACTTGATGTACTTGATTTACTTGATTTACTTGATTTACTTGATTTACTTGATTTACTTGATTTACTTGATTTACTTGATTTATTTGATTTACTTGATTTACTTGATTTACTTGATTTACTTAAGTTACTTAAGTTACTTAAGTTACTTAAGTTACTTAAGTTACTTAAGTTACTTAAGTTACTTAATTTACTTGATTTACTTGATTTACTTGATTAACTTGATTAACTTGATTTACTTGATTTACTTGATTTACTTGATTTACTTGATTTACTTGATTTACTTGATTTACTTGATTTACTTGATTTACTTGATTTAATTGATTTACTTGATTTACTTGATTTACTTGATTTACTTAATTTACTTAATTTACTTGATTAACTTGATTTACTTGATTTACTTGATTTACTTGATTTACTTGATTTACTTAATTTACTTAATTTACTTAATTTACTTAAGTTACTTCAGTTACTTAAGTTACTTAGTTACTTAAGTTACTTAAGTTACTTAAGTTACTTAAGTTACTTAAGTTACTTAAGTTACTTAAGTTACTTAAGTTACTTAAGTTACTTAAGTTTCTTAAGTTACTTAAGTTACTTAAGTTACTTAAGTTACTTAAGTTACTTAAGTTACTTAAGTAACTTAAGTAACTTAAGTTACTTAAGTTACTTAAGTTACTTAAGTTACTTAAGTTACTTAAGTTACTTAAGTTACTTAAGTTACTTAAGTTACTTAATTTACTTAATTTACTTAATTTACCTAATTTACTTAATTTACTTAATTTACTTGATTTACTTGATTTACTTGATTTACTTGATTTACTTGATTTACTTGATTTACTTGATTTACTTGATTTACTTGATTTACTTGATTTACTTGATTTACTTGATTTACTTGATTTACTTGATTTACTTAATTTACTTAATTTACTTAATTTACTTAATTTACTTAATTTACTTAAGTTACTTAAGTTACTTAAGTTACTTAAGTTACTTAAGTTACTTAAGTTTCTTAAGTTACTTAAGTTACTTAAGTTACTTAATTTACTTAATTTACTTGATTTACTTGATTTACTTGATTTACTTGATTTACTTGATTTACTTGATTTAATTTATTTACTAGATTTACTTGATTTACTTGATTTACTTGATTTACTTGATTTACTTGATTTACTTGATTTACTTGATTTACTTGATTTACTTGATTTACTTGATTTACTTGATTTACTTGATTTACTTGATTTACTTGATTTACTTGATTTACTTGATTTACTTGATTTACTTGATTTACTTGATTTACTTGATTTACTTAATTTACTTAATTTACTTAATTTACTTAATTTAATTAATTTACTTAATTTACTTAATTTACTTAAGTTACTTAAGTTACTTAAGTTACTTAAGTTACTTAAGTTACATAAGTTACTTAAGTTACTTAAGTTACTTAAGTTACTTTAGTTACTTTAGTTACTTAAGTTACTTAAGTTACTTAAGTTACTTAAGTTACTTAAGTTTCTTAAGTTACTTAAGTTACTTAAGTTACTTAAGTTACTTAAGTTACTTAATTTACTTAATTTACTTAATATACTTAATTTACTTAATTTACTTGATTTACTTGATTTACTTCATTTACTTAATTTACTTGATTT
Source organism: Nebria brevicollis (assembly GCA_944738965.1). Taxonomy (NCBI): domain Eukaryota; kingdom Metazoa; phylum Arthropoda; class Insecta; order Coleoptera; family Carabidae; genus Nebria; species Nebria brevicollis. The sequence goes on from CALYJB010000151.1 coordinate 171,244, forward strand.
ACTTGATTTACTTGATTTACTTGATTTACTTGATTTACTTGATTTACTTGATTTACTTGATTTACTTGATTTACTTGATTTATTTGATTTACTTGATTTACTTGATTTACTTGATTTACTTGATTTACTTAAGTTACTTAAGTTACTTAAGTTACTTAAGTTACTTAAGTTACTTAAGTTACTTAAGTTACTTAATTTACTTGATTTACTTGATTTACTTGATTTACTTGATTAACTTGATTAACTTGATTTACTTGATTTACTTGATTTACTTGATTTACTTGATTTACTTGATTTACTTGATTTACTTGATTTACTTGATTTACTTGATTTACTTGATTTACTTGATTTACTTAATTTACTTGATTTACTTGATTTACTTGATTTACTTGATTTAATTGATTTACTTGATTTACTTGATTAACATGATTTACTTGATTTACTTGATTTACTTAATTTACTTGATTTACTTGATTTACTTGATTTACTTGATTTACTTGATTTACTTGATTTACTTAATTTACTTAATTTACTTAATTTACTTAAGTTACTTAAGTTACTTAAGTTACTTAGTTACTTAAGTTACTTAAGTTACTTAAGTTACTTAAGTTACTTAAGTTACTTAAGTTACTTAAGTTACTTAAGTTACTTAAGTTACTTAAGTTTCTTAAGTTACTTAAGTTACTTAAGTTACTAAGGTTACTTAAGTAACTTAAGTTACTTAAGTTACTTTAGTTACTTAAGTAACTTAAGTTACTTAAGTTACTTAAGTTACTTAAGTTACTTAAGTTACTTAAGTTTCTTAATTAAATTAATTTACTTGATTTACTTGATTAACTTGTTTTACTTGATTTACTTGATTTACTTGATTTACTTGATTTACTTGATTTACTTGATTTACTTGATTTATTTAAGTTACTTAAGTTACTTAAGTTACTTACGTTACTTAAGTTACTTAAGTTACTTAAGTTACTTAAGTTACTTAAGTTACTTAAGTTACTTAATTTACTTGATTTACTTGATTTACTAGATTAACTTGATTAACTTGATTAACTTGATTTACTTGATTCACTTGATTTACTTGATTTACTTGATTTACTTGATTTACTTAATTTACTTGATTAACTTGATTTACTTGATTAACTTGATTTACTTGATTTACTTGATTTACTTGATTTACTTGATTTACTTGATTTACTTGATTTACTTGATTTACTTGATTTACTTGATTTACTTGATTTACTTGATTTACTTGATTAACTTGATTTACTTGATTTACTTGATTTACTTGATTTACTTGATTTACTTAATTTACTTGATTTACTTGATTTACTTGATTTACTTGATTAACTTGATTTACTTGATTTACTTGATTTACTTGATTTACTTGATTCACTTAATTTACTTGATTTACTTGATTTACTTGATTTACTTGATTTACTTAATTTACTTAATTTACTTAATTTACTTAATTTACTTAATTTACTTAATTTACTTAAGTTACTTAAGTAAAAGTAAGTAACTTAAGTAACTTAAGTAACTTAAGTAACTTAAGAAACTTAAGTTACTTAAGTTTCTTAAGTTTCTTAAGTTACTTAAGTTACTTAAGTTACTTAAGTTACTTAAGTTACTTAAGTTACTTAAGTTACTTAAGTTACTTAAGTTACTTAAGTAACTTAAGTTACTTAAGTTACTTAAGTTACTTAAGTTACTTAAGTTACTTAAGTTACTTAAGTTACTTAAGTTACTTAAGTTACTTAAGTTACTTAAGTTACTTAAGTTACTTAAGTTACTTAAGTTACTTAAGTTACTTAAGTTACTTAAGTAACTTCAGTTACTTAAGTTACTTAAGTTACTTAAGTTACTTAAGTTACTTAAGTTACTTGATTTACTTGATTAACTTGATTTACTTGATTTACTTGAATTACTAGATTTACTTGATTTACTTGATTTACTTGATTTACTTGATTTACTTGATTTACTTGATTTACTTGATTTACTTAATTTTCTTGATTTACTTGATTTACTTGATTTACTTGATTTACTTGATTTACTTGATTTACTTGATTTACTTGATTTACTTAATTTACTTAATTTACTTAATTTACTTAAGTTACTTAAGTTACTTAAGTTACTTAGTTACTTAAGTTACTTAAGTTACTTAAGTTACTTAAGTTACTTAAGTTACTTAAGTTACTTAAGTTACTTAAGTTACTTAAGTTACTTAAGTTACTTAAGTTACTTAAGTTACTTAAGTTACTTAAGTTACTTTAGTTACTTTAGTTACTTAAGTTACTTAAGTTACTTAAGTTACTTAAGTTTCTTAAGTTACTTAAGTTACTTAAGTTACTTAAGTTACTTAATTTACTTAATTTACTTAATATACTTAATTTACTTAATTTACTTGATTTACTTGATTTACTTCATTTACTTAATTTACTTGATTTACTTGATTTACTTGATTTACTTGATTTACTTGATATACTTGATTTACTTGATTTACTTGATTTACTTGATTTATTTGATTTACTTGATTTACTTGATTTACTTGATTTACTTGATTTACTTAAGTTACTTAAGTTACTTAAGTTACTTAAGTTACTTAAGTTACTTAAGTTACTTAAGTTACTTAAGTTACTTAAGTTACTTAAGTTACTTAAGTTACTTAATTTACTTGATTTACTTGATTTACTTGATTTACTTGATTAACTTGATTAACTTGATTTACTTGATTTACTTGATTTACTTGATTTACTTGATTTACTTGATTTACTTGATTTACTTGATTTACTTGATTTACTTGATTAACTTGATTTACTTGATTTACTTGATTTAATTGATTTACTTGATTTACTTGATTTACTTGATTTACTTAATTTACTTGATTTACTTGATTTACTTGATTTACTTGATTTACTTGATTTACTTGATTTACTAAATTTACTTAATTTACTTAATTTACTTAAGTTACTTAAGTTACTTAAGTTACTTAGTTACTTAAGTTACTTAAGTTACTTAAGTTACTTAAGTTACTTAAGTTACTTAAGTTACTTAAGTTACTTAAGTTTCTTAAGTTACTTAAGTTACTTAAGTTACTTAAGTTACTTAAGTAACTTAAGTTACTTAAGTTACTTTAGTTACTTAAGTAACTTTAGTTACTTAAGTTACTTAAGTTACTTAAGTTACTTAAGTTTCTTAAGTAACTTAAGTTACTTAAGTAACTTAAGTAACTTAAGTAACTTAAGTAACTTAAGTAACTTAAGTAACTTAAGTAACTTAAGTAACTAAAGTAACTTAAGTAACTTAAGTTACTTAAGTAACTTAAGTAACTTAAGTAACTTAAGTAACTTAAGTAACTTAAGTAACTTAAGTAACTTAAGTAACTTAAGTAACTTAAGTAACTTAAGTAAATCAAGTAAATCAAGTAAATCAAGTAAATCAAGTTAATCAAGTAAATCAAGTAAATCAAGTAAATTAAGTAAATCAAGTAAATCAAGTAAATCAAGTAAATCAAGTGAATCAAGTAAATCAAGTAAATCAAGTAAATCAAGTAAATCAAGTACTTCAAGTAAATCAAGTAAATCAAGTAAATTAAGTAACTTAAGTAAATCAAGTAAATCAAGTAAATCAAGTAATTCAAGTAAATCAAGTAAATCAAGTTAATCAAGTAAATCAAGTTAATCAAGTAAATCAAGTAAATCAAGTAAATCAAGTAAATCAAGTAAATTAAGTCACTTAAGTAACTTAAGTAACTTAAGTAACTTAAGTAACTTAAGTAACTTAAGTAACTTAAGTAACTTAAGTAACTTAAGTAACTTAAGTAACTTAAGTAACTTAAGTAACTTAAGTAACTTAAGTAACTTAAGTAACTTAAGTAACTTAAGTAACTTAAGTAACTTAAGTAACTTAAGTAACTTAAGTAACTTAAGTAACTTAAGTAACTTAAGTAACTTAAGTAACTTAAGTAACTTAAGTAACTTAAGTAACTTAAGTAACTTAAGTAAATTAAGTAAATCAAGTAAATCAAGTAAATCAAGTAAATCAAGTAAATCAAGTAAATCAAGTAAATCAAGGAAATCAAGTAAATCAAGTTAATCAAGTAAATCAAGTAAATTAAGTAAATTAATTTAATTAAGAAACTTAAGTAACTTAAGTAACTTAAGTAACTTAAGTAACTTAAGTTACTTAAGTAACTAAAGTAACTTAAGTAACTTAAGTTACTTAAGTAACCTTAGTAACTTAAGTAACTTAAGTAACTTAAGAAACTTAAGTAACTTAAGTAACTTAAGTAACTTAAGTAACTTAAGTAACTTAAGTAACTTAAGTAACTTAAGTAACTAAGTAACTTAAGTAACTTAAGTAACTTAAGTAAATTAAGTAAATTAAGTAAATTAAGTAAATCAAGTAAATCAAGTAAATCAAGTAAATCAAGTAAATCAAGTAAATCAAGTAAATTAAGTAAATCAAGTAAATCAAGTAAATCAAGTTAATCAAGTAAATCAAGTAAATCAATTAAATCAAGTAAATCAAGTAAATCAAGTAAATCAAGTAAATTAAGTAAATCAAGTAAATCAAGTAAATCAAGTAAATCAAGTAAATCAAGTAAATCAAGTAAATCAAGTAAATCAAGTAAATCAAGTAAATCAAGTAAATCAAGTAAATCAAGTTAATCAAGTTAATCAAGTAAATCAAGTAAATCAAGTAAATCAAGTAAATCAAGTAAATTAAGTAACTTAAGTAACTTAAGTAACTTAAGTAACTTAAGTAACTTAAGTAACTTAAGTAACTTAAGTAAATCAAGTAAATCAAGTAAATCAAGTAAATCAAGTAAATCAAGTAAATCAAGTAAATCAAGTAAATCAAGTAAATCAAGTAAATCAAGTAAATCAAGTAAATCAAGTAAATCAAGTAAATCAAGTAAATCAAGTAAATCAAGTAAATCAAGTAAATTAAGTAAATGAAGTAAATCAAGTAAATCAAGTAAATTAAGTAAATTAAGTATATTAAGTAAATTAAGTAAATTAAGTAACTTAAGTAACTTAAGTAACTTAAGTAACTTAAGTAACTTAAGAAACTTAAGTAACTTAAGTAACTTAAGTAACTTAAGTAACTTAAGTAACTAAAGTAACTAAAGTAACTTAAGTAACTTAAGTAACTTAAGTAACTTATGTAACTTAAGTAACTTAAGTAACTTAAGTAACTTAAGTAACTTAAGTTACTTAAGTTACTTAAGTTACTTAAGTTACTTAAGTTACTTAAGTTACTTAAGTTACTTAAGTTACTTAAGTTTCTTAAGTTACTTAAGTTACTTAAGTTACTAAGGTTACTTAAGTAACTTAAGTTACTTAAGTTACTTTAGTTACTTAAGTTACTTAAGTAACTTAAGTAACTTAAGTTACTTAAGTTACTTAAGTTACTTAAGTTACTTAAGTTACTTAAGTTACTTAAGTTTCTTAATTAAATTAATTTACTTGATTTACTTGATTAACTTGTTTTACTTGATTTACTTGATTTACTTGATTTACTTGATTTACTTGATTTACTTGATTTACTTGATTTATTTAAGTTACTTAAGTTACTTAAGTTACTTAAGTTACTTAAGTTACTTAAGTTACTTAAGTTACTTAAGTTACTTAAGTTACTTAAGTTACTTAATTTACTTGATTTACTTGATTTACTAGATTAACTTGATTAACTTGATTAACTTGATTTACTTGATTCACTTGATTTACTTGATTTACTTGATTTACTTGATTTACTTAATTTACTTGATTAACTTGATTTACTTGATTAACTTGATTTACTTGATTTACTTGATTTACTTGATTTACTTGATTTACTTGATTTACTTGATTTACTTGATTTACTTGATTTACTTGATTTACTTGATTTACTTGATTAACTTGATTTACTTGATTTACTTGATTTACTTGATTTACTTAATTTACTTGATTTACTTGATTTACTTGATTTACTTGATTAACTTGATTTACTTGATTTACTTGATTTACTTGATTTACTTGATTCACTTAATTTACTTGATTTACTTGATTTACTTGATTTACTTGATTTACTTAATTTACTTAATTTACTTAATTTACTTAATTTACTTAATTTACTTAATTTACTTAAGTTACTTAAGTAAAAGTAAGTAACTTAAGTAACTTAAGTAACTTAAGTAACTTAAGTAACTTAAGAAACTTAAGTTACTTAAGTTTCTTAAGTTTCTTAAGTTACTTAAGTTACTTAAGTTACTTAAGTTACTTAAGTTACTTAAGTTACTTAAGTTACTTAAGTTACTTAAGTTACTTAAGTAACTTAAGTTACTTAAGTTACTTAAGTTACTTAAGTTACTTAAGTTACTTAAGTTACTTAAGTTACTTAAGTTACTTAAGTTACTTAAGTTACTTAAGTTACTTAAGTTACTTAAGTTACTTAAGTTACTTAAGTTACTTAAGTTACTTAAGTTACTTAAGTTACTTAAGTTACTTAAGTTACTTAAGTTACTTAAGTAACTTCAGTTACTTAAGTTACTTAAGTTACTTAAGTTACTTAAGTTACTTGATTTACTTGATTAACTTGATTTACTTGATTTACTTGAATTACTAGATTTACTTGATTTACTTGATTTACTTGATTTACTTGATTTACTTGATTTACTTGATTTACTTGATTTACTTAATTTTCTTGATTTACTTGATTTACTTGATTTACTTGATTTACTTGATTTACTTGATTTACTTGATTTACTTAATTTACTTAATTTACTTAATTTACTTAAGTTACTTAAGTTACTTAAGTTACTTAGTTACTTAAGTTACTTAAGTTACTTAAGTTACTTAAGTTACTTAAGTTACTTAAGTTACTTAAGTTACTTAAGTTACTTAAGTTACTTAAGTTACTTAAGTTACTTAAGTTACTTAAGTTACTTAAGTTACTTTAGTTACTTTAGTTACTTAAGTTACTTAAGTTACTTAAGTTACTTAAGTTTCTTAAGTTACTTAAGTTACTTAAGTTACTTAAGTTACTTAATTTACTTAATTTACTTAATATACTTAATTTACTTAATTTACTTGATTTACTTGATTTACTTCATTTACTTAATTTACTTGATTTACTTGATTTACTTGATTTACTTGATTTACTTGATATACTTGATTTACTTGATTTACTTGATTTACTTGATTTATTTGATTTACTTGATTTACTTGATTTACTTGATTTACTTGATTTACTTAAGTTACTTAAGTTACTTAAGTTACTTAAGTTACTTAAGTTACTTAAGTTACTTAAGTTACTTAAGTTACTTAAGTTACTTAAGTTACTTAAGTTACTTAATTTACTTGATTTACTTGATTTACTTGATTTACTTGATTAACTTGATTAACTTGATTTACTTGATTTACTTGATTTACTTGATTTACTTGATTTACTTGATTTACTTGATTTACTTGATTTACTTGATTAACTTGATTTACTTGATTTACTTGATTTAATTGATTTACTTGATTTACTTGATTTACTTGATTTACTTAATTTACTTGATTTACTTGATTTACTTGATTTACTTGATTTACTTGATTTACTTGATTTACTAAATTTACTTAATTTACTTAATTTACTTAAGTTACTTAAGTTACTTAAGTTACTTAGTTACTTAAGTTACTTAAGTTACTTAAGTTACTTAAGTTACTTAAGTTACTTAAGTTACTTAAGTTACTTAAGTTACTTAAGTTTCTTAAGTTACTTAAGTTACTTAAGTTACTTAAGTTACTTAAGTAACTTAAGTTACTTAAGTTACTTTAGTTACTTAAGTAACTTTAGTTACTTAAGTTACTTAAGTTACTTAAGTTACTTAAGTTACTTAAGTTTCTTAAGTAACTTAAGTTACTTAAGTAACTTAAGTAACTTAAGTAACTTAAGTAACTTAAGTAACTTAAGTAACTTAAGTAACTTAAGTAACTTAAGTAACTTAAGTAACTTAAGTAACTTAAGTTACTTAAGTAACTTAAGTAACTTAAGTAACTTAAGTAACTTAAGTAACTTAAGTAACTTAAGTAACTTAAGTAACTTAAGTAACTTAAGTAACTTAAGTAAATCAAGTAAATCAAGTAAATCAAGTAAATCAAGTTAATCAAGTAAATCAAGTAAATCAAGTAAATTAAGTAAATCAAGTAAATCAAGTAAATCAAGTAAATCAAGTGAATCAAGTAAATCAAGTAAATCAAGTAAATCAAGTAAATCAAGTACTTCAAGTAAATAGAGTAAATCAAGTAAATTAAGTAACTTAAGTAAATCAAGTAAATCAAGTAAATCAAGTAATTCAAGTAAATCAAGTAAATCAAGTTAATCAAGTAAATCAAGTTAATCAAGTAAATCAAGTAAATCAAGTAAATCAAGTAAATCAAGTAAATTAAGTAACTTAAGTAACTTAAGTAACTTAAGTAACTTAAGTAACTTAAGTAACTTAAGTAACTTAAGTAACTTAAGTAACTTAAGTAACTTAAGTAACTTAAGTAACTTAAGTAACTTAAGTAACTTAAGTAACTTAAGTAACTTAAGTAACTTAAGTAACTTAAGTAACTTAAGTAACTTAAGTTACTTAAGTAACTTAAGTAACTTAAGTAACTTAAGTAACTTAAGTAACTTAAGTAACTTAAGTAAATTAAGTAAATCAAGTAAATCAAGTAAATCAAGTAAATCAAGTAAATCAAGTAAATCAAGTAAATCAAGTAAATCAAGTAAATCAAGGAAATCAAGTAAATCAAGTTAATCAAGTAAATCAAGTAAATTAAGTAAATTAATTTAATTAAGAAACTTAAGTAACTTAAGTAACTTAAGTAACTTAAGTAACTTAAGTAACTTAAGTTACTTAAGTAACTAAAGTAACTTAAGTAACTTAAGTTACTTAAGTAACCTTAGTAACTTAAGTAACTTAAGTAACTTAAGAAACTTAAGTAACTTAAGTAACTTAAGTAACTTAAGTAACTTAAGTAACTTAAGTAACTTAAGTAACTTAAGTAACTTAAGTAACTAAGTAACTTAAGTAACTTAAGTAACTTAAGTAAATTAAGTAAATTAAGTAAATTAAGTAAATCAAGTAAATCAAGTAAATCAAGTAAATCAAGTAAATCAAGTAAATCAAGTAAATTAAGTAAATCAAGTAAATCAAGTAAATCAAGTTAATCAAGTAAATCAAGTAAATCAATTAAATCAAGTAAATCAAGTAAATCAAGTAAATCAAGTAAATTAAGTAAATCAAGTAAATCAAGTAAATCAAGTAAATCAAGTAAATCAAGTAAATCAAGTAAATCAAGTAAATCAAGTAAATCAAGTAAATCAAGTAAATCAAGTTAATCAAGTTAATCAAGTAAATCAAGTAAATCAAGTAAATCAAGTAAATCAAGTAAATTAAGTAACTTAAGTAACTTAAGTAACTTAAGTAACTTAAGTAACTTAAGTAACTTAAGTAACTTAAGTAACTTAAGTAAATCAAGTAAATCAAGTAAATCAAGTAAATCAAGTAAATCAAATAAATCAAGTAAATCAAGTAAATCAAGTAAATCAAGTAAATCAAGTAAATCAAGTAAATCAAGTAAATCAAGTAAATCAAGTAAATCAAGTAAATCAAGTAAATTAAGTAAATGAAGTAAATCAAGTAAATCAAGTAAATTAAGTAAATTAAGTATATTAAGTAAATTAAGTAAATTAAGTAACTTAAGTAACTTAAGTAACTTAAGTAACTTAAGTAACTTAAGAAACTTAAGTAACTTAAGTAACTTAAGTAACTTAAGTAACTTAAGTAACTAAAGTAACTAAAGTAACTTAAGTAACTTAAGTAACTTAAGTAACTTATGTAACTTAAGTAACTTAAGTAACTTAAGTAACTTAAGTAACTTAAGTAACTTAAGTAAATTAAGTAAATTAAGTAAATTAATTAAATTAAGTAAATTAAGTAAATTAAGTAAATTAAGTAAATCAAGTAAATCAAGTAAATCAAGTAAATCAAGTAAATCAAGTAAATCAAGTAAATCAAGTAAATCAAGTAAATCAAGTAAATCAAGTAAATCAAGTAAATCAAGTAAATCAAGTAAATCAAGTAAATCTAGTAAATAAATTAAATCAAGTAAATCAAGTAAATCAAGTAAATCAAGTAAATCAAGTAAATCAAGTAAATCAAGTAAATTAAGTAACTTAAGTAACTTAAGTAACTTAAGAAACTTAAGTAACTTAAGTAACTTAAGTAACTTAAGTAACTTAAGTAACTTAAGTAAATTAAGTAAATTAAGTAAATTAAGTAAATTAAGTAAATTAAGTAAATCAAGTAAATCAAGTAAATCAAGTAAATCAAGTAAATCAAGTAAATCAAGTAAATCAAGTAAATCAAGTAAATCAAGTAAATCAAGTAAATCAAGTAAATCAAGTAAATCAAGTAAATCAAGTAAATTAAGTAAATTAAGTAAATTAGGTAAATTAAGTAAATTAAGTAAATTAAGTAACTTAAGTAACTTAAGTAACTTAAGTAACTTAAGTAACTTAAGTAACTTAAGTAACTTAAGTAACTTAAGTTACTTAAGTTACTTAAGTAACTTAAGTAACTTAAGTAACTTAAGTAACTTAAGTAAATTAAGTAAATTAAGTAAATTAAGTAAATTAAGTAAATTAAGTAAATTAAGTAAATTAAGTAAATTAAGTAAATTAAGTAAATTAAGTAAATCAAGTAATTCAAGTAAATCAAGTAAATCAAGTTAATCAAGTAAATCAAGTAAATCAAGTAAATTAAGTAACTTAAGTAACTTAAGTAACTTAAGTAACTTAAGTAACTTAAGTAACTTAAGTAACTTAAGTAACTTAAGTAACTTAAGTAACTTAAGTTACTTAAGTTACTTAAGTAACTTAAGTAACTTAAGTAACTTAAGTAACTTAAGTAAATTAAGTAAATTAAGTAAATTAAGTAAATTAAGTAAATTAAGTAAATTAAGTAAATTAAGTAAATTAAGTAAATTAAGTAAATCAAGTAATTCAAGTAAATCAAGTAAATCAAGTTAATCAAGTAAATCAAGTAAATCAAGTAAATTAAGTAACTTAAGTAACTTAAGTAAATTAAGTAAATTAAGTAAATTAAGTAAATTAAGTAAATTAAGTAAATTAAGTAAATTAAGTAAATTAAGTAAATTAAGTAAATCAAGTAATTCAAGTAAATCAAGTAAATCAAGTTAATCAAGTAAATCAAGTAAATCAAGTAAATTAAGTAACTTAAGTAACTTAAGTAACTTAAGTAACTTAAGTAACTTAAGTAACTTAAGTAACTTAAGTAACTTAAGTAACTTAAGTAACTTAAGTAACTTAAGTAACTTAAGTAACTTAAGTAACTTAAGTAACTTATGTAACTTAAGTAAATTAAGTAAATTAAGTAAATTAAGTAAATTAAGTAAATTAAGTAAATCAAGTAAATCAAGTAAATCAAGTAAATCAAGTAAATCAAGTAAATCAAGTAAATCAAGTAAATCAAGTTAATCAAGTTAATCAAGTAAATCAAGTAAATCAAGTAAATCAAGTAAATTAAGTAACTTAAGTAACTTAAGTAACTTAAGTAACTTAAGTAACTTAAGTAACTTAAGTAACTTAAGTAACTTAAGTAACTTAAGTAACTTAAGTAACTTAAGTAAATCAAGTAAATCAAGTAAATCAAGTAAATCAAATAAATCAAGTAAATCAAGTAAATCAAGTAAATCAAGTAAATCAAGTAAATCAAGTAAATCAAGTAAATCAAGTAAATTAAGTAAATGAAGTAAATCAAGTAAATCAAGTAAATTAAGTAAATTAAGTATATTAAGTAAATTAAGTAAATTAAGTAACTTAAGTAACTTAAGTAACTTAAGTAACTTAAGAAACTTAAGTAACTTAAGTAACTTAAGTAACTTAAGTAACTTAAGTAACTAAAGTAACTAAAGTAACTTAAGTAACTTAAGTAACTTAAGTAACTTAAGTAACTTAAGTAACTTAAGTAACTTAAGTAACTTAAGTAACTTAAGTAACTTAAGTAACTTAAGTAAATTAAGTAAATTAAGTAAATTAATTAAATTAAGTAAATTAAGTAAATTAAGTAAATTAAGTAAATCAAGTAATTTAAGTAAATCAAGTAAATCAAGTAAATCAAGTAAATCAAGTAAATCAAGTAAATCAAGTAAATCAAGTAAATCAAGTAAATCAAGTAAATCAAGTAAATCAAGTAAATCAAGTAAATCAAGTAAATCAAGTAAATCAAGTAAATCAAGTAAATAAATTAAATCAAGTAAATCAAGTAAATCAAGTAAATCAAGTAAATCAAGTAAATCAAGTAAATTAAGTAAATTAAGTAACTTAAGTAACTTAAGTAACTTAAGAAACTTAAGTAACTTAAGTAACTTAAGTAACTTAAGTAACTTAAGTAAATTAAGTAAATTAAGTAAATTAAGTAAATTAAGTAAATTAAGTAAATCAAGTAAATCAAGTAAATCAAGTAAATCAAGTAAATCAAGTAAATCAAGTAAATCAAGTAAATCAAGTAAATCAAGTAAATCAAGTAAATCAAGTAAATCAAGTAAATCAAGTAAATCAAGTAAAATAAGTAAATTAAGTAAATTAGGTAAATTAAGTAAATTAAGTAAATTAAGTAACTTAAGTAACTTAAGTAACTTAAGTAACTTAAGTAACTTAAGTAACTTAAGTAACTTAAGTAACTTAAGTTACTTAAGTTACTTAAGTAACTTAAGTAACTTAAGTAACTTAAGTAACTTAAGTAAATTAAGTAAATTAAGTTAAATTAAGTAAATTAAGTAAATTAAGTAAATTAAGTAAATTAAGTAAATTAAGTAAATCAAGTAATTCAAGTAAATCAAGTAAATCAAGTAAATCAAGTAAATCAAGTAAATCAAGTAAATTAAGTAACTTAAGTAACTTAAGTAACTTAAGTAACTTAAGTAACTTAAGTAACTTAAGTAACTTAAGTAACTTAAGTAACTTAAGTAACTTAAGTAACTTAAGTAACTTAAGTAACTTAAGTAACTTAAGTAACTTAAGTAACTTAAGTAACTTAAGTAACTTAAGTAACTTAAGTAACTTAAGTAACTTAAGTAACTTAAGTAACTTAAGTAACTTAAGTAACTTAAGTAACTTAAGTAACTTAAGTAACTTAAGTAACTTAAGTAAATTAAGTAAATCAAGTAAATCAAGTAAATCAAGTAAATCAAGTAAATCAAGTAATTCAAGTAAATCAAGTAAATCAAGTAAAACAAGTAAATCAAGTAAATCAAGTAAATCAAGTAAATTAAGTAAATTAAGTAACTTAAGTAACTTAAGTAACTTAAGTAACTTAAGTAACTTAAGTAACTTAAGTAACTTAAGTAACTTAAGTAACTTAAGTAACTTAAGTAACTTAAGTAACTTAAGTAACTTAAGTAACTTAAGTAACTTAAGTAACTTAAGTAACTTAAGTAACTTAAGTAACTTAAGTAACTTAAGTAACTTAAGTAACTTAAGTAACTTAAGTACCTTAAGTAACTTAAGTAACTTAAGTAACTTAAGTAACTTAAGTAACTTAAGTAACTTAAGTAACTTAAGTAACTTAAGTAACTTAAGTAACTTAAGTAACTTAAGTAACTTAAGTAACTTAAGTAACTTAATTAACTTAAGTAACTTAAGTAACTTAAGTAACTTAAGTAACTTAAGTAACTTAAGAAACTTAAGAAACTTAAGTAACTTAAGTTACTTAAGTTACTTACTTTTACTTAAGTAACTTAAGTAAATTAAGTAAATTAAGTAAATTAAGTAAATTAAGTAAATTAAGTAAATTAAGTAAATTAAGTAAATTAAGTAAATTAAGTAAATTAAGTAAATTAAGTAAATTAAGTAAATCAAGTAAATCAAGTAAATCAAGTAAATCAAGTAAATCAAGTAAATCAAGTAAATTCAGAAAATCAAGTAAATCAAGTAAATCAAGTAAATCAAGTAAATCAAGTAAATCAAGTAAATCAAGTAAATCAAGTAAATCAAGTAAATCAAGTAAATCAAGTAAATCAAGTAAATCAAGTAAATCAAGTAAATCAAGTAAATCAAGTAAATCAAGTAAATCAAGTAAATTAAGTAACTTTAGTAACTTAAGTATCTTAAGTAACTTAAGTAACTTAAGTAACTTAAGTAACTTAAGTAACTTAAGTAACTTAAGTAACTTAAGTAACTTAAGTAACTTAAGTAACTTAAGTAACTTAAGTAACTTAAGTAACTTAAGTAACTTAAGTAACTTAAGTTACTTAAGTTACTTAAGTTACTTAAGTTACTTAAGTTACTTAAGTTACTTAAGTTACTTAAGTTTCTTAAGTTACTTAATTTACTTGATTTACTTGATTTACTTGATTTACTTGATTTACTTGATTTACTAGATTTACTTGATTTACTTGATTTACTTGATTTACTTGATTTACTTGATTTACTTGATTTACTTAATTTACTTAATTTACTTAATTTACTTAATTTACTTAATTTACTTAATTTACTTAAGTTACTTAAGTTACTTAAGTTAATTAAGTTACTTGAGTTACTTTAGTTACTTAAGTTACTTAAGTTACTTAAGTTACTTAAGTTACTTAAGTTACTTAAGTTACTTAAGTTACTTAAGTTACTTAAGTTACCTAAGTTACTTAAGTTACTTAAGTTACTTAAGTTACTTAAGTTACTTAAGTTACTTAAGTAACATAAGTTACTTAAGTTACTTAAGTTACTTAAGTTACTTAAGTTACTTAAGTAACATAAGTTACTTAAGTTACTTAAGTTACTTAAGTTACTTAAGTTACTTAAGTTACTTAAGTTACTTAAGTTACTTAAGTTACTTAAGTTACTTAAGTTACTTAAGTTACTTAAGTTACTTAATTTACTTAATTTACTTGATTTACTTGATTTACTTGATTTACTTGATTTACTTGATTTACTAGATTTACTTGATTTACTTGATTTACTTGATTTACTTGATTTACTTGATTTACTTGATTTACTTAATTTACTTAATTTACTTAATTTACTTAATTTACTTAATTTACTTAATTTACTTAAGTTACTTAAGTTACTTAAGTTACTTAAGTTACTTGAGTTACTTTAGTTACTTAAGTTACTTAAGTTACTTAAGTTACTTAAGTTACTTAAGTTACTTAAGTTACTTAAGTTACTTAAGTAACTTAAGTAACTTAAGTTACTTAAGTTACTTAAGTTACTTAAGTTACTTAAGTTACTTAAGTTACTTAAGTTACTTAAGTTACTTAAGTTACTTAAGTTACTTAAGTTACTTAAGTTACTTAAGTTACTTAAGTTACTTAAGTTACTTAAGTTACTTAAGTTACTTAAGTTACTTAAGTTACTTAAGTTACTTAAGTTACTTAAGTTACTTAATTTACTTAATTTACTTGATTTACTTGATTTACTTGATTTACTTGATTTACTTGATTTACTTGATTTACTTGATTTACTTGATTTACTTGATTTACTTGATTTACTTGATTTACTTGATTTTCTGAATTTACTTGATTTACTTGATTTACTTGATTTACTTGATTTACTTAATTTACTTAATTTACTTAATTTACTTAATTTACTTAATTTACTTAATTTACTTAATTTACTTTATTTACTTTATTTACTTAATTTACTTAAGTTACTTAAGTAAAAGTAAGTAACTTAAGTAACTTAAGTTTCTTAAGTTTCTTAAGTTACTTAAGTTACTTAAGTTACTTAAGTTACTTAAGTTACTTAAGTTACTTAAGTTACTTAAGTTACTTAAGTTACTTAAGTTACTTAAGTTACTTAAGTTACTTAAGTTACTTAAGTTACTTAAGTTACTTAAGTTACTTAAGTTACTTAAGTTACTTAAGTTACTTAAGTTTCTTAAGTTACTTAAGTAACTTAAGTTACTTAAGTAACTTAAGTAACTTAAGTTACTTAAGTTACTTAAGTTACTTAAGTTACTTAAGTTACTTAAGTTACTTAAGTTACTTAAGTTACTTAAGTTACTTAAGTTACTTAAGTCACTTAAGTTACTTAAGTTACTTAAGTTACTTAAGTTACTTAAGTTACTTAAGTTACTTAAGTTACTTAAGTTACTTAATTTACTTAATTTACTTGATTTACTTGGTTTACTTGATTTACTTGATTTACTTGATTTACTTGATTTACTTGATTTACTTGATTTACTTGATTTACTTGATTTACTTGATTTACTTGATTTACTTGATTTACTTGATTTACTTGATTTACTTGATTTACTTGATTTACTTGATTTTCTGAATTTACTTGATTTACTTGATTTACTTGATTTACTTGATTTACTTGATTTACTTGATTTTCTTAAGTTACTTAAGTTACTTAAGTTACTTAAGTTACTTAAGTAACTTAAGTAACTTAAGTAACTTAAGTAACTTAAGTAACTTAAGTTACTTAAGTTACTTAAGTAACTTAAGAAACTTAAGTAACTTAAGTAACTTAAGTTACTTAAGCTACTTAAGTTACTTAAGTTACTAAAGTTACTTAAGCTACTTAAGTTACTTAAGTTACTTAAGTTACTTAAGTTACTTAAGTTACTTAAGTTACTTAAGTTACTTAAGTTACTTAAGTTACTTAAGTTACTTAAGTTACTTAAGTTACTTAAGTTACTTAAGTTACTTAAGTTACTTAAGTTACTTAAGTTACTTAAGTTACTTAAGTTACTTAAGTTACTTAAGTTACTTAAGTTACTTAAGTTACTTAAGTTACTTAAGTTACTTAAGTTACTTAAGTTACTTAAGTTACTTAAGTTACTTAAGTTACTTAAGTTACTTAAGTTACTTAAGTTACTTAAGTTACTTAAGTTACTTAAGTTACTTAAGTTACTTAAGTTACTTAAGTTACTTAAGTTACTTAAGTTACTTAAGTTACTTAAGTTACTTAAGTTACTTAATTTACTTAATTTACTTGATTTACTTGATTTACTTGATTTACTTGATTTACTTGATTTACTTGATTTACTTGATTTATTTGATTTACTTGATTTACTTGATTTTCTGAATTTACTTGATTTACTTGATTTACTTGATTTACTTGATTTACTTAATTTACTTAATTTACTTAATTTACTTAATTTACTTAATTTACTTAATTTACTTAATTTACTTAATTTACTTTATTTACTTTATTTACTTAATTTACTTAATTTACTTAAGTTACTTAAGTAAAAGTAAGTAACTTAAGTAACTTAAGTTTCTTAAGTTTCTTAAGTTACTTAAGTTACTTAAGTTACTTAAGTTACTTAAGTTTCTTAAGTTACTTAAGTTACTTAAGTTACTTAAGTTACTTAAGTTACTTAAGTTACTTAAGTTACTTAAGTTACTTAAGTTACTTAAGTTACTTAAGTAACTTAAGTTACTTAAGTTACTTAAGTTACTTAAGTTACTTAAGTTACTTAAGTTACTTAAGTTACTTAAGTTACTTAAGTTACTTAAGTTACTTAAGTTACTTAAGTTACTTAAGTTACTTAAGTTACTTAAGTTACTTTAGTTACTTAAGTTACTTAATTTACTTAAGTTACTTAAGTTACTTAAGTTACTTAATTTACTTAAGTTACTTAAGTTACTTAATTTACTTAATTTACTTGATTTACTTGGTTTACTTGATTTACTTGATTTACTTGATTTACTTGATTTACTTGATTTACTTGATTTACTTGATTTTCTTAATTTACTTAATTTACTTAATTTACTTAATTTACTTAATTTACTTAATTTACTTAATTTACTTAATTTACTTAATTTACTTAATTTACTTAATTTACTTAATTTACTTAATTTACTTAATTTACTTAATTTACTTAATTTACTTAATTTACTTAATTTACTTAATTTACTTAAGTTTCTTAAGTTGCTTAAGTTACTTAAGTTACTTAAGTTACTTAAGTTACTTAAGTTACTTAAGTAACTTAAGTAACTTAAGTAACTTAAGTAACTTAAGTTACTTAAGTTACTTAAGTTACTTAAGTTACTTAAGTTACTTAAGTTACTTAAGTTACTTAAGTTACTTAAGTTACTTAAGTTACTTAAGTTACTTAAGTTACTTAAGTTACTTAAGTTACTTAAGTTACTTAAGTTACTTAAGTTACTTAAGTTACTTAAGTTACTTAAGTTACTTAAGTTACTTAAGTTACTTAAGTTACTTAAGTTACTTAAGTTACTTAAGTTACTTAAGTTACTTAAGTTACTTAAGTTACTTAAGTTACTTAAGTTACTTAAGTTACTTAAGTTACTTAAGTTACTTAAGTTACTTAAGTTACTTAAGTTACTTAAGTTACTTAAGTTACTTAAGTTACTTAAGTTACTTAAGTTACTTAAGTTACTTAAGTTACTTAAGTTACTTAAGTTACTTAAGTTACTTAAGTTACCTAAGTTACTTAAGTTACTTAAGTTACTTAAGTTACTTAAGTTACTTAAGTTACTTAAGTAACATAAGTTACTTAAGTTACTTAAGTTACTTAAGTTACTTAAGTTACTTAAGTTACTTAAGTTACTTAATTTACTTAATTTACTTGATTTACTTGATTTACTTGATTTACTTGATTTACTTGATTTACTTGATTTACTTGATTTACTTGATTTACTTGATTTACTTGATTTACTTGATTTACTTGATTTACTTGATTTACTTGAATTACTTAAGTTACTTAAGTTACTTAAGTTACTTAAGTTACTTAAGTTACTTAAGTTACTTAAGTTACTTAAGTTACTTAAGTTACTTAAGTTACTTAAGTTACTTAAGTTACTTAAGTTACTTAAGTTGCTTAAGTTACTTAAGTTACTTAAGTTACTTAAGTTACTTAAGTAACTTAAGTTACTTAAGTTACTTAAGTTACTTAAGTTACTTAAGGTACTTAAGTTACTTAAGTTACTTAAGTTACTTAAGTTACTTAAGTTACTTAAGTTACTTAAGTTACTTAAGTTACTTAAGTTACTTAAGTTACTTAAGTAACTTAAGTTACCTAAGTTACTTAAGTTACTTAAGTTACTTAAGTTACTTAAGTAACTTAAGTAACTTAAGTCACTTAAGTAACTTAAGTAAATCAAGTAAATCAAGTAAATCAAGTAAATCAAGTAAATCAAGTAAATCAAGTAAATTCAGAAAATCAAGTAAATCAAGTAAATCAAGTAAATCAAGTAAATCAAGTAAATCAAGTAAATCAAATAAATCAAGTAATTCAAGTAAATCAAGTAAATCAAGTAAATCAAGTAAATCAAGTAAATCAAGTAAATCAAGTAAATCAAGTAAATTAAGTAAATTAAGTAACTTAAGTAACTTAAGTAACTTAAGTAACTTAAGTAACTTAAGTAACTTAAGTAAATTAAGTAACTTAAGTAACTTAAGTAACTTAAGTAAATTAAGTAACTTAAGTAACTAAAGTAACTAAAGTAACTTAAGTAACTTAAGTAACTTAAGTAACTTAAGTAACTTAAGTAACTTAAGTAACTTAAGTAACTTAAGTAACTTAAGTAACTTAAGTAACTTAAGTAACTTAAGTAACTTAAGTAACTTAAGTAACTTAAGTAACTTAAGTAACTTAAGTAACTTAAGTAACTTAAGTTACTTAAGTAACTTAAGTAACTTAAGTAACTTAAGTAACTTAAGTAACTTAAGTAACTTAAGTAACTTAAGTAACTTAAGTAACTTAAGTAACTTAAGAAACTTAAGTAACTTAAGTAACTTAAGTAACTTAAGTAACTTAAGAAACTTAAGAAACTTAAGTTACTTAAGTTACTTACTTTTACTTAAGTAACTTAAGTAAATTAAGTAAATTAAGTAAATAAAGTAAATAAAGTAAATTAAGTAAATTAAGTAAATTAAGTAAATTAAGTAAATTAAGTAAATTAAGTAAATTAAGTAAATCAAGTAATTCAAGTAAATCAAGTAAATCAAGTAAATTCAGAAAATCAAGTAAATCAAGTAAATCAAGTAAATCAAGTAAATCAAGTAAATCAAGTAAATCAAGTAAATCAAGTAAATCAAGTAAATCAAGTAAATCAAGTAAATCAAGTAAATCAAGTAAATTAAGTAAATTAAGTAACTTAAGTAACTTAAGTAACTTAAGTAACTTAAGTAACTTAAGTAACTTAAGTAACTTAAGTAACTTAAGTAACTTAAGTAACTTAAGTAACTTAAGTAACTTAAGTAACTTAAGTAACTTAAGTAACTTAAGTAACTTAAGTAACTTAAGTAACTTAAGTAACTTAAGTAACTTAAGTAACTTAAGTAACTTAAGTAACTTAAGTAACTTAAGTAACTTAAGTAACTTAAGTAACTTAAGTAACTTAAGTAACTTAAGTAACTTAAGTAACTTAAGTAACTTAAGTAACTTAAGTAACTTAAGTAACTTAAGTAACTTAAGTAACTTAAGTAACTTAAGTAACTTAAGTAACTTAAGTAACTTAAGTAACTTAAGTAACTTAAGTAACTTAAGTTACTTAAGTTACTTAAGTTACTTAAGTTACTTAAGTAACTTAAGTTACTTAAGTTACTTAAGTTACTTAAGTTACTTAAGTTACTTAAGTTACTTAAGTAACTTAAGTAACTTAAGTAACTTAAGTTACTTAAGTAAATCAAGTAAATCAAGTAAATCAAGTAAATCAAGTAAATCAAGTAAATTCAGAAAATCAAGTAAATCAAGTAAATCAAGTAAATCAAGTAAATCAAGTAAATCAAGTAAATCAAGTAAATCAAGTAAATCAAGTAAATCAAGTAAATCAAGTAAATCAAGTAAATCAAGTAAATTAAGTAAATCAAGTAAATCAAGTAAATCAAGTAAATCAAGTAAATCAAGTAAATTAAGTAAATTAAGTAAATTAAGTAAATTTAGTAAATTAAGTAACTTAAGTAACTTAAGTAACTTAAGTAACTTAAGTAACTTAAGTAACTTAAGTAACTTAAGTAACTTAAGTAACTTAAGTAACTTAAGTAACTTAATTAACTTAAGTAACTTAAGTAACTTAAGTAACTTAAGTAACTTAAGTAACTTAATTAACTTAAGTAACTTAAGTAACTTAAGTAACTTAAGTAACTTAAGTAACTTAAGTAACTTAAGTAACTTAAGTAACTTAAGTAACTTAAGTAACTTAAGTAACTTAAGTAACTAAAGTAACTTAAGTAACTTAAGTAACTTAAGTAACTTAAGCAACTTAAGTAACTAAAGTAACTTAAGTAACTTAAGTAACTTAAGTAACTTAAGTAACTTAAGTAACTTAAGTAACTTAAGTAACTTAAGTAACTTAAGTAAATTAAGTAAATTAAGTAAATTAAGTAAATTAAGTAAATTAAGTAAATTAAGTAAATTAAGTAAATTAAGTAAATTAAGTAAATCAAGTAAATCAAGTAAATCAAGTAAATTCAGAAAATCAAGTAAATCAAGTAAATCAAGTAAATCAAGTAAATCAAGTAAATCAAGTAAATCAAGTAAATCAAGTAAATCAAGTAAATCAAGTTAATCAAGTAAATCAAGTAAATTAAGTAAATTAAGTAACTTAAGTAACTTAAGTAACTTAAGTAACTTAAGTAACTTAAGTAACTTAAGTAACTTAAGTAACTTAAGTAACTTAAGTAACTTAAGTAACTTAAGTAACTTAAGTAACTTAAGTAACTTAAGTAACTTAAGTAACTTAAGTAACTTAAGTAACTTAAGTAACTTAAGTAACTTAAGTAACTTAAGTAACTTAAGTAACTTAAGTAACTTAAGTAACTTAAGTAACTTAAGTAACTTAAGTAACTTAAGTAACTTAAGTAACTTAAGTAACTTAAGTAACTTAAGTAACTTAAGTAACTTAAGTAACTTAAGTAACTTAAGTAACTTAAGTAACTTAAGTAACTTAAGTAACTTAAGTAACTTAAGTAACTTAAGTAACTTAAGTAACTTAAGTAACTTAAGTAACTTAAGTAACTTAAGTAACTTAAGTAACTTAAGTAAATTAAGTAAATTAAGTAAATTAAGTAAATTAAGTAAATTAAGTAAATTAAGTAAATTAAGTAAATTAAGTAAATTAAGTAAATTAAGTAAATTAAGTAAATTAAGTAAATTAAGTAAATTAAGTAAATCAAGTAAATCAAGTAAATCAAGTAAATCAAGTAAATCAAGTAAATCAAGTAAACCAAGTAAATCAAGTAAATTAAGTAAATTAAGTAACTTAAGTAACTTAAGTAAATTAAGTAACTTAAGTAACTTAAGTAACTTAAGTAAATTAAGTAACTTAAGTAACTAAAGTAACTTAAGTAACTTAAGTAACTTAAGTAACTTAAGTAACTTAAGTAACTTAAGTTACTTAAGTAACTTAAGTAACTTAAGTAACTTAAGTAACTTAAGTAACTTAAGTAACTTAAGTAACTTAAGTAACTTAAGTTACTTAAGTAACTTAAGTAACTTAAGTAACTTAAGTAACTTAAGTAACTTAAGTAACTTAAGTAACTTAAGTAACTTAAGTAACTTAAGTAACTTAAGTAACTTAAGTAACTTAAGAAACTTAAGTAACTTAAGTAACTTAAGTAACTTAAGTAACTTAAGAAACTTAAGAAACTTAAGTTACTTAAGTTACTTACTTTTACTTAAGTAACTTAAGTAAATTAAGTAAATTAAGTAAATAAAGTAAATAAAGTAAATTAAGTAAATTAAGTAAATTAAGTAAATTAAGTAAATTAAGTAAATTAAGTAAATTAAGTAAATTAAGTAAATCAAGTAAATCAAGTAAATCAAGTAAATCAAGTAAATTCAGAAAATCAAGTAAATCAAGTAAATCAAATAAATCAAGTAAATCAAGTAAATCAAGTAAATCAAGTAAATCAAGTAAATCAAGTAAATCAAGTAAATCAAGTAAATTAAGTAAATTAAGTAACTTAAGTAACTTAAGTAACTTAAGTAACTTAAGTAACTTAAGTAACTTAAGTAACTTAAGTAACTTAAGTAACTTAAGTAACTTAAGTAACTTAAGTAACTTAAGTAACTTAAGTAACTTAAGTAACTTAAGTAACTTAAGTAACTTAAGTAACTTAAGTAACTTAAGTAACTTAAGTAACTTAAGTAACTTAAGTAACTTAAGTAACTTAAGTAACTTAAGTAACTTAAGTAACTTAAGTAACTTAAGTAACTTAAGTAACTTAAGTAACTTAAGTAACTTAAGTAACTTAAGTAACTTAAGTAACTTAAGTAACTTAAGTAACTTAAGTAACTTAAGTAACTTAAGTAACTTAAGTAACTTAAGTAACTTAAGTAACTTAAGTAGCTTAAGTAACTTAAGTAACTTAAGTAACTTAAGTAGCTTAAGTAACTTAAGTTACTTAAGTTACTTAAGTAACTTAAGTAACTTAAGTAACTTAAGTAACTTAAGTTACTTAAGTTACTTAAGTTACTTAAGTTACTTAAGTTACTTAAGTAACTTAAGTAACTTAAGTTACTTAATTTACTTAATTTACTTAATTTACTTAAGTTACTTAAGTTACTTAAGTTACTTAAGTTACTTAAGTTACTTAAGTTACTTAAGTTACTTAAGTTACTTAAGTTACTTAAGTTACTTAAGTTACTTAAGTTACTTAATTTACTTAATTTACTTGATTTACTTGATTTACTTGATTTACTTGATTTACTTGATTTACTAGATTTACTTGATTTACTTGATTTACTTGATTTACTTGATTTACTTGATTTACTTGATTTACTTAATTTACTTAATTTACTTAATTTACTTAATTTACTTAATTTACTTAATTTACTTAAGTTACTTAAGTTACTTAAGTTACTTAAGTTACTTGAGTTACTTTAGTTACTTAAGTTACTTAAGTTACTTAAGTTACTTAAGTTACTTAAGTTACTTAAGTTACTTAAGTTACTTAAGTTACCTAAGTTACTTAAGTTACTTAAGTTACTTAAGTTACTTAAGTTACTTAAGTTACTTAAGTTACTTAAGTAACATAAGTTACTTAAGTTACTTAAGTTACTTAAGTTACTTAAGTTACTTAAGTTACTTAAGTTACTTAAGTTACTTAATTTACTTAATTTACTTGATTTACTTGATTTACTTGATTTACTTGATTTACTTGATTTACTTGATTTACTTGATTTACTTGATTTACTTGATTTACTTGATTTACTTGATTTACTTGAATTACTTAAGTTACTTAAGTTACTTAAGTTACTTAAGTTACTTAAGTTACTTAAGTTACTTAAGTTACTTAAGTTACTTAAGTTACTTAAGTTACTTAAGTTACTTAAGTTACTTAAGTTGCTTAAGTTACTTAAGTTACTTAAGTAACTTAAGTTACTTAAGTAACTTAAGTTACTTAAGTTACTTAAGTTACTTAAGTTACTTAAGGTACTTAAGTTACTTAAGTTACTTAAGTTACTTAAGTTACTTAAGTTACTTAAGTTACTTAAGTTACTTAAGTTACTTAAGTTACTTAAGTTACTTAAGTTACTTAAGTTACCTAAGTTACTTAAGTTACTTAAGTTACTTAAGTTACTTAAGTAACTTAAGTAACTTAAGTAACTTAAGTAACTTAAGTAACTTAAGTAACTTAAGTAAATCAAGTAAATCAAGTAAATCAAGTAAATCAAGTAAATCAAGTAAATCAAGTAAATTCAGAAAATCAAGTAAATCAAGTAAATCAAGTAAATCAAGTAAATCAAGTAAATCAAGTAAATCAAATAAATCAAGTAATTCAAATAAATCAAGTAAATCAAGTAAATCAAGTAAATCAAGTAAATCAAGTAAATCAAGTAAATTAAGTAAATTAAGTAACTTAAGTAACTTAAGTAACTTAAGTAACTTAAGTAACTTAAGTAACTTAAGTAACTTAAGTAAATTAAGTAACTTAAGTAACTTAAGTAACTTAAGTAAATTAAGTAACTTAAGTAACTAAAGTAACTAAAGTAACTTAAGTAACTTAAGTAACTTAAGTAACTTAAGTAACTTAAGTAACTTAAGTAACTTAAGTTACTTAAGTAACTTAAGTAACTTAAGTAACTTAAGTAACTTAAGTAACTTAAGTAACTTAAGTAACTTAAGTAACTTAAGTAACTTAAGTTACTTAAGTAACTTAAGTAACTTAAGTAACTTAAGTAACTTAAGTAACTTAAGTAACTTAAGTAACTTAAGTAACTTAAGTAACTTAAGAAACTTAAGTAACTTAAGTAACTTAAGTAACTTAAGTAACTTAAGAAACTTAAGAAACTTAAGTTACTTAAGTTACTTACTTTTACTTAAGTAACTTAAGTAAATTAAGTAAATTAAGTAAATAAAGTAAATAAAGTAAATTAAGTAAATTAAGTAAATTAAGTAAATTAAGTAAATTAAGTAAATTAAGTAAATTAAGTAAATCAAGTAAATCAAGTAAATCAAGTAAATCAAGTAAATTCAGAAAATCAAGTAAATCAAGTAAATCAAGTAAATCAAGTAAATCAAGTAAATCAAGTAAATCAAGTAAATCAAGTAAATCAAGTAAATCAAGTAAATCAAGTAAATCAAGTAAATCAAGTAAATCAAGTAAATTAAGTAAATTAAGTAACTTAAGTAACTTAAGTAACTTAAGTAACTTAAGTAACTTAAGTAACTTAAGTAACTTAAGTAACTTAAGTAACTTAAGTAACTTAAGTAACTTAAGTAACTTAAGTAACTTAAGTAACTTAAGTAACTTAAGTAACTTAAGTAACTTAAGTAACTTAAGTAACTTAAGTAACTTAAGTAACTTAAGTAACTTAAGTAACTTAAGTAACTTAAGTAACTTAAGTAACTTAAGTAACTTAAGTAACTTAAGTAACTTAAGTAACTTAAGTAACTTAAGTAACTTAAGTAACTTAAGTAACTTAAGTAACTTAAGTAACTTAAGTAACTTAAGTAACTTAAGTAACTTAAGTAACTTAAGTAACTTAAGTAACTTAAGTAACTTAAGTAACTTAAGTAACTTAAGTAACTTAAGTAACTTAAGTAACTTAAGTAACTTAAGTAACTTAAGTAACTTAAGTAACTTAAGTAACTTAAGTAACTTAAGTAAATTAAGTAAATTAAGTAAATTAAGTAAATTAAGTAAATTAAGTAAATTAAGTAAATTAAGTAAATTAAGTAAATTAAGTAAATTAAGTAAATTAAGTAAATTAAGTAAATTAAGTAAATTAAGTAAATTAAGAAAATCAAGTAAATCAAGTAAATCAAGTAAATCAAGTAAATCAAGTAAATCAAGTAAACCAAGTAAATCAAGTAAATTAAGTAAATTAAGTAACTTAAGTAACTTAAGTAAATTAAGTAACTTAAGTAACTTAAGTAACTTAAGTAAATTAAGTAACTTAAGTAACTAAAGTAACTTAAGTAACTTAAGTAACTTAAGTAACTTAAGTAACTTAAGTAACTTAAGTTACTTAAGTAACTTAAGTAACTTAAGTAACTTAAGTAACTTAAGTAACTTAAGTAACTTAAGTAACTTAAGTTACTTAAGTTACTTAAGTAACTTAAGTAACTTAAGTAACTTAAGTAACTTAAGTAACTTAAGTAACTTAAGTAACTTAAGTAACTTAAGTAACTTAAGTAACTTAAGTAACTTAAGAAACTTAAGTAACTTAAGTAACTTAAGTAACTTAAGTAACTTAAGAAACTTAAGAAACTTAAGTTACTTAAGTTACTTACTTTTACTTAAGTAACTTAAGTAAATTAAGTAAATTAAGTAAATAAAGTAAATAAAGTAAATTAAGTAAATTAAGTAAATTAAGTAAATTAAGTAAATTAAGTAAATTAAGTAAATTAAGTAAATTAAGTAAATCAAGTAAATCAAGTAAATCAAGTAAATCAAGTAAATTCAGAAAATCAAGTAAATCAAGTAAATCAAATAAATCAAGTAAATCAAGTAAATCAAGTAAATCAAGTAAATCAAGTAAATCAAGTAAATCAAGTAAATCAAGTAAATTAAGTAAATTAAGTAACTTAAGTAACTTAAGTAACTTAAGTAACTTAAGTAACTTAAGTAACTTAAGTAACTTAAGTAACTTAAGTAACTTAAGTAACTTAAGTAACTTAAGTAACTTAAGTAACTTAAGTAACTTAAGTAACTTAAGTAACTTAAGTAACTTAAGTAACTTAAGTAACTTAAGTAACTTAAGTAACTTAAGTAACTTAAGTAACTTAAGTAACTTAAGTAACTTAAGTAACTTAAGTAACTTAAGTAACTTAAGTAACTTAAGTAACTTAAGTAACTTAAGTAACTTAAGTAACTTAAGTAACTTAAGTAACTTAAGTAACTTAAGTAACTTAAGTAACTTAAGTAACTTAAGTAACTTAAGTAACTTAAGTAACTTAAGTAACTTAAGTAACTTAAGTAACTTAAGTAACTTAAGTAACTTAAGTAACTTAAGTAACTTAAGTAACTTAAGTGACTTAAGTAACTTAAGTTACTTAAGTTACTTAAGTTTCTTAAGTTACTTAAGTCACTTAAGTTACTTAAGTTACTTAAGTTACTTAAGTTACTTAAGTAACTTAAGTAACTTAAGTAACTTAAGTAAATTAAGTTACTTAATTTACTTAATTTACTTAATTTACTTAAGTTACTTAAGTTACTTAAGTTACTTAAGTTACTTAAGTTACTTAAGTTACTTAAGTTACTTAAGTTACTTAAGTTACTTAAGTTACTTAAGTTACTTAAGTTACTTAATTTACTTAATTTACTTGATTTACTTGATTTACTTGATTTACTTGATTTACTTGATTTACTAGATTTACTTGATTTACTTGATTTACTTGATTTACTTGATTTACTTGATTTACTTGATTTACTTAATTTACTTAATTTACTTAATTTACTTAATTTACTTAATTTACTTAATTTACTTAAGTTACTTAAGTTACTTAAGTTACTTAAGTTACTTAAGTTACTTGAGTTACTTTAGTTACTTAAGTTACTTAAGTTACTTAAGTTACTTAAGTTACTTAAGTTACTTAAGTTACTTAAGTTACTTAAGTTACCTAAGTTACTTAAGTTACTTAAGTTACTTAAGTTACTTAAGTTACTTAAGTTACTTAAGTTACTTAAGTAACATAAGTTACTTAAGTTACTTAAGTTACTTAAGTTACTTAAGTTACTTAAGTTACTTAAGTTACTTAAGTTACTTAAGTTACTTAATTTACTTAATTTACTTGATTTACTTGATTTACTTGATTTACTTGATTTACTTGATTTACTTGATTTACTTGATTTACTTGATTTACTTGATTTACTTGATTTACTTGATTTACTTGAATTACTTAAGTTACTTAAGTTACTTAAGTTACTTAAGTTACTTAAGTTACTTAAGTTACTTAAGTTACTTAAGTTACTTAAGTTACTTAAGTTACTTAAGTTACTTAAGTTACTTAAGTTGCTTAAGTTACTTAAGTTACTTAAGTAACTTAAGTTACTTAAGTAACTTAAGTTACTTAAGTTACTTAAGTTACTTAAGTTACTTAAGGTACTTAAGTTACTTAAGTTACTTAAGTTACTTAAGTTACTTAAGTTACTTAAGTTACTTAAGTTACTTAAGTTACTTAAGTTACTTAAGTTACTTAAGTAACTTAAGTTACCTAAGTTACTTAAGTTACTTAAGTTACTTAAGTTACTTAAGTAACTTAAGTAACTTAAGTAACTTAAGTAACTTAAGTAACTTAAGTAACTTAAGTAAATCAAGTAAATCAAGTAAATCAAGTAAATCAAGTAAATCAAGTAAATCAAGTAAATCAAGTAAATTCAGAAAATCAAGTAAATCAAGTAAATCAAGTAAATCAAGTAAATCAAGTAAATCAAGTAAATCAAATAAATCAAGTAATTCAAATAAATCAAGTAAATCAAGTAAATCAAGTAAATCAAGTAAATCAAGTAAATCAAGTAAATTAAGTAAATTAAGTAACTTAAGTAACTTAAGTAACTTAAGTAACTTAAGTAACTTAAGTAACTTAAGTAACTTAAGTAAATTAAGTAACTTAAGTAACTTAAGTAACTTAAGTAAATTAAGTAACTTAAGTAACTAAAGTAACTAAAGTAACTTAAGTAACTTAAGTAACTTAAGTAACTTAAGTAACTTAAGTAACTTAAGTAACTTAAGTTACTTAAGTAACTTAAGTAACTTAAGTAACTTAAGTAACTTAAGTAACTTAAGTAACTTAAGTAACTTAAGTAACTTAAGTAACTTAAGTTACTTAAGTAACTTAAGTAACTTAAGTAACTTAAGTAACTTAAGTAACTTAAGTAACTTAAGTAACTTAAGTAACTTAAGTAACTTAAGAAACTTAAGTAACTTAAGTAACTTAAGTAACTTAAGTAACTTAAGAAACTTAAGAAACTTAAGTTACTTAAGTTACTTACTTTTACTTAAGTAACTTAAGTAAATTAAGTAAATTAAGTAAATAAAGTAAATAAAGTAAATTAAGTAAATTAAGTAAATTAAGTAAATTAAGTAAATTAAGTAAATTAAGTAAATTAAGTAAATCAAGTAAATCAAGTAAATCAAGTAAATCAAGTAAATCAAGTAAATCAAGTAAATCAAGTAAATCAAGTAAATCAAGTAAATCAAGTAAATCAAGTAAATCAAGTAAATCAAGTAAATCAAGTAAATCAAGTAAATCAAGTAAATCAAGTAAATCAAGTAAATCAAGTAAATCAAGTAAATTAAGTAAATTAAGTAACTTAAGTAACTTAAGTAACTTAAGTAACTTAAGTAACTTAAGTAACTTAAGTAACTTAAGTAACTTAAGTAACTTAAGTAACTTAAGTAACTTAAGTAACTTAAGTAACTTAAGTAACTTAAGTAACTTAAGTAACTTAAGTAACTTAAGTAACTTAAGTAACTTAAGTAACTTAAGTAACTTAAGTAACTTAAGTAACTTAAGTAACTTAAGTAACTTAAGTAACTTAAGTAACTTAAGTAACTTAAGTAACTTAAGTAACTTAAGTAACTTAAGTAACTTAAGTAACTTAAGTAACTTAAGTAACTTAAGTAACTTAAGTAACTTAAGTAACTTAAGTAACTTAAGTAACTTAAGTAACTTAAGTAACTTAAGTAACTTAAGTAACTTAAGTAGCTTAAGTAACTTAAGTAACTTAAGTAACTTAAGTAGCTTAAGTAACTTAAGTTACTTAAGTTACTTAAGTTACTTAAGTTACTTAAGTAACTTAAGTTACTTAAGTTACTTAAGTTACTTAAGTTACTTAAGTTACTTAAGTAACTTAAGTAACTTAAGTAACTTAAGTTACTTAAGTAAATCAAGTAAATCAAGTAAATCAAGTAAATCAAGTAAATCAAGTAAATTCAGAAAATCAAGTAAATCAAGTAAATCAAGTAAATCAAGTAAATCAAGTAAATCAAGTAAATCAAGTAAATCAAGTAAATCAAGTAAATCAAGTAAATCAAGTAAATCAAGTAAATCAAGTAAATCAAGTAAATCAAGTAAATCAAGTAAATCAAGTAAATTAAGTAAATCAAGTAAATCAAGTAAATCAAGTAAATCAAGTAAATCAAGTAAATTAAGTAAATTAAGTAAATTAAGTAAATTTAGTAAATTAAGTAACTTAAGTAACTTAAGTAACTTAAGTAACTTAAGTAACTTAAGTAACTTAAGTAACTTAAGTAACTTAAGTAACTTAAGTAACTTAAGTAACTTAATTAACTTAAGTAACTTAAGTAACTTAAGTAACTTAAGTAACTTAAGTAACTTAATTAACTTAAGTAACTTAAGTAACTTAAGTAACTTAAGTAACTTAATTAACTTAAGTAACTTAAGTAACTTAAGTAACTTAAGTAACTTAAGTAACTTAAGTAACTTAAGTAACTTAAGTAACTTAAGTAACTTAAGTAACTTAAGTAACTTAAGTAACTTAAGTAACTAAAGTAACTTAAGTAACTTAAGTAACTTAAGTAACTTAAGCAACTTAAGTAACTAAAGTAACTTAAGTAACTTAAGTAACTTAAGTAACTTAAGTAACTTAAGTAACTTAAGTAACTTAAGTAAATTAAGTAAATTAAGTAAATTAAGTAAATTAAGTAAATTAAGTAAATTAAGTAAATTAAGTAAATTAAGTAAATCAAGTAAATCAAGTAAATCAAGTAAATCAAGTAAATTCAGAAAATCAAGTAAATCAAGTAAATCAAGTAAATCAAGTAAATCAAGTAAATCAAGTAAATCAAGTAAATCAAGTAAATCAAGTAAATCAAGTAAATCAAGTAAATCAAGTAAATCAAGTTAATCAAGTAAATCAAGTAAATTAAGTAAATTAAGTAACTTAAGTAACTTAAGTAACTTAAGTAACTTAAGTAACTTAAGTAACTTAAGTAACTTAAGTAACTTAAGTAACTTAAGTAACTTAAGTAACTTAAGTAACTTAAGTAACTTAAGTAACTTAAGTAACTTAAGTAACTTAAGTAACTTAAGTAACTTAAGTAACTTAAGTAACTTAAGTAACTTAAGTAACTTAAGTAACTTAAGTAACTTAAGTAACTTAAGTAACTTAAGTAACTTAAGTAACTTAAGTAACTTAAGTAACTTAAGTAACTTAAGTAACTTAAGTAACTTAAGTAACTTAAGTAACTTAAGTAACTTAAGTAACTTAAGTAACTTAAGTAACTTAAGTAACTTAAGTAACTTAAGTAACTTAAGTAACTTAAGTAACTTAAGTAACTTAAGTAACTTAAGTAACTTAAGTAACTTAAGTAACTTAAGTAACTTAAGTAACTTAAGTAACTTAAGTAACTTAAGTAACTTAAGTAACTTAAGTAACTTAAGTAACTTAAGTAACTTAAGTAACTTAAGTAACTTAAGTAACTTAAGTAACTTAAGTAACTTAAGCAACTTAAGTAACTTAAGTAAATTAAGTAAATTAAGTAAATTAA
This sequence comes from Nebria brevicollis, assembly GCA_944738965.1. Taxonomy (NCBI): domain Eukaryota; kingdom Metazoa; phylum Arthropoda; class Insecta; order Coleoptera; family Carabidae; genus Nebria; species Nebria brevicollis. The sequence goes on from CALYJB010000151.1 coordinate 203,159, forward strand.
GTAAATTAAGTAAATTAAGTAAATTAAGTAAATTAAGTAAATTAAGTAAATTAAGTAAATTAAGTAAATTAAGTAAATTAAGTAAATTAAGTAAATTAAGTAAATTAAGTAAATTAAGTAAATTAAGTAAATTAAGAAAATCAAGTAAATCAAGTAAATCAAGTAAATCAAGTAAATCAAGTAAATCAAGTAAATCAAGTAAACCAAGTAAATCAAGTAAATTAAGTAAATTAAGTAACTTAAGTAACTTAAGTAAATTAAGTAACTTAAGTAACTTAAGTAACTTAAGTAAATTAAGTAACTTAAGTAACTAAAGTAACTTAAGTAACTTAAGTAACTTAAGTAACTTAAGTAACTTAAGTAACTTAAGTTACTTAAGTAACTTAAGTAACTTAAGTAACTTAAGTAACTTAAGTAACTTAAGTAACTTAAGTAACTTAAGTAACTTAAGTTACTTAAGTAACTTAAGTAACTTAAGTAACTTAAGTAACTTAAGTAACTTAAGTAACTTAAGTAACTTAAGTAACTTAAGTAACTTAAGTAACTTAAGAAACTTAAGTAACTTAAGTAACTTAAGTAACTTAAGTAACTTAAGAAACTTAAGAAACTTAAGTTACTTAAGTTACTTACTTTTACTTAAGTAACTTAAGTAAATTAAGTAAATTAAGTAAATAAAGTAAATAAAGTAAATAAAGTAAATTAAGTAAATTAAGTAAATTAAGTAAATTAAGTAAATTAAGTAAATTAAGTAAATTAAGTAAATCAAGTAAATCAAGTAAATCAAGTAAATCAAGTAAATTCAGAAAATCAAGTAAATCAAGTAAATCAAATAAATCAAGTAAATCAAGTAAATCAAGTAAATCAAGTAAATCAAGTAAATCAAGTAAATCAAGTAAATTAAGTAAATTAAGTAACTTAAGTAACTTAAGTAACTTAAGTAACTTAAGTAACTTAAGTAACTTAAGTAACTTAAGTAACTTAAGTAACTTAAGTAACTTAAGTAACTTAAGTAACTTAAGTAACTTAAGTAACTTAAGTAACTTAAGTAACTTAAGTAACTTAAGTAACTTAAGTAACTTAAGTAACTTAAGTAACTTAAGTAACTTAAGTAACTTAAGTAACTTAAGTAACTTAAGTAACTTAAGTAACTTAAGTAACTTAAGTAACTTAAGTAACTTAAGTAACTTAAGTAACTTAAGTAACTTAAGTAACTTAAGTAACTTAAGTAACTTAAGTAACTTAAGTAACTTAAGTAACTTAAGTAACTTAAGTAACTTAAGTAACTTAAGTAACTTAAGTAGCTTAAGTAACTTTAGTAACTTAAGTAACTTAAGTAGCTTAAGTAACTTAAGTTACTTAAGTTACTTAAGTTTCTTAAGTTACTTAAGTAACTTAAGTAACTTAAGTTACTTAAGTTACTTAAGTTACTTAAGTTACTTAAGTTACTTAAGTAACTTAAGTAACTTAAGTAACTTAAGTAACTTAAGAAAATCAAGTAAATCAAGTAAATCAAGTAAATCAAGTAAATCAAGTAAATCAAGTAAATTCAGAAAATCAAGTAAATCAAGTAAATCAAGTAAATCAAGTAAATCAAGTAAATCAAGTAAATCAAGTAAATCAAGTAAATCAAGTAAATCAAGTAAATCAAGTAAATCAAGTAAATCAAGTAAATCAAGTAAATCAAGTAAATCAAGTAAACCAAGTAAATCAAGTAAATTAAGTAAATTAAGTAACTTAAGTAACTTAAGTAACTTAAGTAACTTAAGTAACTTAAGTAACTTAAGTAACTTAAGTAACTTAAGTGACTTAAGTAACTTAAGTAACTTAAGTAACTTAAGTAACTTAAGTAACTTAAGTAACTTAAGTAACTTAAGTAACTTAAGTAACTTAAGTAACTTAAGTAACTTAAGTAACTTAAGTAACTTAAGTTACTTAAGTAACTTAAGAAACTTAAGTAACTTAAGTAACTTAAGTAACTTAAGTAACTTAAGTAACTTAAGTAACTTAAGTAACTTAAGTAACTTAAGTAACTTAAGTAACTTAAGTAACTTAAGTAACTTAAGTAACTTAAGTAACTTAAGTAACTTAAGTAACTTAAGTAACTTAAGTAACTTAAGTAACTTAAGAAACTTAAGAAACTTAAGTTACTTAAGTTACTTACTTTTACTTAAGTAACTTAAGTAAATTAAGTAAATAAAGTAAATAAAGTAAATTAAGTAAATTAAGTAAATTAAGTAAATTAAGTAAATTAAGTAAATTAAGTAAATTAAGTAAATCAAGTAAATCAAGTAAATCAAGTAAATCAAGTAAATTCAGAAAATCAAGTAAATCAAGTAAATCAAGTAAATCAAGTAAATCAAGTAAATCAAGTAAATCAAGTAAATCAAGTAAATCAAGTAAATCAAGTAAATCAAGTAAATCAAGTAAATTAAGTAAATTAAGTAACTTAAGTAACTTAAGTAACTTAAGTAACTTAAGTAACTTAAGTAACTTAAGTAACTTAAGTAACTTAAGTAACTTAAGTAACTTAAGTAACTTAAGTAACTTAAGTAACTTAAGTAACTTAAGTAACTTAAGTAACTTAAGTAACTTAAGTAACTTAAGTAACTTAAGTAACTTAAGTAACTTAAGTAACTTAAGTAACTTAAGTAACTTAAGTAACTTAAGTAACTTAAGTAACTTAAGTAACTTAAGTAACTTAAGTAACTTAAGTAACTTAAGTAACTTAAGTAACTTAAGTAACTTAAGTAACTTAAGTAACTTAAGTAACTTAAGTAACTTAAGTAACTTAAGTAACTTAAGTAACTTAAGTAACTTAAGTAAATTAAGTAAATTAAGTAAATTAAGTAAATTAAGTAAATTAAGTAAATTAAGTAAATTAAGTAAATTAAGTAAATTAAGTAAATTAAGTAAATTAAGTAAATTAAGTATATTAAGAAAATCAAGTAAATCAAGTAAATCAAGTAAATCAAGTAAATCAAGTAAATCAAGTAAATCAAGTAAACCAAGTAAATCAAGTAAATTAAGTAAATTAAGTAACTTAAGTAACTTAAGTAAATTAAGTAACTTAAGTAACTTAAGTAACTTAAGTAAATTAAGTAACTTAAGTTACTTAAGCTACTTAAGTTACTTAAGTTACTTAAGTTACTTAAGCTACTTAAGTTACTTAAGTTACTTAAGTTACTTAAGTTACTTAAGTTACTTAAGTTACTTAAGTTACTTAAGTTACTTAAGTTACTTAAGTTACTTAAGTTACTTAAGTTACTTAAGTTACTTAAGTTACTTAAGTTACTTAAGTTACTTAAGTTACTTAAGTTACTTAAGTTACTTAAGTTACTTAAGTTACTTAAGTTACTTAAGTTACTTAAGTTACTTAAGTTACTTAAGTTACTTAAGTTACTTAAGTTACTTAAGTTACTTAAGTTACTTAAGTTACTTAAGTTACTTAAGTTACTTAAGTTACTTAAGTTACTTAAGTTACTTAAGTTACTTAAGTTACTTAAGTTACTTAAGTTACTTAAGTTACTTAAGTTACTTAAGTTACTTAAGTTTCTTAAGTTACTTAAGTTACTTAAGTTACTTAAGTTACTTAAGTTACTTAAGTTACTTAAGTTACTTAAGTTACTTAAGTTACTTAAGTTACTTAATTTACTTAATTTACTTGATTTACTTGATTTACTTGATTTACTTGATTTACTTGATTTACTTGATTTACTTGATTTACTTGATTTACTTGATTTACTTGATTTATTTGATTTACTTGATTTACTTGATTTTCTGAATTTACTTGATTTACTTGATTTACTTGATTTACTTGATTTACTTAATTTACTTAATTTACTTAATTTACTTAATTTACTTAATTTACTTAATTTACTTAATTTACTTAATTTACTTTATTTACTTAATTTACTTAATTTACTTAAGTTACTTAAGTAAAAGTAAGTAACTTAAGTAACTTAAGTTTCTTAAGTTTCTTAAGTTACTTAAGTTACTTAAGTTACTTAAGTTACTTAAGTTTCTTAAGTTACTTAAGTTACTTAAGTTACTTAAGTAACTAAAGTAACTTAAGTAACTTAAGTAACTTAAGTAACTTAAGTAACTTAAGTAACTTAAGTTACTTAAGTAACTTAAGTAACTTAAGTAACTTAAGTAACTTAAGTAACTTAAGTAACTTAAGTAACTTAAGTAACTTAAGTAACTTAAGTAACTTAAGTAACTTAAGTAACTTAAGTAACTTAAGTAACTTAAGTAACTTAAGTAACTTAAGTAACTTAAGTAACTTAAGTAACTTAAGTAACTTAAGTAACTTAAGTAACTTAAGTAACTTAAGTAACTTAAGTAACTTAAGTAACTTAAGTAACTTAAGTAACTTAAGAAACTTAAGTAACTTAAGTAACTTAAGTAACTTAAGTAACTTAAGAAACTTAAGAAACTTAAGTTACTTAAGTTACTTACTTTTACTTAAGTAACTTAAGTAAATTAAGTAAATTAAGTAAATAAAGTAAATTAAGTAAATTAAGTAAATTAAGTAAATTAAGTAAATTAAGTAAATTAAGTAAATTAAGTAAATCAAGTAAATCAAGTAAATCAAGTAAATCAAGTAAATTCAGAAAATCAAGTAAATCAAGTAAATCAAATAAATCAAGTAAATCAAGTAAATCAAGTAAATCAAGTAAATCAAGTAAATCAAGTAAATCAAGTAAATCAAGTAAATCAAGTAAATCAAGTAAATCAAGTAAATTAAGTAAATTAAGTAACTTAAGTAACTTAAGTAACTTAAGTAACTTAAGTAACTTAAGTAACTTAAGTAACTTAAGTAACTTAAGTAACTTAAGTAACTTAAGTAACTTAAGTAACTTAAGAAACTTAAGTAACTTAAGTAACTTAAGTAACTTAAGTAACTTAAGTAACTTAAGTAACTTAAGTAACTTAAGTAACTTAAGTAACTTAAGTAACTTAAGTAACTTAAGTAACTTAAGTAACTTAAGTAACTTAAGTAACTTAAGTAACTTAAGTAACTTAAGTAACTTAAGTAACTTAAGTAACTTAAGTAACTTAAGTAACTTAAGTAACTTAAGTAACTTAAGTAACTTAAGTAACTTAAGTAACTTAAGTAACTTAAGTAACTTAAGTAACTTAAGTAACTTAAGTAACTTAAGTAACTTAAGTAACTTAAGTAACTTAAGTAACTTAAGTAACTTAAGTAACTTAAGTAACTTAAGTAACTTAAGTAACTTAAGTAACTTAAGTAACTTAAGTAGCTTAAGTAACTTAAGTAACTTAAGTAACTTAAGTAGCTTAAGTAACTTAAGTTACTTAAGTTACTTAAGTTACTTAAGTTACTTAAGTAACTTAAGTTACTTAAGTTACTTAAGTTACTTAAGTTACTTAAGTTACTTAAGTTACTTAAGTAACTTAAGTAACTTAAGTAACTTAAGTAACTTAAGTAACTTAAGTAACTTAAGTAAATCAAGTAAATCAAGTAAATCAAGTAAATCAAGTAAATCAAGTAAATTCAGAAAATCAAGTAAATCAAGTAAATCAAGTAAATCAAGTAAATCAAGGAAATCAAGTAAATCAAGTAAATCAAGTAAATCAAGTAAATCAAGTAAATCAAGTAAATCAAGTAAATCAAGTAAATCAAGTAAATCAAGTAAATCAAGTAAATCAAGTAAATCAAGTAAATCAAGTAAATCAAGTAAATCAAGTAAATCAAGTAAATCAAGTAAATCAAGTAAATCAAGTAAATCAAGTAAATTAAGTAAATCAAGTAAATCAAGTAAATCAAGTAAATCAAGTAAATCAAGTAAATTAAGTAAATTAAGTAAATTAAGTAAATTTAGTAAATTAAGTAACTTAAGTAACTTAAGTAACTTAAGTAACTTAAGTAACTTAAGTAACTTAAGTAACTTAAGTAACTTAAGTAACTTAATTAACTTAAGTAACTTAAGTAACTTAAGTAACTTAAGTAACTTAAGTAACTTAAGTAACTTAAGTAACTTAAGTAACTTAAGAAACTTAAGAAACTTAAGTTACTTAAGTTACTTACTTTTACTTAAGTAACTTAAGTAAATTAAGTAAATTAAGTAAATAAAGTAAATAAAGTAAATTAAGTAAATTAAGTAAATTAAGTAAATTAAGTAAATTAAGTAAATTAAGTAAATTAAGTAAATTAAGTAAATCAAGTAAATCAAGTAAATCAAGTAAATCAAGTAAATTCAGAAAATCAAGTAAATCAAGTAAATCAAATAAATCAAGTAAATCAAGTAAATCAAGTAAATCAAGTAAATCAAGTAAATCAAGTAAATCAAGTAAATTAAGTAAATTAAGTAACTTAAGTAACTTAAGTAACTTAAGTAACTTAAGTAACTTAAGTAACTTAAGTAACTTAAGTAACTTAAGTAACTTAAGTAACTTAAGTAACTTAAGTAACTTAAGTAACTTAAGTAACTTAAGTAACTTAAGTAACTTAAGTAACTTAAGTAACTTAAGTAACTTAAGTAACTTAAGTAACTTAAGTAACTTAAGTAACTTAAGTAACTTAAGTAACTTAAGTAACTTAAGTAACTTAAGTAACTTAAGTAACTTAAGTAACTTAAGTAACTTAAGTAACTTAAGTAACTTAAGTAACTTAAGTAACTTAAGTAACTTAAGTAACTTAAGTAACTTAAGTAACTTAAGTAACTTAAGTAACTTAAGTAACTTAAGTAACTTAAGTAACTTAAGTAGCTTAAGTAACTTTAGTAACTTAAGTAACTTAAGTAGCTTAAGTAACTTAAGTTACTTAAGTTACTTAAGTTACTTAAGTTACTTAAGTTACTTAAGTTACTTAAGTTACTTAAGTTACTTAAGTTACTTAAGTTACTTAAGTTACTTAAGTTACTTAAGTAACTTAAGTAACTTAAGTAACTTAAGAAAATCAAGTAAATCAAGTAAATCAAGTAAATCAAGTAAATCAAGTAAATCAAGTAAATTCAGAAAATCAAGTAAATCAAGTAAATCAAGTAAATCAAGTAAATCAAGTAAATCAAATAAATCAAGTAAATCAAGTAAATCAAGTAAATCAAGTAAATCAAGTAAATCAAGTAAATCAAGTAAATCAAGTAAATCAAGTAAATCAAGTAAACCAAGTAAATCAAGTAAATTAAGTAAATTAAGTAACTTAAGTAACTTAAGTAACTTAAGTAACTTAAGTAACTTAAGTAACTTAAGTAACTTAAGTAACTTAAGTGACTTAAGTAACTTAAGTAACTTAAGTAACTTAAGTAACTTAAGTAACTTAAGTAACTTAAGTAACTTAAGTAACTTAAGTAATTTAAGTAACTTAAGTAACTTAAGTAACTTAAGTAACTTAAGTTACTTAAGTAACTTAAGAAAATTAAGTAACTTAAGTAACTTAAGTAACTTAAGTAACTTAAGTAACTTAAGTAACTTAAGTAACTTAAGTAACTTAAGTAACTTAAGTAACTTAAGTAACTTAAGTAACTTAAGTAACTTAAGTAACTTAAGTAACTTAAGTAACTTAAGTAACTTAAGAAACTTAAGAAACTTAAGTTACTTAAGTTACTTACTTTTACTTAAGTAACTTAAGTAAATTAAGTAAATAAAGTAAATAAAGTAAATTAAGTAAATTAAGTAAATTAAGTAAATTAAGTAAATTAAGTAAATTAAGTAAATTAAGTAAATCAAGTAAATCAAGTAAATCAAGTAAATCAAGTAAATTCAGAAAATCAAGTAAATCAAGTAAATCAAGTAAATCAAGTAAATCAAGTAAATCAAGTAAATCAAGTAAATCAAGTAAATCAAGTAAATCAAGTAAATCAAGTAAATCAAGTAAATTAAGTAAATTAAGTAACTTAAGTAACTTAAGTAACTTAAGTAACTTAAGTAACTTAAGTAACTTAAGTAACTTAAGTAACTTAAGTAACTTAAGTAACTTAAGTAACTTAAGTAACTTAAGTAACTTAAGTAACTTAAGTAACTTAAGTAACTTAAGTAACTTAAGTAACTTAAGTAACTTAAGTAACTTAAGTAACTTAAGTAACTTAAGTAACTTAAGTAACTTAAGTAACTTAAGTAACTTAAGTAACTTAAGTAACTTAAGTAACTTAAGTAACTTAAGTAACTTAAGTAACTTAAGTAACTTAAGTAACTTAAGTAACTTAAGTAACTTAAGTAACTTAAGTAACTTAAGTAACTTAAGTAACTTAAGTAACTTAAGTAACTTAAGTAACTTAAGTAACTTAAGTAACTTAAGTAACTTAAGTAACTTAAGTAAATTAAGTAAATTAAGTAAATTAAGTAAATTAAGTAAATTAAGTAAATTAAGTAAATTAAGTAAATTAAGTAAATTAAGTAAATTAAGTAAATTAAGTAAATTAAGTAAATTAAGTAAATTAAGTATATTAAGAAAATCAAGTAAATCAAGTAAATCAAGTAAATCAAGTAAATCAAGTAAATCAAGTAAATCAAGTAAACCAAGTAAATCAAGTAAATTAAGTAAATTAAGTAACTTAAGTAACTTAAGTAAATTAAGTAACTTAAGTAACTTAAGTAACTTAAGTAAATTAAGTAACTTAAGTAACTAAAGTAACTTAAGTAACTTAAGTAACTTAAGTAACTTAAGTAACTTAAGTAACTTAAGTTACTTAAGTAACTTAAGTAACTTAAGTAACTTAAGTAACTTAAGTAACTTAAGTAACTTAAGTAACTTAAGTAACTTAAGTAACTTAAGTAACTTAAGTAACTTAAGTAACTTAAGTAACTTAAGTAACTTAAGTAACTTAAGTAACTTAAGTAACTTAAGTAACTTAAGTAACTTAAGTAACTTAAGTAACTTAAGTAACTTAAGTAACTTAAGTAACTTAAGTAACTTAAGTAACTTAAGTAACTTAAGTAACTTAAGTAACTTAAGAAACTTAAGTAACTTAAGTAACTTAAGTAACTTAAGTAACTTAAGAAACTTAAGAAACTTAAGTTACTTAAGTTACTTACTTTTACTTAAGTAACTTAAGTAAATTAAGTAAATTAAGTAAATAAAGTAAATTAAGTAAATTAAGTAAATTAAGTAAATTAAGTAAATTAAGTAAATTAAGTAAATTAAGTAAATCAAGTAAATCAAGTAAATCAAGTAAATCAAGTAAATTCAGAAAATCAAGTAAATCAAGTAAATCAAATAAATCAAGTAAATCAAGTAAATCAAGTAAATCAAGTAAATCAAGTAAATCAAGTAAATCAAGTAAATCAAGTAAATCAAGTAAATCAAGTAAATTAAGTAAATTAAGTAACTTAAGTAACTTAAGTAACTTAAGTAACTTAAGTAACTTAAGTTACTTAAGTAACTTAAGTAACTTAAGTAACTTAAGTAACTTAAGAAACTTAAGTAACTTAAGTAACTTAAGTAACTTAAGTAACTTAAGAAACTTAAGAAACTTAAGTAACTTAAGTAACTAAAGTAACTTAAGTAACTTAAGTAACTTAAGTAACTTAAGTAACTTAAGTAACTTAAGTAACTTAAGTAACTTAAGTAACTTAAGTAACTTAAGTAACTTAAGTAACTTAAGTAACTTAAGTAACTTAAGTAACTTAAGTAACTTAAGTAACTTAAGTAACTTAAGTAACTTAAGTAACTTAAGTAACTTAAGTAACTTAAGTAACTTAAGTAACTTAAGTAACTTAAGTAACTTAAGTAACTTAAGTAACTTAAGTAACTTAAGTAACTTAAGTAACTTAAGTAACTTAAGTAACTTAAGTAACTTAAGTAACTTAAGTAACTTAAGTAACTTAAGTAACTTAAGTAGCTTAAGTAACTTAAGTAACTTAAGTAACTTAAGTAACTTAAGTAACTTAAGTTACTTAAGTTACTTAAGTTACTTAAGTTACTTAAGTTACTTAAGTTACTTAAGTTACTTAAGTTACTTAAGTTACTTAAGTTACTTAAGTTACTTAAGTAACTTAAGTAACTTAAGTAACTTAAGTAACTTAAGTAACTTAAGTAACTTAAGTAAATCAAGTAAATCAAGTAAATCAAGTAAATCAAGTAAATCAAGTAAATTCAGAAAATCAAGTAAATCAAGTAAATCAAGTAAATCAAGTAAATCAAGGAAATCAAGTAAATCAAGTAAATCAAGTAAATCAAGTAAATCAAGTAAATCAAGTAAATCAAGTAAATCAAGTAAATCAAGTAAATCAAGTAAATCAAGTAAATCAAGTAAATCAAGTAAATCAAGTAAATCAAGTAAATCAAGTAAATCAAGTAAATCAAGTAAATCAAGTAAATCAAGTAAATCAAGTAAATCAAGTAAATTAAGTAAATCAAGTAAATCAAGTAAATCAAGTAAATCAAGTAAATCAAGTAAATTAAGTAAATTAAGTAAATTAAGTAAATTTAGTAAATTAAGTAACTTAAGTAACTTAAGTAACTTAAGTAACTTAAGTAACTTAAGTAACTTAAGTAACTTAAGTAACTTAAGTAACTTAATTAACTTAAGTAACTTAAGTAACTTAAGTAACTTAAGTAACTTAAGTAACTTAAGTAACTTAAGTAACTTAAGTAACTTAAGTAACTTAAGAAACTTAAGAAACTTAAGTTACTTAAGTTACTTACTTTTACTTAAGTAACTTAAGTAAATTAAGTAAATTAAGTAAATCAAGTAAATAAAGTAAATTAAGTAAATTAAGTAAATTAAGTAAATTAAGTAAATTAAGTAAATTAAGTAAATTAAGTAAATTAAGTAAATCAAGTAAATCAAGTAAATCAAGTAAATCAAGTAAATTCAGTAAATCAAGTAAATCAAGTAAATCAAGTAAATCAAGTAAATCAAGTAAATCAAGTAAATCAAGTAAATCAAGTAAATCAAGTAAACCAAGTAAATCAAGTAAATTAAGTAAATTAAGTAACTTAAGTAACTTAAGTAACTTAAGTAACTTAAGTAACTTAAGTAACTTAAGTAACTTAAGTAACTTAAGTAACTTAAGTAACTTAAGTAACTTAAGTAACTTAAGTAACTTAAGTAACTTAAGTAACTTAAGTAACTTAAGAAACTTAAGAAACTTAAGTTACTTAAGTTACTTACTTTTACTTAAGTAACTTAAGTAAATTAAGTAAATTAAGTAAATAAAGTAAATAAAGTAAATAAAGTAAATTAAGTAAATTAAGTAAATTAAGTAAATTAAGTAAATTAAGTAAATTAAGTAAATTAAGTAAATTAAGTAAATCAAGTAAATCAAGTAAATCAAGTAAATCAAGTAAATTCAGTAAATCAAGTAAATCAAGTAAATCAAGTAAATCAAGTAAATCAAGTAAATCAAGTAAATCAAGTAAATCAAGTAAATCAAGTAAATCAAGTAAATCAAGTAAATTAAGTAAATTAAGTAACTTAAGTAACTTAAGTAACTTAAGTAACTTAAGTAACTTAAGTAACTTAAGTAACTTAAGTAACTTAAGTAACTTAAGTAACTTAAGTAACTTAAGTAACTTAAGTAACTTAAGTAACTTAAGTAACTTAAGTAACTTAAGTAACTTAAGTAACTTAAGTAACTTAAGTAACTTAAGTAACTTAAGTAACTTAAGTAACTTAAGTAACTTAAGTAACTTAAGTAACTTAAGTAACTTAAGTAACTTAAGTAACTTAAGTAACTTAAGTAACTTAAGTAACTTAAGTAACTTAAGTAACTTAAGTAACTTAAGTAACTTAAGTAACTTAAGTAACTTAAGTAACTTAAGTAACTTAAGTAACTTAAGTAACTTAAGTAACTTAAGTAACTTAAGTAACTTAAGTAACTTAAGTAACTTAAGTAACTTAAGTAACTTAAGTAACTTAAGTAACTTAAGTAACTTAAGTAACTTAAGTAGCTTAAGTAACTTAAGTAACTTAAGTAACTTAAGTAGCTTAAGTAACTTAAGTAACTTAAGTAAATTAAGTAAATTAAGTAAATTAAGTAAATTAAGTAAATTAAGTAAATCAAGTAAATCAAGTAAATCAAGTAAATCAAGTAAATCAAGTAAATCAAGTAAATCAAGTAAATCAAGTAAATCAAGTAAATCAAGTAAATCAAGTAAATCAAGTAAATTCAGTAAATCAAGTAAATCAAGTAAATCAAGTAAATCAAGTAAATCAAGTAAATCAAGTAAATCAAGTAAATCAAGTAAATCAAGTAAATCAAGTAAATCAATTAAATCAAGTAAATCAAGTAAATCAAGTAAATCAAGTAAATCAAGTTAATCTAGTAAATCAAGTAAATCAAGTAAATCAAGTAAATCAAGTAAATCAAGTAAATTAAGTAACTTAAGTAACTTAAGTAACTTTAGTAACTTAAGTAACTTAAGTAACTTAAGTAACTTAAGTAACTTAAGTAACTTAAGTAACTTAAGTAACTTAAGTAACTTAAGTAAATCAAGTAAATCAAGTAAAATAAGTAACTTAAGTAACTTAAGTAACTTAAGTAACTTAAGTAACTTAAGTAACTTAAGTAACTTAAGTAACTTAAGTAACTTAAGTAACTTAAGTAACTTAAGTAATTCAAGTAAATCAAGTAAATCAAGTAAATCAAGTAAATCAAGTAAATCAAGTAAATCAAGTAAATCAAGTAAATCAAGTAAATTAAGTTAATTAAGTAACATAAGTAACTTAAGTAACTTAAGTAACTTAAGTAACGTAAGTAACTTAAGTAACATAAGTAACTTAAGTAACTTAAGTAACTTAAGTAACTTAAGTAACTTAAGTAACTTAAGTAACTTAAGTAACTTAAGTAACTTAAGTAACTTAAGTAACTTAAGTAACTTAAGTAACTTAAGTAACTTAAGTAACTTAAGTAACTTAAGTAACTTAAGTAACTTAAGTAACTTAAGTAACTTAAGTAACTTAAGTAACTTAAGTTACTTAAGCAACTTAAGTAACTTAAGTTACTTAAGTAACTTAAGTAACCTAAGTAACTTAAGTAACTTAAGTAACTTAAGTAACTTAAGTAACTTAAGTAACTTAAGTAACTTAAGTAACTTAAGTAACTTAAGTAACTTAAGTAACTTAAGTAACTTAAGTAACTTAAGTAACTTAAGTAACTTAAGTAACTTAAGTAACTTAAGTAACTTAAGTAACTTAAGTAACTTAAGTAACTTAAGAAACTTAAGTAACTTAAGTTTCTTAAGTTACTTAAGTAACTTAAGTTACTTAAGTTACTTACTTTTACTTAAGTAACTTAAGTAAATTAAGTAAATTAAGTAAATTAAGTAAATTAAGTAAATTAAGTAAATTAAGTAAATCAAGTAAATCAAGTAAATCAAGTAAATCAAGTAAATTCAGTAAATCAAGTAAATCAAGTAAATCAAGTAAATCAAGTAAATCAAGTAAATCAAGTAAATCAAGTAAATCAAGTAAATCAAGTAAATCAAGTAAATCAAGTAAATCAAGTAAATCAAGTAAATCAAGTTAATCTAGTAAATCAAGTAAATCAAGTAAATCAAGTAAATCTAGTAAATCAAGTAAATTAAGTAACTTATGTAACTTAAGTAACTTAAGTATCTTAAGTAACTTAAGTAACTTAAGTAACTTAAGTAACTTAAGTAAATCAAGTAAATCAAGTAAATCAATTAAATTAAGTAACTTAAGTAACTTAAGTAACTTAAGTAACTTAAGTAACTTAAGTAACTTAAGTAACTTAAGTAACTTAAGTAACTTAAGTAACTTAAGTAACTTAAGTAACTTAAGTAACTTAAGTAACTTAAGTAACTTAAGTAACTTAAGTAACTTAAGTAACTTAAGTAACTTAAGTAACTTAAGTAACTTAAGTAACTTAAGTAACTTAAGTAACTTAAGTAACTTAGGTAACTTAAGTAACTTAAGTAACTTAAGTAACTTAAGTAACTTAAGTAAGTTAAGTAACTTAAGTAACTTAAGTAACTTAAGTAACTTAAGTAACTTTAGTAACTTAAGTAACTTAAGTAACTTAAGTAACTTAAGTAACTTAAGTAACTTAAGTAACTTAAGTAACTTAAGTAACTTAAGTAACTTAAGAAACTTAAGTAACTTAAGTTTCTTAAGTTACTTAAGTAACTTAAGTTACTTAAGTTACTTACTTTTACTTAAGTAACTTAAGTAAATTAAGTAAATTAAGTAAATTAAGTAAATTAAGTAAATTAAGTAAATTAAGTAAATTAAGTAAATTTAGTAAATTAAGTAAATTAAGTAAATCAAGTAAATCAAGTAAATCAAGTAAATCAAGTAAATCAAGTAAATTCAGTAAATCAAGTAAATCAAGTAAATCAAGTAAATCAAGTAAATCAAGTTAATCAAGTAAATCAATTAAATCAAGTAAATCAAGTAAATCAAGTAAATCAAGTAAATCAAGTTAATCTAGTAAATCAAGTAAATCAAGTAAATCAAGTAAATCAAGTAAATCAAGTAAATTAAGTAACTTAAGTAACTTAAGTAACTTTAGTAACTTAAGTAACTTAAGTAACTTAAGTAACTTAAGTAACTTAAGTAACTTAAGTAACTTAAGTAAATCAAGTAAATCAAGTAAAATAAGTAACTTAAGTAACTTAAGTAACTTAAGTAACTTAAGTAACTTAAGTAACTTAAGTAACTTAAGTAACTTAAGTAACTTAAGTAACTTAAGTAACTTAAGTAACTTAAGTAACTTAAGTAAATCAAGTAAATCAAGTAAATCAAGTAAATCAAGTAAATCAAGTAAATCAAGTAAATCAAGTAAATCAAGTAAATCAAGTAAATCAAGTAAATTAAGTAAATTAAGTAACATAAGTAACTTAAGTAACTTAAGTAACTTAAGTAACGTAAGTAACTTAAGTAACTTAAGTAACTTAAGTAACTTAAGTAACTTAAGTAACTTAAGTAACTTAAGTAACTTAAGTAACTTAAGTAACTTAAGTAACTTAAGTAACTTAAGTAACTTAAGTAACTTAAGTAACTTAAGTAACTTAAGTAACTTAAATAACTTAAGTAACTTAAGTAACTTAAGTAACTTAAGTAACTTAAGTAACTTAAGTAACTTAAGTAACTTAAGAAACTTAAGTAACTTAAGTTTCTTAAGTTACTTAAGTAACTTAAGTTACTTAAGTTACTTACTTTTACTTAAGTAACTTAAGTAAATTAAGTAAATTAAGTAAATTAAGTAAATTAAGTAAATTAAGTAAATTAAGTAAATCAAGTAAATCAAGTAAATCAAGTAAATCAAGTAAATTCAGTAAATCAAGTAAATCAAGTAAATCAAGTAAATCAAGTAAATCAAGTAAATCAAGTAAATCAAGTAAATCAAGTAAATCAAGTAAATCAAGTAAATCAAGTAAATCAAGTAAATCAAGTTAATCTAGTAAATCAAGTAAATCAAGTAAATCAAGTAAATCAAGTAAATCAAGTAAATCAAGTAAATTAAGTAACTTATGTAACTTAAGTAACTTAAGTATCTTAAGTAACTTAAGTAACTTAAGTAACTTAAGTAACTTAAGTAACTTAAGTAAATCAAGTAAATCAAGTAAATCAAGTAAATTAAGTAACTTAAGTAACTTAAGTAACTTAAGTTACTTAAGTAACTTAAGTAACTTAAGTAACTTAAGTAACTTAAGTAACTTAAGTAACTTAAGTAACTTAAGTAACTTAAGTAACTTAAGTAACTTAAGTAACTTAAGTAACTTAAGTTACTTAAGTAACTTAAGTAAATTAAGTAAATTAAGTAAATTAAGTAAATTAAGTAAATTAAGTAAATTAAGTAAATCAAGTAAATCAAGTAAATCAAGTAAATCAAGTAAATCAAGTAAATCAAGTAAATCAAGTAAATCAAGTAAATCAAGTAAATCAAGTAAATCAAGTAAATCAAGTAAATCAAGTAAATCAAGTAAATCAAGTAAATCAAGTAAATCAATTAAATCAAGTAAATCAAGTAAATCAAGTAAATCAAGTAAATCAAGTAAATTAAGTAAATTAAGTAACTTAAGTAACTTAAGTAACTTAAGTAACTTAAGTAACTTAAGTAACTTAAGTAACTTAAGTAACTTAAGTAACTTAAGTAACTTAAGTAACTTAAGTAACTTAAGTAACTTAAGTAAATTAAGTAACTTAAGTAACTTAAGTAACTTAAGTAAATTAAGTAAATTAAGTAAATTAATTAAATTAAGCAAATTAAGTAAATTAAGTAAATCAAGTAAATCAAGTAAATCAAGTAAATCAAGTAAATCAAGTAAATCAAGTAAATCAAGTAAATCAAGTAAATCAAGTAAATCAAGTAAATCAAGTAAATCAAGTAAATCAAGTAAATCAAGTAAATCAAGTAAATCAAGTAAATCAAGTAAATCAAGTAAATCAAGTAAATTAAGTAAATTAAGTAACTTAAGTAACTTAAGTAACTTAAGAAACTTAAGTAACTTAAGTAACTTAAGTAACTTAAGTAACTTAAGTAACTTAAGTAACTTAAGTAACTTAAGTAACTTAAGTAACTTAAGTAAATTAAGTAAATTAAGTAAATTAAGTAAATTAAGTAAATTAAGTAAATTAAGTAAATCAAGTAAATCAAGTAAATCAAGTAAATCAAGTAAATCAAGTAAATCAAGTAAATCAAGTAAATCAAGTAAATCAAGTAAATCAAGTAAATCAAGTAAATCAAGTAAATCAAGTAAATCAAGTTAATCAAGTTAATCAAGTAAATCAAGTGAATCAAGTAAATCAAGTAAATCAAGTAAATCAAGTAAATCAAGTAAATTAAGTAAGTTAAGTAACTTAAGTAACTTAAGTAACTTAAGTAACTTAAGTAACTTAAGTAACTTAAGTAACTTAAGTAACTTAAGTAAATCAAGTAAATCAAGTAAATCAAGTAAATCAAGTAAATCAAGTAAATCAAGTAAATCAAGTAAATCAAGTAAATCAAGTAAATCAAGTAAATCAAGTAAATCAAGTAAATCAAGTAAATCAAGTAAATCAAGTAAATCAAGTAAATCAAGTAAATCAAGTAAATCAAGTAAATCAAGTAAATCAAGTAAATTAAGTAAATCAAGTAAATCAAGTAAATCAAGTAAATCAAGTAAATCAAGTAAATTAAGTAAATTAAGTAAATTAAGTAAATTTAGTAAATTAAGTAACTTAAGTAACTTAAGTAACTTAAGTAACTTAAGTAACTTAAGTAACTTAAGTAACTTAAGTAACTTAAGTAACTTAATTAACTTAAGTAACTTAAGTAACTTAAGTAACTTAAGTAACTTAAGTAACTTAAGTAACTTAAGTAACTTAAGTAACTTAAGTAACTTAAGAAACTTAAGAAACTTAAGTTACTTAAGTTACTTACTTTTACTTAAGTAACTTAAGTAAATTAAGTAAATTAAGTAAATAAAGTAAATAAAGTAAATTAAGTAAATTAAGTAAATTAAGTAAATTAAGTAAATTAAGTAAATTAAGTAAATTAAGTAAATTAAGTAAATCAAGTAAATCAAGTAAATCAAGTAAATCAAGTAAATTCAGTAAATCAAGTAAATCAAGTAAATCAAGTAAATCAAGTAAATCAAGTAAATCAAGTAAATCAAGTAAATCAAGTAAATCAAGTAAACCAAGTAAATCAAGTAAATTAAGTAAATTAAGTAACTTAAGTAACTTAAGTAACTTAAGTAACTTAAGTAACTTAAGTAACTTAAGTAACTTAAGTAACTTAAGTAACTTAAGTAACTTAAGTAACTTAAGTAACTTAAGTAACTTAAGTAACTTAAGTAACTTAAGTAACTTAAGAAACTTAAGAAACTTAAGTTACTTAAGTTACTTACTTTTACTTAAGTAACTTAAGTAAATTAAGTAAATTAAGTAAATAAAGTAAATAAAGTAAATAAAGTAAATTAAGTAAATTAAGTAAATTAAGTAAATTAAGTAAATTAAGTAAATTAAGTAAATTAAGTAAATTAAGTAAATCAAGTAAATCAAGTAAATCAAGTAAATCAAGTAAATTCAGTAAATCAAGTAAATCAAGTAAATCAAGTAAATCAAGTAAATCAAGTAAATCAAGTAAATCAAGTAAATCAAGTAAATCAAGTAAATCAAGTAAATCAAGTAAATTAAGTAAATTAAGTAACTTAAGTAACTTACGTAACTTAAGTAACTTAAGTAACTTAAGTAACTTAAGTAACTTAAGTAACTTAAGTAACTTAAGTAACTTAAGTAACTTAAGTAACTTAAGTAACTTAAGTAACTTAAGTAACTTAAGTAACTTAAGTAACTTAAGTAACTTAAGTAACTTAAGTAACTTAAGTAACTTAAGTAACTTAAGTAACTTAAGTAACTTAAGTAACTTAAGTAACTTAAGTAACTTAAGTAACTTAAGTAACTTAAGTAACTTAAGTAACTTAAGTAACTTAAGTAACTTAAGTAACTTAAGTAACTTAAGTAACTTAAGTAACTTAAGTAACTTAAGTAACTTAAGTAACTTAAGTAACTTAAGTAACTTAAGTAACTTAAGTAACTTAAGTAACTTAAGTAACTTAAGTAACTTAAGTAACTTAAGTAACTTAAGTAACTTAAGTAACTTAAGTAACTTAAGTAACTTAAGTAGCTTAAGTAACTTAAGTAACTTAAGTAACTTAAGTAGCTTAAGTAACTTAAGTAACTTAAGTAAATTAAGTAAATTAAGTAAATTAAGTAAATTAAGTAAATTAAGTAAATCAAGTAAATCAAGTAAATCAAGTAAATCAAGTAATTCAAGTAAATCAAGTAAATCAAGTAAATCAAGTAAATCAAGTAAATCAAGTAAATCAAGTAAATCAAGTAAATTCAGTAAATCAAGTAAATCAAGTAAATCAAGTAAATCAAGTAAATCAAGTAAATCAAGTAAATCAAGTAAATCAAGTAAATCAAGTAAATCAAGTAAATCAATTAAATCAAGTAAATCAAGTAAATCAAGTAAATCAAGTAAATCAAGTTAATCTAGTAAATCAAGTAAATCAAGTAAATCAAGTAAATCAAGTAAATCAAGTAAA
Source organism: Nebria brevicollis (assembly GCA_944738965.1). Classification (NCBI taxonomy): domain Eukaryota; kingdom Metazoa; phylum Arthropoda; class Insecta; order Coleoptera; family Carabidae; genus Nebria; species Nebria brevicollis. The sequence continues at coordinate 222,123 of CALYJB010000151.1, forward strand.
TTAAGTAACTTAAGTAACTTAAGTAACTTTAGTAACTTAAGTAACTTAAGTAACTTAAGTAACTTAAGTAACTTAAGTAACTTAAGTAACTTAAGTAACTTAAGTAACTTAAGTAAATCAAGTAAATCAAGTAAAATAAGTAACTTAAGTAACTTAAGTAACTTAAGTAACTTAAGTAACTTAAGTAACTTAAGTAACTTAAGTAACTTAAGTAACTTAAGTAACTTAAGTAACTTAAGTAATTCAAGTAAATCAAGTAAATCAAGTAAATCAAGTAAATCAAGTAAATCAAGTAAATCAAGTAAATCAAGTAAATCAAGTAAATTAAGTTAATTAAGTAACATAAGTAACTTAAGTAACTTAAGTAACTTAAGTAACGTAAGTAACTTAAGTAACATAAGTAACTTAAGTAACTTAAGTAACTTAAGTAACTTAAGTAACTTAAGTAACTTAAGTAACTTAAGTAACTTAAGTAACTTAAGTAACTTAAGTAACTTAAGTAACTTAAGTAACTTAAGTAACTTAAGTAACTTAAGTAACTTAAGTAACTTAAGTAACTTAAGTAACTTAAGTAACTTAAGTAACTTAAGTTACTTAAGCAACTTAAGTAACTTAAGTTACTTAAGTAACTTAAGTAACCTAAGTAACTTAAGTAACTTAAGTAACTTAAGTAACTTAAGTAACTTAAGTAACTTAAGTAACTTAAGTAACTTAAGTAACTTAAGTAACTTAAGTAACTTAAGTAACTTAAGTAACTTAAGTAACTTAAGTAACTTAAGTAACTTAAGTAACTTAAGTAACTTAAGTAACTTAAGTAACTTAAGTAACTTAAGTAACTTAAGAAACTTAAGTAACTTAAGTTTCTTAAGTTACTTAAGTAACTTAAGTTACTTAAGTTACTTACTTTTACTTAAGTAACTTAAGTAAATTAAGTAAATTAAGTAAATTAAGTAAATTAAGTAAATTAAGTAAATTAAGTAAATCAAGTAAATCAAGTAAATCAAGTAAATCAAGTAAATTCAGTAAATCAAGTAAATCAAGTAAATCAAGTAAATCAAGTAAATCAAGTAAATCAAGTAAATCAAGTAAATCAAGTAAATCAAGTAAATCAAGTAAATCAAGTAAATCAAGTAAATCAAGTAAATCAAGTTAATCTAGTAAATCAAGTAAATCAAGTAAATCAAGTAAATCTAGTAAATCAAGTAAATTAAGTAACTTATGTAACTTAAGTAACTTAAGTATCTTAAGTAACTTAAGTAACTTAAGTAACTTAAGTAACTTAAGTAAATCAAGTAAATCAAGTAAATCAATTAAATTAAGTAACTTAAGTAACTTAAGTAACTTAAGTAACTTAAGTAACTTAAGTAACTTAAGTAACTTAAGTAACTTAAGTAACTTAAGTAACTTAAGTAACTTAAGTAACTTAAGTAACTTAAGTAACTTAAGTAACTTAAGTAACTTAAGTAACTTAAGTAACTTAAGTAACTTAAGTAACTTAAGTAACTTAAGTAACTTAAGTAACTTAAGTAACTTAAGTAACTTAAGTAACTTAAGTAACTTAAGTAACTTAAGTAAGTTAAGTAACTTAAGTAACTTAAGTAACTTAAGTAACTTAAGTAACTTTAGTAACTTAAGTAACTTAAGTAACTTAAGTAACTTAAGTAACTTAAGTAACTTAAGTAACTTAAGTAACTTAAGTAACTTAAGTAACTTAAGTAACTTAAGAAACTTAAGTAACTTAAGTTTCTTAAGTTACTTAAGTAACTTAAGTTACTTAAGTTACTTACTTTTACTTAAGTAACTTAAGTAAATTAAGTAAATTAAGTAAATTAAGTAAATTAAGTAAATTAAGTAAATTAAGTAAATTAAGTAAATTTAGTAAATTAAGTAAATTAAGTAAATCAAGTAAATCAAGTAAATCAAGTAAATCAAGTAAATCAAGTAAATTCAGTAAATCAAGTAAATCAAGTAAATCAAGTAAATCAAGTAAATCAAGTTAATCAAGTAAATCAATTAAATCAAGTAAATCAAGTAAATCAAGTAAATCAAGTAAATCAAGTTAATCTAGTAAATCAAGTAAATCAAGTAAATCAAGTAAATCAAGTAAATCAAGTAAATTAAGTAACTTAAGTAACTTAAGTAACTTTAGTAACTTAAGTAACTTAAGTAACTTAAGTAACTTAAGTAACTTAAGTAACTTAAGTAACTTAAGTAAATCAAGTAAATCAAGTAAAATAAGTAACTTAAGTAACTTAAGTAACTTAAGTAACTTAAGTAACTTAAGTAACTTAAGTAACTTAAGTAACTTAAGTAACTTAAGTAACTTAAGTAACTTAAGTAACTTAAGTAACTTAAGTAATTCAAGTAAATCAAGTAAATCAAGTAAATCAAGTAAATCAAGTAAATCAAGTAAATCAAGTAAATCAAGTAAATCAAGTAAATCAAGTAAATTAAGTAAATTAAGTAACATAAGTAACTTAAGTAACTTAAGTAACTTAAGTAACGTAAGTAACTTAAGTAACTTAAGTAACTTAAGTAACTTAAGTAACTTAAGTAACTTAAGTAACTTAAGTAACTTAAGTAACTTAAGTAACTTAAGTAACTTAAGTAACTTAAGTAACTTAAGTAACTTAAGTAACTTAAGTAACTTAAGTAACTTAAATAACTTAAGTAACTTAAGTAACTTAAGTAACTTAAGTAACTTAAGTAACTTAAGTAACTTAAGTAACTTAAGAAACTTAAGTAACTTAAGTTTCTTAAGTTACTTAAGTAACTTAAGTTACTTAAGTTACTTACTTTTACTTAAGTAACTTAAGTAAATTAAGTAAATTAAGTAAATTAAGTAAATTAAGTAAATTAAGTAAATTAAGTAAATCAAGTAAATCAAGTAAATCAAGTAAATCAAGTAAATTCAGTAAATCAAGTAAATCAAGTAAATCAAGTAAATCAAGTAAATCAAGTAAATCAAGTAAATCAAGTAAATCAAGTAAATCAAGTAAATCAAGTAAATCAAGTAAATCAAGTAAATCAAGTTAATCTAGTAAATCAAGTAAATCAAGTAAATCAAGTAAATCAAGTAAATCAAGTAAATCAAGTAAATTAAGTAACTTATGTAACTTAAGTAACTTAAGTATCTTAAGTAACTTAAGTAACTTAAGTAACTTAAGTAACTTAAGTAACTTAAGTAAATCAAGTAAATCAAGTAAATCAAGTAAATTAAGTAACTTAAGTAACTTAAGTAACTTAAGTTACTTAAGTAACTTAAGTAACTTAAGTAACTTAAGTAACTTAAGTAACTTAAGTAACTTAAGTAACTTAAGTAACTTAAGTAACTTAAGTAACTTAAGTAACTTAAGTAACTTAAGTAACTTAAGTAACTTAAGTAAATTAAGTAAATTAAGTAAATTAATTAAATTAAGTAAATTAAGTAAATTAAGTAAATCAAGTAAATCAAGTAAATCAAGTAAATCAAGTAAATCAAGTAAATCAAGTAAATCAAGTAAATCAAGTAAATCAAGTAAATCAAGTAAATCAAGTAAATCAAGTAAATCAAGTAAATCAAGTAAATCAAGTAAATCAAGTAAATCAATTAAATCAAGTAAATCAAGTAAATCAAGTAAATCAAGTAAATCAAGTAAATTAAGTAAATTAAGTAACTTAAGTAACTTAAGTAACTTAAGAAACTTAAGTAACTTAAGTAACTTAAGTAACTTAAGTAACTTAAGTAACTTAAGTAACTTAAGTAACTTAAGTAACTTAAGTAACTTAAGTAAATTAAGTAACTTAAGTAACTTAAGTAACTTAAGTAAATTAAGTAAATTAAGTAAATTAATTAAATTAAGCAAATTAAGTAAATTAAGTAAATCAAGTAAATCAAGTAAATCAAGTAAATCAAGTAAATCAAGTAAATCAAGTAAATCAAGTAAATCAAGTAAATCAAGTAAATCAAGTAAATCAAGTAAATCAAGTAAATCAAGTAAATCAATTAAATCAAGTAAATCAAGTAAATCAAGTAAATCAAGTAAATCAAGTAAATTAAGTAAATTAAGTAACTTAAGTAACTTAAGTAACTTAAGAAACTTAAGTAACTTAAGTAACTTAAGTAACTTAAGTAACTTAAGTAACTTAAGTAACTTAAGTAACTTAAGTAACTTAAGTAACTTAAGTAAATTAAGTAAATTAAGTAAATTAAGTAAATTAAGTAAATTAAGTAAATTAAGTAAATCAAGTAAATCAAGTAAATCAAGTAAATCAAGTAAATCAAGTAAATCAAGTAAATCAAGTAAATCAAGTAAATCAAGTAAATCAAGTAAATCAAGTAAATCAAGTAAATCAAGTAAATCAAGTTAATCAAGTTAATCAAGTAAATCAAGTGAATCAAGTAAATCAAGTAAATCAAGTAAATCAAGTAAATCAAGTAAATTAAGTAAGTTAAGTAACTTAAGTAACTTAAGTAACTTAAGTAACTTAAGTAACTTAAGTAACTTAAGTAACTTAAGTAACTTAAGTAAATCAAGTAAATCAAGTAAATCAAGTAAATCAAGTAAATCAAGTAAATCAAGTAAATCAATTAAATCAAGTAAATCAAGTATATCAAGTAAATCAAGTAAATCAAGTAAATCAAGTAAATCAAGTAAATTAAGTAACTTAAGTAAGTTAAGTAACTTAAGTAACTTAAGTAACTTAAGTAACTTAAGTAACTTAAGTAACTTAAGTAACTTAAGTAACTTTAGTAACTTAAGTAACTTAAGTAACTTAAGTTACTTAAGTAACTTAAGTAACTTAAGTAAATTAAGTAAATTAAGTAAATTAAGTAAATTAAGTAAATTAAGTAAATTAAGTAAATTAAGTAAATTAAGTAAATTAAGTAAATTAAGTAAATCAAGTAAATCAAGTAAATCAAGTAAATCAAGTAATTCAAGTAAATCAAGTAAATCAAGTAAATCAAGTAAATCAAGTAAATCAAGTAAATCAAGTAAATCAAGTAAATCAAGTAAATCAAGTAAATCAAGTAAATCAAGTAAATCAAGTAAATCAAGTAAATTAAGTAAATCAAGTAAATCAAGTAAATCAAGTAAATCAATTAAATCAAGTAAATCAAGTAAATCAAGTAAATCAAGTAAATCAAGTAAATCAAGTAAATCAAGTAAATCAAGTAAATCAAGTAAATCAAGTAAATCAAGTAAATCAAGTACATCAAGTAAATCAAGTAAATCTAGTAAATCAAGTAAATCAAGTAAATCAAGTAAATCAAGTAAATCAAGTAAATCAAGTAAATCAAGTAAATCAAGTAAATCAAGTAAATTAAGTAACTTAAGTAACTTAAGTAACTTAAGTAACTTAAGTAACTTAAGTAACTTAAGTAACTTAAGTAACTTAAGTAAATTAAGTAAATTAAGTAAATTAATTAAATTAAGTAAATTAAGTAAATTAAGTAAATTAAGTAAATCAAGTAAATCAAGTAAATCAAGTAAATCAAGTAAATCAAGTAAATCAAGTAAATCAAGTAAATCAAGTAAATCAAGTAAATCAAGTAAATCAAGTAAATCAAGTAAATCAATTTAATCAAGTAAATCAAGTAAATCAAGTAAATCAAGTAAATCAAGTAAATCAAGTAAATCAAGTAAATTAAGTAAATTAAGTAAATTAAGTAACTTAAGTAACTTAAGTAACTTAAGAAACTTAAGTAACTTAAGTAACTTAAGTAACTTAAGTAACTTAAGTAACTTAAGTAACTTAAGTACTTAAGTAACTTAAGTAACTTAAGTAACTTAAGTAACTTAAGTAAATTAAGTAAATTAAGTAAATTAAGTAAATTAAGTAAATCAAGTAAATCAAGTTAATCAAGTAAATCAAGTAAATCAAGTAAATCAAGTAAATCAAGTAAATCAAGTAAATCAAGTAAATCAAGTAAATCAAGTAAATCAAGTAAATCAAGTAAATCAAGTAAATCAAGTAAATCAAGTAAATCAAGTAAATCAAGTAAATCAAGTAAATCAAGTAAATCAAGTAAATCAAGTAAATCAAGTAAATCAAGTAAATCAAGTAAATTAAGTAAATTAAGTAACTTAAGTAACTTAAGTAACTTAAGTAACTTAAGAAACTTAATTAACTTAAGTAACTTAAGTAACTTAAGTAACTTAAGTAAATTAAGTAAATTAAGTAAATTAAGTAAATCAAGTAAATCAAGTAAATCAAGTAAATCAAGTAAATCAAGTAAATCAAGTAAATCAAGTAAATCAAGTAAATCAAGTAAATCAAGTAAATCAAGTAAATCAAGTAAATTAAGTAAATTAAGTAAATTAGGTAAATTAAGTAAATTAAGTAAATTAAGTAACTTAAGTAACTTAAGTAACTTAAGTAACTTAAGTAACTTAAGTAACTTAAGTAACTTAAGTAACTTAAGTAACTTAAGTAACTTAAGTAACTTAAGTAACTTAAGTAACTTAAGTAACTTAAGTAACTTAAGTAACTTAAGTAACTTAAGTAACTTAAGTAACTTAAGTAACTTAAGTAACTTAAGTAACTTAAGTAACTTAAGTAACTTAAGTAACTTAAGTAACTTAGGTAACTTAAGTAACTTAAGTAACTTAAGTAACTTAAGTAACTTAAGTAACTTAAGTAACTTAAGTAACTTAAGTAACTTAAGTAACTTAAGTAACTTAAGTAACTTTAGTAACTTAAGTAACTTAAGTAACTTAAGTAACTTAGGTAACTTAAGTAACTTAAGTAACTTAAGAAACTTAAGTAACTTAAGTTTCTTAAGTTACTTAAGTAACTTAAGTTACTTAAGTTACTTACTTTTACTTAAGTAACTTAAGTAAATTAAGTAAATTAAGTAAATTAAGTAAATTAAGTAAATTAAGTAAATTAAGTAAATTAAGTAAATTTAGTAAATTAAGTAAATTAAGTAAATCAAGTAAATCAAGTAAATCAAGTAAATCAAGTAAATCAAGTAAATTCAGTAAATCAAGTAAATCAAGTAAATCAAGTAAATCAAGTAAATCAAATAAATCAAGTAAATCAAGTAAATCAATTAAATCAAGTAAATCAAGTAAATCAAGTAAATCAAGTAAATCAAGTTAATCTAGTAAATCAAGTAAATCAAGTAAATCAAGTAGATCAAGTAAATCAAGTAAATTAAGTAACTTAAGTAACTTAAGTAACTTTAGTAACTTAAGTAACTTAAGTAACTTAAGTAACTTAAGTAACTTAAGTAACTTAAGTAACTTAAGTAAATCAAGTAAATCAAGTAAAATAAGTAACTTAAGTAACTTAAGTAACTTAAGTAACTTAAGTAACTTAAGTAACTTAAGTAACTTAAGTAATTCAAGTAAATCAAGTAAATCAAGTAAATCAAGTAAATCAAGTAAATCAAGTAAATCAAGTAAATCAAGTAAATCAAGAAAATTAAGTAAATTAAGTAACTTAAGTTACTTAAGTAACTTAAGTAACCTAAGTAACTTAAGTTACTTAAGTAACTTAAGTAACTTAAGTAACTTAAGTAACTTAAGTAACTTAAGTAACTTAAGTAACTTAAGTAACTTAAGTAACTTAAGTAACTTAAGTAACTTAAGTAACTTAAGTAACTTAAGTAACTTAAGTAACTTAAGTAACTTAAGTAACTTAAGTTACTTAAGTTACTTAAGTTACTTAAGTTACTTAAGTAACTTAAGTAACCTAAGTAACTTAAGTTACTTAAGTAACTTAAGTAACTTAAGTAACTTAAGTAACTTAAGTAACTTAAGTAACTTAAGTAACTTAAGTAACTTAAGTAACTTAAGTAACTTAAGTAACTTAAGTAACTTAAGTAACTTAAGTAACTTAAGAAACTTAAGTAACTTAAGTTTCTTAAGTTACTTAAGTAACTTAAGTTACTTAAGTTACTTACTTTTACTTAAGTAACTTAAGTAAATTAAGTAAATTAAGTAAATTAAGTAAATTAAGTAAATCAAGTAAATCAAGTAAATCAAGTAAATCAAGTAAATTCAGTAAATCAAGTAAATCAAGTAAATCAAGTAAATCAAGTAAATCAAGTAAATCAAGTAAATCAAGTAAATCAAGTAAATCAAGTAAATCAAGTAAATCAAGTAAATCAAGTAAATCAAGTAAATCAAGTAAATCAAGTTAATCTAGTAAATCAAGTAAATCAAGTAAATCAAGTAAATCAAGCAAATCAAGTAAATCAAGTAAATCAAGTAAATTAAGTAACTTATGTAACTTAAGTAACTTAAGTATCTTAAGTAACTTAAGTAACTTAAGTAACTTAAGTAACTTAAGTAAATCAAGTAAATCAAGTAAATCAAGTAAATTAAGTAACTTAAGTAACTTAAGTAACTTAAGTAACTTAAGTAACTTAAGTAACTTAAGTAACTTAAGTAACTTAAGTAACTTAAGTAACTTAAGTAACTTAAGTAACTTAAGTAACTTAAGTAACTTAAGTAACTTAAGTAACTTAAGTAACTTAAGTAACTTAAGTAACTTAAGTAACTTAAGTAACTTAAGTAACTTAAGTAACTTAAGTAACTTAAGTAAATTAAGTAAATTAAGTAAATTAATTAAATTAAGTAAATTAAGTAAATTAAGTCAATCAAGTAAATCAAGTAAATCAAGTAAATCAAGTAAATCAAGTAAATCAAGTAAATCAAGTAAATCAAGTAAATCAAGTAAATCAAGTAAATCAAGTAAATCAAGTAAATCAAGTAAATCAAGTAAATCAAGTAAATCAAGTAAATCAAGTAAATCAAGTAAATCAAGTAAATCAAGTAAATCAAGTAAATCAATTAAATCAAGTAAATTAAGTAAATTAAGTAACTTAAGTAACTTAAGTATCTTAAGAAACTTAAGTAACTTAAGTAACTTAAGTAACTTAAGTAACTTAAGTAACTTAAGTAACTTAAGTAACTTAAGTAACTTAAGTAAATTAAGTAACTTAAGTAACTTAAGTAACTTAAGTAAATTAAGTAAATTAAGTAAATTAATTAAATTAAGTAAATTAAGTAAATTAAGTAAATCAAGTAAATCAAGTAAATCAAGTAAATCAAGTAAATCAAGTAAATCAAGTAAATCAAGTAAATCAAGTAAATCAAGTAAATCAAGTAAATCAATTAAATCAAGTAAATCAAGTAAATCAAGTAAATCAAGTAAATCAAGTAAATCAAGTAAATTAAGTAAATTAAGTAACTTAAGTAACTTAAGTAACTTAAGAAACTTAAGTAACTTAAGTAACTTAAGTAACTTAAGTAACTTAAGTAACTTAAGTAACTTAAGTAACTTAAGTAACTTAAGTAACTTAAGTAACTTAAGTAAATTAAGTAAATTAAGTAAATTAAGTAAATTAAGTAAATCAAGTAAATCAAGTAAATCAAGTAAATCAAGTAAATCAAGTAAATCAAGTAAATCAAGTAAATCAAGTAAATCAAGTAAATCAAGTAAATCAAGTAAATCAAGTAAATCAAGTAAATCAAGTAAATCAAGTTAATCAAGTTAATCAAGTAAATCAAGTGAATCAAGTAAATCAAGTAAATCAAGTAAATCAAGTAAATTAAGTAAGTTAAGTAACTTAAGTAACTTAAGTAACTGAAGTAACTTAAGTAACTTAAGTAACTTAAGTAACTTAAGTAACTTAAGTAAATCAAGTAAATCAAGTAAATCAAGTAAATCAAGTAAATCAAGTAAATCAAGTAAATCAAGTAAATCAAGTAAATCAAGTAAATCAAGTAAATCAAGTAAATCAAGTAAATCAAGTAAATCAAGTAAATCAAGTAAATCAAGTAAATCAAGTAAATCAAGTAAATCAAGTAAATCAAGTAAATCAAGTAAATCAAGTAAATCAAGTAAATCAAGTAAATCAAGTAAATCAAGTAAATCAAGTAAATCAAGTAAATCAAGTAAATCAAGTAAATCAAGTAAATCAAGTAAATCAAGTAAATCAAGTAAATCAAGTAAATCAAGTAAATCCAGTAAATCAAGTAAATCAAGTAAATCAAGTAAATCAAGTAAATCAAGTAAATCAAGTAAATCAAGTAAATCAAGTAAATCAAGTAAATCAAATAAATTAAGTAAATCAAGTAAATCAAGTAAATCAAGTAAATCAAGTAAATCAAGTAAATCAAGTAAATTAAGTAAATTAAGTAAATTAAGTAAATTAAGTAAATTAAGTAACTTAAGTAACTTAAGTAACTTAAGTAACTTAAGTAACTTAAGTAACTTAAGTAACTTAAGTAACTTAAGTAACTTAAGTAACTTAAGTAACTTAAGTAACTTAAGTAACTTAAGTAACTTAAGTAACTTAAGTAACTTAAGTAACTTAAGTAACTTAAGTAACTTAAGTAACTTAAGTAACTTAAGTAACTTAAGTAACTTAAGTAACTTAAGTAACTTAAGTAACTTAAGTAACTTAAGTAACTTAAGTAACTTAAGTAACTTAAGTAACTTAAGTAACTTAAGTAACTTAAGTAACTTAAGTAACTTAAGTAACTAAAGTAACTTAAGTAACTTAAGTAACTTAAGTAACTTAAGTAACTTAAGTAACTTAAGTAAATTAAGTAAATTAAGTAAATTAAGTAAATTAAGTAAATTAAGTAAATTAAGTAAATTAAGTAAATTAATTAAATTAAGTAAATTAAGTAAATTAAGTAAATTAAGTAAATTAAGTAAATCAAGTAAATCAAGTAAATCAAGTAAATCAAGTAAATTCAGTAAATCAAGTAAATCAAGTAAATCAAGTAAATCAAGTAAATCAAGTAAATCAAGTAAATCAAGTAAATCAAGTAAATCAAGTAAATCAAGTAAATCAAGTAAATCAAGTAAATCAAGTAAATCAAGTAAATCAAGTAAATCAAGTAAATCAAGTAAATCAAGTAAATCAAGTAAATCAAGTTAATCTAGTAAATCAAGTAAATCAAGTAAATCAAGTAAATCAAGCAAATCAAGTAAATCAAGTAAATCAAGTAAATTAAGTAACTTATGTAACTTAAGTAACTTAAGTATCTTAAGTAACTTAAGTAACTTAAGTAACTTAAGTAACTTAAGTAACTTAAGTAAATCAAGTAAATCAAGTAAATCAAGTAAATTAAGTAACTTAAGTAACTTAAGTAACTTAAGTAACTTAAGTAACTTAAGTAACTTAAGTAACTTAAGTAACTTAAGTAACTTAAGTAACTTAAGTAACTTAAGTAACTTAAGTAACTTAAGTAACTTAAGTAACTTAAGTAACTTAAGTAACTTAAGTAACTTAAGTAACTTAAGTAACTTAAGTTACTTAAGTTACTTAAGTTACTTAAGTTACTTAAGTTACTTAAGTTACTTAAGTTACTTAAGTTACTTAAGTTACTTAAGTTACTTAAGTTACTTAATTTACTTGATTTACTTGATTTACTTGATTTACTTAAGTTACTTAAGTTACTTAAGTTACTTAAGTTACTTAAGTTACTTAAGATACTTAAGTTACTTAAGTTACATAAGTTACTTAATTTACTTGATTTACTTGATTTACTTGATTTACTTGATTTACTTGATTTACTTGATTTACTTGATTTACTAGATTAACTTGATTTACTTGATTTACTTGATTTACTTGATTTACTTGATTTACTTGATTTACTTGATTTACTTGATTTACTTGATTTACTTGATTTACTTGATTTACTTGATTTACTTGATTTACTTGATTTACTTGATTTACTTGATTTACTTGATTTACTTGATTTACTTGATTTACTTGATTTACTGAATTTACTTGATTTACTTGATTTACTTAATTTACTTGATTTACTTAATTTACTTAATTTACTTAATTTACTTAATTTACTTAATTTACTTAATTTACTTAATTTACTTAATTTACTTAATTTACTTAATTTACTTAATTTACTTAATTTACTTAATTTACTTAAGTTACTTAAGTTACTTAAGTTACTTAAGTTACTTAAGTTACTTAAGTTACTTTAGTTACTTAAGTTACTTAAGTTACTTAAGTTACTTAAGTTACTTAAGTTACTTAAGTTACTTAAGTCACTTAAGTTACTTAAGTTACTTAAGTTACTTAAGTTACTTAAGTTACTTAAGTTACTTAAGTTACTTAAGTTACTTAAGTTACTTAAGTTACTTAAGTTACTTAAGTTACTTAAGTTACTTAAGTTACTTAAGTTACTTAAGTTACTTAAGTTACTTAAGTTACTTAAGTTACTTAAGTTACTTAAGTTACTTAAGTTACTTAAGTTACTTAAGTTACTTAAGTTACTTAAGTTACTTAAGTTACTTAAGTTACTTAAGTTACTTAAGTTACTTAAGTTACTTAATTTACTAAATTTACTTAATTTACTTAATTTACTTGATTTACTTGATTTACTTGATTTACTTGATTTACTTGATTTACTTGATTTACTTGATTTACTTAATTTATTTGATTTACTTGATTTACTTGATTTACTTGATTTACTTGATTTACTTGATTTACTTGATTTACTTGATTTACTTGATTTACTTGATTTACTTGATTTACTTGATTTACTTGATTTACTGGATTTACTTGATTTACTTGATTTACTTGATTTACTTGATTTACTTGATTTACTTGATTTACTTGATTTACTTGATTTACTTGATTTACTTGATTTACTTGATTTACTTGATTTACTTGATTTACTTGATTTACTTGATTTACTTGATTTACTTGATTTACTTGATTTACTTGATTTACTTGATTTACTTGATTTACTTGATTTACTTGATTTACTTGATTTACTTGATTTACTTGATTTACTTGATTTACTTGATTTACTTGATTTACTTGATTTACTTGATTTACTTGATTTACTTGATTTACTTGATTTACTTGATTTACTTAAGTTACTTAAGTTACTTAAGTTACTTAAGTTACTTAAGTTACTTCAGTTACTTAAGTTACTTAAGTTACTTAACTTACTTAATTTACTTGATTTACTTGATTTACTTGATTTACTTGATTCACTTGATTTACTTGATTAACTTGATTAACTTGATTTACTTGATTTACTTGATTTACTTGATTTACTTGATTTACTTGATTTACTTGATTTACTTGATTTACTTGATTTACTTGATTTACTTGATTTACTTGATTTACTTGATTTACTTGATTTACTTAATTTACTTAATTTACTTAATTTACTTAATTTACTTAAGTTACTTAAGTTTCTTAAGTTACTTAAGTTACTTAAGTTACTTAAGTTACTTAAGTTACTTAAGTTACTTAAGTTACTTAAGTTACTTAAGTTACTTAAGTTACTTAAGTTACTTAAGTTACTTAATTTACTTAATTTACTTGATTTACTTGATTTACTTGATTTACTTGATTTACTTGATTTAATTGATTTACTTGATTTACTTGATTTACTTGATTTACTTGATTTACTTGATTTACTTGATTTACTTGATTTACTTGATTTACTTGATTTACTTAATTTACTTAATTTACTTAATTTAATTAATTTACTTAATTTACTTAATTTACTTAAGTTACTTAAGTTACTTAAGTTACTTAATTTACTTAAGTTACTTAAGTTACTTAAGTTACTTAAGTTACTTAAGTTACTTAAGTTACTTAAGTTACTTAAGTTACTTAAGTTTCTTAAGTTACTTAAGTTACTTAAGTTACTTAATTTACTTAATTTACTTGATTTAATTGATTTACTTGATTTACTTGATTTACTTGATTTACTTGATTTACTTGATTTACTTGATTTACTTGATTTACTTGATTTACTTGATTTACTTGATTTACTTGATTTACTTGATTTACTTGATTTACTTGATTTACTTGATTTACTTGATTTACTTGATTTACTTGATTTACTTGATTTACTTGATTTACTTGATTTACTTGATTTACTTGATTTACTTAATTTACTTAATTTACTTAATTTAATTAATTTACTTAATTTACTTAATTTACTTAAGTTACTTAAGTTACTTAAGTTACTTAAGTTACTTAAGTTACTTAAGTTACTTAAGTTACTTAAGTTACTTAAGTTACTTAAGTTACTTAAGTTACTTAAGTTACTTAAGTTACTTAAGTTACTTAAGTTACTTAAGTTACTTAAGTTACTTAAGTTACTTAAGTTACTTAAGTTACTTAAGTTACTTAATTTACTTGATTTACTTGATTTACTTGATTTACTTAAGTTACTTAAGTTACTTAAGTTACTTAAGTTACTTAAGTTACTTAAGTTACTTAAGTTACTTAAGTTACATAAGTTACTTAATTTACTTGATTTACTTGATTTACTTGATTTACTTGATTTACTTGATTTACTTGATTTACTTGATTTACTAGATTAACTTGATTTACTTGATTTACTTGATTTACTTGATTTACTTGATTTACTTGATTTACTTGATTTACTTGATTTACTTGATTTACTTGATTTACTTGATTTACTTGATTTACTTGATTTACTTGATTTACTTGATTTACTTGATTTACTTGATTTACTTGATTTACTGAATTTACTTGATTTACTTGATTTACTTGATTTACTTGATTTACTTAATTTACTTAATTTACTTAATTTACTTAATTTACTTAAGTTACTTAAGTAAAAGTAAGTAACTTAAGTAACTTAAGTTACTTAAGTAACTTAAGAAACTTAAGTTACTTAAGTTTCTTAAGTTACTTAAGTTACTTAAGTTACTTAAGTTACTTAAGTTACTTAAGTTACTTAAGTTACTTAAGTTACTTAAGTTACTTAAGTTACTTAAGTTACTTAAGTTACTTAAGTTACTTAAGTTACTTAAGTTACTTAGGTTACTTAAGTTACTTAAGTAACTTAAGTTACTTAAGTTACTTAAGTAACTTAAGTTACTTAAGTTACTTAAGTTACTTAAGTTACTTAAGTTACTTAAGTTACTTAAGTTACTTAAGTTACTTAAGTTACTTAAGTTACTTAAGTTACTTAAGTTACTTAAGTTACTTAAGTTACTTAAGTTACTTAAGTTACTTAAGTTACTTAAGTTACTTAAGTTACTTACGTTACTTAAGTTACTTAAGTTACTTAAGTTACTTATGTTACTTAATTTACTTAATTTTCTTGATTTACTTGATTTACTTGATTTACTTGATTTACTTGATTTACTTGATTTACTTGATTTACTTGATTTACTTGAATTACTTAAGTTACTTAAGTTACTTAAGTTACTTAAGTTACTTAAGTTACTTATTTTACTTGATTTACTTGATTTACTTAAGTTACTTAAGTTACTTAAGTTACTTAAGTTACTTAAGTTACTTAAGTTACTTAAGTTACTAAAGTTACTTAAGTTACTTAAGTTACTTAATTTACTTGATTTACTTGATCTACTTGATTTACTTGATTTACTTGATTTACTAGATTAACTTGATTTACTTGATTTACTTGATTTACTTGATTTACTTGATTTAATTGATTTACTTGATTTACTTGATTTATTTGATTTACTTGATTTACTTGATTTACTTGATTTACTTGATTTACTGAATTTACTTGATTTACTTGATTTACTTGATTTACTTGATTTACTTAATTTACTTAATTTACTAAATTTACTTAATTTACTTAATTTACTTAATTTACTTAATTTACTTAATTTACTTAATTTACTTAATTTACTTAATTTACTTAAGTTACTTAAGTAAAAGTAAGTAACTTAAGTAACTTAAGTTACTTAAGTAACTTAAGAAACTTAAGTTACTTAAGTTTCTTAAGTTACTTAAGTTACTTAAGTTACCTAAGTTACTTAAGTTACTTAAGTTACTTAAGTTACTAAAGTTACTTAAGTTACTTAAGTTACTTAAGTTACTTAAGTTACTTAAGTTACTTAAGTTACTTAAGTTACTTAAGTTACTTAAGTTACTTAAGTTACTTAAGTTACCTAAGTTACTTAAGTTACTTAAGTTACTTAAGTTACTTAAGTTACTTAAGTTACTTAAGTTACTTAAGTTACTTAAGTTACTTAAGTTACTTAAGTTACTTAAGTTACTTAAGTTACTTAAGTTACTTAAGTTACTTAAGTTACTTAAGTTACTTAAGTTACTTAAGTTACTTAAGTTACTTAAGTTACTTAAGTTACTTAAGTTACTTAAGTTACTTAAGTTACTTAAGTTACTTAAGTTACTTAATTTACTTAATTTACTTAATTTACCTAATTTACTTAATTTACTTAATTTACTTGATTTACTTGATTTACTTGATTTACTTGATTTACTTGATTTACTTGATTTACTTGATTTACTTGATTTACTTGATTTACTTGATTTACTTGATTTACTTGATTTACTTAATTTACTTAATTTACTTAATTTACTTAAGTTACTTAAGTTACTTAAGTAAATTAAGTAAATTAAGTTTCTTAAGTTACTTAAGTTACTTAAGTTACTTAAGTTACTTAATTTACTTAATTTACTTGATTTACTTGATTTACTTGATTTACTTGATTTACTTGATTTACTTGATTTACTTGATTTACTTGATTTACTTGATTTACTTGATTTACTTGATTTACTTGATTTACTTGATTTACTTGATTTACTTGATTTACTTGATTTACTTGATTTACTTGATTAACTTGATTTACTTGATTTACTTAATTTACTTAATTTACTTAATTTACTTAATTTACTTAAGTTACTTAAGTTACTTAAGTTACTTAAGTTACTTAAGTACTTAAGTTACTTAAGTTACTTAAGTTACTTAAGTTACTTAAGTTACTTAAGTTACTTAAGTTTCTTAAGTTACTTAAGTTACTTAAGTTACTTAATTTACTTAATTTACTTAATTTACTTGATTTACTTGATTTACTTGATTTACTTGATTTACTTGATTTACTTGATTTACTTGATTAAATTGATTTACTTGATTTACTTGATTTACTTGATTTACTTGATTTACTTGATTTACTTGATTTACTTGATTTACTTGATTTACTTGATTTACTTAATTTACTTAATTTACTTAATTTACTTAATTTAATTAATTTACTTAATTTACTTAATTTACTTAAGTTACTTAAGTTACTTAAGTTACTTAAGTTACTTAAGTTACTTAAGTTACTTAAGTTACTTAATTTACTTGATTTACTTGATTTACTTGATTTACTTGATTTACTTGATTTACTTGATTTACTTGATTTACTTGATTTACTTGATTTACTAGATTTACTTGATTTACTTGATGTACTTGATTTACTTGATGTACTGTAAATCAAGTAAATCAAGTAAATCAAGTAAATCAAGTAAATCAAGTAAATCAAGTAAATCAAGTAAATCAAGTAAATCAAGTAAATCAAGTAAATCAAGTAAATCAAGTAAATCAAGTAAATCAAGTAAATCAAGTAAATCAAGTAAATCAAGTAAATCAAGTAAATCAAGTTAATCTAGTAAATCAAGTAAATCAAGTAAATCAAGTAAATCAAGCAAATCAAGTAAATCAAGTAAATCAAGTAAATTAAGTAACTTATGTAACTTAAGTAACTTAAGTATCTTAAGTAACTTAAGTAACTTAAGTAACTTAAGTAACTTAAGTAACTTAAGTAAATCAAGTAAATCAAGTAAATCAAGTAAATTAAGTAAATTAAGTAACTTAAGTAACTTAAGTAACTTAAGTAACTTAAGTAACTTAAGTAACTTAAGTAACTTAAGTAACTTAAGTAACTTAAGTAACTTAAGTAACTTAAGTAACTTAAGTAACTTAAGTAACTTAAGTAACTTAAGTAACTTAAGTAACTTAAGTAACTTAAGTAACTTAAGTAACTTAAGTAACTTAAGTAACTTAAGTAACTTAAGTAAATTAAGTAAATTAAGTAAATTAAGTAAATTAAGTAAATTAAGTAAATTAAGTAAATCAAGTAAATCAAGTAAATCAAGTAAATCAAGTAAATCAAGTAAATCAAGTAAATCAAGTAAATCAAGTAAATCAAGTAAATCAAGTAAATCAAGTAAATCAAGTAAATCAAGTAAATCAAGTAAATCAAGTAAATCAAGTAAATCAAGTAAATCAAGTAAATCAAGTAAATCAAGTAAATCAATTAAATCAAGTAAATTAAGTAAATTAAGTAACTTAAGTAACTTAAGTATCTTAAGAAACTTAAGTAACTTAAGTAACTTAAGTAACTTAAGTAACTTAAGTAACTTAAGTAACTTAAGTAACTTAAGTAACTTAAGTAAATTAAGTAACTTAAGTAACTTAAGTAACTTAAGTAAATTAAGTAAATTAAGTAAATTAATTAAATTAAGTAAATTAAGTAAATTAAGTAAATCAAGTAAATCAAGTAAATCAAGTAAATCAAGTAAATCAAGTAAATCAAGTAAATCAAGTAAATCAAGTAAATCAAGTAAATCAATTAAATCAAGTAAATCAAGTAAATCAAGTAAATCAAGTAAATCAAGTAAATTAAGTAAATTAAGTAACTTAAGTAACTTAAGTAACTTAAGAAACTTAAGTAACTTAAGTAACTTAAGTAACTTAAGTAACTTAAGTAACTTAAGTAACTTAAGTAACTTAAGTAACTTAAGAAACTTAAGTAACTTAAGTAAATTAAGTAAATTAAGTAAATTAAGTAAATTAAGTAAATCAAGTAAATCAAGTAAATCAAGTAAATCAAGTAAATCAAGTAAATCAAGTAAATCAAGTAAATCAAGTAAATCAAGTAAATCAAGTAAATCAAGTAAATCAAGTAAATCAAGTAAATCAAGTAAATCAAGTTAATCAAGTTAATCAAGTAAATCAAGTAAATCAAGTAAATCAAGTAAATCAAGTAAATCAAGTAAATTAAGTAAGTTAAGTAACTTAAGTAACTTAAGTAACTGAAGTAACTTAAGTAACTTAAGTAACTTAAGTAACTTAAGTAACTTAAGTAAATCAAGTAAATCAAGTAAATCAAGTAAATCAAGTAAATCAAGTAAATCAAGTAAATCAAGTAAATCAAGTAAATCAAGTAAATCAAGTAAATCAAGTAAATCAAGTAAATCAAGTAAATCAAGTAAATCAAGTAAATCAAGTAAATCAAGTAAATCAAGTAAATCAAGTAAATCAAGTAAATCAAGTAAATCAAGTAAATCAAGTAAATCAAGTAAATCAAGTAAATCAAGTAAATCAAGTAAATCAAGTAAATCAAGTAAATCAAGTAAATCAAGTAAATCAAGTAAATCAAGTAAATCAAGTAAATCAAGTAAATCCAGTAAATCAAGTAAAT
Organism: Nebria brevicollis; assembly: GCA_944738965.1. Taxonomy (NCBI): domain Eukaryota; kingdom Metazoa; phylum Arthropoda; class Insecta; order Coleoptera; family Carabidae; genus Nebria; species Nebria brevicollis. The sequence continues at coordinate 241,332 of CALYJB010000151.1, forward strand.
CAAGTAAATCAAGTAAATCAAGTAAATCAAGTAAATCAAGTAAATCAAGTAAATCAAGTAAATCAAGTAAATCAAGTAAGTCAAGTAAATCAAGTAAATCAAGTAAATCAAATAAATTAAGTAAATCAAGTAAATCAAGTAAATCAAGTAAATCAAGTAAATCAAGTAAATCAAGTAAATCAAGTAAATTAAGTAAATTAAGTAAATTAAGTAAATTTAGTAAATTAAGTAACTTAAGTAACTTAAGTAACTTAAGTAACTTAAGTAACTTAAGTAACTTAAGTAACTTAAGTAACTTAAGTAACTTAAGTAACTTAAGTAACTTAAGTAACTTAAGTAACTTAAGTAACTTAAGTAACTTAAGTAACTTAAGTAACTTAAGTAACTTAAGTAACTTAAGTAACTTAAGTAACTTAAGTAACTTAAGTAACTTAAGTAACTTAAGTAACTTAAGTAACTTAAGTAACTTAAGTAACTTAAGTAACTTAAGTAACTTAAGTAACTTAAGTAACTTAAGTAACTTAAGTAACTTAAGTAACTTAAGTAACTTAAGTAACTTAAGTAACTAAAGTAACTTAAGTAACTTAAGTAACTTAAGTAACTTAAGTAACTTAAGTAACTTAAGTAAATTAAGTAAATTAAGTAAATTAAGTAAATTAAGTAAATTAAGTAAATTAAGTAAATTAAGTAAATTAAGTAAATTAAGTAAATTAAGTAAATTAAGTAAATTAAGTAAATTAAGTAAATTAAGTAAATTAAGAAAATCAAGTAAATCAAGTAAATCAAGTAAATCAAGTAAATCAAGTAAATCAAGTAAATCAAGTAAATCAAGTAAATCAAGTAAACCAAGTAAATCAAGTAAATTAAGTAAATTAAGTAACTTAAGTAACTTAAGTAACTTAAGTAACTTAAGTAACTTAAGTAACTTAAGTAACTTAAGTAACTTAAGTAACTTAAGTAACTTAAGTAACTTAAGTAACTTAAGTAACTTAAGTAACTTAAGTAACTTAAGTAACTTAAGTAACTTAAGTAACTTAAGTAACTTAAGTAACTTAAGTAACTTAAGTAACTTAAGTAACTTAAGTAACTTAAGTAACTTAAGTAACTTAAGTAACTTAAGTAACTTAAGTAACTTAAGTAACTTAAGTAACTTAAGTAACTTAAGTAACTTAAGTAACTTAAGTAACTTAAGTAACTTAAGTAACTTAAGAAACTTAAGTAACTTAAGTAACTTAAGTAACTTAAGTAACTTAAGTAACTTAAGTAACTTAAGTAACTTAAGTAACTTAAGTAACTTAAGTAACTTAAGTAACTTAAGTAACTTAAGTAACTTAAGTAACTTAAGTAACTTAAGTAACTTAAGTAACTTAAGTAACTTAAGTAACTTAAGTAACTTAAGAAACTTAAGAAACTTAAGTTACTTAAGTTACTTACTTTTACTTAAGTAACTTAAGTAAATTAAGTAAATTAAGTAAATAAAGTAAATAAAGTAAATAAAGTATATTAAGTAAATTAAGTGAATTAAGTAAATTAAGTAAATTAAGTAAATTAAGTAAATTAAGTAAATCAAGTAAATCAAGTAAATCAAGTAAATCAAGTAAATTCAGAAAATCAAGTAAATCAAGTAAATCAAGTAAATCAAGTAAATCAAGTAAATCAAGTAAATCAAGTAAATCAAGTAAATCAAGTAAATCAAGTAAATCAAGTAAATCAAGTAAATCAAGTAAATCAAGTAAATCAAGTAAATCAAGTAAATTAAGTAAATTAAGTAACTTAAGTAACTTAAGTAACTTAAGTAACTTAAGTAACTTAAGTAACTTAAGTAACTTAAGTAACTTAAGTAACTTAAGTAACTTAAGTAACTTAAGTAACTTAAGTAACTTAAGTAACTTAAGTAACTTAAGTAAATTAAGTAAATTAATTAAATTAAGTAAATTAAGTAAATTAAGTAAATCAAGTAAATCAAGTAAATCAAGTAAATCAAGTAAATCAAGTAAATCAAGTAAATCAAGTAAATCAAGTAAATCAAGTAAATCAAGTAAATCAAGTAAATCAAGTAAATCAAGTAAATCAAGTAAATCAAGTAAATCAAGTAAATCAAGTAAATCAAGTAAATCAAGTAAATCAAGTAAATCAAGTAAATCAAGTAAATCAAGTAAATCAAGTAAATCAATTAAATCAAGTAAATTAAGTAAATTAAGTAACTTAAGTAACTTAAGTAACTTAAGAAACTTAAGTAACTTAAGTAACTTAAGTAACTTAAGTAACTTAAGTAACTTAAGTAACTTAAGTAACTTAAGTAACTTAAGTAAATTAAGTAACTTAAGTAACTTAAGTAACTTAAGTAAATTAAGTAAATTAAGTAAATTAATTAAATTAAGTAAATTAAGTAAATTAAGTAAATCAAGTAAATCAAGTAAATCAAGTAAATCAAGTAAATCAAGTAAATCAAGTAAATCAAGTAAATCAAGTAAATCAAGTAAATCAAGTAAATCAATTAAATCAAGTAAATCAAGTAAATCAAGTAAATCAAGTAAATCAAGTAAATTAAGTAAATTAAGTAACTTAAGTAACTTAAGTAACTTAAGAAACTTAAGTAACTTAAGTAACTTAAGTAACTTAAGTAACTTAAGTAACTTAAGTAACTTAAGTAACTTAAGTAACTTAAGAAACTTAAGTAACTTAAGTAAATTAAGTAAATTAAGTAAATTAAGTAAATTAAGTAAATCAAGTAAATCAAGTAAATCAAGTAAATCAAGTAAATCAAGTAAATCAAGTAAATCAAGTAAATCAAGTAAATCAAGTAAATCAAGTAAATCAAGTAAATCAAGTAAATCAAGTAAATCAAGTTAATCAAGTTAATCAAGTAAATCAAGTGAATCAAGTAAATCAAGTAAATCAAGTAAATCAAGTAAATTAAGTAAGTTAAGTAACTTAAGTAACTTAAGTAACTGAAGTAACTTAAGTAACTTAAGTAACTTAAGTAACTTAAGTAACTTAAGTAAATCAAGTAAATCAAGTAAATCAAGTAAATCAAGTAAATAAAGTAAATCAAGTAAATCAAGTAAATCAAGTAAATCAAGTAAATCAAGTAAATCAAGTAAATCAAGTAAATCAAGTAAATCAAGTAAATCAAGTAAATCAAGTAAATCAAGTAAATCAAGTAAATCAAGTAAATCAAGTAAATCAAGTAAATCAAGTAAATCAAGTAAATCAAGTAAATCAAGTAAATCAAGTAAATCAAGTAAATCAAGTAAATCAAGTAAATCAAGTAAATCAAGTAAATCAAGTAAATCAAGTAAATCAAGTAAATCAAGTAAATCAAGTAAATCAAGTAAATCAAGTAAATCCAGTAAATCAAGTAAATCAAGTAAATCAAGTAAATCAAGTAAATCAAGTAAATCAAGTAAATCAAGTAAATCAAGTAAATCAAGTAAATCAAGTAAATCAAATAAATTAAGTAAATCAAGTAAATCAAGTAAATCAAGTAAATCAAGTAAATCAAGTAAATTAAGTAAATTAAGTAAATTAAGTAAATTTAGTAAATTAAGTAACTTAAGTAACTTAAGTAACTTAAGTAACTTAAGTAACTTAAGTAACTTAAGTAACTTAAGTAACTTAAGTAACTTAAGTAACTTAAGTAACTTAAGTAACTTAAGTAACTTAAGTAACTTAAGTAACTTAAGTAACTTAAGTAACTTAAGTAACTTAAGTAACTTAAGTAACTTAAGTAACTTAAGTAACTTAAGTAACTTAAGTAACTTAAGTAACTTAAGTAACTTAAGTAACTTAAGTAACTTAAGTAACTAAAGTAACTTAAGTAACTTAAGTAACTTAAGTAACTTAAGTAACTTAAGTAACTTAAGTAAATTAAGTAAATTAAGTAAATTAAGTAAATTAAGTAAATTAAGTAAATTAAGTAAATTAAGTAAATTAAGTAAATTAAGTAAATTAAGTAAATTAAGTAAATTAAGTAAATTAAGTAAATTAAGTAAATTAAGTAAATTAAGTAAATTAAGAAAATCAAGTAAATCAAGTAAATCAAGTAAATCAAGTAAATCAAGTAAATCAAGTAAATCAAGTAAATCAAGTAAATCAAGTAAATCAAGTAAACCAAGTAAATCAAGTAAATTAAGTAAATTAAGTAACTTAAGTAACTTAAGTAACTTAAGTAACTTAAGTAACTTAAGTAACTTAAGTAACTTAAGTAACTTAAGTAACTTAAGTAACTTAAGTAACTTAAGTAACTTAAGTAACTTAAGTAACTTAAGTAACTTAAGTAACTTAAGTAACTTAAGTAACTTAAGTAACTTAAGTAACTTAAGTAACTTAAGTAACTTAAGTAACTTAAGTAACTTAAGTAACTTAAGTAACTTAAGTAACTTAAGTAACTTAAGTAACTTAAGTAACTTAAGTAACTTAAGTAACTTAAGTAACTTAAGTAACTTAAGTAACTTAAGTAACTTAAGTAACTTAAGTAACTTAAGTAACTTAAGTAACTTAAGTAACTTAAGAAACTTAAGTAACTTAAGTAACTTAAGTAACTTAAGTAACTTAAGTAACTTAAGTAACTTAAGTAACTTAAGTAACTTAAGTAACTTAAGTAACTTAAGTAACTTAAGTAACTTAAGTAACTTAAGTAACTTAAGTAACTTAAGTAACTTAAGTAACTTAAGTAACTTAAGTAACTTAAGTAACTTAAGTAACTTAAGTAACTTAAGTAACTTAAGAAACTTAAGAAACTTAAGTTACTTAAGTTACTTACTTTTACTTAAGTAACTTAAGTAAATTAAGTAAATTAAGTAAATAAAGTAAATAAAGTAAATAAAGTAAATAAAGTATATTAAGTAAATTAAGTGAATTAAGTAAATTAAGTAAATTAAGTAAATTAAGTAAATTAAGTAAATTAAGTAAATCAAGTAAATCAAGTAAATCAAGTAAATCAAGTAAATTCAGAAAATCAAGTAAATCAAGTAAATCAAGTAAATCAAGTAAATCAAGTAAATCAAGTAAATCAAGTAAATCAAGTAAATCAAGTAAATCAAGTAAATCAAGTAAATCAAGTAAATCAAGTAAATCAAGTAAATCAAGTAAATTAAGTAAATTAAGTAACTTAAGTAACTTAAGTAACTTAAGTAACTTAAGTAACTTAAGTAACTTAAGTAACTTAAGTAACTTAAGTAACTTAAGTAACTTAAGTAACTTAAGTAACTTAAGTAACTTAAGTAACTTAAGTAACTTAAGTAACTTAAGTAACTTAAGTAACTTAAGTAACTTAAGTAACTTAAGTAACTTAAGTAACTTAAGTAACTTAAGTAACTTAAGTAACTTAAGTAACTTAAGTAACTTAAGTAACTTAAGTAACTTAAGTAACTTAAGTAGCTTAAGTAACTTAAGTAACTTAAGTAACTTAAGTAGCTTAAGTAACTTAAGTAACTTAAGTAAATTAAGTAAATTAAGTAAATTAAGTAAATTAAGTAAATTAAGTAAATCAAGTAAATCAAGTAAATCAAGTAAATCAAGTAATTCAAGTAAATCAAGTAAATCAAGTAAATCAAGTAAATCAAGTAAATCAAGTAAATCAAGTAAATCAAGTAAATCAAGTAAATCAAGTAAATCAAGTAAATTAAGTAAATCAAGTAAATCAAGTAAATCAAGTAAATCAAGTAAATTAAGTAAATTAAGTAACTTAAGTAACTTAAGTAACTTAAGTAACTTAAGTAACTTAAGTAACTTAAGTAACTTAAGTTACTTAAGTTACTTAAGTAACTTAAGTAACTTAAGTAACTTAAGTAACTTAAGTAACTTAAGTAAATTAAGTAAATTAAGTAAATTAAGTAAATTAAGTAAATTAAGTAAATTAAGTAAATCAAGTAAATCAAGTAAATCAAGTAAATCAAGTAATTCAAGTAAATCAAGTAAATCAAGTAAATCAAGTAAATCAAGTAAATCAAGTAAATCAAGTAAATCAAGTAAATCAAGTAAATCAAGTAAATCAAGTAAATCAAGTAAATCAAGTAAATTAAGTAAATCAAGTAAATCAAGTAAATCAAGTAAATCAAGTAAATCAAGTAAATTAAGTAAATTAAGTAAATTAAGTAAATTTAGTAAATTAAGTAACTTAAGTAACTTAAGTAACTTAAGTAACTTAAGTAACTTAAGTAACTTAAGTAACTTAAGTAACTTAAGTAACTTAATTAACTTAAGTAACTTAAGCAACTTAAGTAACTAAAGTAACTTAAGTAACTTAAGTAACTTAAGTAACTTAAGTAACTTAAGTAACTTAAGTAACTTAAGTAACTTAAGTAAATTAAGTAAATTAAGTAAATTAAGTAAATTAAGTAAATTAAGTAAATTAAGTAAATTAAGTAAATTAAGTAAATTAAGTAAATTAAGTAAATTAAGTAAATTAAGTAAATTAAGTAAATTAAGTAAATTAAAAAAATCAAGTAAATCAAGTAAATCAAGTAAATCAAGTAAATCAAGTAAATCAAGTAAATCAAGTAAACCAAGTAAATCAAGTAAATTAAGTAAATTAAGTAACTTAAGTAACTTAAGTAACTTAAGTAACTTAAGTAACTTAAGTAACTTAAGTAACTTAAGTAACTTAAGTAACTTAAGTAACTTAAGTAACTTAAGTAACTTAAGTAACTTAAGTAACTTAAGTAACTTAAGTAACTTAAGTAACTTAAGAAACTTAAGAAACTTAAGTTACTTAAGTTACTTACTTTTACTTAAGTAACTTAAGTAAATTAAGTAAATTAAGTAAATAAAGTAAATAAAGTAAATTAAGTAAATTAAGTAAATTAAGTAAATTAAGTAAATTAAGTAAATTAAGTAAATTAAGTAAATTAAGTAAATCAAGTAAATCAAGTAAATCAAGTAAATCAAGTAAATTCAGAAAATCAAGTAAATCAAGTAAATCAAGTAAATCAAGTAAATCAAGTAAATCAAGTAAATCAAGTAAATCAAGTAAATCAAGTAAATCAAGTAAATCAAGTAAATTAAGTAAATTAAGTAACTTAAGTAACTTACGTAACTTAAGTAACTTAAGTAACTTAAGTAACTTAAGTAACTTAAGTAACTTAAGTAACTTAAGTAACTTAAGTAACTTAAGTAACTTAAGTAACTTAAGTAACTTAAGTAACTTAAGTAACTTAAGTAACTTAAGTAACTTAAGTAACTTAAGTAACTTAAGTAACTTAAGTAACTTAAGTAACTTAAGTAACTTAAGTAACTTAAGTAACTTAAGTAACTTAAGTAACTTAAGTAACTTAAGTAACTTAAGTAACTTAAGTAACTTAAGTAACTTAAGTAACTTAAGTAACTTAAGTAACTTAAGTAACTTAAGTAACTTAAGTAACTTAAGTAACTTAAGTAACTTAAGTAACTTAAGTAACTTAAGTAACTTAAGTAACTTAAGTAACTTAAGTAGCTTAAGTAACTTAAGTAACTTAAGTAACTTAAGTAGCTTAAGTAACTTAAGTAACTTAAGTAAATTAAGTAAATTAAGTAAATTAAGTAAATTAAGTAAATTAAGTAAATCAAGTAAATCAAGTAAATCAAGTAATTCAAGTAAATCAAGTAAATCAAGTAAATCAAGTAAATCAAGTAAATCAAGTAAATTCAGTAAATCAAGTAAATCAAGTAAATCAAGTAAATCAAGTAAATCAAGTAAATCAAGTAAATCAATTAAATCAAGTAAATCAAGTAAATCAAGTAAATCAAGTAAATCAAGTTAATCTAGTAAATCAAGTAAATCAAGTAAATCAAGTAAATCAAGTAAATCAAGTAAATCAAGTAAATTAAGTAACTTAAGTAACTTAAGTAACTTTAGTAACTTAAGTAACTTAAGTAACTTAAGTAACTTAAGTAACTTAAGTAACTTAAGTAACTTAAGTAACTTAAGTAAATCAAGTAAATCAAGTAAAATAAGTAACTTAAGTAACTTAAGTAACTTAAGTAACTTAAGTAACTTAAGTAACTTAAGTAACTTAAGTAACTTAAGTAATTCAAGTAAATCAAGTAAATCAAGTTAATCAAGTAAATCAAGTAAATCAAGTAAATCAAGTAAATCAAGTAAATTAAGTAAATTAAGTAACATAAGTAACTTAAGTAACTTAAGTAACTTAAGTAACGTAAGTAACTTAAGTAACTTAAGTAACTTAAGTAACTTAAGTAACTTAAGTAACTTAAGTAACTTAAGTAACTTAAGTAACTTAAGTAACTTAAGTAACTTAAGTAACTTAAGTAACTTAAGTAACTTAAGTATCTTAAGTAACTTAAGTTACTTAAGCAACTTAAGTAACTTAAGTTACTTAAGTAACTTAAGTAACCTAAGTAACTTAAGTAACTTAAGTAACTTAAGTAACTTAAGTAACTTAAGTAACTTAAGTAACTTAAGTAACTTAAGTAACTTAAGTAACTTAAGTAACTTAAGTAACTTAAGTAACTTAAGTAACTTAAGTAACTTAAGTAACTTAAGTAACTTAAGTAACTTAAGTAACTTAAGTAACTTAAGTAACTTAAGTAACTTAAGTAACTTAAGTAACTTAAGAAACTTAAGTAACTTAAGTTTCTTAAGTTACTTAAGTAACTTAAGTTACTTAAGTTACTTACTTTTACTTAAGTAACTTAAGTAAATTAAGTAAATTAAGTAAATTAAGTAAATTAAGTAAATTAAGTAAATTAAGTAAATCAAGTAAATCAAGTAAATCAAGTAAATCAAGTAAATTCAGTAAATCAAGTAAATCAAGTAAATCAAGTAAATCAAGTAAATCAAGTAAATCAAGTAAATCAAGTAAATCAAGTAAATCAAGTAAATCAAGTAAATCAAGTAAATCAAGTAAATCAAGTAAATCAAGTAAATCAAGTTAATCTAGTAAATCAAGTAAATCAAGTAAATCAAGTAAATCTAGTAAATCAAGTAAATTAAGTAACTTATGTAACTTAAGTAACTTAAGTATCTTAAGTAACTTAAGTAACTTAAGTAACTTAAGTAACTTAAGTAACTTAAGTAAATCAAGTAAATCAAGTAAATCAAGTAAATTAAGTAACTTAAGTAACTTAAGTAACTTAAGTAACTTAAGTAACTTAAGTAACTTAAGTAACTTAAGTAACTTAAGTAACTTAAGTAACTTAAGTAACTTAAGTAACTTAAGTAACTTAAGTAACTTAAGTAACTTAAGTAACTTAAGTAACTTAAGTAACTTAAGTAACTTAAGTAACTTAAGTAACTGAGGTAACTTAAGTAACTTAAGTAACTTAAGTAACTTAAGTAACTTAAGTAACTTAAGTAACTTAAGTAACTTAAGTAACTTAAGTAACTTAAGTAACTTTAGTAACTTAAGTAACTTAAGTAACTTAAGTAACTTAAGTAACTTAAGTAACTTAAGTAACTTAAGTAACTTAAGTAACTTAAGAAACTTAAGTAACTTAAGTTTCTTAAGTTACTTAAGTAACTTAAGTTACTTAAGTTACTTACTTTTACTTAAGTAACTTAAGTAAATTAAGTAAATTAAGTAAATTAAGTAAATTAAGTAAATTAAGTAAATTAAGTAAATTAAGTAAATTAAGTAAATTAAGTAAATTAAGTAAATTTAGTAAATTAAGTAAATTAAGTAAATCAAGTAAATCAAGTAAATCAAGTAAATCAAGTAAATCAAGTAAATCAAGTAAATTCAGTAAATCAAGTAAATCAAGTAAATCAAGTAAATCAAGTAAATCAAGTTAATCAAGTAAATCAATTAAATCAAGTAAATCAAGTAGATCAAGTAAATCAAGTAAATCAAGTTAATCTAGTAAATCAAGTAAATCAAGTAAATCAAGTAAATCAAGTAAATCAAGTAAATCAAGTAAATTAAGTAACTTAAGTAACTTAAGTAACTTTAGTAACTTAAGTAACTTAAGTAACTTAAGTAACTTAAGTAACTTAAGTAACTTAAGTAACTTAAGTAAATCAAGTAAATCAAGTAAAATAAGTAACTTAAGTAACTTAAGTAACTTAAGTAACTTAAGTAACTTAAGTAACTTAAGTAACTTAAGTAACTTAAGTAACTTAAGTAACTTAAGTAACTTAAGTAACTTAAGTAACTTAAGTAACTTAAGTAACTTAAGTAATTCAAGTAAATCAAGTAAATCAAGTAAATCAAGTAAATCAAGTAAATCAAGTAAATCAAGTAAATCAAGTAAATCAAGTAAATTAAGTAAATTAAGTAACATAAGTAACTTAAGTAACTTAAGTAACTTAAGTAACGTAAGTAACTTAAGTAACTTAAGTAACTTAAGTAACTTAAGTAACTTAAGTAACTTAAGTAACTTAAGTAACTTAAGTAACTTAAGTAACTTAAGTAACTTAAGTAACTTAAGTAACTTAAGTAACTTAAGTAACTTAAGTAACTTAAGTAACTTAAATAACTTAAGTAACTTAAGTAACTTAAGTAACTTAAGTAACTTAAGTAACTTAAGTAACTTAAGTAACTTAAGAAACTTAAGTAACTTAAGTTTCTTAAGTTACTTAAGTAACTTAAGTTACTTAAGTTACTTACTTTTACTTAAGTAACTTAAGTAAATTAAGTAAATTAAGTAAATTAAGTAAATTAAGTAAATTAAGTAAATTAAGTAAATCAAGTAAATCAAGTAAATCAAGTAAATTCAGTAAATCAAGTAAATCAAGTAAATCAAGTAAATCAAGTAAATCAAGTAAATCAAGTAAATCAAGTAAATTAAGTAAATTAAGTAAATTAAGTAACTTAAGTAACTTAAGTAACTTAAGAAACTTAAGTAACTTAAGTAACTTAAGTAACTTAAGTAACTTAAGTAACTTAAGTACTTAAGTAACTTAAGTAACTTAAGTAACTTAAGTAACTTAAGTAAATTAAGTAAATTAAGTAAATTAAGTAAATTAAGTAAATCAAGTAAATCAAGTTAATCAAGTAAATCAAGTAAATCAAGTAAATCAAGTAAATCAAGTAAATCAAGTAAATCAAGTAAATCAAGTAAATCAAGTAAATCAAGTAAATCAAGTAAATCAAGTAAATCAAGTAAATCAAGTAAATCAAGTAAATCAAGTAAATCAAGTAAATCAAGTAAATTAAGTAAATTAAGTAACTTAAGTAACTTAAGTAACTTAAGTAACTTAAGAAACTTAATTAACTTAAGTAACTTAAGTAACTTAAGTAACTTAAGTAAATTAAGTAAATTAAGTAAATTAAGTAAATCAAGTAAATCAAGTAAATCAAGTAAATCAAGTAAATCAAGTAAATCAAGTAAATCAAGTAAATTAAGTAAATTAAGTAAATTAAGTAAATTAAGTAAATTAAGTAACTTAAGTAACTTAAGTAACTTAAGTAACTTAAGTAACTTAAGTAACTTAAGTAACTTAAGTAACTTAAGTAACTTAATTAACTTAAGTAACTTAAGTAACTTAAGTAACTTAAGTAACTTAAGTAACTTAAGTAACTTAAGTAACTTAAGTAACTTAAGTAACTTAAGTAACTTAAGTAACTTAAGTAACTTAAGTAACTTAAGTAACTTAAGTAACTTAAGTAACTTAAGTAACTTAAGTAACTTAAGCAACTTAAGTAACTAAAGTAACTTAAGTAACTTAAGTAACTTAAGTAACTTAAGTAACTTAAGTAACTTAAGTAACTTAAGTAACTTAAGTAACTTAAGTAAATTAAGTAAATTAAGTAAATTAAGTAAATTAAGTAAATTAAGTAAATTAAGTAAATTAAGTAAATTAAGTAAATTAAGTAAATTAAGTAAATTAAGTAAATTAAGTAAATTAAGTAAATTAAGTAAATTAAAAAAATCAAGTAAATCAAGTAAATCAAGTAAATCAAGTAAATCAAGTAAATCAAGTAAATCAAGTAAACCAAGTTAATCAAGTAAATTAAGTAAATTAAGTAACTTAAGTAACTTAAGTAACTTAAGTAACTTAAGTAACTTAAGTAACTTAAGTAACTTAAGTAACTTAAGTAACTTAAGTAACTTAAGTAACTTAAGTAACTTAAGTAACTTAAGTAACTTAAGTAACTTAAGTAACTTAAGTAACTTAAGTAACTTAAGTAACTTAAGAAACTTAAGAAACTTAAGTTACTTAAGTTACTTACTTTTACTTAAGTAACTTAAGTAAATTAAGTAAATTAAGTAAATAAAGTAAATAAAGTAAATTAAGTAAATTAAGTAAATTAAGTAAATTAAGTAAATTAAGTAAATTAAGTAAATCAAGTAAATCAAGTAAATCAAGTAAATCAAGTAAATTCAGAAAATCAAGTAAATCAAGTAAATCAAGTAAATCAAGTAAATCAAGTAAATCAAGTAAATCAAGTAAATCAAGTAAATCAAGTAAATTAAGTAAATTAAGTAACTTAAGTAACTTACGTAACTTAAGTAACTTAAGTAACTTAAGTAACTTAAGTAACTTAAGTAACTTAAGTAACTTAAGTAACTTAAGTAACTTAAGTAACTTAAGTAACTTAAGTAACTTAAGTAACTTAAGTAACTTAAGTAACTTAAGTAACTTAAGTAACTTAAGTAACTTAAGTAACTTAAGTAACTTAAGTAACTTAAGTAACTTAAGTAACTTAAGTAACTTAAGTAACTTAAGTAACTTAAGTAACTTAAGTAACTTAAGTAACTTAAGTAACTTAAGTAACTTAAGTAACTTAAGTAACTTAAGTAACTTAAGTAACTTAAGTAACTTAAGTAACTTAAGTAACTTAAGTAACTTAAGTAACTTAAGTAACTTAAGTAACTTAAGTAACTTAAGTAGCTTAAGTAACTTAAGTAACTTAAGTAACTTAAGTAGCTTAAGTAACTTAAGTAACTTAAGTAAATTAAGTAAATTAAGTAAATTAAGTAAATTAAGTAAATTAAGTAAATCAAGTAAATCAAGTAAATCAAGTAATTCAAGTAAATCAAGTAAATCAAGTAAATCAAGTAAATCAAGTAAATCAAGTAAATCAAGTAAATTCAGTAAATCAAGTAAATCAAGTAAATCAAGTAAATCAAGTAAATCAAGTAAATCAAGTAAATCAATTAAATCAAGTAAATCAAGTAAATCAAGTAAATCAAGTAAATCAAGTTAATCTAGTAAATCAAGTAAATCAAGTAAATCAAGTAAATCAAGTAAATCAAGTAAATCAAGTAAATCAAGTAAATTAAGTAACTTAAGTAACTTAAGTAACTTTAGTAACTTAAGTAACTTAAGTAACTTAAGTAACTTAAGTAACTTAAGTAACTTAAGTAACTTAAGTAACTTAAGTAAATCAAGTAAATCAAGTAAAATAAGTAACTTAAGTAACTTAAGTAACTTAAGTAACTTAAGTAACTTAAGTAACTTAAGTAACTTAAGTAACTTAAGTAATTCAAGTAAATCAAGTAAATCAAGTAAATCAAGTAAATCAAGTAAATCAAGTAAATCAAGTAAATCAAGTAAATTAAGTAAATTAAGTAACATAAGTAACTTAAGTAACTTAAGTAACTTAAGTAACGTAAGTAACTTAAGTAACTTAAGTAACTTAAGTAACTTAAGTAACTTAAGTAACTTAAGTAACTTAAGTAACTTAAGTAACTTAAGTAACTTAAGTAACTTAAGTAACTTAAGTAACTTAAGTATCTTAAGTAACTTAAGTTACTTAAGCAACTTAAGTAACTTAAGTTACTTAAGTAACTTAAGTAACCTAAGTAACTTAAGTAACTTAAGTAACTTAAGTAACTTAAGTAACTTAAGTAACTTAAGTAACTTAAGTAACTTAAGTAACTTAAGTAACTTAAGTAACTTAAGTAACTTAAGTAACTTAAGTAACTTAAGTAACTTAAGTAACTTAAGTAACTTAAGTAACTTAAGTAACTTAAGTAACTTAAGTAACTTAAGTAGCTTAAGTAACTTAAGTAACTTAAGTAACTTAAGTAGCTTAAGTAACTTAAGTAACTTAAGTAAATTAAGTAAATTAAGTAAATTAAGTAAATTAAGTAAATTAAGTAAATTAAGTAAATCAAGTAAATCAAGTAAATCAAGTAAATCAAGTAAATCAAGTAAATCAAGTAAATCAAGTAAATCAAGTAAATCAATTTAATCAAGTAAATCAAGTAAATCAAGTAAATCAAGTAAATCAAGTAAATCAAGTAAATTAAGTAAATTAAGTAAATTAAGTAACTTAAGTAACTTAAGTAACTTAAGAAACTTAAGTAACTTAAGTAACTTAAGTAACTTAAGTAACTTAAGTAACTTAAGTAACTTAAGTACTTAAGTAACTTAAGTAACTTAAGTAACTTAAGTAACTTAAGTAAATTAAGTAAATTAAGTAAATTAAGTAAATTAAGTAAATCAAGTAAATCAAGTTAATCAAGTAAATCAAGTAAATCAAGTAAATCAAGTAAATCAAGTAAATCAAGTAAATCAAGTAAATCAAGTAAATCAAGTAAATCAAGTAAATCAAGTAAATCAAGTAAATCAAGTAAATCAAGTAAATCAAGTAAATCAAGTAAATCAAGTAAATTAAGTAAATTAAGTAACTTAAGTAACTTAAGTAACTTAAGTAACTTAAGAAACTTAATTAACTTAAGTAACTTAAGTAACTTAAGTAACTTAAGTAAATTAAGTAAATTAAGTAAATTAAGTAAATCAAGTAAATCAAGTAAATCAAGTAAATCAAGTAAATCAAGTAAATCAAGTAAATCAAGTAAATTAAGTAAATTAAGTAAATTAAGTAAATTTAGTAAATTAAGTAACTTAAGTAACTTAAGTAACTTAAGTAACTTAAGTAACTTAAGTAACTTAAGTAACTTAAGTAACTTAAGTAACTTAATTAACTTAAGTAACTTAAGTAACTTAAGTAACTTAAGTAACTTAAGTAACTTAAGTAACTTAAGTAACTTAAGTAACTTAAGTAACTTAAGTAACTTAAGTAACTTAAGTAACTTAAGTAACTTAAGTAACTTAAGTAACTTAAGTAACTTAAGTAACTTAAGTAACTTAAGCAACTTAAGTAACTAAAGTAACTTAAGTAACTTAAGTAACTTAAGTAACTTAAGTAACTTAAGTAACTTAAGTAACTTAAGTAACTTAAGTAACTTAAGTAAATTAAGTAAATTAAGTAAATTAAGTAAATTAAGTAAATTAAGTAAATTAAGTAAATTAAGTAAATTAAGTAAATTAAGTAAATTAAGTAAATTAAGTAAATTAAGTAAATTAAGTAAATTAAGTAAATTAAAAAAATCAAGTAAATCAAGTAAATCAAGTAAATCAAGTAAATCAAGTAAATCAAGTAAATCAAGTAAACCAAGTAAATCAAGTAAATTAAGTAAATTAAGTAACTTAAGTAACTTAAGTAACTTAAGTAACTTAAGTAACTTAAGTAACTTAAGTAACTTAAGTAACTTAAGTAACTTAAGTAACTTAAGTAACTTAAGTAACTTAAGTAACTTAAGTAACTTAAGTAACTTAAGTAACTTAAGTAACTTAAGTAACTTAAGTAACTTAAGAAACTTAAGAAACTTAAGTTACTTAAGTTACTTACTTTTACTTAAGTAACTTAAGTAAATTAAGTAAATTAAGTAAATAAAGTAAATAAAGTAAATTAAGTAAATTAAGTAAATTAAGTAAATTAAGTAAATTAAGTAAATTAAGTAAATCAAGTAAATCAAGTAAATCAAGTAAATCAAGTAAATTCAGAAAATCAAGTAAATCAAGTAAATCAAGTAAATCAAGTAAATCAAGTAAATCAAGTAAATCAAGTAAATCAAGTAAATCAAGTAAATCAAGTAAATTAAGTAAATTAAGTAACTTAAGTAACTTACGTAACTTAAGTAACTTAAGTAACTTAAGTAACTTAAGTAACTTAAGTAACTTAAGTAACTTAAGTAACTTAAGTAACTTAAGTAACTTAAGTAACTTAAGTAACTTAAGTAACTTAAGTAACTTAAGTAACTTAAGTAACTTAAGTAACTTAAGTAACTTAAGTAACTTAAGTAACTTAAGTAACTTAAGTAACTTAAGTAACTTAAGTAACTTAAGTAACTTAAGTAACTTAAGTAACTTAAGTAACTTAAGTAACTTAAGTAACTTAAGTAACTTAAGTAACTTAAGTAACTTAAGTAACTTAAGTAACTTAAGTAACTTAAGTAACTTAAGTAACTTAAGTAACTTAAGTAACTTAAGTAACTTAAGTAACTTAAGTAGCTTAAGTAACTTAAGTAACTTAAGTAACTTAAGTAGCTTAAGTAACTTAAGTAACTTAAGTAAATTAAGTAAATTAAGTAAATTAAGTAAATTAAGTAAATTAAGTAAATCAAGTAAATCAAGTAAATCAAGTAATTCAAGTAAATCAAGTAAATCAAGTAAATCAAGTAAATCAAGTAAATCAAGTAAATCAAGTAAATCAAGTAAATTCAGTAAATCAAGTAAATCAAGTAAATCAAGTAAATCAAGTAAATCAAGTAAATCAAGTAAATCAATTAAATCAAGTAAATCAAGTAAATCAAGTAAATCAAGTAAATCAAGTTAATCTAGTAAATCAAGTAAATCAAGTAAATCAAGTAAATCAAGTAAATCAAGTAAATCAAGTAAATCAAGTAAATTAAGTAACTTAAGTAACTTAAGTAACTTTAGTAACTTAAGTAACTTAAGTAACTTAAGTAACTTAAGTAACTTAAGTAACTTAAGTAACTTAAGTAACTTAAGTAACTTAAGTAAATCAAGTAAATCAAGTAAAATAAGTAACTTAAGTAACTTAAGTAACTTAAGTAACTTAAGTAACTTAAGTAACTTAAGTAACTTAAGTAACTTAAGTAATTCAAGTAAATCAAGTAAATCAAGTAAATCAAGTAAATCAAGTAAATCAAGTAAATCAAGTAAATCAAGTAAATTAAGTAAATTAAGTAACATAAGTAACTTAAGTAACTTAAGTAACTTAAGTAACGTAAGTAACTTAAGTAACTTAAGTAACTTAAGTAACTTAAGTAACTTAAGTAACTTAAGTAACTTAAGTAACTTAAGTAACTTAAGTAACTTAAGTAACTTAAGTAACTTAAGTAACTTAAGTAACTTAAGTATCTTAAGTAACTTAAGTTACTTAAGCAACTTAAGTAACTTAAGTTACTTAAGTAACTTAAGTAACCTAAGTAACTTAAGTAACTTAAGTAACTTAAGTAACTTAAGTAACTTAAGTAACTTAAGTAACTTAAGTAACTTAAGTAACTTAAGTAACTTAAGTAACTTAAGTAACTTAAGTAACTTAAGTAACTTAAGTAACTTAAGTAACTTAAGTAACTTAAGTAACTTAAGTAACTTAAGTAACTTAAGAAACTTAAGTAACTTAAGTTTCTTAAGTTACTTAAGTAACTTAAGTTACTTAAGTTACTTACTTTTACTTAAGTAACTTAAGTAAATTAAGTAAATTAAGTAAATTAAGTAAATTAAGTAAATTAAGTAAATTAAGTAAATCAAGTAAATCAAGTAAATCAAGTAAATCAAGTAAATTCAGTAAATCAAGTAAATCAAGTAAATCAAGTAAATCAAGTAAATCAAGTAAATCAAGTAAATCAAGTAAATCAAGTAAATCAAGTAAATCAAGTAAATCAAGTAAATCAAGTAAATCAAGTTAATCTAGTAAATCAAGTAAATCAAGTAAATCAAGTAAATCTAGTAAATCAAGTAAATTAAGTAACTTATGTAACTTAAGTAACTTAAGTATCCTAAGTAACTTAAGTAACTTAAGTAACTTAAGTAACTTAAGTAACTTAAGTAAATCAAGTAAATCAAGTAAATCAAGTAAATTAAGTAACTTAAGTAACTTAAGTAACTTAAGTAACTTAAGTAACTTAAGTAACTTAAGTAACTTAAGTAACTTAAGTAACTTAAGTAACTTAAGTAACTTAAGTAACTTAAGTAACTTAAGTAACTTAAGTAACTTAAGTAACTTAAGTAACTTAAGTAACTTAAGTAACTTAAGTAACTTAAGTAACTTAGGTAACTTAAGTAACTTAAGTAACTTAAGTAACTTAAGTAACTTAAGTAACTTAAGTAACTTAAGTAACTTAAGTAACTTAAGTAACTTAAGTAACTTAAGTAACTTAAGTAACTTTAGTAACTTAAGTAACTTAAGTAACTTAAGTAACTTAAGTAACTTAAGTAACTTAAGTAACTTAAGTAACTTAAGAAACTTAAGTAACTTAAGTTTCTTAAGTTACTTAAGTAACTTAAGTTACTTAAGTTACTTACTTTTACTTAAGTAACTTAAGTAAATTAAGTAAATTAAGTAAATTAAGTAAATTAAGTAAATTAAGTAAATTAAGTAAATTAAGTAAATTAAGTAAATTAAGTAAATTTAGTAAATTAAGTAAATTAAGTAAATCAAGTAAATCAAGTAAATCAAGTAAATCAAGTAAATCAAGTAAATCAAGTAAATTCAGTAAATCAAGTAAATCAAGTAAATCAAGTAAATCAAGTAAATCAAGTTAATCAAGTAAATCAATTAAATCAAGTAAATCAAGTAGATCAAGTAAATCAAGTAAATCAAGTTAATCTAGTAAATCAAGTAAATCAAGTAAATCAAGTAAATCAAGTAAATCAAGTAAATCAAGTAAATTAAGTAACTTAAGTAACTTAAGTAACTTTAGTAACTTAAGTAACTTAAGTAACTTAAGTAACTTAAGTAACTTAAGTAACTTAAGTAACTTAAGTAAATCAAGTAAATCAAGTAAAATAAGTAACTTAAGTAACTTAAGTAACTTAAGTAACTTAAGTAACTTAAGTAACTTAAGTAACTTAAGTAACTTAAGTAACTTAAGTAACTTAAGTAACTTAAGTAACTTAAGTAACTTAAGTAACTTAAGTAATTCAAGTAAATCAAGTAAATCAAGTAAATCAAGTAAATCAAGTAAATCAAGTAAATCAAGTAAATCAAGTAAATCAAGTAAATTAAGTAAATTAAGTAACATAAGTAACTTAAGTAACTTAAGTAACTTAAGTAACGTAAGTAACTTAAGTAACTTAAGTAACTTAAGTAACTTAAGTAACTTAAGTAACTTAAGTAACTTAAGTAACTTAAGTAACTTAAGTAACTTAAGTAACTTAAGTAACTTAAGTAACTTAAGTAACTTAAGTAACTTAAGTAACTTAAGTAACTTAAATAACTTAAGTAACTTAAGTAACTTAAGTAACTTAAGTAACTTAAGTAACTTAAGTAACTTAAGTAACTTAAGAAACTTAAGTAACTTAAGTTTCTTAAGTTACTTAAGTAACTTAAGTTACTTAAGTTACTTACTTTTACTTAAGTAACTTAAGTAAATTAAGTAAATTAAGTAAATTAAGTAAATTAAGTAAATTAAGTAAATTAAGTAAATTAAGTAAATCAAGTAAATCAAGTAAATCAAGTAAATCAAGTAAATTCAGTAAATCAAGTAAATCAAGTAAATCAAGTAAATCAAGTAAATCAAGTAAATCAAGTAAATCAAGTAAATCAAGTAAATCAAGTAAATCAAGTTAATCTAGTAAATCAAGTAAATCAAGTAAATCAAGTAAATCAAGTAAATCAAGTAAATCAAGTAAATTAAGTAACTTATGTAACTTAAGTAACTTAAGTATCTTAAGTAACTTAAGTAACTTAAGTAACTTAAGTAACTTAAGTAAATCAAGTAAATCAAGTAAATCAAGTAAATTAAGTAACTTAAGTAACTTAAGTTACTTAAGTTACTTAAGTAACTTAAGTAACTTAAGTAACTTAAGTAACTTAAGTAACTTAAGTAACTTAAGTAACTTAAGTAACTTAAGTAACTTAAGTAACTTAAGTAACTTAAGTAAATTAAGTAAATTAAGTAAATTAATTAAATTAAGTAAATTAAGTAAATTAAGTAAATCAAGTAAATCAAGTAAATCAAGTAAATCAAGTAAATCAAGTAAATCAAGTAAATCAAGTAAATCAAGTAAATCAAGTAAATCAAGTAAATCAAGTAAATCAAGTAAATCAAGTAAATCAAGTAAATCAAGTAAATCAAGTAAATCAAGTAAATCAAGTAAATCAATTAAATCAAGTAAATCAAGTAAATCAAGTAAATCAAGTAAATCAAGTAAATCAAGTAAATTAAGTAAATTAAGTAACTTAAGTAACTTAAGTAACTTAAGAAACTTAAGTAACTTAAGTAACTTAAGTAACTTAAGTAACTTAAGTAACTTAAGTAACTTAAGTAACTTAAGTAACTTAAGTAACTTAAGTAAATTAAGTAACTTAAGTAACTTAAGTAACTTAAGTAAATTAAGTAAATTAAGTAAATTAATTAAATTAAGCAAATTAAGTAAATTAAGTAAATCAAGTAAATCAAGTAAATCAAGTAAATCAAGTAAATCAAGTAAATCAAGTAAATCAAGTAAATCAAGTAAATCAAGTAAATCAAGTAAATCAAGTAAATCAATTAAATCAAGTAAATCAAGTAAATCAAGTAAATCAAGTAAATCAAGTAAATTAAGTAAATTAAGTAACTTAAGTAACTTAAGTAACTTAAGAAACTTAAGTAACTTAAGTAACTTAAGTAACTTAAGTAACTTAAGTAACTTAAGTAACTTAAGTAACTTAAGTAACTTAAGTAACTTAAGTAACTTAAGTAAATTAAGTAAATTAAGTAAATTAAGTAAATTAAGTAAATTAAGTAAATTAAGTAAATCAAGTAAATCAAGTAAATCAAGTAAATCAAGTAAATCAAGTAAATCAAGTAAATCAAGTAAATCAAGTAAATCAAGTAAATCAAGTAAATCAAGTTAATCAAGTTAATCAAGTAAATCAAGTGAATCAAGTAAATCAAGTAAATCAAGTAAATCAAGTAAATCAAGTAAATTAAGTAAGTTAAGTAACTTAAGTAACTTAAGTAACTTAAGTAACTTAAGTAACTTAAGTAACTTAAGTAACTTAAGTAACTTAAGTAAATCAAGTAAATCAAGTAAATCAAGTAAATCAAGTAAATCAAGTAAATCAAGTAAATCAAGTAAATCAAGTAAATCAAGTAAATCAAGTATATCAAGTAAATCAAGTAAATCAAGTAAATCAAGTAAATCAAGTAAATTAAGTAACTTAAGTAACTTAAGTAACTTAAGTAACTTAAGTAACTTAAGTAACTTAAGTAACTTAAGTAACTTAAGTAACTTAAGTAACTTAAGTAACTTAAGTAACTTAAGTAACTTAAGTAACTTAAGTAACTTTAGTAACTTAAGTAACTTAAGTAACTTAAGTTACTTAAGTAACTTAAGTAACTTAAGTAAATTAAGTAAATTAAGTAAATTAAGTAAATTAAGTAAATTAAGTAAATTAAGTAAATTAAGTAAATTAAGTAAATTAAGTAAATTAAGTAAATCAAGTAAATCAAGTAAATCAAGTAAATCAAGTAATTCAAGTAAATCAAGTAAATCAAGTAAATCAAGTAAATCAAGTAAATCAAGTAAATCAAGTAAATCAAGTAAATCAAGTAAATCAAGTAAATCAAGTAAATCAAGTAAATCAAGTAAATCAAGTAAATTAAGTAAATCAAGTAAATCAAGTAAATCAAGTAAATCAATTAAATCAAGTAAATCAAGTAAATCAAGTAAATCAAGTAAATCAAGTAAATCAAGTAAATCAAGTAAATCAAGTAAATCAAGTAAATCAAGTAAATCAAGTACATCAAGTAAATCAAGTAAATCTAGTAAATCAAGTAAATCAAGTAAATCAAGTAAATCAAGTAAATCAAGTAAATCAAGTAAATCAAGTAAATCAAGTAAATCAAGTAAATCAAGTAAATCAAGTAAATCAAGTAAATTAAGTAACTTAAGTAACTTAAGTAACTTAAGTAACTTAAGTAACTTAAGTAACTTAAGTAACTTAAGTAACTTAAGTAAATTAAGTAAATTAAGTAAATTAATTAAATTAAGTAAATTAAGTAAATTAAGTAAATTAAGTAAATTAAGTAAATCAAGTAAATCAAGTAAATCAAGTAAATCAAGTAAATCAAGTAAATCAAGTAAATCAAGTAAATCAATTTAATCAAGTAAATCAAGTAAATCAAGTAAATCAAGTAAATCAAGTAAATCAAGTAAATTAAGTAAATTAAGTAAATTAAGTAACTTAAGTAACTTAAGTAACTTAAGAAACTTAAGTAACTTAAGTAACTTAAGTAACTTAAGTAACTTAAGTAACTTAAGTACTTAAGTAACTTAAGTAACTTAAGTAACTTAAGTAACTTAAGTAAATTAAGTAAATTAAGTAAATTAAGTAAATTAAGTAAATCAAGTAAATCAAGTTAATCAAGTAAATCAAGTAAATCAAGTAAATCAAGTAAATCAAGTAAATCAAGTAAATCAAGTAAATCAAGTAAATCAAGTAAATCAAGTAAATCAAGTAAATCAAGTAAATCAAGTAAATCAAGTAAATCAAGTAAATCAAGTAAATCAAGTAAATCAAGTAAATCAAGTAAATCAAGTAAATCAAGTAAATTAAGTAAATTAAGTAACTTAAGTAACTTAAGTAACTTAAGTAACTTAAGAAACTTAATTAACTTAAGTAACTTAAGTAACTTAAGTAACTTAAGTAAATTAAGTAAATTAAGTAAATTAAGTAAATCAAGTAAATCAAGTAAATCAAGTAAATCAAGTAAATCAAGTAAATCAAGTAAATCAAGTAAATCAAGTAAATCAAGTAAATTAAGTAAATTAAGTAAATTAGGTAAATTAAGTAAATTAAGTAAATTAAGTAACTTAAGTAACTTAAGTAACTTAAGTAACTTAAGTAACTTAAGTAACTTAAGTAACTTAAGTAACTTAAGTAACTTAAGTAACTTAAGTAACTTAAGTAACTTAAGTAACTTAAGTAACTTAAGTAACTTAAGTAACTTAAGTAACTTAAGTAACTTAAGTAACTTAAGTAACTTAAGTAACTTAAGTAACTTAAGTAACTTAAGTAACTTAAGTAACTTAAGTAACTTAAGTAACTTAAGTAACTTAAGTAACTTAAGTAACTTAAGTAACTTAGGTAACTTAAGTAACTTAAGTAACTTAAGTAACTTAAGTAACTTAAGTAACTTAAGTAACTTAAGTAACTTAAGTAACTTAAGTAACTTAAGTAACTTAAGTAACTTTAGTAACTTAAGTAACTTAAGTAACTTAAGTAACTTAGGTAACTTAAGTAACTTAAGTAACTTAAGAAACTTAAGTTACTTAAGTTTCTTAAGTTACTTAAGTAACTTAAGTTACTTAAGTTACTTACTTTTACTTAAGTAACTTAAGTAAATTAAGTAAATTAAGTAAATTAAGTAAATTAAGTAAATTAAGTAAATTAAGTAAATTAAGTAAATTTAGTAAATTAAGTAAATTAAGTAAATCAAGTAAATCAAGTAAATCAAGTAAATCAAGTAAATCAAGTAAATCAAGTAAATTCAGTAAATCAAGTAAATCAAGTAAATCAAGTAAATCAAGTAAATCAAGTAAATCAAATAAATCAAGTAAATCAAGTAAATCAATTAAATCAAGTAAATCAAGTAAATCAAGTAAATCAAGTAAATCAAGTTAATCTAGTAAATCAAGTAAATCAAGTAAATCAAGTAGATCAAGTAAATCAAGTAAATTAAGTAACTTAAGTAACTTAAGTAACTTTAGTAACTTAAGTAACTTAAGTAACTTAAGTAACTTAAGTAACTTAAGTAACTTAAGTAACTTAAGTAAATCAAGTAAATCAAGTAAAATAAGTAACTTAAGTAACTTAAGTAACTTAAGTAACTTAAGTAACTTAAGTAACTTAAGTAATTCAAGTAAATCAAGTAAATCAAGTAAATCAAGTAAATCAAGTAAATCAAGTAAATCAAGTAAATCAAGAAAATTAAGTAAATTAAGTAACATAAGTAACTTAAGTAACTTAAGTAACTTAAGTAACGTAAGTAACTTAAGTAACTTAAGTAACTTAAGTAACTTAAGTAACTTAAGTAACTTAAGTAACTTAAGTAACTTAAGTAACTTAAGTAACTTAAGTAACTTAAGTAACTTAAGTAACTTAAGTAACTTAAGTAACTTAAGTAACTTAAGTAACTTAAGTAACTTAAGTAACTTAAGTTACTTAAGTAACTTAAGTAACTTAAGTTACTTAAGTAACTTAAGTAACCTAAGTAACTTAAGTAACTTAAGTAACTTAAGTAACTTAAGTAACTTAAGTAACTTAAGTAACTTAAGTAACTTAAGTAACTTAAGTAACTTAAGTAACTTAAGTAACTTAAGAAACTTAAGTAACTTAAGTTTCTTAAGTTACTTAAGTAACTTAAGTTACTTAAGTTACTTACTTTTACTTAAGTAACTTAAGTAAATTAAGTAAATTAAGTAAATTAAGTAAATTAAGTAAATTAAGTAAATTAAGTAAATCAAGTAAATCAAGTAAATCAAGTAAATCAAGTAAATTCAGTAAATCAAGTAAATCAAGTAAATCAAGTAAATCAAGTAAATCAAGTAAATCAAGTAAATCAAGTAAATCAAGTAAATCAAGTAAATCAAGTAAATCAAGTAAATCAAGTAAATCAAGTAAATCAAGTAAATCAAGTAAATCAAGTAAATCAAGTAAATCAAGTAAATCAAGTAAATCAAGTAAATCAAGTTAATCTAGTAAATCAAGTAAATCAAGTAAATCAAGTAAATCAAGCAAATCAAGTAAATCAAGTAAATCAAGTAAATTAAGTAACTTATGTAACTTAAGTAACTTAAGTATCTTAAGTAACTTAAGTAACTTAAGTAACTTAAGTAACTTAAGTAACTTAAGTAAATCAAGTAAATCAAGTAAATCAAGTAAATTAAGTAACTTAAGTAACTTAAGTAACTTAAGTAACTTAAGTAACTTAAGTAACTTAAGTAACTTAAGTAACTTAAGTAACTTAAGTAACTTAAGTAACTTAAGTAACTTAAGTAACTTAAGTAACTTAAGTAACTTAAGTAACTTAAGTAACTTAAGTAACTTAAGTAACTTAAGTAACTTAAGTAACTTAAGTAACTTAAGTAACTTAAGTAAATTAAGTAAATTAAGTAAATTAATTAAATTAAGTAAATTAAGTAAATTAAGTAAATCAAGTAAATCAAGTAAATCAAGTAAATCAAGTAAATCAAGTAAATCAAGTAAATCAAGTAAATCAAGTAAATCAAGTAAATCAAGTAAATCAAGTAAATCAAGTAAATCAAGTAAATCAAGTAAATCAAGTAAATCAAGTAAATCAAGTAAATCAATTAAATCAAGTAAATTAAGTAAATTAAGTAACTTAAGTAACTTAAGTATCTTAAGAAACTTAAGTAACTTAAGTAACTTAAGTAACTTAAGTAACTTAAGTAACTTAAGTAACTTAAGTAACTTAAGTAACTTAAGTAACTTAAGTAACTTAAGTAACTTAAGTAACTTAAGTAACTTAAGTAACTTAAGTAAATTAAGTAACTTAAGTAACTTAAGTAACTTAAGTAAATTAAGTAAATTAAGTAAATTAATTAAATTAAGTAAATTAAGTAAATTAAGTAAATCAAGTAAATCAAGTAAATCAAGTAAATCAAGTAAATCAAGTAAATCAAGTAAATCAAGTAAATCAAGTAAATCAAGTAAATCAATTAAATCAAGTAAATCAAGTAAATCAAGTAAATCAAGTAAATCAAGTAAATTAAGTAAATTAAGTAACTTAAGTAACTTAAGTAACTTAAGAAACTTAAGTAACTTAAGTAACTTAAGTAACTTAAGTAACTTAAGTAACTTAAGTAACTTAAGTAACTTAAGTAACTTAAGTAACTTAAGTAACTTAAGAAACTTAAGTAACTTAAGTAAATTAAGTAAATTAAGTAAATTAAGTAAATTAAGTAAATCAAGTAAATCAAGTAAATCAAGTAAATCAAGTAAATCAAGTAAATCAAGTAAATCAAGTAAATCAAGTAAATCAAGTAAATCAAGTAAATCAAGTAAATCAAGTAAATCAAGTTAATCAAGTTAATCAAGTAAATCAAGTGAATCAAGTAAATCAAGTAAATCAAGTAAATCAAGTAAATTAAGTAAGTTAAGTAACTTAAGTAACTTAAGTAACTGAAGTAACTTAAGTAACTTAAGTAACTTAAGTAACTTAAGTAACTTAAGTAACTTAAATAAATCAAGTAAATCAAGTAAATCAAGTAAATCAAGTAAATCAAGTAAATCAAGTAAATCAAGTAAATCAAGTAAATCAAGTAAATCAAGTAAATCAAGTAAATCAAGTAAATCAAGTAAATCAAGTAAATCAAGTAAATCAAGTAAATCAAGTAAATCAAGTAAATCAAGTAAATCAAGTAAATCAAGTAAATCAAGTAAATCAAGTAAATCAAGTAAATCAAGTAAATCAAGTAAATCAAGTAAATCAAGTAAATCAAGTAAATCAAGTAAATCAAGTAAATCAAGTAAATCCAGTAAATCAAGTAAATCAAGTAAATCAAGTAAATCAAGTAAATCAAGTAAATCAAGTAAATCAAGTAAATCAAGTAAATCAAGTAAATCAAGTAAATCAAGTAAATCAAGTAAATCAAGTAAATCAAGTAAATCAAGTAAATCAAGTAAATCAAGTAAATCAAATAAATTAAGTAAATCAAGTAAATCAAGTAAATCAAGTAAATCAAGTAAATCAAGTAAATCAAGTAAATTAAGTAAATTAAGTAAATTAAGTAAATTTAGTAAATTAAGTAACTTAAGTAACTTAAGTAACTTAAGTAACTTAAGTAACTTAAGTAACTTAAGTAACTTAAGTAACTTAAGTAACTTAAGTAACTTAAGTAACTTAAGTAACTTAAGTAACTTAAGTAACTTAAGTAACTTAAGTAACTTAAGTAACTTAAGTAACTTAAGTAACTTAAGTAACTTAAGTAACTTAAGTAACTTAAGTAACTTAAGTAACTTAAGTAACTTAAGTAACTTAAGTAACTTAAGTAACTTAAGTAACTAAAGTAACTTAAGTAACTTAAGTAACTTAAGTAACTTAAGTAACTTAAGTAACTTAAGTAAATTAAGTAAATTAAGTAAATTAAGTAAATTAAGTAAATTAAGTAAATTAAGTAAATTAAGTAAATTAAGTAAATTAAGTAAATTAAGTAAATTAAGTAAATTAAGTAAATTAAGTAAATTAAGAAAATCAAGTAAATCAAGTAAATCAAGTAAATCAAGTAAATCAAGTAAATCAAGTAAATCAAGTAAATCAAGTAAATCAAGTAAATCAAGTAAACCAAGTAAATCAAGTAAATTAAGTAAATTAAGTAACTTAAGTAACTTAAGTAACTTAAGTAACTTAAGTAACTTAAGTAACTTAAGTAACTTAAGTAACTTAAGTAACTTAAGTAACTTAAGTAACTTAAGTAACTTAAGTAACTTAAGTAACTTAAGTAACTTAAGTAACTTAAGTAACTTAAGTAACTTAAGTAACTTAAGTAACTTAAGTAACTTAAGTAACTTAAGTAACTTAAGTAACTTAAGTAACTTAAGTAACTTAAGTAACTTAAGTAACTTAAGTAACTTAAGTAACTTAAGTAACTTAAGTAACTTAAGTAACTTAAGTAACTTAAGTAACTTAAGTAACTTAAGTTACTTAAGTAACTTAAGAAACTTAAGTAACTTAAGTAACTTAAGTAACTTAAGTAACTTAAGTAACTTAAGTAACTTAAGTAACTTAAGTAACTTAAGTAACTTAAGTAACTTAAGTAACTTAAGTAACTTAAGTAACTTAAGTAACTTAAGTAACTTAAGTAACTTAAGTAACTTAAGTAACTTAAGTAACTTAAGTAACTTAAGAAACTTAAGAAACTTAAGTTACTTAAGTTACTTACTTTTACTTAAGTAACTTAAGTAAATTAAGTAAATTAAGTAAATAAAGTAAATAAAGTAAATAAAGTATATTAAGTAAATTAAGTGAATTAAGTAAATTAAGTAAATTAAGTAAATTAAGTAAATTAAGTAAATCAAGTAAATCAAGTAAATCAAGTAAATCAAGTAAATTCAGAAAATCAAGTAAATCAAGTAAATCAAGTAAATCAAGTAAATCAAGTAAATCAAGTAAATCAAGTAAATCAAGTAAATCAAGTAAATCAAGTAAATCAAGTAAATCAAGTAAATCAAGTAAATTAAGTAAATTAAGTAACTTAAGTAACTTAAGTAACTTAAGTAACTTAAGTAACTTAAGTAACTTAAGTAACTTAAGTAACTTAAGTAACTTAAGTAACTTAAGTAACTTAAGTAACTTAAGTAACTTAAGTAACTTAAGTAACTTCAGTAACTTAAGTAACTTAAGTAACTTAAGTAACTTAAGTAACTTAAGTAACTTAAGTAACTTAAGTAACTTAAGTAACTTAAGTAACTTAAGTAACTTAAGTAACTTAAGTAACTTAAGTAACTTAAGTAACTTAAGTAACTTAAGTAACTTAAGTAACTTAAGTAACTTAAGTAACTTAAGTAACTTAAGTAACTTAAGTAACTTAAGTAACTTAAGTAACTTAAGTAACTTAAGTAACTTAAGTAACTTAAGTAACTTAAGTAACTTAAGTAACTTAAGTAGCTTAAGTAACTTAAGTAACTTAAGTAACTTAAGTAGCTTAAGTAACTTAAGTAACTTAAGTAAATTAAGTAAATTAAGTAAATTAAGTAAATTAAGTAAATTAAGTAAATCAAGTAAATCAAGTAAATCAAGTAAATCAAGTAATTCAAGTAAATCAAGTAAATCAAGTAAATCAAGTAAATCAAGTAAATCAAGTAAATCAAGTAAATCAAGTAAATCAAGTAAATCAAGTAAATCAAGTAAATCAAGTAAATCAAGTAAATCAAGTAAATCAAGTAAATCAAGTAAATCAAGTAAATTAAGTAAATTAAGTAACTTAAGTAACTTAAGTTACTTAAGTTACTTAAGTTACTTAAGTTACTTAAGTTACTTAAGTAACTTAAGTAACTTAAGTAACTTAAGTAACTTAAGTAACTTAAGTAAATTAAGTAAATTAAGTAAATTAAGTAAATTAAGTAAATTAAGTAAATTAAGTAAATTAAGTAAATTAAGTAAATTAAGTAAATCAAGTAAATCAAGTAAATCAAGTAAATCAAGTAAATCAATTAAATCAAGTAAATCAAGTAAATCAAGTAAATCAAGTAAATCAAGTAATTCAAGTAAATCAAGTAAATCAAGTAAATCAAGTAAATCAAGTAAATCAAGTAAATCAAGTAAATCAAGTAAATCAAGTAAATCAAGTAAATTAAGTAAATTAAGTAACTTAAGTAACTTAAGTAACTTAAGTAGCTTAAGTAACTTAAGTAACATAAGTATCTTAAGTAACTTAAGTTACTTAAGTAACTTAAGTTACTTAAGTAACTTAAGTAACTTAAGTAACTTAAGTAACTTAAGTAACTTAAGTAACTTAAGTAACTTAAGTAACTTAAGTAACTTAAGTAACTTAAGTAACTTAAGTAACTTAAGTAAGTTAAGTAACTTAAGTAACTTAAGTAACTTAAGTAACTTAAGTAACTTAAGTAACTTAAGTAACTTAAGTAACTTAAGTACTTAAGAAACTTAAGAAACTTAAGTTACTTAAGTTACTTACTTTTACTTAAGTAACTTAAGTAACTTAAGTAACTTAAGTAACTTAAGTAACTTAAGTAACTTAAGTAACTTAAGTAACTTAAGTAACTTAAGTAACTTAAGTAACTTAAGTAGCTTAAGTAACTTAAGTAACTTAAGTAAATTAAGTAAATTAAGTAAATTAAGTAAATTAAGTAAATTAAGTAAATTAAGTAAATCAAGTAAATCAAGTAAATCAAGTTAATCAAGTAAATCAAGTAAATCAAGTAATTCAAGTAAATCAAGTAAATCAAGTAAATCAAGTAAATCAAGTAAATCAAGTAAATCAAGTAAATCAAGTAAATCAAGTAAATCAAGTAAATCAAGTAAATCAAGTAAATCAAGTAAATCAAGTAAATCAAGTAAATCAAGTAAATCAAGTAAATCAAGTAAATCAAGTAAATCAAGTAAATCAAGTAAATTAAGTAAATTAAGTAACTTAAGTAACTTAAGTAACTTAAGTAACTTAAGTAACTTAAGTAACTTAAGTAACTTAAGTTACTTAAGTTACTTAAGTAACTTAAGTAACTTAAGTAACTTAAGTAACTTAAGTAACTTAAGTAACTCAAGTAAATTAAGTAAATTAAGTAAATTAAGTAAATTAAGTAAATTAAGTAAATTAAGTAAATCAAGTAAATCAAGTAAATCAAGTAAATCAAGTAAATCAAGTAAATCAAGTAAATCAATTAAATCAAGTAAATCAAGTAAATCAAGTAAATCAAGTAAATCAAGTAAATCAAGTAAATCAAGTAAATCAAGTAAATCAAGTAAATCAAGTAAATCAAGTAAATTAATTAAATTAAGTAACTTAAGTAACTTAAGTAACTTAAGTAGCTTAAGTAACTTAAGTTACTTATGTTACTTAAGTTACTTAAGCTACTTAAGTTACTTAAGTTACTTAAGTTACTTAAGTAAATTAAGTAACTTAAGTAACTTAAGTAACTTAAGTAACTTAAGTAACTTAAGTAACCTAAGTAACTTAAGTAACTTAAGTAACTTAAGTAACTTAAGTAACTTAAGTAACTTAAGTAACTTAAGTAACTTAAGTAACTTAAGTAACTTAAGTAACTTAAGTAACTTAAGTAACTTAAGTAACTTAAGTAACTTAAGTAACTTAAGTAACTTAAGTAACTTAAGTAACTTAAGTAACTTAAGTAACTTAAGTAACTTAAGTAACTTAAGTAACTTAAGTAACTTAAGTAACTTAAGTAACTTAAGTAACTTAAGTAACTTAAGTAACTTAAGTAACTTAAGTAACTTAAGTAACTTAAGTAACTTAAGTAACTTAAGTAACTTAAGTAACTTAAGTAACTTAAGTAACTTAAGTAACTTAAGTAACTTAAGTAACTTAAGTAACTTAAGTAACTTAAGTAACTGAAGTAACTTAAGTAACTTAAGTAACTTAAGTAACTTAAGTAACTTAAGTAAATCAAGTAAATCAAGTAAATCAAGTAAATCAAGTAAATCAAGTAAATCAAGTAAATCAAGTAAATCAAGTAAATCAAGTAAATCAAGTAAATCAAGTAAATCAAGTAAATCAAGTAAATCAAGTAAATCAAGTAAATCAAGTAAATCAAGTAAATCAAGTAAATCAAGTAAATCAAGTAAATCAAGTAAATCAAGTAAATCAAGTAAATCAAGTAAATCAAGTAAATCAAGTAAATCAAGTAAATCAAGTAAATCAAGTAAATCAAGTAAATCCAGTAAATCAAGTAAATCAAGTAAATCAAGTAAATCAAGTAAATCAAGTAAATCAAGTAAATCAAGTAAATCAAGTAAATCAAGTAAATCAAGTAAATCAAGTAAATCAAGTAAATCAAGTAAATCAAATAAATTAAGTAAATCAAGTAAATCAAGTAAATCAAGTAAATCAAGTAAATCAAGTAAATCAAGTAAATTAAGTAAATTAAGTAAATTAAGTAAATTTAGTAAATTAAGTAACTTAAGTAACTTAAGTAACTTAAGTAACTTAAGTAACTTAAGTAACTTAAGTAACTTAAGTAACTTAAGTAACTTAAGTAACTTAAGTAACTTAAGTAACTTAAGTAACTTAAGTAACTTAAGTAACTTAAGTAACTTAAGTAACTTAAGTAACTTAAGTAACTTAAGTAACTTAAGTAACTTAAGTAACTTAAGTAACTTAAGTAACTTAAGTAACTTAAGTAACTTAAGTAACTTAAGTAACTAAAGTAACTTAAGTAACTTAAGTAACTAAAGTAACTTAAGTAACTTAAGTAACTTAAGTAACTTAAGTAACTTAAGTAACTTAAGTAACTTAAGTAACTTAAGTAAATTAAGTAAATTAAGTAAATTAAGTAAATTAAGTAAATTAAGTAAATTAAGTAAATTAAGTAAATTAAGTAAATTAAGTAAATTAAGTAAATTAAGTAAATTAAGTAAATTAAGTAAATTAAGTAAATTAAGTAAATTAAGTAAATTAAGTAAATTAAGTAAATTAAGTAAATTAAGTAAATTAAGTAAATTAAGAAAATCAAGTAAATCAAGTAAATCAAGTAAATCAAGTAAATCAAGTAAATCAAGTAAATCAAGTAAATCAAGTAAACCAAGTAAATCAAGTAAATTAAGTAAATTAAGTAACTTAAGTAACTTAAGTAACTTAAGTAACTTAAGTAACTTAAGTAACTTAAGTAACTTAAGTAACTTAAGTAACTTAAGTAACTTAAGTAACTTAAGTAACTTAAGTAACTTAAGTAACTTAAGTAACTTAAGTAACTTAAGTAACTTAAGTAACTTAAGTAACTTAAGTAACTAAAGTAACTTAAGTAACTTAAGTAACTTAAGTAACTTAAGTAACTTAAGTAACTTAAGTAACTTAAGTAACTTAAGTAACTTAAGAAACTTAAGTAACTTAAGTAACTTAAGTAACTTAAGTAACTTAAGTAACTTAAGTAACTTAAGTAACTTAAGTAACTTAAGTAACTTAAGTAACTTAAGTAACTTAAGTAACTTAAGTAACTTAAGTAACTTAAGTAACTTAAGTAACTTAAGTAACTTAAGTAACTTAAGTAACTTAAGTAACTTAAGTAACTTAAGTAACTTAAGTAACTTAAGAAACTTAAGAAACTTAAGTTACTTAAGTTACTTACTTTTACTTAAGTAACTTAAGTAAATTAAGTAAATTAAGTAAATAAAGTAAATAAAGTAAATAAAGTATATTAAGTAAATTAAGTGAATTAAGTAAATTAAGTAAATTAAATAAATTAAGTAAATCAAGTAAATCAAGTAAATCAAGTAAATCAAGTAAATTCAGAAAATCAAGTAAATCAAGTAAATCAAGTAAATCAAGTAAATCAAGTAAATCAAGTAAATCAAGTAAATCAAGTAAATCAAGTAAATCAAGTAAATCAAGTAAATCAAGTAAATCAAGTAAATCAAGTAAATTAAGTAAATTAAGTAACTTAAGTAACTTAAGTAACTTAAGTAACTTAAGTAACTTAAGTAACTTAAGTAACTTAAGTAACTTAAGTAACTTAAGTAACTTAAGTAACTTAAGTAACTTAAGTAACTTAAGTAACTTAAGTAACTTAAGTAACTTAAGTAACTTAAGTAACTTAAGTAACTTAAGTAACTTAAGTAACTTAAGTAACTTAAGTAACTTAAGTAACTTAAGTAACTTAAGTAACTTAAGTAACTTAAGTAACTTAAGTAACTTAAGTAACTTAAGTAACTTAAGTAACTTAAGTAACTTAAGTAACTTAAGTAACTTAAGTAACTTAAGTAACTTAAGTAACTTAAGTAACTTAAGTAACTTAAGTAACTTAAGTAACTTAAGTAACTTAAGTAACTTAAGTAACTTAAGTAACTTAAGTAACTTAAGTAGCTTAAGTAACTTAAGTAACTTAAGTAACTTAAGTAGCTTAAGTAACTTAAGTAACTTAAGTAAATTAAGTAAATTAAGTAAATTAAGTAAATTAAGTAAATTAAGTAAATCAAGTAAATCAAGTAAATCAAGTAAATCAAGTAATTCAAGTAAATCAAGTAAATCAAGTAAATCAAGTAAATCAAGTAAATCAAGTAAATCAAGTAAATCAAGTAAATCAAGTAAATCAAGTAAATCAAGTAAATCAAGTAAATCAAGTAAATCAAGTAAATCAAGTAAATCAAGTAAATCAAGTAAATCAAGTAAATCAAGTAAATCAAGTAAATCAAGTAAATCAAGTAAATCAAGTAAATTAAGTAAATTAAGTAACTTAAGTAACTTAAGTAACTTAAGTAACTTAAGTAACTTAAGTAACTTAAGTTACTTAAGTTACTTAAGTAACTTAAGTAACTTAAGTAACTTAAGTAACTTAAGTAACTTAAGTAACTTAAGTAAATTAAGTAAATTAAGTAAATTAAGTAAATTAAGTAAATTAAGTAAATTAAGTAAATTAAGTAAATTAAGTAAATTAAGTAAATCAAGTAAATCAAGTAAATCAAGTAAATCAAGTAAATCAATTAAATCAAGTAAATCAAGTAAATCAAGTAAATCAAGTAAATCAAGTAATTCAAGTAAATCAAGTAAATCAAGTAAATCAAGTAAATCAAGTAAATCAAGTAAATCAAGTAAATCAAGTAAATCAAGTAAATCAAGTAAATTAAGTAAATTAAGTAACTTAAGTAACTTAAGTAACTTAAGTAGCTTAAGTAACTTAAGTAACATAAGTATCTTAAGTAACTTAAGTTACTTAAGTTACTTAAGTTACTTAAGTAACTTAAGTAACTTAAGTAACTTAAGTAACTTAAGTAACTTAAGTAACTTAAGTAACTTAAGTAACTTAAGTAACTTAAGTAACTTAAGTAACTTAAGTAAGTTAAGTAACTTAAGTAACTTAAGTAACTTAAGTAACTTAAGTAACTTAAGTAACTTAAGTAACTTAAGTAACTTAAGTAACTTAAGTAACTTAAGTAACTTAAGAAACTTAAGAAACTTAAGTTACTTAAGTTACTTACTTTTACTTAAGTAACTTAAGTAAATTAAGTAAATTAAGTAAATTAAGTAAATTAAGTAAATTAAGTAAATTAAGTAAATTAAGTAAATTAAGTAAATTAAGTAAATTAAGCAAATTAAGTAAATTAAGTAAATCAAGTAAATCAAGTAAATCAAGTAAATCAAGTAAATTCAGAAAATCAAGTAAATCAAGTAAATCAAGTAAATCAAGTAAATCAAGTAAATCAAGTAAATCAAGTAAATCAAGTAAATCAAATAAAACAAGTAAATCAAGTAAATCAAGTAAATTAAGTAAATTAAGTAACTTAAGTAACTTAAGTAACTTAAGTAACTTAAGTAACTTAAGTAACTTAAGTAACTTAAGTAACTTAAGTAACTTAAGTAACTTAAGTAACTTAAGTAACTTAAGTAACTTAAGTAACTTAAGTAACTTAAGTAACTTAAGTAACTTAAGTAACTTAAGTAACTTAAGTAACTTAAGTAACTTAAGTAACTTAAGTAACTTAAGTAACTTAAGTAACTTAAGTAACTTAAGTAACTTAAGTAACTTAAGTAACTTAAGTAACTTAAGTAACTTAAGTAACTTAAGTAACTTAAGTAACTTAAGTAACTTAAGTAACTTAAGTAACTTAAGTAACTTAAGTAACTTAAGTAACTTAAGTAACTTAAGTAACTTAAGTAACTTAAGTAACTTAAGTAACTTAAGTAACTTAAGTAACTTAAGTAACTTAAGTAACTTAAGTAACTTAAGTAACTTAAGTAACTTAAGTAACTTAAGTAACTTAAGTAACTTAAGTAACTTAAGTAACTTAAGTAACTTAAGTAACTTAAGTAGCTTAAGTAACTTAAGTAACTTAAGTAAATTAAGTAAATTAAGTAAATTAAGTAAATTAAGTAAATTAAGTAAATCAAGTAAATCAAGTTAATCAAGTAAATCAAGTAAATCAAGTAATTCAAGTAAATCAAGTAAATCAAGTAAATCAAGTAAATCAAGTAAATCAAGTAAATCAAGTAAATCAAGTAAATCAAGTAAATCAAGTAAATCAAGTAAATCAAGTAAATCAAGTAAATCAAGTAAATCAAGTAAATCAAGTAAATCAAGTAAATCAAGTAAATCAAGTAAATCAAGTAAATTAAGTAAATTAAGTAACTTAAGTAACTTAAGTAACTTAAGTAACTTAAGTAACTTAAGTAACTTAAGTAACTTAAGTTACTTAAGTAACTTAAGTAACTTAAGTAACTTAAGTAACTTAAGTAACTTAAGTAACTTAAGTAACTCAAGTAAATTAAGTAAATTAAGTAAATTAAGTAAATTAAGTAAATTAAGTAAATTAAGTAAATTAAGTAAATCAAGTAAATCAAGTAAATCAAGTAAATCAAGTAAATCAAGTAAATCAAGTAAATCAATTAAATCAAGTAAATCAAGTAAATCAAGTAAATCAAGTAAATCAAGTAAATCAAGTAAATCAAGTAAATCAAGTAAATCAAGTAAATCAAGTAAATTAATTAAATTAAGTAACTTAAGTAACTTAAGTAACTTAAGTAGCTTAAGTAACTTAAGTAACATAAGTAACTTAAGTAACTTAAGTTACTTAAGTTACTTAAGTAACTTAAGTAACTTAAGTAACTTAAGTAACTTAAGTAACTTAAGTAACTTAAGTAACTTAAGTAACTTAAGTAACTTAAGTAACTTAAGTAACTTAAGTAACTTAAGTAACTTAAGTAACTTAAGTAACTTAAGTAACTTAAGTAACTTAAGTAACTTAAGTAACTTAAGTAACTTAAGTAACTTAAGTAACTTAAGTAACTTAAGTAACTTAAGTAACTTAAGTAACTTAAGTAACTTTAGTAACTTAAGTAACTTAAGTAACTTAAGTAACTTAAGTAACTTAAGTAACTTAAGTAACTTAAGTAACTTAAGTAACTTAAGTAACTTAAGTAACTTAAGTAACTTAAGTAACTTAAGTTACTTAAGTAACTTAAGTAACTTAAGTAACTTAAGTAACTTAAGTAACTTACTTTTACTTAAGTAACTTAAGTAAATTAAGTAAATTAAGTAAATTAAGTAAATTAAGTAAATTAAGTAAATTAAGTAAATTAAGTAAATTAAGTAACTTAAGTAACTTAAGTAACTTAAGTAACTTAAGTAACTTAAGTAACTTAAGTAACTTAAATAACTTAAGTAACTTAAGTAACTTAAGTAACTTAAGTAACTTAAGTAACTTAAGTAACTTAAGTAACTTAAGTAACTTAAGTAACTTAAGTAACTTAAGTAACTTAAGTAACTTAAGTAACTTAAGTAACTTAAGTAACTTAAGTAACTTAAGTAACTTAAGTAACTTAAGTAACTTAAGTAACTTAAGTAACTTAAGTAACTTAAGTAACTTAAGTAACTTAAGTAACTTAAGTAACTTAAGTAACTTAAGTAACTTAAGTAACTTAAGTAACTTAAGTAACTTAAGTAACTTAAGTAACTTAAGTAACTTAAGTAACTTAAGTAACTTAAGTAACTTAAGTAACTTAAGTAACTTAAGTAACTTAAGTAACTTAAGTAACTTAAGTAACTTAAGTAACTTAAGTAACTTAAGTAACTTAAGTAACTTAAGTAACTTAAGTAACTTAAGTAACTTAAGTAACTTAAGTAACCTAAGTCACTTAAGTAACTTAAGTAACTTAAGTAACTTAAGTAACTTAAGTAACTTAA
The DNA here is from genome assembly GCA_944738965.1 of Nebria brevicollis. Classification (NCBI taxonomy): domain Eukaryota; kingdom Metazoa; phylum Arthropoda; class Insecta; order Coleoptera; family Carabidae; genus Nebria; species Nebria brevicollis. The sequence goes on from CALYJB010000151.1 coordinate 278,573, forward strand.
GTAACTTAAGTAACTTAAGTAACTTAAGTAACTTAAGTAACTTAAGTAACTTAAGTAACTTAAGTAACTTAAGTAACTTAAGTAACTTAAGTAACTTAAGTAACTTAAGTAAATTAAGTAAATTAAGTAAATTAAGTAAATTAAGTAAATTAAGTAAATTAAGTAAATTAAGTAAATTAAGTAAATTAAGTAAATTAAGTAAATCAAGTAAATCAAGTAAATCAAGTAAATCAAGTAAATCAAGTAAATCAAGTAAATCAAGTAAATCAAGTTAATCAAGTAAATCAAGTAAATCAAGTAAATCAAGTAAATCAAGTAAATCAAGTAAATCAAGTAAATCAAGTAAATTAAGTAAATTAAGTAAATTAAGTAACTTAAGTAACTTAAGTAACTTAAGAAACTTAAGTAACTTAAGTAACTTAAGTAACTTAAGTAACTTAAGTAACTTAAGTAACTTAAGTAACTTAAGTAGCTTAAGTAACTTAAGTAACTTAAGTAAATTAAGTAAATTAAGTAAATTAAGTAAATTAAGTAAATCAAGTAAATCAAGTTAATCAAGTAAATCAAGTAAATCAAGTAAATCAAGTAAATCAAGTAAATCAAGAAAATCAAGTAAATCAAGTAAATCAAGTAAATCAAGTAAATCAAGTAAATCAAGTAAATCAAGTTAATCAAGTTAATCAAGTAAATCAAGTAAATCAAGTAAATCAAGTAAATCAAGTAAATCAAGTAAATTAAGTAACTTAAGTAACTTAAGTAACTTAAGTAACTTAAGTAACTTAAGTAACTTAAGTAACTTAAGTAACTTAAGTAACTTAAGTAACTTAAGTAACTTAAGTAACTTAAGTAACTTAAGTAACTTAAGTAACTTAAGTAACTTAAGTAACTTAAGTAAATCAAGTAAATCAAGTAAATCAAGTAAATCAAGTAAATCAAGTAAATCAAGTAAATCAAGTAAATCAAGTAAATCAAGTAAATCAAGTAAATCAAGTAAATCAAGTAAATTAAGTAAATTAAGTAACTTAAGTAACTTAAGTAACTTAAGTAACTTAAGTAACTTAAGTAACTTAAGTAACTTAAGTAACTTAAGTAACTTAAGTAACTTAAGTAACTTAAGTAACTTAAGTAACTTAAGTAACTTAAGTAACTTAAGTAACTTAAGTAACTTAAGTAACTTAAGTAACTTAAGTAACTTAAGTAACTTAAGTAACTTAAGTAACTTAAGTAACTTAAGTAACTTAAGTAACTTAAGTAACTTAAGTAACTTAAGTAACTTAAGTAACTTAAGTAACTTAAGTAACTTAAGTAACTTAAGTAACTTAAGTAACTTAAGTAACTTAAGTAACTTAAGTAACTTAAGTAACTTAAGTAACTTAAGTAACTTAAGTAACTTAAGTAACTTAAGTAACTTAAGTAACTTAAGTAACTTAAGTAACTTAAGTAACTTAAGTAACTTAAGTAACTTAAGTAACTTAAGTAACTTAAGTAACTTAAGTAACTTAAGTAACTTAAGTAACTTAAGTAACTTAAGTAACTTAAGTAACTTAAGTAACTTAAGTAACTTAAGTAGCTTAAGTAACTTAAGTAACTTAAGTAAATTAAGTAAATTAAGTAAATTAAGTAAATTAAGTAAATTAAGTAAATCAAGTAAATCAAGTTAATCAAGTAAATCAAGTAAATCAAGTAATTCAAGTAATTCAAGTAAATCAAGTAAATCAAGTAAATCAAGTAAATCAAGTAAATCAAGTAAATCAAGTAAATCAAGTAAATCAAGTAAATCAAGTAAATCAAGTAAATCAAGTAAATCAAGTAAATCAAGTAAATCAAGTAAATCAAGTAAATCAAGTAAATTAAGTAAATTAAGTAACTTAAGTAACTTAAGTAACTTAAGTAACTTAAGTAACTTAAGTAACTTAAGTAACTTAAGTTACTTAAGTTACTTAAGTAACTTAAGTAACTTAAGTAACTTAAGTAACTTAAGTAACTTAAGTAACTTAAGTAACTTAAGTAACTTAAGTAACTTAAGTAACTTAAGTAACTTAAGTAACTTAAGTAACTTAAGTAACTTAAGTAACTTAAGTAACTTAAGTAACTTAAGTAACTTAAGTAACTTAAGTAACTTAAGTAACTTAAGTAACTTAAGTAGCTTAAGTAACTTAAGTAACTTAAGTAAATTAAGTAAATTAAGTAAATTAAGTAAATTAAGTAAATTAAGTAAATCAAGTAAATCAAGTTAATCAAGTAAATCAAGTAAATCAAGTAATTCAAGTAAATCAAGTAAATCAAGTAAATCAAGTAAATCAAGTAAATCAAGTAAATCAAGTAAATCAAGTAAATCAAGTAAATCAAGTAAATCAAGTAAATCAAGTAAATCAAGTAAATCAAGTAAATCAAGTAAATCAAGTAAATCAAGTAAATCAAGTAAATCAAGTAAATCAAGTAAATTAAGTAAATTAAGTAACTTAAGTAACTTAAGTAACTTAAGTAACTTAAGTAACTTAAGTAACTTAAGTAACTTAAGTTACTTAAGTTACTTAAGTAACTTAAGTAACTTAAGTAACTTAAGTAACTTAAGTAACTTAAGTAACTCAAGTAAATTAAGTAAATTAAGTAAATTAAGTAAATTAAGTAAATTAAGTAAATTAAGTAAATTAAGTAAATCAAGTAAATCAAGTAAATCAAGTAAATCAAGTAAATCAAGTAAATCAAGTAAATCAATTAAATCAAGTAAATCAAGTAAATCAAGTAAATCAAGTAAATCAAGTAAATCAAGTAAATCAAGTAAATCAAGTAAATCAAGTAAATTAATTAAATTAAGTAACTTAAGTAACTTAAGTAACTTAAGTAGCTTAAGTAACTTAAGTAACATAAGTAACTTAAGTAACTTAAGTTACTTAAGTTACTTAAGTAACTTAAGTAACTTAAGTAACTTAAGTAACTTAAGTAACTTAAGTAACTTAAGTAACTTAAGTAACTTAAGTAACTTAAGTAACTTAAGTAACTTAAGTAACTTAAGTAACTTAAGTAACTTAAGTAACTTAAGTAACTTAAGTAACTTAAGTAACTTAAGTAACTTAAGTAACTTAAGTAACTTAAGTAACTTAAGTAACTTAAGTAACTTAAGTAACTTAAGTAACTTAAGTAACTTAAGTAACTTACTTTTACTTAAGTAACTTAAGTAAATTAAGTAAATTAAGTAAATTAAGTAAATTAAGTAAATTAAGTAAATTAAGTAAATTAAGTAACTTAAGTAACTTAAGTAACTTAAGTAACTTAAGTAACTTAAGTAACTTAAGTAACTTAAGTAACTTAAGTAACTTAAGTAACTTAAGTAACTTAAGTAACTTAAGTAACTTAAGTAACTTAAGTAACTTAAGTAACTTAAGTAACTTAAGTAACTTAAGTAACTTAAGTAACTTAAGTAACTTAAGTAACTTAAGTAACTTAAGTAACTTAAGTAACTTAAGTAACTTAAGTAACTTAAGTAACTTAAGTAACTTAAGTAACTTAAGTAACTTAAGTAACTTAAGTAACTTAAGTAACTTAAGTAACTTAAGTAACTTAAGTAACTTAAGTAACTTAAGTAACTTAAGTAACTTAAGTAACTTAAGTAACTTAAGTAACTTAAGTAACTTAAGTAACTTAAGTAACTTAAGTAACTTAAGTAACTTAAGTAACTTAAGTAACTTAAGTAACTTAAGTAACTTAAGTAACTTAAGTAACTTAAGTAACTTAAGTAACTTAAGTAACTTAAGTAACCTAAGTCACTTAAGTAACTTAAGTAACTTAAGTAACTTAAGTAACTTAAGTAACTTAAGTAACTTAAGTAACTTAAGTAACTTAAGTAACTTAAGTAACTTAAGTAACTTAAGTAACTTAAGTAACTTAAGTAACTTAAGTAACTTAAGTAACTTAAGTAACTTAAGTAAATTAAGTAAATTAAGTAAATTAAGTAAATTAAGTAAATTAAGTAAATTAAGTAAATTAAGTAAATTAAGTAAATTAAGTAAATTAAGTAAATCAAGTAAATCAAGTAAATCAAGTAAATCAAGTAAATCAAGTAAATCAAGTAAATCAAGTAAATCAATTTAATCAAGTAAATCAAGTAAATCAAGTAAATCAAGTAAATCAAGTAAATCAAGTAAATCAAGTAAATCAAGTAAATTAAGTAAATTAAGTAAATTAAGTAACTTAAGTAACTTAAGTAACTTAAGAAACTTAAGTAACTTAAGTAACTTAAGTAACTTAAGTAACTTAAGTAACTTAAGTAACTTAAGTAACTTAAGTAACTTAAGTAACTTAAGTAACTTAAGTAAATTAAGTAAATTAAGTAAATTAAGTAAATTAAGTAAATCAAGTAAATCAAGTTAATCAAGTAAATCAAGTAAATCAAGTAAATCAAGTAAATCAAGTAAATCAAGAAAATCAAGTAAATCAAGTAAATCAAGTAAATCAAGTAAATCAAGTAAATCAAGTAAATCAAGTTAATCAAGTTAATCAAGTAAATCAAGTAAATCAAGTAAATCAAGTAAATCAAGTAAATCAAGTAAATTAAGTAACTTAAGTAACTTAAGTAACTTAAGTAACTTAAGTAACTTAAGTAACTTAAGTAACTTAAGTAACTTAAGTAACTTAAGTAACTTAAGTAACTTAAGTAACTTAAGTAACTTAAGTAACTTAAGTAACTTAAGTAACTTAAGTAACTTAAGTAAATCAAGTAAATCAAGTAAATCAAGTAAATCAAGTAAATCAAGTAAATCAAGTAAATCAAGTAAATCAAGTAAATCAAGTAAATCAAGTAAATCAAGTAAATCAAGTAAATTAAGTAAATTAAGTAACTTAAGTAACTTAAGTAACTTAAGTAACTTAAGTAACTTAAGTAACTTAAGTAACTTAAGTAACTTAAGTAACTTAAGTAACTTAAGTAACTTAAGTAACTTAAGTAACTTAAGTAACTTAAGTAACTTAAGTAACTTAAGTAACTTAAGTAACTTAAGTAACTTAAGTAACTTAAGTAACTTAAGTAACTTAAGTAACTTAAGTAACTTAAGTAACTTAAGTAACTTAAGTAACTTAAGTAACTTAAGTAACTTAAGTAACTTAAGTAACTTAAGTAACTTAAGTAACTTAAGTAACTTAAGTAACTTAAGTAACTTAAGTAACTTAAGTAACTTAAGTAACTTAAGTAACTTAAGTAACTTAAGTAACTTAAGTAACTTAAGTAACTTAAGTAACTTAAGTAACTTAAGTAACTTAAGTAACTTAAGTAACTTAAGTAACTTAAGTAACTTAAGTAACTTAAGTAACTTAAGTAACTTAAGTAACTTAAGTAACTTAAGTAACTTAAGTAACTTAAGTAACTTAAGTAGCTTAAGTAACTTAAGTAACTTAAGTAAATTAAGTAAATTAAGTAAATTAAGTAAATTAAGTAAATTAAGTAAATCAAGTAAATCAAGTTAATCAAGTAAATCAAGTAAATCAAGTAATTCAAGTAATTCAAGTAAATCAAGTAAATCAAGTAAATCAAGTAAATCAAGTAAATCAAGTAAATCAAGTAAATCAAGTAAATCAAGTAAATCAAGTAAATCAAGTAAATCAAGTAAATCAAGTAAATCAAGTAAATCAAGTAAATCAAGTAAATCAAGTAAATTAAGTAAATTAAGTAACTTAAGTAACTTAAGTAACTTAAGTAACTTAAGTAACTTAAGTAACTTAAGTAACTTAAGTTACTTAAGTTACTTAAGTAACTTAAGTAACTTAAGTAACTTAAGTAACTTAAGTAACTTAAGTAACTTAAGTAAATTAAGTAAATTAAGTAAATTAAGTAAATTAAGTAAATTAAGTAAATTAAGTAAATTAAGTAAATCAAGTAAATCAAGTAAATCAAGTAAATCAAGTAAATCAAGTAAATCAATTAAATCAAGTAAATCAAGTCAATCAAGTAAATCAAGTAAATCAAGTAAATCAAGTAAATCAAGTAAATTAATTAAATTAAGTAACTTAAGTAACTTAAGTAACTTAAGTAACTTAAGTAGCTTAAGTAACTTAAGTAACATAAGTAACTTAAGTAACTTAAGTTACTTAAGTTACTTAAGTAACTTAAGTAACTTAAGTAACTTAAGTAACTTAAGTAACTTAAGTAACTTAAGTAACTTAAGTAACTTAAGTAACTTAAGTAACTTAAGTAACTTAAGTAACTTAAGTAACTTAAGTAACTTAAGTAACTTAAGTAACTTAAGTAACTTAAGTAACTTAAGTAACTTAAGTAACTTAAGTAACTTAAGTAACTTAAGTAACTTAAGTAACTTAAGTAACTTAAGTAACTTAAGTAACTTAAGTAACTTAAGTAACTTAAGTAACTTAAGTAACTTAAGTAACTTAAGTAACTTAAGTAACTTAAGTAACTTAAGTAACTTAAGTAACTTAAGTAACTTAAGTAACTTAAGTAACTTAAGTAACTTAAGTAACTTAAGTTACTTAAGTTACTTAAGTTACTTAAGTTACTTAAGTTACTTAAGTTACTTAAGTTACTTAAGTTACTTAAGTTACTTAAGTTACTTAAGTTACTTAAGTTACTTAAGTTACTTAAGTTACTTAAGTTATTTAAGTTATTTAAGTTACTTAAGTTACTTAAGTTACTTAAGTAACTTAAGTAACTTAAGTAACTTAAGTAACTTAAGTAACTTAAGTAACTTAAGTAACTTAAGTAACTTACTTTTACTTAAGTAACTTAAGTAAATTAAGTAAATTAAGTAAATTAAGTAAATTAAGTAAATTAAGTAAATTAAGTAAATTAAGTAAATTAAGTAACTTAAGTAACTTAAGTAACTTAAGTAACTTAAGTAACTTAAGTAACTTAAGTAACTTAAGTAACTTAAATAACTTAAATAACTTAAGTAACTTAAGTAACTTAAGTAACTTAAGTAACTTAAGTAACTTAAGTAACTTAAGTAACTTAAGTAACTTAAGTAACTTAAGTAACTTAAGTAACTTAAGTAACTTAAGTAACTTAAGTAACTTAAGTAACTTAAGTAACTTAAGTAACTTAAGTAACTTAAGTAACTTAAGTAACTTAAGTAACTTAAGTAACTTAAGTAACTTAAGTAACTTAAGTAACTTAAGTAACTTAAGTAACTTAAGTAAATTAAGTAAATTAAGTAAATTAAGTAAATTAAGTAAATTAAGTAAATTAAGTAAATTAAGTAAATTAAGTAAATTAAGTAAATCAAGTAAATCAAGTAAATCAAGTAAATCAAGTAAATCAAGTAAATCAAGTAAATCAAGTAAATCAAGTAAATCAATTTAATCAAGTAAATCAAGTAAATCAAGTAAATCAAGTAAATCAAGTAAATCAAGTAAATCAAGTAAATCAAGTAAATTAAGTAAATTAAGTAAATTAAGTAAATTAAGTAACTTAAGTAACTTAAGAAACTTAAGTAACTTAAGTAACTTAAGTAACTTAAGTAACTTAAGTAACTTAAGTAACTTAAGTAACTTAAGTAACTTAAGTAACTTAAGTAACTTAAGTAAATTAAGTAAATTAAGTAAATTAAGTAACTTAAGTAAATCAAGTAAATCAAGTTAATCAAGTTAATCAAGTAAATCAAGTAAATCAAGTAAATCAAGTAAATCAAGTAAATCAAGAAAATCAAGTAAATCAAGTAAATCAAGTAAATCAAGTAAATCAAGTAAATCAAGTAAATCAAGTTAATCAAGTTAATCAAGTAAATCAAGTAAATCAAGTAAATCAAGTAAATCAAGTAAATCAAGTAAATCAAGTAACTTAAGTAACTTAAGTAACTTAAGTAACTTAAGTAACTTAAGTAACTTAAGTAACTTAAGTAACTTAAGTAACTTAAGTAACTTAAGTAACTTAAGTAACTTAAGTAACTTAAGTAACTTAAGTAACTTAAGTAACTTAAGTAACTTAAGTAAATCAAGTAAATCAAGTAAATCAAGTAAATCAAGTAAATCAAGTAAATCAAGTAAATCAAGTAAATCAAGTAAATCAAGTAAATCAAGTAAATCAAGTTAATCAAGTTAATCAAGTAAATTAAGTAAATCAAGTAAATCAAGTAAATCAAGTAAATCAAGTAAATTAAGTAACTTAAGTAACTTAAGTAACTTAAGTAACTTAAGTAACTTAAGTAACTTAAGTAACTTAAGTAACTTAAGTAACTTATGTAACTTAAGTAAATCAAGTAAATCAAGTAAATCAAGTAAATCAAGTAAATCAAGTAAATCAAGTAAATCAAGTAAATCAAGTAAATCAAGTAAATCAAGTAAATCAAGTAAACCAAGTAAATCAAGTAAATTAAGTAAATTAAGTAACTTAAGTAACTTAAGTAACTTAAGTAACTTAAGTAACTTAAGTAACTTAAGTAACTTAAGTAACTTAAGTAACTTAAGTAACTTAAGTAACTTAAGTAACTTAAGTAACTTAAGTAACTTAAGTAACTTAAGTAACTTAAGTAACTTAAGTAACTTAAGTAACTTAAGTAACTTAAGTAACTTAAGTAACTTAAGTAACTTAAGTAACTTAAGTAACTTAAGTAACTTAAGTAACTTAAGTAACTTAAGTAACTTAAGTAACTTAAGTAACTTAAGTAACTTAAGTAACTTAAGTAACTTAAGTAACTTAAGTAACTTAAGAAACTTAAGTAACTTAAGTAACTTAAGTAACTTAAGTAACTTAAGTAACTTAAGTAACTTAAGTAACTTAAGTAACTTAAGTAACTTAAGTAACTTAAGTAACTTAAGTAACTTAAGTAACTTAAGTAACTTAAGTAACTTAAGTAACTTAAGTAACTTAAGAAACTTAAGAAACTTAAGTTACTTAAGTTACTTACTTTTACTTAAGTAACTTAAGTAAATTAAGTAAATTAAGTAAATTAAGTAAATTAAGTAAATTAAGTAAATCAAGTAAATCAAGTAAATCAAGTAAATCAAGTAAATTCAGAAAATCAAGTAAATCAAGTAAATCAAGTAAATCAAGTAAATCAAGTAAATCAAGTAAATCAAGTAAATCAAGTAAATCAAGTAAATCAAGTAAATCAAGTAAATTAAGTAAATTAAGTAACTTAAGTAACTTAAGTAACTTAAGTAACTTAAGTAACTTAAGTAACTTAAGTAACTTAAGTAACTTAAGTAACTTAAGTAACTTAAGTAACTTAAGTAACTTAAGTAACTTAAGTAACTTAAGTAACTTCAGTAACTTAAGTAACTTAAGTAACTTAAGTAACTTAAGTAACTTAAGTAACTTAAGTAACTTAAGTAACTTAAGTAACTTAAGTAACTTAAGTAACTTAAGTAACTTAAGTAACTTAAGTAACTTAAGTAACTTAAGTAACTTAAGTAACTTAAGTAACTTAAGTAACTTAAGTAACTTAAGTAACTTAAGTAACTTAAGTAACTTAAGTAACTTAAGTAACTTAAGTAACTTAAGTAACTTAAGTAACTTAAGTAACTTAAGTAACTTAAGTAACTTAAGTAACTTAAGTAACTTAAGTAACTTAAGTAGCTTAAGTAACTTAAGTAACTTAAGTAACTTAAGTAGCTTAAGTAACTTAAGTAACTTAAGTAAATTAAGTAAATTAAGTAAATTAAGTAAATTAAGTAAATTAAGTAAATCAAGTAAATCAAGTAAATCAAGTAAATCAAGTAATTCAAGTAAATCAAGTAAATCAAGTAAATCAAGTAAATCAAGTAAATCAAGTAAATCAAGTAAATCAAGTAAATCAAGTAAATCAAGTAAATCAAGTAAATCAAGTAAATCAAGTAAATCAAGTAAATCAAGTAAATCAAGTAAATTAAGTAAATTAAGTAACTTAAGTAACTTAAGTAACTTAAGTAACTTAAGTTACTTAAGTTACTTAAGTTACTTAAGTAACTTAAGTAACTTAAGTAACTTAAGTAACTTAAGTAACTTAAGTAAATTAAGTAAATTAAGTAAATTAAGTAAATTAAGTAAATTAAGTAAATTAAGTAAATTAAGTAAATTAAGTAAATTAAGTAAATCAAGTAAATCAAGTAAATCAAGTAAATCAAGTAAATCAATTAAATCAAGTAAATCAAGTAAATCAAGTAAATCAAGTAAATCAAGTAATTCAAGTAAATCAAGTAAATCAAGTAAATCAAGTAAATCAAGTAAATCAAGTAAATCAAGTAAATCAAGTAAATCAAGTAAATCAAGTAAATTAAGTAAATTAAGTAACTTAAGTAACTTAAGTAACTTAAGTAGCTTAAGTAACTTAAGTAACATAAGTATCTTAAGTAACTTAAGTTACTTAAGTTACTTAAGTTACTTAAGTAACTTAAGTAACTTAAGTAACTTAAGTAACTTAAGTAACTTAAGTAACTTAAGTAACTTAAGTAACTTAAGTAACTTAAGTAACTTAAGTAACTTAAGTAACTTAAGTAAGTTAAGTAACTTAAGTAACTTAAGTAACTTAAGTAACTTAAGTAACTTAAGTAACTTAAGTAACTTAAGTAACTTAAGTACTTAAGAAACTTAAGAAACTTAAGTTACTTAAGTTACTTACTTTTACTTAAGTAACTTAAGTAACTTAAGTAACTTAAGTAACTTAAGTAACTTAAGTAACTTAAGTAACTTAAGTAACTTAAGTAACTTAAGTAACTTAAGTAACTTAAGTAGCTTAAGTAACTTAAGTAACTTAAGTAAATTAAGTAAATTAAGTAAATTAAGTAAATTAAGTAAATTAAGTAAATTAAGTAAATCAAGTAAATCAAGTTAATCAAGTAAATCAAGTAAATCAAGTAATTCAAGTAAATCAAGTAAATCAAGTAAATCAAGTAAATCAAGTAAATCAAGTAAATCAAGTAAATCAAGTAAATCAAGTAAATCAAGTAAATCAAGTAAATCAAGTAAATCAAGTAAATCAAGTAAATCAAGTAAATCAAGTAAATCAAGTAAATCAAGTAAATCAAGTAAATCAAGTAAATTAAGTAAATTAAGTAACTTAAGTAACTTAAGTAACTTAAGTAACTTAAGTAACTTAAGTAACTTAAGTAACTTAAGTTACTTAAGTTACTTAAGTAACTTAAGTAACTTAAGTAACTTAAGTAACTTAAGTAACTTAAGTAACTCAAGTAAATTAAGTAAATTAAGTAAATTAAGTAAATTAAGTAAATTAAGTAAATTAAGTAAATCAAGTAAATCAAGTGAATCAAGTAAATCAAGTAAATCAAGTAAATCAAGTAAATCAATTAAATCAAGTAAATCAAGTAAATCAAGTAAATCAAGTAAATCAAGTAAATCAAGTAAATCAAGTAAATCAAGTAAATCAAGTAAATCAAGTAAATCAAGTAAATTAATTAAATTAAGTAACTTAAGTAACTTAAGTAACTTAAGTAGCTTAAGTAACTTAAGTAACATAAGTAACTTAAGTAACTTAAGTTACTTAAGTTACTTAAGTTACTTAAGTAACTTAAGTAAATTAAGTAACTTAAGTAACTTAAGTAACTTAAGTAACTTAAGTAACTTAAGTAACCTAAGTAACTTAAGTAACTTAAGTAACTTAAGTAACTTAAGTAACTTAAGTAACTTAAGTAACTTAAGTAACTTAAGTAACTTAAGTAACTTAAGTAACTTAAGTAACTTAAGTAACTTAAGTAACTTCAGTAACTTAAGTAACTTAAGTAACTTAAGTAACTTAAGTAACTTAAGTAACTTAAGTAACTTAAGTAACTTAAGTAACTTAAGTAACTTAAGTAACTTAAGTAACTTAAGTAACTTAAGTAACTTAAGTAACTTAAGTAACTTAAGTAACTTAAGTAACTTAAGTAACTTAAGTAACTTAAGTAACTTAAGTAACTTAAGTAACTTAAGTAACTTAAGTAACTTAAGTAACTTAAGTAACTTAAGTAACTTAAGTAACTTAAGTAACTTAAGTAACTGAAGTAACTTAAGTAACTTAAGTAACTTAAGTAACTTAAGTAACTTAAGTAAATCAAGTAAATCAAGTAAATCAAGTAAATCAAGTAAATCAAGTAAATCAAGTAAATCAAGTAAATCAAGTAAATCAAGTAAATCAAGTAAATCAAGTAAATCAAGTAAATCAAGTAAATCAAGTAAATCAAGTAAATCAAGTAAATCAAGTAAATCAAGTAAATCAAGTAAATCAAGTAAATAAAGTAAATCAAGTAAATCAAGTAAATCAAGTAAATCAAGTAAATCAAGTAAATCAAGTAAATCAAGTAAATCAAGTAAATCAAGTAAATCAAGTAAATCCAGTAAATCAAGTAAATCAAGTAAATCAAGTAAATCAAGTAAATCAAGTAAATCAAGTAAATCAAGTAAATCAAGTAAATCAAGTAAATCAAGTAAATCAAGTAAATCAAGTAAATCAAGTAAATCAAGTAAATCAAATAAATTAAGTAAATCAAGTAAATCAAGTAAATCAAGTAAATCAAGTAAATCAAGTAAATCAAGTAAATTAAGTAAATTAAGTAAATTAAGTAAATTTAGTAAATTAAGTAACTTAAGTAACTTAAGTAACTTAAGTAACTTAAGTAACTTAAGTAACTTAAGTAACTTAAGTAACTTAAGTAACTTAAGTAACTTAAGTAACTTAAGTAACTTAAGTAACTTAAGTAACTTAAGTAACTTAAGTAACTTAAGTAACTTAAGTAACTTAAGTAACTTAAGTAACTTAAGTAACTTAAGTAACTTAAGTAACTTAAGTAACTTAAGTAACTTAAGTAACTTAAGTAACTTAAGTAACTAAAGTAACTTAAGTAACTTAAGTAACTAAAGTAACTTAAGTAACTTAAGTAACTTAAGTAACTTAAGTAACTTAAGTAACTTAAGTAACTTAAGTAACTTAAGTAAATTAAGTAAATTAAGTAAATTAAGTAAATTAAGTAAATTAAGTAAATTAAGTAAATTAAGTAAATTAAGTAAATTAAGTAAATTAAGTAAATTAAGTAAATTAAGTAAATTAAGTAAATTAAGTAAATTAAGTAAATTAAGTAAATTAAGTAAATTAAGTAAATTAAGTAAATTAAGTAAATTAAGTAAATTAAGTAAATTAAGTAAATTAAGAAAATCAAGTAAATCAAGTAAATCAAGTAAATCAAGTAAATCAAGTAAATCAAGTAAATCAAGTAAATCAAGTAAACCAAGTAAATCAAGTAAATTAAGTAAATTAAGTAACTTAAGTAACTTAAGTAACTTAAGTAACTTAAGTAACTTAAGTAACTTAAGTAACTTAAGTAACTTAAGTAACTTAAGTAACTTAAGTAAATTAAGTAACTTAAGTAACTTAAGTAACTTAAGTAACTTAAGTAACTTAAGTAACTTAAGTAACTTAAGTAACTTAAGTAACTTAAGTAACTAAAGTAACTTAAGTAACTTAAGTAACTTAAGTAACTTAAGTAACTTAAGTAACTTAAGTAACTTAAGTAACTTAAGTAACTTAAGAAACTTAAGTAACTTAAGTAACTTAAGTAACTTAAGTAACTTAAGTAACTTAAGTAACTTAAGTAACTTAAGTAACTTAAGTAACTTAAGTAACTTAAGTAACTTAAGTAACTTAAGTAACTTAAGTAACTTAAGTAACTTAAGTAACTTAAGTAACTTAAGTAACTTAAGTAACTTAAGTAACTTAAGTAACTTAAGAAACTTAAGAAACTTAAGTTACTTAAGTTACTTACTTTTACTTAAGTAACTTAAGTAAATTAAGTAAATTAAGTAAATAAAGTAAATAAAGTAAATAAAGTATATTAAGTAAATTAAGTGAATTAAGTAAATTAAGTAAATTAAATAAATTAAGTAAATCAAGTAAATCAAGTAAATCAAGTAAATCAAGTAAATTCAGAAAATCAAGTAAATCAAGTAAATCAAGTAAATCAAGTAAATCAAGTAAATCAAGTAAATCAAGTAAATCAAGTAAATCAAGTAAATCAAGTAAATCAAGTAAATCAAGTAAATCAAGTAAATCAAGTAAATTAAGTAAATTAAGTAACTTAAGTAACTTAAGTAACTTAAGTAACTTAAGTAACTTAAGTAACTTAAGTAACTTAAGTAACTTAAGTAACTTAAGTAACTTAAGTAACTTAAGTAACTTAAGTAACTTAAGTAACTTAAGTAACTTAAGTAACTTAAGTAACTTAAGTAACTTAAGTAACTTAAGTAACTTAAGTAACTTAAGTAACTTAAGTAACTTAAGTAACTTAAGTAACTTAAGTAACTTAAGTAACTTAAGTAACTTAAGTAACTTAAGTAACTTAAGTAACTTAAGTAACTTAAGTAACTTAAGTAACTTAAGTAACTTAAGTAACTTAAGTAACTTAAGTAACTTAAGTAACTTAAGTAACTTAAGTAACTTAAGTAACTTAAGTAACTTAAGTAACTTAAGTAACTTAAGTAACTTAAGTAACTTAAGTAGCTTAAGTAACTTAAGTAACTTAAGTAACTTAAGTAGCTTAAGTAACTTAAGTAACTTAAGTAAATTAAGTAAATTAAGTAAATTAAGTAAATTAAGTAAATTAAGTAAATCAAGTAAATCAAGTAAATCAAGTAAATCAAGTAAATCAAGTAAATCAAGTAAATCAAGTAAATCAAGTAAATCAAGTAAATCAAGTAAATCAAGTAAATCAAGTAAATCAAGTAAATCAAGTAAATCAAGTAAATCAAGTAAATCAAGTAAATCAAGTAAATCAAGTAAATCAAGTAAATCAAGTAAATCAAGTAAATCAAGTAAATCAAGTAAATCAAGTAAATCAAGTAAATCAAGTAAATTAAGTAAATTAAGTAACTTAAGTAACTTAAGTAACTTAAGTAACTTAAGTAACTTAAGTAACTTAAGTTACTTAAGTTACTTAAGTAACTTAAGTAACTTAAGTAACTTAAGTAACTTAAGTAACTTAAGTAACTTAAGTAAATTAAGTAAATTAAGTAAATTAAGTAAATTAAGTAAATTAAGTAAATTAAGTAAATTAAGTAAATTAAGTAAATTAAGTAAATCAAGTAAATCAAGTAAATCAAGTAAATCAAGTAAATCAATTAAATCAAGTAAATCAAGTAAATCAAGTAAATCAAGTAAATCAAGTAATTCAAGTAAATCAAGTAAATCAAGTAAATCAAGTAAATCAAGTAAATCAAGTAAATCAAGTAAATCAAGTAAATCAAGTAAATCAAGTAAATTAAGTAAATTAAGTAACTTAAGTAACTTAAGTAACTTAAGTAGCTTAAGTAACTTAAGTAACATAAGTATCTTAAGTAACTTAAGTTACTTAAGTTACTTAAGTTACTTAAGTAACTTAAGTAACTTAAGTAACTTAAGTAACTTAAGTAACTTAAGTAACTTAAGTAACTTAAGTAACTTAAGTAACTTAAGTAACTTAAGTAACTTAAGTAACTTAAGTAACTTAAGTAACTTAAGTAAGTTAAGTAACTTAAGTAACTTAAGTAACTTAAGTAACTTAAGTAACTTAAGTAACTTAAGTAACTTAAGTAACTTAAGTAACTTAAGTAACTTAAGTAACTTAAGAAACTTAAGAAACTTAAGTTACTTAAGTTACTTACTTTTACTTAAGTAACTTAAGTAAATTAAGTAAATTAAGTAAATTAAGTAAATTAAGTAAATTAAGTAAATTAAGTAAATTAAGTAAATTAAGTAAATTAAGTAAATTAAGTAAATTAAGTAAATTAAGTAAATCAAGTAAATCAAGTAAATCAAGTAAATCAAGTAAATTCAGAAAATCAAGTAAATCAAGTAAATCAAGTAAATCAAGTAAATCAAGTAAATCAAGTAAATCAAGTAAATCAAGTAAATCAAATAAAACAAGTAAATCAAGTAAATCAAGTAAATTAAGTAAATTAAGTAACTTAAGTAACTTAAGTAACTTAAGTAACTTAAGTAACTTAAGTAACTTAAGTAACTTAAGTAACTTAAGTAACTTAAGTAACTTAAGTAACTTAAGTAACTTAAGTAACTTAAGTAACTTAAGTAACTTAAGTAACTTAAGTAACTTAAGTAACTTAAGTAACTTAAGTAACTTAAGTAACTTAAGTAACTTAAGTAACTTAAGTAACTTAAGTAACTTAAGTAACTTAAGTAACTTAAGTAACTTAAGTAACTTAAGTAACTTAAGTAACTTAAGTAACTTAAGTAACTTAAGTAACTTAAGTAACTTAAGTAACTTAAGTAACTTAAGTAACTTAAGTAACTTAAGTAACTTAAGTAACTTAAGTAACTTAAGTAACTTAAGTAACTTAAGTAACTTAAGTAACTTAAGTAACTTAAGTAACTTAAGTAACTTAAGTAACTTAAGTAACTTAAGTAACTTAAGTAACTTAAGTAACTTAAGTAACTTAAGTAGCTTAAGTAACTTAAGTAACTTAAGTAAATTAAGTAAATTAAGTAAATTAAGTAAATTAAGTAAATTAAGTAAATCAAGTAAATCAAGTTAATCAAGTAAATCAAGTAAATCAAGTAATTCAAGTAAATCAAGTAAATCAAGTAAATCAAGTAAATCAAGTAAATCAAGTAAATCAAGTAAATCAAGTAAATCAAGTAAATCAAGTAAATCAAGTAAATCAAGTAAATCAAGTAAATCAAGTAAATCAAGTAAATCAAGTAAATCAAGTAAATCAAGTAAATCAAGTAAATCAAGTAAATCAAGTAAATTAAGTAAATTAAGTAACTTAAGTAACTTAAGTAACTTAAGTAACTTAAGTAACTTAAGTAACTTAAGTAACTTAAGTTACTTAAGTTACTTAAGTAACTTAAGTAACTTAAGTAACTTAAGTAACTTAAGTAACTTAAGTAACTCAAGTAAATTAAGTAAATTAAGTAAATTAAGTAAATTAAGTAAATTAAGTAAATTAAGTAAATTAAGTAAATCAAGTAAATCAAGTAAATCAAGTAAATCAAGTTAATCAAGTAAATCAAGTAAATCAATTAAATCAAGTAAATCAAGTAAATCAAGTAAATCAAGTAAATCAAGTAAATCAAGTAAATCAAGTAAATCAAGTAAATCAAGTAAATTAATTAAATTAAGTAACTTAAGTAACTTAAGTAACTTAAGTAGCTTAAGTAACTTAAGTAACATAAGTAACTTAAGTAACTTAAGTTACTTAAGTTACTTAAGTAACTTAAGTAACTTAAGTAACTTAAGTAACTTAAGTAACTTAAGTAACTTAAGTAACTTAAGTAACTTAAGTAACTTAAGTAACTTAAGTAACTTAAGTAACTTAAGTAACTTAAGTAACTTAAGTAACTTAAGTAACTTAAGTAACTTAAGTAACTTAAGTAACTTAAGTAACTTAAGTAACTTAAGTAACTTAAGTAACTTAAGTAACTTAAGTAACTTAAGTAACTTAAGTAACTTTAGTAACTTAAGTAACTTAAGTAACTTAAGTAACTTAAGTAACTTAAGTAACTTAAGTAACTTAAGTAACTTAAGTAACTTAAGTAACTTAAGTAACTTAAGTAACTTAAGTAACTTAAGTAACTTAAGTAACTTAAGTAACTTAAGTAACTTAAGTAACTTAAGTAACTTACTTTTACTTAAGTAACTTAAGTAAATTAAGTAAATTAAGTAAATTAAGTAAATTAAGTAAATTAAGTAAATTAAGTAAATTAAGTAACTTAAGTAACTTAAGTAACTTAAGTAACTTAAGTAACTTAAGTAACTTAAGTAACTTAAGTAACTTAAGTAACTTAAGTAACTTAAGTAACTTAAGTAACTTAAGTAACTTAAGTAACTTAAGTAACTTAAGTAACTTAAGTAACTTAAGTAACTTAAGTAACTTAAGTAACTTAAGTAACTTAAGTAACTTAAGTAACTTAAGTAACTTAAGTAACTTAAGTAACTTAAGTAACTTAAGTAACTTAAGTAACTTAAGTAACTTAAGTAACTTAAGTAACTTAAGTAACTTAAGTAACTTAAGTAACTTAAGTAACTTAAGTAACTTAAGTAACTTAAGTAACTTAAGTAACTTAAGTAACTTAAGTAACTTAAGTAACTTAAGTAACTTAAGTAACTTAAGTAACTTAAGTAACTTAAGTAACTTAAGTAACTTAAGTAACTTAAGTAACTTAAGTAACTTAAGTAACTTAAGTAACTTAAGTAACTTAAGTAACTTAAGTAACTTAAGTAACTTAAGTAACCTAAGTCACTTAAGTAACTTAAGTAACTTAAGTAACTTAAGTAACTTAAGTAACTTAAGTAACTTAAGTAACTTAAGTAACTTAAGTAACTTAAGTAACTTAAGTAACTTAAGTAACTTAAGTAACTTAAGTAACTTAAGTAACTTAAGTAACTTAAGTAACTTAAGTAAATTAAGTAAATTAAGTAAATTAAGTAAATTAAGTAAATTAAGTAAATTAAGTAAATTAAGTAAATTAAGTAAATTAAGTAAATTAAGTAAATCAAGTAAATCAAGTAAATCAAGTAAATCAAGTAAATCAAGTAAATCAAGTAAATCAAGTAAATCAATTTAATCAAGTAAATCAAGTAAATCAAGTAAATCAAGTAAATCAAGTAAATCAAGTAAATCAAGTAAATCAAGTAAATCAAGTAAATTAAGTAAATTAAGTAAATTAAGTAACTTAAGTAACTTAAGTAACTTAAGAAACTTAAGTAACTTAAGTAACTTAAGTAACTTAAGTAACTTAAGTAACTTAAGTAACTTAAGTAACTTAAGTAACTTAAGTAACTTAAGTAAATTAAGTAAATTAAGTAAATTAAGTAAATTAAGTAAATCAAGTAAATCAAGTTAATCAAGTAAATCAAGTAAATCAAGTAAATCAAGTAAATCAAGTAAATCAAGAAAATCAAGTAAATCAAGTAAATCAAGTAAATCAAGTAAATCAAGTAAATCAAGTAAATCAAGTTAATCAAGTTAATCAAGTAAATCAAGTAAATCAAGTAAATCAAGTAAATCAAGTAAATCAAGTAAATTAAGTAAATTAAGTAACTTAAGTAACTTAAGTAACTTAAGTAACTTAAGTAACTTAAGTAACTTAAGTAACTTAAGTAACTTAAGTAACTTAAGTAACTTAAGTAACTTAAGTAACTTAAGTAACTTAAGTAACTTAAGTAACTTAAGTAACTTAAGTAAATCAAGTAAATCAAGTAAATCAAGTAAATCAAGTAAATCAAGTAAATCAAGTAAATCAAGTAAATCAAGTAAATCAAGTAAATCAAGTAAATCAAGTAAATCAAGTAAATTAAGTAAATTAAGTAACTTAAGTAACTTAAGTAACTTAAGTAACTTAAGTAACTTAAGTAACTTAAGTAACTTAAGTAACTTAAGTAACTTAAGTAACTTAAGTAACTTAAGTAACTTAAGTAACTTAAGTAACTTAAGTAACTTAAGTAACTTAAGTAACTTAAGTAACTTAAGTAACTTAAGTAACTTAAGTAACTTAAGTAACTTAAGTAACTTAAGTAACTTAAGTAACTTAAGTAACTTAAGTAACTTAAGTAACTTAAGTAACTTAAGTAACTTAAGTAACTTAAGTAACTTAAGTAACTTAAGTAACTTAAGTAACTTAAGTAACTTAAGTAACTTAAGTAACTTAAGTAACTTAAGTAACTTAAGTAACTTAAGTAACTTAAGTAACTTAAGTAACTTAAGTAACTTAAGTAACTTAAGTAACTTAAGTAACTTAAGTAACTTAAGTAACTTAAGTAACTTAAGTAACTTAAGTAACTTAAGTAACTTAAGTAACTTAAGTAACTTAAGTAACTTAAGTAACTTAAGTAACTTAAGTAACTTAAGTAACTTAAGTAGCTTAAGTAACTTAAGTAACTTAAGTAAATTAAGTAAATTAAGTAAATTAAGTAAATTAAGTAAATTAAGTAAATCAAGTAAATCAAGTTAATCAAGTAAATCAAGTAAATCAAGTAATTCAAGTAATTCAAGTAAATCAAGTAAATCAAGTAAATCAAGTAAATCAAGTAAATCAAGTAAATCAAGTAAATCAAGTAAATCAAGTAAATCAAGTAAATCAAGTAAATCAAGTAAATCAAGTAAATCAAGTAAATCAAGTAAATCAAGTAAATTAAGTAAATTAAGTAACTTAAGTAACTTAAGTAACTTAAGTAACTTAAGTAACTTAAGTAACTTAAGTAACTTAAGTTACTTAAGTTACTTAAGTAACTTAAGTAACTTAAGTAACTTAAGTAACTTAAGTAACTTAAGTAACTTAAGTAAATTAAGTAAATTAAGTAAATTAAGTAAATTAAGTAAATTAAGTAAATTAAGTAAATTAAGTAAATCAAGTAAATCAAGTAAATCAAGTAAATCAAGTAAATCAAGTAAATCAATTAAATCAAGTAAATCAAGTCAATCAAGTAAATCAAGTAAATCAAGTAAATCAAGTAAATCAAGTAAATTAATTAAATTAAGTAACTTAAGTAACTTAAGTAACTTAAGTAGCTTAAGTAACTTAAGTAACATAAGTAACTTAAGTAACTTAAGTTACTTAAGTTACTTAAGTAACTTAAGTAACTTAAGTAACCTAAGTAACTTAAGTAACTTAAGTAACTTAAGTAACTTAAGTAACTTAAGTAACTTAAGTAACTTAAGTAACTTAAGTAACTTAAGTAACTTAAGTAACTTAAGTAACTTAAGTAACTTAAGTAACTTAAGTAACTTAAGTAACTTAAGTAACTTAAGTAACTTAAGTAACTTAAGTAACTTAAGTAACTTAAGTAACTTAAGTAACTTAAGTAACTTAAGTAACTTAAGTAACTTAAGTAACTTAAGTAACTTAAGTAACTTAAGTAACTTAAGTAACTTAAGTAACTTAAGTAACTTAAGTAACTTAAGTAACTTAAGTAACTTAAGTAACTTAAGTAACTTAAGTAACTTAAGTAACTTAAGTAACTTAAGTAACTTAAGTTACTTAAGTTACTTAAGTTACTTAAGTTACTTAAGTTACTTAAGTTACTTAAGTTACTTAAGTTACTTAAGTTACTTAAGTTACTTAAGTTACTTAAGTTACTTAAGTTACTTAAGTTACTTAAGTTATTTAAGTTATTTAAGTTACTTAAGTTACTTAAGTTACTTAAGTAACTTAAGTAACTTAAGTAACTTAAGTAACTTAAGTAACTTAAGTAACTTAAGTAACTTACTTTTACTTAAGTAACTTAAGTAAATTAAGTAAATTAAGTAAATTAAGTAAATTAAGTAAATTAAGTAAATTAAGTAAATTAAGTAACTTAAGTAACTTAAGTAACTTAAGTAACTTAAGTAACTTAAGTAACTTAAGTAACTTAAGTAACTTAAATAACTTAAATAACTTAAGTAACTTAAGTAACTTAAGTAACTTAAGTAACTTAAGTAACTTAAGTAACTTAAGTAACTTAAGTAACTTAAGTAACTTAAGTAACTTAAGTAACTTAAGTAACTTAAGTAACTTAAGTAACTTAAGTAACTTAAGTAACTTAAGTAACTTAAGTAACTTAAGTAACTTAAGTAACTTAAGTAACTTAAGTAACTTAAGTAACTTAAGTAACTTAAGTAACTTAAGTAACTTAAGTAAATTAAGTAAATTAAGTAAATTAAGTAAATTAAGTAAATTAAGTAAATTAAGTAAATTAAGTAAATTAAGTAAATTAAGTAAATCAAGTAAATCAAGTAAATCAAGTAAATCAAGTAAATCAAGTAAATCAAGTAAATCAAGTAAATCAAGTAAATCAATTTAATCAAGTAAATCAAGTAAATCAAGTAAATCAAGTAAATCAAGTAAATCAAGTAAATCAAGTAAATCAAGTAAATTAAGTAAATTAAGTAAATTAAGTAACTTAAGTAACTTAAGTAACTTAAGAAACTTAAGTAACTTAAGTAACTTAAGTAACTTAAGTAACTTAAGTAACTTAAGTAACTTAAGTAACTTAAGTAACTTAAGTAACTTAAGTAACTTAAGTAAATTAAGTAAATTAAGTAAATTAAGTAAATTAAGTAAATCAAGTAAATCAAGTTAATCAAGTTAATCAAGTAAATCAAGTAAATCAAGTAAATCAAGTAAATCAAGTAAATCAAGAAAATCAAGTAAATCAAGTAAATCAAGTAAATCAAGTAAATCAAGTAAATCAAGTAAATCAAGTTAATCAAGTTAATCAAGTAAATCAAGTAAATCAAGTAAATCAAGTAAATCAAGTAAATCAAGTAAATTAAGTAACTTAAGTAACTTAAGTAACTTAAGTAACTTAAGTAACTTAAGTAACTTAAGTAACTTAAGTAACTTAAGTAACTTAAGTAACTTAAGTAACTTAAGTAACTTAAGTAACTTAAGTAACTTAAGTAACTTAAGTAACTTAAGTAACTTAAGTAAATCAAGTAAATCAAGTAAATCAAGTAAATCAAGTAAATCAAGTAAATCAAGTAAATCAAGTAAATCAAGTAAATCAAGTAAATCAAGTTAATCAAGTTAATCAAGTAAATTAAGTAAATCAAGTAAATCAAGTAAATCAAGTAAATCAAGTAAATTAAGTAACTTAAGTAACTTAAGTAACTTAAGTAACTTAAGTAACTTAAGTAACTTAAGTAACTTAAGTAACTTAAGTAACTTATGTAACTTAAGTAAATCAAGTAAATCAAGTAAATCAAGTAAATCAAGTAAATCAAGTAAATCAAGTAAATCAAGTAAATCAAGTAAATCAAGTAAATCAAGTAAATCAAGTAAATCAAGTAAATCAAGTAAATCAAGTAAATCAAGTAAATCAAGTAAATCAAGTAAATCAAGTAAATCAAGAAAATCAAGTAAATCAAGTAAATCAAGTAAATCAAGTAAATCAAGTATATCAAGTAAATCAAGTAAATCAAGTAAATCAAGTAAATCAAGTAAATCAAGTAAATCAAGTAAATCAAGTAAATCAAGTAAATCAAGTAAATCAAGTAAATCAAGTAAATCAAGTAAATCAAGTAAATTAAGTAACTTAAGTAACTTAAGTAACTTAAGTAACTTAAGTAACTTAAGTAACTTAAGTAACTTAAGTAAATTAAGTAAATTAAGTAAATTAATTAAATTAAGTAAATTAAGTAAATTAAGTAAATTAAGTAAATCAAGTAAATCAAGTAAATCAAGTAAATCAAGTAAATCAAGTAAATCAAGTAAATCAAGTAAATCAAGTAAATCAAGTAAATCAAGTAAATCAAGTAAATCAAGTAAATCAAGTAAATCAAGTAAATCAAGTAAATCAATTAAATCAAGTAAATCAAGTAAATCAAGTAAATCAAGTAACTTAAGTAACTTAAGTAACTTAAGTAACTTAAGAAACTTAATTAACTTAAGTAACTTAAGTAACTTAAGTAACTTAAGTAACTTAAGTAACTTAAGTAACTTAAGTAACTTAAGTAACTTAAGTAACTTAAGTAACTTAAGTAACTCAAGTAACTTAAGTAACTTAAGTAACTTAAGTAACTTAAGTAACTTAAGTAACTTAAGTAACTTAAGTAACTTAAGTAACTTAAGTAACTTAAGTAACTTAAGTAACTTAAGTAACTTAAGTAACTTAAGTAACTTAAGTAACTTAAGTAACTTAAGTAACTTAAGTAACTTAAGTAACTTAAGTAGCTTAAGTAACTTAAGTAACTTAAGTAAATTAAGTAAATTAAGTAAATTAAGTAAATTAAGTAAATTAAGTAAATTAAGTAAATTAAGTAAATCAAGTAAATCAAGTAAATCAAGTAAATCAAGTAAATTAAGTAAATCAAGTAAATCAAGTAAATCAAGTAAATCAATTAAATCAAGTAAATCAAGTAAATCAAGTAAATCAAGTAAATCAAGTAAATCAAGTAAATCAAGTAAATCAAGTAAATTAAGTAAATTAAGTTACTTAAGTAAATTAAGTTACTTAAGTAACTTAAGTAACTTAAGTAACTTAAGTAACTTAAGTAACTTAAGTAACTTAAGTAACTTAAGTAGCTTAAGTAACTTAAGTAACTTAAGTAACTTAAGTAACTTAAGTAACTTAAGTAACTTAAGTAACTTAAGTAACTTAAGTAACTTAAGTAACTTAAGTAACTTAAGTAACTTAAGTAACTTATGTAACTTAAGTAACTTAAGTAACTTAAGTAACTTAAGTAACTTAAGTAACTTAAGTAACTTAAGTAAATTAAGTAAATTAAGTAAATTAAGTAAATTAAGTAAATTAAGTAAATTAAGTAAATCAAGTAAATCAAGTAAATCAAGTAAATCAAGTAAATCAAGTAAATCAAGTAAATCAAGTAAATCAATTAAATCAAGTAAATCAAGTAAATCAAGTAAATCAAGTAAATCAAGTAAATCAAGTAAATCAAGTAAATCAAGTAAATTAAGTAAATTAAGTTACTTAAGTAAATTAAGTTACTTAAGTTACTTAAGTAACTTAAGTAACTTAAGTAACTTAAGTAACTTAAGTAACTTAAGTAACTTAAGTAGCTTAAGTAACTTAAGTAACTTAAGTAACTTAAGTAACTTAAGTAACTTAAGTAACTTAAGTAACTTAAGTAACTTAAGTAACTTAAGTAACTTAAGTAACTTAAGTAACTTAAGTAACTTAAGTAACTTAAGTAACTTAAGTAACTTAAGTAAATTAAGTAAATTAAGTAAATTAAGTAAATCAAGTAAATCAAGTAAATCAAGTAATTCAAGTAAATCAAGTAAATCAAGTAAATCAAGTAAATCAAGTAAATTAAGTAAATCAAGTAAATCAAGTAAATCAAGTAAATCAAGTAAATCAAGTAAATCAAGTAAATCAAGTAAATCAAGTCAATCAAGTAAATCAAGTAAATCAAGTAAATCAAGTAAATCAAGTAAATCAAGTAAATCAAGTAAATCAAGTAAATCAAGTAAATCAATTAAATCAAGTAAATCAAGTAAATCAAGTAAATCAAGTAAATTAAGTAAATTAAGTAACTTAAGTAACTTAAGTAACTTAAGTAACTTAAGTAACTTAAGTAACTTAAGTAACTTAAGTAACTTAAGTAACTTAAGTAACTTAAGTAACTTAAGTAACTTAAGTAACTTAAGTAACTTAAGTAACTTAAGTAACTTAAGTAACTTAAGTAACTTAAGTAACTTAAGTAACTTAAGTAACTTAAGTAACTTAAGTAACTTAAGTAACTTAAGTAACTTAAGTAACTTAAGTAACTTAAGTAACTTAAGTAACTTAAGTAACTTAAGAAACTTAAGTAACTTAAGTAACTTAAGTAACTTAAGTAACTTAAGTAACTTAAGTAAATTAAGTAAATTAAGTAACTTAAGTAACTTAAGTAACTTAAGTAACTTAAGTAACTAAAGTAACTTAAGTAACTTAAGTTACTTAAGTAACTTAAGTAACTTAAGTAACTTAAGTAACTTAAGTAACTTAAGTAACTTAAGTAACTTAAGTAACTTAAGTAGCTTAAGTAACTTAAGTAACTTAAGTAACTTAAGTAACTTAAGTAACTTAAGTAACTTAAGTAACTTAAGTAACTTAAGTAACTTAAGAAACTTAAGTAACTTAAGTAACTTAAGTAACTTAAGTAAATTAAGTAAATTAAGTAAATTAAGTAAATCAAGTAAATCAAGTAAATCAAGTAATTCAAGTAAATCAAGTAAATCAAGTAAATCAAGTAAATCAAGTAAATTAAGTAAATCAAGTAAATCAAGTAAATCAAGTAAATCAAGTAAATCAAGTAAATCAAGTAAATCAAGTAAATCAAGTAAATCAAGTAAATCAAGTAAATCAAGTAAATCAAGTAAATCAAGTAAATCAAGTAAATCAAGTAAATCAAGTAAATCAAGTAAATCAAGTAAATCATTAAATCAAGTAAATTAAGTAAATTTAGTAACTTAAGTAACTTAAGTAACTTAAGTAACTTAAGTAACTTAAGTAACTTAAGTAACTTAAGTAACTTAAGTAACTTAAGTAACTTAAGTAACTTAAGTAACTTAAGTAACTTAAGTAACTTAAGTAACTTAAGTAACTTAAGTAACTTAAGTAACTTAAGTAACTTAAGTAACTTAAGTAACTTAAGTAACTTAAGTAACTTAAGTAACTTAAGTAACTTAAGTAACTTAAGTAACTTAAGTAACTTAAGTAACTTAAGAAACTTAAGTAACTTAAGTAACTTAAGTAACTTAAGTAACTTAAGTAACTTAAGTAAATTAAGTAAATTAAGTAAATTAAGTAAATTAAGTAACTTAAGTAACTTAAGTAACTAAAGTAACTTAAGTAACTTAAGTTACTTAAGTAACTTAAGTAACTTAAGTAACTTAAGTAACTTAAGTAACTTAAGTAACTTAAGTAACTTAAGTAACTTAAGTAGCTTAAGTAACTTAAGTAACTTAAGTAACTTAAGTAACTTAAGTAACTTAAGTAACTTAAGTAACTTAAGTAACTTAAGTAACTTAAGTAACTTAAGAAACTTAAGTAACTTAAGTAACTTAAGTAACTTAAGTAAATTAAGTAAATTAAGTAAATTAAGTAAATCAAGTAAATCAAGTAAATCAAGTAATTCAAGTAAATCAAGTAAATCAAGTAAATCAAGTAAATCAAGTAAATTAAGTAAATCAAGTAAATCAAGTAAATCAAGTAAATCAAGTAAATCAAGTAAATCAAGTAAATCAAGTAAATCAAGTAAATCAAGTAAATCAAGTAAATCAAGTAAATCAAGTAAATCAAGTAAATCAAGTAAATCAAGTAAATCAAGTAAATCAAGTAAATCAAGTAAATCAAATAAATCAATTAAATCAAGTAAATCAAGTAAATCAAGTAAATCAAGTAAATTAAGTAAATTAAGTAACTTAAGTAACTTAAGTAACTTAAGTAACTTAAGAAACTTAAGAAACTTAATTAACTTAAGTAACTTAAGTAACTTAAGTAACTTAAGTAACTTAAGTAACTTAAGTAACTTAAGTAACTTAAGTAACTTAAGTAACTTAAGTAACTTAAGTAACTTAAGTAACTTAAGTAACTTAAGTTACTTAAGTTACTTAAGTTACTTAAGTTACTTAAGTTACTTAAGTTACTTAAGTTACTTAAGTAACTTAAGTAACTTAAGTAACTTAAGTAACTTAAGTAACTTAAGTTACTTAAGTAACTTAAGTAACTTAAGTAACTTAAGTAACTTAAGTAACTTAAGTAACTTAAGTAACTTAAGTAACTTAAGTAACTTAAGTAACTTAAGTAGCTTAAGTAACTTAAGTAACTTAAGTAAATTAAGTAAATTAAGTAAATTAAGTAAATTAAGTAAATCAAGTAAATCAAGTAAATCAAGTAAATCAAGTAATTCAAGTAAATCAAGTAAATCAAGTAAATCAAGTAAATCAAGTAAATCAAGTAAATCAAGTAAATCAAGTAAATCAAGTAAATCAAGTAAATCAAGTAAATTAAGTAAATTAAGTAACTTAAGTAACTTAAGTAACTTAAGTAGCTTAAGTAACTTAAGTAACTTAAGTAACTTAAGTAACTTAAGTTACTTAAGTTACTTAAGTAACTTAAGTAACTTAAGTAACTTAAGTAACTTAAGTAACTTAAGTAACTTAAGTAACTTAAGTAACTTAAGTAACTTAAGTAACTTAAGTACCTTAAGTAACTTAAGTAACTTAAGTAAATTAAGTAACTTAAGTAACTTAAGTAACTTAAGTAACTAAAGTAACTTAAGTAACTAAAGTAACTTAAGTAACTTAAGTAACTTAAGTAACTTAAGTAACTTAAGTAACTTAAGTAACTTAAGTAACTTAAGTAACTTAAGTAACTTAAGTAACTTAAGTAACTTAAGTAACTTAAGTAACTTAAGTAACTTAAGTAACTTAAGTAACTTAAGTAACTTAAGTAACTTAAGTAACTTAAGTAACTTAAGTAACTTAAGTAACTTAAGTAACTTAAGTAACTTAAGAAACTTAAGAAACTTAAGTTACTTAAGTTACTTACTTTTACTTAAGTAACTTAAGTAAATTAAGTAAATTAAGTAAATTAAGTAAATTAAGTAAATTAAGTAAATTAAGTAAATTAAGTAACTTAAGTAACTTAAGTAACTTAAGTAACTTAAGTAACTTAAGTAACTTAAGTAAATTAAGTAAATTATGTAAATTAAGTAAATTAAGTAAATTAAGTAAATTAAGTAAATTAAGTAAATCAAGTAAATCAAGTAAATCAAGTAAATCAAGTAAATCAAGTAAATCAAGTAAATCAATTAAATCAAGTAAATCAAGTAAATCAAGTAATTCAAGTAAATCAAGTAAATCAAGTTAATCAAGTAAATCAAGTAAATCAAGTAAATCAAGTAAATCAAGTAAATTAAGTAAATTAAGTTACTTAAGTTACTTAAGTAACTTAAGTAACTTAAGTAACTTAAGTAACTTAAGTAACTTAAGTAACTTAAGTAACTTAAGTAACTTAAGTAACTTAAGTAACTTAAGTAACTTAAGTAACTTAAGTAACTTAAGTAACTTAAGTAACTTAAGTAACTTAAGTAACTTAAGTAACTTAAGTAACTTAAGTAACTTAAGTAACTTAAGTAACTTAAGTAACTTAAGTAACTTAAGTAACTTAAGTAACTTAAGTAACTTAAGTAACTTAAGTAACTTAAGTAACTTAAGTAACTTAAGTAACTTAAGTAACTTAAGTAACTTAAGTAACTTAAGTAACTTAAGTAACTTAAGTAACTTAAGTAACTTAAGTAACTTAAGTAACTTAAGTAACTTAAGTAACTTAAGTAACTTAAGTAACTTAAGTAACTTAAGTAACTTAAGTAACTTAAGTAACTTAAGTAACTTAAGTAACTTAAGTAACTTAAGTAACTTAAGTAACTTAAGTAACTTAAGTAACTTAAGTAACTTAAGTAACTTAAGTAACTTAAGTAACTTAAGTAACTTAAGTAACTTAAGTAACTTAAGTTACTTAAGTTACTTAAGTTACTTAAGTTACTTAAGTTACTTAAGTTACTTAAGTTACTTAAGTTACTTAAGTTACTTAAGTTACTTAAGTTACTTAAGTTACTTAAGTTACTTAAGTTACTTAAGTTACTTAAGTTACTTAAGTTACTTAAGTTACTTAAGTTACTTAAGTTACTTAAGTTACTTAAGTTACTTAAGTTACTTAAGTTACTTAAGTTACTTAAGTTACTTAAGTTACTTAAGTTACTTAAGTTACTTAAGTTACTTAAGTTACTTAAGTTACTTAAGTTACTTAAGTTACTTAAGTTACTTAAGTTACTTAAGTTACTTAAGTTACTTAAGTTACTTAAGTTACTTAAGTTACTTAAGTTACTTAAGTTACTTAAGTTACTTAAGTTACTTAAGTTACTTAAGTAACTTAAGTAACTTAAGTAACTTAATTTACTTAATTTACTTGATTTACTTGATTTACTTGATTTACTTGATTTACTTGATTAACTTGATTTACTTGATTTACTTGATTTACTTGATTTACTTGATTTACTTGATTTAATTGATTTACTTGATTTACTTGATTTACTTGATTTACTTGATTTACTTGATTTACTTGATTTACTTAATTTACTTAATTTACTTAATTTACTTAATTTACTTAATTTACATAATTTACTTAATTTACTTAAGTAACTTAAGTAACTTAAGTAACTTAAGTTACTTAAGTAACTAAAGTAACTTAAGTAACTTAAGTTACTTAAGTTACTTAAGTTACTTAAGTTACTTAATTTACTTAATTTACTTAATTTACTTAATTTACTTAATTTACTTAATTTACTTAATTTACTTAATTTACTTAATTTACTTAAGTTACTTAAGTAAAAGTAAGTAACTTAAGTAACTTAAGTTTCTTAAGTTTCTTAAGTTACTTAAGTTACTTAAGTTACTTAAGTTACTTAAGTTACTTAAGTTACTTAAGTTACTTAAGTTACTTAAGTTACTTAAGTTACTTAAGTTACTTAAGTTACTTAAGTTACTTAAGTTACTTAAGTTACTTAAGTTACTTAAGTTACTTAAGTTACTTAAGTTACTTAAGTTACTTAAGTTACTTAAGTTACTTAAGTTACTTAAGTTACTTAAGTTACTTAAGTTACTTAAGTTACTTAAGTTACTTAAGTTACTTTAGTTACTTAAGTTACTTTAGTTACTTAAGTTACTTAAGTTACTTAAGTTACTTAATTTACTTAAGTTACTTAAGTTACTTAAGGTACTTAAGTTACTTAAGTTACTTAAGGTACTTAAGTTACTTAAGTTACTTAAGTTACTTAAGTTACTTAAGTTACTTAAGTTACTTAAGTTACTTAAGTAACTTAAGTAACTTAAGTAACTTAAGTTACTTAAGTTACTTAAGTTACTTAAGCTACTTAAGTTACTTAAGTTACTTAAGTTACTTAATTTACTTAATTTACTTGATTTACTTGATTTACTTGATTTACTTGATTTACTTGATTTACTTGATTTACTTGATTTACTTGATTTACTTGATTTACTTGAATTACTTGATTTACTTGATTTACTTGATTTACTTGATTTACTTAATTTACTTAATTTACTTAATTTACTTAATTTACTTAAGTTACTTAAGTTACTTAAGCTACTTAAGTTACTTAAGTTACTTAAGTTACTTAAGTTACTTAAGTTACTTAAGTTACTTAAGTTACTTAAGTAACTTAAGTTACTTAAGTTACTTAAGTAACTTAAGTTACTTAAGTTACTTAAGTTACTTAAGTTACTTAAGTTACTTAAGTAACTTAAGTAACTTAAGTAACTTAAGTAACTTAAGTAACTTAAGTAACTTAAGTAACTTAAGTAACTTAAGTAACTTAAGTAACTTAAGTAACTTAAGTAACTTAAGTAACTTAAGTAACTTAAGTAACTTAAGTAACTTAAGTAACTTAAGTTACTTAAGTTACTTAAGTTACTTAAGTTACTTAAGTTACTTAAGTTACTTAAGTTACTTAAGTAACTTAAGTAACTTAAGTAACTTAAGTAACTTAAGTAACTTAAGTAACTTAAGTAACTTAAGTTACTTAAGTTACTTAAGTTACTTAAGTTACTTAAGTTACTTAAGTTACTTAAGTTACTTAAGTTACTTAAGTTACTTAAGTTACTTAAGTTACTTAAGTTACTTAAGTTACTTAAGTTACTTAAGTTACTTAAGTTACTTAAGTTAATTAAGTTTCTTAAGTTTCTTAAGTTACTTAAGTTACTTAAGTTACTTAAGTTACTTAATTTACTTAATTTACTTGATTTACTTGATTTACTTGATTTACTTGATTTAATTGATTTACTTGATTTACTTGATTTACTTGATTTACTTGATTTACTTGATTTACTTGATTTACTTGATTTACTTGATTTACTTGATTTACTTGATTTACTTGATTTACTTGATTTACTTGATTTACTTGATTTACTTGATTTACTTGATTTACTTGATTTACTTGATTTACTTGATTTACTTAATTTACTTGATTTACTTGATTTACTTGATTTACTTGATTTACTTGAATTACTTGATTTACTTGATTTACTTGATTTACTTAATTTACTTAATTTACTTAATTTACTTAAGTTACTTAAGTTACTTAAGTTACTTAAGTTTCTTAAGTTACTTAAGTTACTTAAGTTACTTAAGTTACTTAAGTTACTTAAGTTACTTAAGTTACTTAAGTTACTTAAGTTACTTAAGTTACTTAAGCTACTTAAGTTACTTAAGTTACTTAAGTTACTTAAGTTACTTAAGTTACTTAAGTTACTTAAGTTACTTAAGTTACTTAAGTAACTTAAGTTACTTAAGTTACTTTAGTTACTTAAGTTACTTAAGTTACTTAAGTTACTTAAGTTACTTAATTTACTTAATTTACTTAAGTTACTTAAGTTACTTAAGTTACTTAAGTTACTTAAGTTACTTAAGTTTCTTAAGTTACTTAAGTTACTTAAGTTACTTAAGTTACTTAAGTTACTTAAGTTACTTAAGTTACTTAAGTTACTTAAGTTACTTAAGTTACTTAAGTTACTTAAGTTACTTAAGTTACTTAAGTTACTTAAGTTACTTAAGTTACTTAAGTTACTTAAGTTACTTAAGTTACTTAAGTTACTTAAGTTACTTAAGTTACTTAAGTTACTTAAGTTACTTAAGTTACTTAAGTTACTTAAGTTACTTAAGGTACTTAATTTACTTAATTTACTTGATTTACTTGATTTACTTGATTTACTTGATTTAATTGATTTACTTGATTTACTTGATTTACTTGATTTACTTGATTTACTTGATTTACTTGATTTACTTGATTTACTTGATTGACTTGATTTACTTGATTTACTTGATTTACTTGATTTACTTGATTTACTTGATTTACTTGATTTACTTGATTTACTTAATTTACTTGATTTACTTGATTTACTTGATTTACTTGATTTACTTGAATTACTTGATTTACTTGATTTACTTGATTTACTTAATTTACTTAATTTACTTAATTTACTTAAGTTACTTAAGTTACTTAAGTTACTTAAGTTACTTAAGTTACTTAAGTTACTTAAGTTACTTAAGTTACTTAAGTTACTTAAGTTACTTAAGTTACTTAAGTTACTTAAGTTACTTAAGTTACTTAAGTTACTTAAGTTACTTAAGTTACTTAAGCTACTTAAGTTACTTAAGTTACTTAAGTTACTTAAGTAACTTAAGTAACTTAAGTAACTTAAGTAACTTAAGTAACTTAAGTAACTTAAGTAACTTAATTTACTTAATTTACTTGATTTACTTGATTTACTTGATTTACTTGATTTACTTGATTTACTTGATTTACTTGATTTACTTGATTTACTTGATTTAATTGATTTACTTGATTTACTTGATTTACTTGATTTACTTGATTTACTTGATTTACTTGATTTACTTGATTTACTTAATTTACTTAATTTACTTAATTTACTTAATTTACTTAATTTACTTAATTTACTTAAGTTACTTAAGTTACTTAAGTTACTTAAGTTACTTAAGTTACTTAAGTTACTTAAGTTACTTAAGTTACATAAGTTACTTAAGTTACTTAAGTTACTTAAGTTACTTAAGTTACTTAAGTTACTTAAGTTACTTAAGTTACTTAAGTTACTTAAGTTACTTAAGTTACTTAAGTTACTTAAGCTACTTAAGTTACTTAAGTTACTTAAGTTACTTAAGTTACTTAAGTTACTTAAGTTACTTAAGTTACTTAAGTAACTTAATTTACTTAAGTAACTTAATTTACTTAATTTACTTGATTTACTTGATTTACTTGATTTACTTGATTTACTTGATTTACTTGATTTACTTGATTTACTTGATTTAATTGATTTACTTGATTTACTTGATTTACTTGATTTACTTAATTTACTTGATTTACTTGATTTACTTGATTTACTTGATTTACTTAATTTACTTAATTTACTTAATTTACTTAATTTACTTAATTTACTTAATTTACTTAATTTTCTTAATTTACTTAAGTTACTTAAGTTACTTAAGCTACTTAAGTTACTTAAGTTACTTAAGTTACTTAAGTTACTTAAGTTACTTAAGTTACTTAAGTTACTTAAGTTACTTAAGTTACTTAAGTTACTTAAGTTACTTAAGTTACTTAAGTTACTTAAGTTACTTAAGTTACTTAAGTTACTTAAGTTACTTAAGTTACTTAAGTTACTTGAGTTACTTAAGTTACTTAAGTTACTTAAGTTACTTAAGTTACTTAAGTTACTTAAGTTACTTAAGTTACTTAAGTTACTTAAGTTACTTAAGTTACTTAAGTTACTTAAGTTAATTAAGTTTCTTAAGTTACTTAAGTTACTTAAGTTACTTAAGTAACTTAAGTAACTTAAGTAACTTAAGTAACTTAAGTAACTTAAGTAACTTAAGTAACTTAAGTAACTTAAGTAACTTAAGTAACTTAAGTAACTTAAGTAACTTAAGTAACTTAAGTAACTTAAGTAACTTAAGTAACTTAAGTAACTTAAGTAACTTAAGTAACTTAAGTAACTTAAGTAACTTAAGTAACTTAAGTAACTTAAGTAACTTAAGTAACTTAAGTAAATTAAGTAAATTAAGTAAATTAAGTAAATTAAGTAAATTAAGTAAATTAAGTAAATTAAGTAAATTAAGTAAATTAAGTAAATCAAGTAAATCAAGTAAATCAAGTAAATCAAGTAAATCAAGTAAATCAAGTAAATCAAGTAAATCAAGTAAATCAAGTAAATCAATTAAATCAAGTAAATCAAGTAAATCAAGTAAATCAAGTAAATTAAGTAAATTAAGTAACTTAAGTAACTTAAGTAACTTAAGAAACTTAAGTAACTTAAGTAACTTAAGTAACTTAAGTAACTTAAGTAACTTAAGTAACTTAAGTAACTTAAGTAACTTAAGTAACTTAAGTAACTTAAGTAACTTAAGTAAATTAAGTAAATTAAGTAAATTAAGTAAATTAAGTAAATCAAGTAAATCAAGTAAATCAAGTAAATCAAGTAAATCAAGTAAATCAATTAAATCAAGTAAATCAAGTAAATCTTAAGTAACTTAAGTAACTTAAGTAACTTAAGTAACTTAAGTAACTTAAGTAACTTAAGTAACTTAAGTAACTTAAGTAACTTAAGTAACTTAAGTAACTTAAGTAACTTAAGTAACTTAAGTAACTTAAGTAACTTAAGTAACTTAAGTAACTTAAGTAACTTAAGTAACTTAAGTAACTTAAGTAACTTAAGTAACTTAAGTAACTTAAGTAACTTAAGTAACTTAAGTAACTTAAGTAACTTAAGTAACTTAAGTAACTTAAGTAACTTAAGTAACTTAAGTAACTTAAGTAACTTAAGTAACTTAAGTAACTTAAGTAACTTAAGTAACTTAAGTAACTTAAGTAACTTAAGTAACTTAAGTAACTTAAGTAACTTAAGTTACTTAAGTAACTTAAGAAACTTAAGAAACTTAAGTTACTTAAGTTACTTACTTTTACTTAAGTAACTTAAGTAAATTAAGTAAATTAAGTAAATTAAGTAAATTAAGTAAATTAAGTAAATTAAGTAACTTAAGTAACTTAAGTAACTTAAGTAACTTAAGTAACTTAAGTAACTTAAGTAACTTAAGTAACTTAAGTAACTTAAGTAACTTAAGTAACTTAAGTAACTTAAGTAACTTACGTAACTTAAGTAACTTAAGTAACTTAAGTAACTTAAGTAACTTAAGTAACTTAAGTAACTTAAGTAACTTAAGTAACTTAAGTAACTTAAGTAACTTAAGTAACTTAAGTAACTTAAGTAACTTAAGTAACTTAAGTAACTTAAGTAACTTAAGTAACTTAAGTAACTTAAGTAACTTAAGTTACTTAAGTAACTTAAGTAACTTAAGTAACTTAAGTAACTTAAGTAACTTAAGTAACTTAAGTAACTTAAGTAACTTAAGTAACTTAAGTAACTTAAGTAACTTAAGTAACTTAAGTAACTTAAGTAACTTAAGTAACTTAAGTAACTTAAGTAACTTAAGTAACTCAAGTAACTTAAGTAACTTAAGTAACTTAAGTAACTTAAGTAACTTAAGTAACTTAAGTAACTTAAGTAACTTAAGTAACTTAAGTAACTTAAGTAACTTAAGTAACTTAAGTAACTTAAGTAACTTAAGTAACTTAAGTAACTTTAGTAACATAAGTAACTTAAGTAACTTCAGTAACTTAAGTAACTTAAGTAACTTAAGTAACTTAAGTAACTTAAGTAACTTAAGTAACTTAAGTAACTTTAGTAACTTAACAAACTTAAGAAACTTAAGTTACTTAAGTTACTTACTTTTACTTAAGTAAATTAAGTAAATTAAGTAAATTAAGTAAATTAAGTAAATTAAGTAAATTAAGTAAATTAAGTAAATTAAGTAAATTAAGTAAATTAAGTAAATTAAGTAAATTAAGTAACTTAAGTAACTTAAGTAACTTAAGTAACTTAAGTAACTTAAGTAACTTAAGTAACTTAAGTAACTTAAGTAACTTAAGTAACTTAAGTAACTTAAGTAACTTAAGTAACTTAAGTAACTTAAGTAACTTAAGTAACTTAAGTAACTTAAGTAACTTAAGTAACTTAAGTAACTTAAGTAACTTAAGTAACTTAAGTAACTTAAGTAACTTAAGTAACTTAAGTAACTTAAGTAACTTAAGTAACTTAAGTAACTTAAGTAACTTAAGTAACTTAAGTAACTAAAGTAACTTAAGTAACTTAAGTAACTTAAGTAACTTAAGTAACTTAAGTAACTTAAGTAACTTAAGTAACTTAAGTAAATTAAGTTAATTAAGTAAATTAAGTAAATTAAGTAAATTAAGTAAATTAAGTAAATTAGGTAAATTAAGTAAATTAAGTAAATCAAGTAAATCAAGTAAATCAAGTAAATCAAGTAAATCAAGTAAATCAAGTAAATCAAGTAAATCAATTAAATCAAGTAAATCAAGTAAATCAAGTAAATCAAGTAAATCAAGTAAATCAAGTAAATTAAGTAAATTAAGTAACTTAAGTAACTTAAGTAACTTAAGAAACTTAAGTAACTTAAGTAACTTAAGTAACTTAAGTAACTTAAGTAACTTAAGTAACTTAAGTAACTTAAGTAACTTAAGTAACTTAAGTAACTTAAGTAACTTAAGTAAATTAAGTAAATTAAGTAAATTAAGTAAATTAAGTAAATCAAGTAAATCAAGTAAATCAAGTAAATCAAGTAAATCAAGTAAATCAAGTAAATCAAGTAAATCAATTAAATCAAGTAAATCAAGTAAATCTTAAGTAACTTAAGTAACTTAAGTAACTTAAGTAACTTAAGTAACTTAAGTAACTTAAGTAACTTAAGTAACTTAAGTAACTAAAGTAACTTAAGTAACTTAAGTAACTTAAGTAACTTAAGTAACTTAAGTAACTTAAGTAACTTAAGTAACTTAAGTAACTTAAGTAACTTAAGTAACTTAAGTAACTTAAGTAACTTAAGTAACTTAAGTAACTTAAGTAACTTAAGTAACTTAAGTAACTTAAGTAACTTAAGTAACTTAAGTAACTTAAGTAACTTAAGTAACTTAAGTAACTTAAGTAACTTAAGTAACTTAAGTAACTTAAGTAACTTAAGTAACTTAAGTAACTTAAGTAACTTAAGTAACTTAAGTAACTTAAGTAACTTAAGTAACTTAAGTAACTTAAGAAACTTAAGAAACTTAAGAAACTTAAGTTACTTAAGTTACTTACTTTTACTTAAGTAACTTAAGTAAATTAAGTCAATTAAGTAAATTAAGTAAATTAAGTAAATTAAGTAAATTAAGTAACTTAAGTAACTTAAGTAACTTAAGTAACTTAAGTAACTTAAGTAACTTAAGTAACTTAAGTAACTTAAGTAACTTAAGTAACTTAAGTAACTTAAGTAACTTAAGTAACTTAAGTAACTAAAGTAAATTAAGTAAATTAAGTAAATTAAGTAAATTAAGTAAATCAAGTAAATCAAGTAAATCAAGTAAATCAAGTAAATCAAGTAAATCAAGTAAATCAAGTAAATCAAGTAAATCAAGTAAATCAAGTAAATCAAGTAAATCAAGTATATCAAGTAAATCAAGTAAATCAAGTAAATCAAGTAAATCAAGTAAATCAAGTAAATCAAGTAAATCAAGTAAATCAAGTAAATCAAGTAAATCAAGTAAATCAAGTAAATTAAGTAACTTAGGTAACTTAAGTAACTTAAGTAACTTAAGTAACTTAAGTTACTTAAGTTACTTAAGTAACTTAAGGAACTTAAGTAATTTAAGTAACTTAAGTAACTTAAGTAAATTAAGTAAATTAAGTAAATTAAGTAAATTAAGTAAATTAAGTAAATTAAGTAAATTAAGTAAATTAAGTAAATTAAGTAAATTAAGTAAATTAAGTAAATTAAGTAAATTAAGTAAATCAAGTAAATCAAGTAAATCAAGTAAATCAAGTAAATCAAGTAAATCAAGTAAATCACGTAAATTAAGTAACTTAAGTAACTTAAGTAACTTAAGTAACTTAAGTAACTTAAGTAACTTAAGTAACTTAAGTAACTTAAGTAACTAAAGTAAATTAAGTAAATTAAGTAAATTAAGTAAATTAAGTAAATTAAGTAAATCAAGTAAATCAAGTAAATCAAGTAAATCAAGTAAATCAAGTAATTCAAGTAAATCAAGTAAATCAAGTAAATCAAGTAAATCAAGTAAATCAAGTAAATCAAGTAAATCAAGTAAATCAAGTAAATTAAGTAAATTAAGTAACTTAAGTAACTTAAGTAACTTAAGTAACTTAAGTAACGTAAGTAACGTAAGTAACTTAAGTAACTTAAGTAACTTAAGTAACTTAAGTAACTTAAGTAACTTAAGTAACTTAAGTAACTTAAGTAACTTAAGTAACTTAAGTAACTTAAGTAACTTAAGTAACTTAAGTAACTTAAGTAACTTAAGTAACTTAAGTAACTTAAGTAACTTAAGTAACTTAAGTAACTTAAGTAACTTAAGTAACTTAAGTAACTTAAGTAACTTAAGTAACTTAAGTAACTTAAGTAACTTAAGTAACTTAAGTAACTTAAGTAACTTAAGTAACTTAAGTAACTTAAGTAACTTAAGTAACTTAAGTAACTTAAGTAACTTAAGTAACTTAAGTAACTTAAGTAACTTAAGTAACTTAAGTAACTTAAGTAACTTAAGTAACTTAAGTAACTTAAGTAACTTAAGTAACTTAAGTAACTTAAGTAACTTAAGTAACTTAAGTAACTTAAGTAACTTAAGAAACTTAAGAAACTTAAGTTACTTAAGTTACTTACTTTTACTTAAGTAACTTAAGTAAATTAAGTAAATTAAGTAAATTAAGTAAATTAAGTAAATTAAGTAAATTAAGTAAATTAAGTAACTTAAGTAACTTAAGTAACTTAAGTAACTTAAGTAACTTAAGTAACTTAAGTAACTTAAGTAACTTAAGTAACTTAAGTAACTTAAGTAACTTAAGTAACTTAAGTAACTTAAGTAACTAAAGTAACTTAAGTAACTTAAGTAACTTAAGTAACTTAAGTAACTTAAGTAACTTAAGTAACTTAAGTAACTTAAGTAACTTAAGTAACTTAAGTAACTTAAGTAACTTAAGTAACTTAAGTAACTTAAGTAACTTAAGTAACTTAAGTAACTTAAGTAACTTAAGTAACTTAAGTAACTTAAGTAACTTAAGTAAATTAAGTAAATTAAGTAAATTAAGTAAATTAAGTAAATCAAGTAAATCAAGTAAATCAAGTAAATCAAGTAAATCAAGTAAATCAAGTAAATCAAGTAAATTAAGTAACTTAAGTAACTTAAGTAACTTAAGTAACTTAAGTAACTTAAGTAACTTAAGTAACTTAAGTAACTTAAGTAACTTAAGTAACTTAAGTAACTTAAGTAACTTAAGTAACTTAAGTAACTTAAGTAACTTAAGTAACTTAAGTAACTTAAGTAACTTAAGTAACTTAAGTAACTTAAGTAACTTAAGTAACTTAAGTAACTTAAGTAACTTAAGTAACTTAAGTAACTTAAGTAACTTAAGTAACTTAAGTAACTTAAGTAACTTAAGTAACTTAAGTAACTTAAGTAACTTAAGTAACTTAAGTAACTTAAGTAACTTAAGTAACTTAAGTAACTTAAGTAACTTAAGTAACTTAAGTAACTTAAGTAACTTAAGTAACTTAAGTAACTTAAGTAACTTAAGTAACTTAAGTAACTGAAGTAACTTAAGTAACTTAAGTAACTTAAGTAACTTAAGTAACTTAAGTAACTTAAGTAACTTAAGTAACTTAAGTAACTTAAGTAACTTAAGTAACTTAAGTAACTTAAGTAACTTAAGTAACTTAAGAAACTTAAGAAACTTAAGTTACTTAAGTTACTTACTTTTACTTAAGTAACTTAAGTAAATTAAGTAAATTAAGTAAATTAAGTAAATTAAGTAAATTAAGTAAATTAAGTAAATTAAGTAAATTAAGTAAATTAAGTAAATTAAGTAAATTAAGTAAATTAAGTAACTTAAGTAACTTAAGTAACTTAAGTAACTTAAGTAACTTAAGTAACTTAAGTAACTTAAGTAACTTAAGTAACTTAAGTAACTTAAGTAACTTAAGTAACTTAAGTAACTTAAGTAACTTAAGTAACTTAAGTAACTTAAGTAACTTAAGTAACTTAAGTAACTTAAGTAACTTAAGTAACTTAAGTAACTTAAGTAACTTAAGTAACTTAAGTAACTTAAGTAACTTAAGTAACTTCAGTAACTTAAGTAACTTAAGTAACTAAAGTAACTTAAGTAACTTAAGTAACTTAAGTAACTTAAGTAACTTAAGTAACTTAAGTAACTAAAGTAAATTAAGTAAATTAAGTAAATTAAGTAAATTAAGTAAATTAAGTAAATTAAGTAAATTAAGTAAATCAAGTAAATCAAGTAAATCAAGTAAATCAAGTAAATCAAGTAAATCAAGTAAATCAAGTAAATCAAGTAAATCAAGTAAATCAAGTAAATCAAGTAAATCAAGTAAATCAAGTAAATCAAGTAAATCAAGTATATCAAGTAAATCAAGTAAATCAAGTTAATCAAGTTAATCAAGTTAATCAAGTAAATCAAGTAAATCAAGTAAATCAAGTAAATCAAGTAAATCAAGTAAATCAAGTAAATCAAGTAAATCAAGTAAATCAAGTAAATCAAGTAAATCAAGTAAATCAAGTAAATCAAGTAAATCAAGTAAATCAAGTAAATTAAGTAACTTAAGTAACTTAAGTAACTTAAGTAACTTAAGTAACTTAAGTAAATTAAGTAAATTAAGTAAATAAATTAAATTAAGTAAATTAAGTAAATTAAGTAAATCAAGTAAATCAAGTAAATCAAGTAAATCAAGTAAATCAAGTAAATCAAGTAAATCAAGTAAATCAAGTAAATCAAGTAAATCAAGTAAATCAAGTAAATCAAGTAAATCAAGTAAATCAAGTAAATCAAGTAAATCAAGTAAATCAATTAAATCAAGTAAATCAAGTAAATCAAGTAAATCAAGTAAATTAAGTAAATTAAGTAACTTAAGTAACTTAAGTAACTTAAGTAACTTAAGTAACTTAAGAAACTTAATTAACTTAAGTAACTTAAGTAACTTAAGTAACTTAAGTAAATTAAGTAAATTAAGTAAATTAAGTAAATTAAGTAAATCAAGTAAATCAAGTTAATCAAGTAAATCAAGTAAATCAAGTAAATCAAGTAAATCAAGTAAATCAAGTAAATCAAGTAAATCAAGTTAATCAAGTTAATCAAGTAAATCAAGTTAATCAAGTAAATCAAGTAAATCAAGTAAATCAAGTAAATCAAGTAAATCAAGTAAATCAAGTAAATCAAGTTAATCAAGTTAATCAAGTAAATCAAGTAAATCAAGTAAATCAAGTAAATCAAGTAAATCAAGTAAATCAAGTAAATCAAGTAAATCAAGTAAATCAAGTAAATCAAGTAAATTAAGTAACTTAAGTAACTTAAGTAACTTAAGTAACTTAAGTAACTTAAGTAACTTAAGTAACTTAAGTAAATTAAGTAAATTAAGTAAATAAATTAAATTAAGTAAATTAAGTAAATTAAGTAAATCAAGTAAATCAAGTAAATCAAGTAAATCAAGTAAATCAAGTAAATCAAGTAAATCAAGTAACTCAAGTAAATTAAGTAACTTAAGTAACTTAAGTAACTTAAGTAACTTAAGTAACTTAAGTAACTTAAGTAACTTAAGTAACTTAAGTAAATTAAGTAAATTAAGTAAATAAATTAAATTAAGTAAATTAAGTAAATTAAGTAAATCAAGTAAATCAAGTAAATCAAGTAAATCAAGTAAATCAAGTAAATCAAGTAAATCAAGTAAATCAAGTAAATCAAGTAAATCAAGTAACTCAAGTAAATCAAGTAAATCAAGTAAATCAATTAAATCAAGTAAATCAAGTAAATCAAGTAAATCAAGTAAATCAAGTAAATTAAGTAAATTAAGTAACTTAAGTAACTTAAGTAACTTAAGTAACTTAAGTAACTTAAGTAACTTAAGAAACTTAATTAACTTAAGTAACTTAAGTAACTTAAGTAACTTAAGTAAATTAAGTAAATTAAGTAAATTAAGTAAATT
The DNA here is from genome assembly GCA_944738965.1 of Nebria brevicollis. NCBI lineage: Eukaryota > Metazoa > Arthropoda > Insecta > Coleoptera > Carabidae > Nebria > Nebria brevicollis. The sequence goes on from CALYJB010000151.1 coordinate 320,609, forward strand.
AAGTAAATTAAGTAAATCAAGTAAATCAAGTAAATCAAGTAAATCAAGTAAATCAAGTAAATCAAGTAAATCAAGTAAATCAAGTAAATCAAGTAAATTAAGTAAATTAAGTAAATTAAGTAAATTAAGTAAATTAAGTAAATTAAGTAAATTAAGTAACTTAAGTAACTAAAGTAACTTAAGTAATTTAAGTAACTTAAGTAACTTAAGTAACTTAAGTAACTTAAGTTACTTAAGTTACTTAAGTAACTTAAGGAACTTAAGTAATTTAAGTAACTTAAGTAACTTAAGTAAATTAAGTAAATTAAGTAAATTAAGTAAATTAAGTAAATTAAGTAAATTAAGTAAATTAAGTAAATCAAGTAAATCAAGTAAATCAAGTAAATCAAGTAAATCAAGTAAATCAAGTAAATCAAGTAAATCAAGTAAATCAAGTAAATCAAGTAAATTAAGTAACTTAAGTAACTTAAGTAACTTAAGTAACTTAAGTAACTTAAGTAACTTAAGTAACTTAAGTAACTTAAGTAACTTAAGTAACTTAAGTTAATTAAGTAAATTAAGTAAATTAAGTAAATTAAGTAAATTAAGTAAATTAAGTAAATTAAGTAAATCAAGTAAATCAAGTAAATCAAGTAAATCAAGTAAATCAAGTAATTCAAGTAAATCAAGTAAATCAAGTAAATCAAGTAAAACAAGTAAATCAAGTAAATCAAGTAAATCAAGTAAATTAAGTAAATTAAGTAACTTAAGTAACTTAAGTAACTTAAGTAACTTAAGTAACGTAAGTAACTTAAGTAACTTAAGTAACTTAAGTAACTTAAGTAACTTAAGTAACTTAAGTAACTTAAGTAACTTAAGTAACTTAAGTAACTTAAGTAACTTAAGTAACTTAAGTAACTTAAGTAACTTAAGTAACTTAAGTAACTTAAGTAACTTAAGTAACTTAAGTAACTTAAGTAACTTAAGTAACTTAAGTAACTTAAGTAACTTAAGTAACTTAAGTAACTTAAGTAACTTAAGTAACTTAAGTAACTTAAGTAACTTAAGTAACTTAAGTAACTTAAGTAACTTAAGTAACTTAAGTAACTTAAGTAACTTAAGTAACTTAAGTAACTTAAGTAACTTAAGTAACTTAAGTAACTTAAGTAACTTAAGTAACTTAAGTAACTTAAGTAACTTAAGTAACTTAAGTAACTTAAGTAACTTAAGAAACTTAAGAAACTTAAGTTACTTAAGTTACTTACTTTTACTTAAGTAACTTAAGTAAATTAAGTAAATTAAGTAAATTAAGTAAATTAAGTAAATTAAGTAAATTAAGTAAATTAAGTAAATTAAGTAAATTAAGTAAATTAAGTAAATTAAGTAAATCAAGTAAATCAAGTAAATCAAGTAAATCAAGTAAATTCAGAAAATCAAGTAAATGAAGTAAATCAAGTAAATCAAGTAAATCAAGTAAATCAAGTAAATCAAGTAAATCAAGTAAATCAAGTAAATCAAGTAAATCAAGTAAATCAAGTAAATCAAGTAAATTAAGTAAATTAAGTAACTTAAGTAACTTAAGTAACTTAAGTAACTTAAGTAACTTAAGTAACTTAAGTAACTTAAGTCACTAAAGTAACTTAAGTAACTTAAGTAACTTAAGTAACTTAAGTAACTTAAGTAACTTAAGTAACTTAAGTAACTTAAGTAACTTAAGAAACTTAAGCAACTTAAGTTACTTAAGTTACTTACTTTTACTTAAGTAACTTAAGTAAATTAAGTAAATTAAGTAAATTAAGTAAATTAAGTAAATTAAGTAAATTAAGTAAATTAAGTAAATTAAGTAAATTAAGTAAATTAAGTAAATTAAGTAAATTAAGTAAATTAAGTAAATTAAGTAAATTAAGTAAATTAAGTAAATTAAGTAAATTAAGTAAATTAAGTAAATTAAGTAAATTAAGTAAATCAAGTAAATCAAGTAAATCAAGTAAATCAAGTAAATTAAGTAACTTAAGTAACTTAAGTAACTTAAGTAACTTAAGTAACTTAAGTAAATTAAGTAAATTAAGTAAATAAATTAAATTAAGTAAATTAAGTAAATTAAGTAAATCAAGTAAATCAAGTAAATCAAGTAAATCAAGTAAATCAAGTAAATCAAGTAAATCAAGTAAATCAAGTAAATCAAGTAAATCAAGTAAATCAAGTAAATCAAGTAAATCAATTAAATCAAGTAAATCAAGTAAATCAAGTAAATCAAGTAAATTAAGTAAATTAAGTAACTTAAGTAACTTAAGTAACTTAAGTAACTTAAGTAACTTAAGAAACTTAATTAACTTAAGTAACTTAAGTAACTTAAGTAACTTAAGTAAATTAAGTAAATTAAGTAAATTAAGTAAATTAAGTAAATCAAGTAAATCAAGTTAATCAAGTAAATCAAGTAAATCAAGTAAATCAAGTAAATCAAGTAAATCAAGTAAATCAAGTAAATCAAGTTAATCAAGTTAATCAAGTTAATCAAGTAAATCAAGTAAATCAAGTAAATCAAGTAAATCAAGTAAATCAAGTAAATCAAGTAAATCAAGTAAATCAAGTAAATCAAGTAAATCAAGTAAATCAAGTAAATCAAGTAAATCAAGTAAATCAAGTAAATCAAGTAAATCAAGTAAATCAAGTAAATCAAGTAAATCAAGTAAATCAAGTAAATCAAGTAAATCAAGTAAATTAAGTAACTTAAGTAACTTAAGTAACTTAAGTAACTTAAGTAACTTAAGTAACTTAAGTAACTTAAGTAACTTAAGTAAATTAAGTAAATTAAGTAAATAAATTAAATTAAGTAAATTAAGTAAATTAAGTAAATCAAGTAAATCAAGTAAATCAAGTAAATCAAGTAAATCAAGTAAATCAAGTAAATCAAGTAAATCAAGTAACTCAAGTAAATTAAGTAAATTAAGTAACTTAAGTAACTTAAGTAACTTAAGTAACTTAAGAAACTTAATTAACTTAAGTAACTTAAGTAACTTAAGTAACTTAAGTAAATTAAGTAAATTAAGTAAATTAAGTAAATTAAGTAAATCAAGTAAATCAAGTTAATCAAGTAAATCAAGTAAATCAAGTAAATCAAGTAAATCAAGTAAATCAAGTAAATCAAGTTAATCAAGTTAATCAAGTAAATCAAGTAAATCAAGTAAATCAAGTAAATCAAGTAAATCAAGTAAATCAAGTAAATCAAGTAAATCAAGTAAATCAAGTAAATCAAGTAAATCAAGTAAATCAAGTAAATCAAGTAAATCAAGTAAATCAAGTAAATCAAGTAAATCAAGTAAATCAAGTAAATCAAGTAAATCAAGTAAATCAAGTAAATCAAGTAAATCAAGTAAATCAAGTAAATCAAGTAAATCAAGTAAATCAAGTAAATCAAGTAAATCAAGTAAATCAAGTAAATCAAGTAAATCAAGTAAATCAAGTAAATCAAGTAAATCAAGTAAATCAAGTAAATTAAGTAACTTAAGTAACTTAAGTAACTTAAGTAACTTAAGTAACTTAAGTAACTTAAGTAACTTAAGTAACTTAAGTAAATTAAGTAAATTAAGTAAATAAATTAAATTAAGTAAATTAAGTAAATTAAGTAAATCAAGTAAATCAAGTAAATCAAGTAAATCAAGTAAATCAAGTAAATCAAGTAAATCAAGTAAATCAAGTAAATCAAGTAAATCAAGTAACTCAAGTAAATCAAGTAAATCAAGTAAATCAATTAAATCAAGTAAATCAAGTAAATCAAGTAAATCAAGTAAATCAAGTAAATTAAGTAAATTAAGTAACTTAAGTAACTTAAGTAACTTAAGTAACTTAAGTAACTTAAGTAACTTAAGAAACTTAATTAACTTAAGTAACTTAAGTAACTTAAGTAACTTAAGTAAATTAAGTAAATTAAGTAAATTAAGTAAATTAAGTAAATTAAGTAAATCAAGTAAATCAAGTAAATCAAGTAAATCAAGTAAATCAAGTAAATCAAGTAAATCAAGTAAATCAAGTAAATCAAGTAAATTAAGTAAATTAAGTAAATTAGGTAAATTAAGTAAATTAAGTAAATTAAGTAAATTAAGTAACTTAAGTAACTAAAGTAACTTAAGTAATTTAAGTAACTTAAGTAACTTAAGTAACTTAAGTAACTTAAGTTACTTAAGTTACTTAAGTAACTTAAGGAACTTAAGTAATTTAAGTAACTTAAGTAACTTAAGTAAATTAAGTAAATTAAGTAAATTAAGTAAATTAAGTAAATTAAGTAAATTAAGTAAATTAAGTAAATCAAGTAAATCAAGTAAATCAAGTAAATCAAGTAAATCAAGTAAATCAAGTAAATCAAGTAAATCAAGTAAATCAAGTAAATCAAGTAAATTAAGTAACTTAAGTAACTTAAGTAACTTAAGTAACTTAAGTAACTTAAGTAACTTAAGTAACTTAAGTAACTTAAGTAACTTAAGTAACTTAAGTTAATTAAGTAAATTAAGTAAATTAAGTAAATTAAGTAAATTAAGTAAATTAAGTAAATTAAGTAAATCAAGTAAATCAAGTAAATCAAGTAAATCAAGTAAATCAAGTAATTCAAGTAAATCAAGTAAATCAAGTAAATCAAGTAAAACAAGTAAATCAAGTAAATCAAGTAAATCAAGTAAATCAAGTAAATTAAGTAAATTAAGTAACTTAAGTAACTTAAGTAACTTAAGTAACTTAAGTAACGTAAGTAACTTAAGTAACTTAAGTAACTTAAGTAACTTAAGTAACTTAAGTAACTTAAGTAACTTAAGTAACTTAAGTAACTTAAGTAACTTAAGTAACTTAAGTAACTTAAGTAACTTAAGTAACTTAAGTAACTTAAGTAACTTAAGTAACTTAAGTAACTTAAGTAACTTAAGTAACTTAAGTAACTTAAGTAACTTAAGTAACTTAAGTAACTTAAGTAACTTAAGTAACTTAAGTAACTTAAGTAACTTAAGTAACTTAAGTAACTTAAGTAACTTAAGTAACTTAAGTAACTTAAGTAACTTAAGTAACTTAAGTAACTTAAGTAACTTAAGTAACTTAAGTAACTTAAGTAACTTAAGTAACTTAAGTAACTTAAGTAACTTAAGAAACTTAAGAAACTTAAGTTACTTAAGTTACTTACTTTTACTTAAGTAACTTAAGTAAATTAAGTAAATTAAGTAAATTAAGTAAATTAAGTAAATTAAGTAAATTAAGTAAATTAAGTAAATTAAGTAAATTAAGTAAATTAAGTAAATTAAGTAAATTAAGTAAATCAAGTAAATCAAGTAAATCAAGTAAATCAAGTAAATTCAGAAAATCAAGTAAATGAAGTAAATCAAGTAAATCAAGTAAATCAAGTAAATCAAGTAAATCAAGTAAATCAAGTAAATCAAGTAAATCAAGTAAATCAAGTAAATCAAGTAAATCAAGTAAATCAAGTAAATTAAGTAAATTAAGTAACTTAAGTAACTTAAGTAACTTAAGTAACTTAAGTAACTTAAGTAACTTAAGTAACTTAAGTCACTAAAGTAACTTAAGTAACTTAAGTAACTTAAGTAACTTAAGTAACTTAAGTAACTTAAGTAACTTAAGTAACTTAAGTAACTTAAGAAACTTAAGCAACTTAAGTTACTTAAGTTACTTACTTTTACTTAAGTAACTTAAGTAAATTAAGTAAATTAAGTAAATTAAGTAAATTAAGTAAATTAAGTAAATTAAGTAAATTAAGTAAATTAAGTAAATTAAGTAAATTAAGTAAATTAAGTAAATTAAGTAAATTAAGTAAATTAAGTAAATTAAGTAAATTAAGTAAATTAAGTAAATTAAGTAAATTAAGTAAATTAAGTAAATTAAGTAAATCAAGTAAATCAAGTAAATCAAGTAAATCAAGTAAATTCAGAAAATCAAGTAAATCAAGTAAATCAAGTAAATCAAGTAAATCAAGTAAATCAAGTAAATCAAGTAAATCAAGTAAATCAAGTAAATCAAGTAAATCAAGTAAATCAAGTAAATCAAGTAAATCAAGTAAATCAAGTAAATCAAGTAAATCAAGTAAATCAAGTAAATCAAGTAAATCAAGTAAATCAAGTAAATCAAGTAAATCAAGTAAATCAAGTAAATCAAGTAAATCAAGTAAATCAAGTAAATTAAGTAAATTAAGTAACTTAAGTAACTTAAGTAACTTAAGTAACTTAAGTAACTGAAGTAACTTAAGTAACTTAAGTAACTTAAGTAACTTAAGTAACTTAAGTAACTTAAGTAACTTAAGTAACTTAAGTAACTTAAGTAACTTAAGTAACTTAAGTAACTTAAGTAACTTAAGTAACTTAAGTAACTTAAGTAACTTAAGTAACTTAAGTAACTTAAGTAACTTAAGTAACTTAAGTAACTTAAGTAACTTAAGTAACTTAAGTAACTTAAGTAACTTAAGTAACTTAAGTAACTTAAGTAACTTAAGTAACTTAAGTAACTTAAGTAACTTAAGTAACTTAAGTAACTTAAGTAACTTAAGTAACTTAAGTAACTTAAGTAACTTAAGTAACTTAAGTAACTTAAGAAACTTAAGAAACTTAAGTTACTTAAGTTACTTACTTTTACTTAAGTAACTTAAGTAAATTAAGTAAATTAAGTAAATTAAGTAAATTAAGTAAATTAAGTAAATTAAGTAAATTAAGTAAATTAAGTAAATTAAGTAAATCAAGTAAATCAAGTAAATCAAGTAAATCAAGTAAATTCAGAAAATCAAGTAAATGAAGTAAATCAAGTAAATCAAGTAAATCAAGTAAATCAAGTAAATCAAGTAAATCAAGTAAATCAAGTAAATCAAGTAAATCAAGTAAATCAAGTAAATCAAGTAAATCAAGTAAATCAAGTAAATCAAGTAAATCAAGTAAATTAAGTAAATTAAGTAACTTAAGTAACTTAAGTAACTTAAGTAACTTAAGTAACTTAAGTAACTTAAGTAACTTAAGTCACTAAAGTAACTTAAGTAACTTAAGTAACTTAAGTAACTTAAGTAACTTAAGTAACTTAAGTAACTTAAGTAACTTAAGTAACTTAAGAAACTTAAGCAACTTAAGTTACTTAAGTTACTTACTTTTACTTAAGTAACTTAAGTAAATTAAGTAAATTAAGTAAATTAAGTAAATTAAGTAAATTAAGTAAATTAAGTAAATTAAGTAAATTAAGTAAATTAAGTAAATTAAGTAAATTAAGTAAATTAAGTAAATTAAGTAAATTAAGTAAATTAAGTAAATTAAGTAAATTAAGTAAATTAAGTAAATTAAGTAAATTAAGTAAATTAAGTAAATTAAGTAAATTAAGTAAATTAAGTAAATTAAGTAAATCAAGTAAATCAAGTAAATCAAGTAAATTCAGAAAATCAAGTAAATCAAGTAAATCAAGTAAATCAAGTAAATCAAGTAAATCAAGTATATCAAGTAAATCAAGTAAATCAAGTAAATCAAGTAAATCAAGTAAATCAAGTAAATCAAGTAAATCAAGTAAATCAAGTAAATCAAGTAAATCAAGTAAATCAAGTAAATCAAGTAAATCAAGTAAATCAAGTAAATCAAGTAAATCAAGTAAATCAAGTAAATCAAGTAAATCAAGTAAATCAAGTAAATTAAGTAAATTAAGTAACTTAAGTAACTTAAGTAACTTAAGTAACTTAAGTAACTGAAGTAACTTAAGTAACTTAAGTAACTTAAGTAACTTAAGTAACTTAAGTAACATAAGTAACTTAAGTAACTTAAGTAACTTAAGTAACTTAAGTAACTTAAGTTACTTAAGTTACTTAAGTTACTTAAGTTACTTAAGTTACTTAAGTTACTTAAGTTACTTAAGTTACTTAAGTTACTTAAGTTACTTAAGTTACTTAAGTTACTTAATTTACTTGATTTATTTGATTTACTTGATTTACTTGATTTACTTGATTTACTTGATTTACTAGATTTACTTGATTTACTTGATTTACTTGATTTACTTGATTTACTTGATTTACTTGATTTACTTGATTTACTTAATTTACTTAATTTACTTAATTTACTTAATTTACTTAATTTACTTAATTTACTTAAGTTACTTAAGTTACTTAAGTTACTTAAGTTACTTAAGTTACTTAAGTTACTTAAGTTACTTAAGTTACTTAAGTTACTTAAGTTACTTAAGTTACTTAAGTTACTTAAGTTACTTAAGTTACTTAAGTTACTATAGTTACTTAATTTACTTGATTTATTTGATTTACTTGATTTACTTGATTTACTTGATTTACTAGATTTACTTGATTTACTTGATTTACTTGATTTACTTGATTTACTTGATTTACTTGATTTACTTGATTTACTTAATTTACTTAATTTACTTAATTTACTTAATTTACTTAATTTACTTAATTTACTTAAGTTACTTAAGTTACTTAAGTTACTTAAGTTACTTAAGTTACTTAAGTTACTTTAGTTACTTAAGTTACTTAAGTTACTTAAGTTACTTAAGTTACTTAAGTTACTTAAGTTACTTAAGTTACTTAAGTTACTTAAGTTACTTAAGTTACTTAAGTTACTTAAGTTACTTAAGTTACTTAAGTTACTTAAGTTACTTAAGTTACTTAAGTTACTTAAGTTACTTAAGTTACTTAAGTTACTTAAGTTACTTAAGTTACTTAAGTTACTTAAGTTACTTAAGTTACTTAAGTTACCTAAGTTACTTAAGTTACTTAAGTTACTTAAGTTACTTAAGTTACTTAAGTTACTTAAGTAACTTAAGTAACTTAAGTTACTTAAGTTACTTAAGTTACTTAAGTTACTTAAGTTACTTAAGTTACTTAAGTTACTTAAGTTACTTAAGTTACTTAAGTTACTTAAGTTACTTAAGTTACTTAAGTTACTTAAGTTACTTAATATACTTGATTTACTTGATTTACTTGATTAACTTGATTTACTTGATTTACTTGATTTACTTGATTTACTTGATTTACTTGATTTACTTGATTTACTTGATTTACTTGATTTACTTGATTTACTTGATTTACTTGATTTACTTGATTTACTTGATTTACTTGATTTACTTGATTTACTTGATTTAATTGATTTACTTGATTTACTTGATTTACTTGATTTACTTGATTTACTTAATTTACTTAATTTACTTAATTTACTTAAGTTACTTAAGTTACTTAAGTTACTTAAGTTACTTAAGTTACTTAAGTTACTTAAGTTACTTAAGTTACTTAAGTTACTTAAGTTACTTAAGTTACTTAAGTTACTTAAGTTACTTAAGTTACTTAAGTTACTTAAGTTACTTAAGTTACTTAAGTTACTTAAGTTACTTAAGTTACTTAAGTTACTTAAGTTACTTAAGTTACTTAAGTTACTTAAGTTACTTAAGTTACTTAAGTTACTTAAGTTACTTAAGTTACTTAAGTTACTTGAGTTACTTAAGTTACTTAAGTTACTTAAGTTACTTAAGTTACTTAAGTTACTTAAGTTACTTAATTTACTTAATTTACTTAATTTACTTGATTTACTTGATTTACTTGATTTACTTGATTTACTTGATTTACTTGATTTACTTGGTTTACTTGATTTACTTGATTTACTTGATTTACTTGATTTACTTGATTTACTTGATTTACTTGATTTACTTGATTTACTTGATTTACTTGATTTACTTGATTTACTTGATTTACTTGATTTACTTGATTTATTTTAAATCAAGTAAATCAAGTAAATCAAGTAAATCAAGTAAATCAAGTAAATCAAGTAAATCAAGTAAATCAAGTAAATCAAGTAAATCAAGTAAATCAAGTAAATCAAGTAAATCAAGTAAATCAAGTAAATCAAGTAAATCAAGTAAATTAAGTAACTTTAGTAACTTAAGTAACTTAAGTAACTTAAGTAACTTAAGTAACTTAAGTAACTTAAGTAACTTAAGTAACTTAAGTAACTTAAGTAACTTAAGTAACTTAAGTAACTTAAGTAACTTAAGTAACTTAAGTAACTTAAGTAACTTAAGTAACTTAAGTAACTTAAGTAACTTAAGTAACTTAAGTAACTTAAGTAACTTAAGTAACTTAAGTAACTTAAGTAACTTAAGTAACTTAAGTAAATTAAGTAAATTAAGTAAATTAAGTAAATTAAGTAAATTAAGTAAATTAAGTAAATTAAGTAAATTAAGTAAATTAAGTAAATCAAGTAAATCAAGTAAATCAAGTAAATCAAGTAATTCAAGTAAATCAAGTAAATCAAGTAAATCAAGTAAATCAAGTAAATCAAGTAAATCAAGTAAATCAAGTAAATCAAGTAAATCAAGTAAATCAAGTAAATCAAGTAAATCAAGTAAATCAAGTAAATCAAGTAAATCAAGTAAATCAAGTAAATCAAGTAAATCAAGTAAATCAAGTAAATTAAGTAACTTAAGTAACTTAAGTAAATCAAGTAAATCAAGTAAATCAAGTAAATCAAGTAAATCAAGTAAATTAAGTAAATCAAGTAAATCAAGTAAATCAAGTAGATCAAGTAAATCAAGTAAATCAAGTAAATCAAGTTAATCAAGTAAATCAAGTAAATTAAGTAAATTAAGAAACTTAAGTAACTTAAGTAACTTAAGTAACTTAAGTAACTTAAGTAACTTAAGTAACTTAAGTAACTTAAGTAACTTAAGTAACTTAAGTAACTTAAGTAACTTAAGTAACTTAAGTAACTTAAGTAACTTAAGTAACTTAAGTAACTTAAGTAACTTAAGTAACTTAAGTAACTTAAGTAACTTAAGTAACTTAAGTAACTTAAGTAACTTAAGTAACTTAAGTAACTTAAGTAACTTAAGTAACTTAAGTAACTTAAGTAACTTAAGTAACTTAAGTAACTTAAGTAACTTAAGTAACTTAAGTAACTTAAGTAACTTAAGTAACTTAAGTAACTTAAGTAACTTAAGTAACTTAAGTAACTTAAGTAACTTAAGTAACTTAAGTAACTTAAGTAACTTAAGTAACTTAAGAAACTTAAGAAACTTAAGTTACTTAAGTTACTTACTTTTACTTAAGTAACTTAAGTAAATTAAGTAAATTAAGTAAATTAAGTAAATTAAGTAAATTAAGTAAATTAAGTAAATTAAGTAAATTAAGTAAATTAAGTAAATTAAGTAAATTAAGTAAATTAAGTAAATTAAGTAAATTAAGTAAATTAAGTAAATTAAGTAAATTAAGTAAATTAAGTAAATTAAGTAAATTAAGTAAATTAAGTAAATTAAGTAAATTAAGTAAATCAAGTAAATCAAGTAAATCAAGTAAATCAAGTAAATTCAGAAAATCAAGTAAATCAAGTAAATCAAGTAAATCAAGTAAATCAAGTAAATCAAGTATATCAAGTAAATCAAGTAAAACAAGTAAATCAAGTAAATCAAGTAAATCAAGTAAATCAAGTAAATCAAGTAAATCAAGTAAATCAAGTAAATCAAGTAAATCAAGTAAATCAAGTAAATCAAGTAAATCAAGTAAATCAAGTAAATCAAGTAAATCAAGTAAATCAAGTAAATCAAGTAAATCAAGTAAATTAAGTAAATTAAGTAACTTAAGTAACTTAAGTAACTTAAGTAACTTAAGTAACTTAAGTAACTTAAGTAACTTAAGTAACTTAAGTAACTTAAGTAACTTAAGTAACTTAAGTAACTTAAGTAACTTAAGTAACTTAAGTAACTTAAGTAACTTAAGTAACTTAAGTAACTTAAGTAACTTAAGTAACTTAAGTAACTTAAGTAACTTAAGTAACTTAAGTAACTTAAGAAACTTAAGAAACTTAAGTTACTTAAGTTACTTAAGTTACTTAATTTACTTGATTTACTTGATTTACTTGATTTACTTGATTTACTTGATTTACTTGATTTACTTGATTTACTTGATTTACTTGATTTACTTGATTTACTTGATTTACTTGATTTACTTGATTTACTTAATTTACTTAATTTACTTAATTTACTTAATTTACTTAATTTACTTAATTTACTTAAGTTACTTAAGTTACTTAAGTTACTTAAGTTACTTAAGTTACTTAATTTACTTGATTTACTTGATTTACTTGATTTACTTGATTTACTTGGTTTACTTGATTTACTTGATTTACTTGATTTACTTGATTTACTTGATTTACTTGATTTACTTGATTTACTTGATTTACTTGATTTACTTGATTTATTTTAAATCAAGTAAATCAAGTAAATCAAGTAAATCAAGTAAATCAAGTAAATCAAGTAAATCAAGTAAATCAAGTAAATCAAGTAAATCAAGTAAATCAAGTAAATCAAGTAAATCAAGTAAATCAAGTAAATTAAGTAACTTAAGTAACTTAAGTAACTTAAGTAACTTAAGTAACTTAAGTAACTTAAGTAACTTAAGTAACTTAAGTAACTTAAGTAACTTAAGTAACTTAAGTAACTTAAGTAACTTAAGTAACTTAAGTAACTTAAGTAACTTAAGTAACTTAAGTAACTTAAGTAACTTAAGTAACTTAAGTAACTTAAGTAACTTAAGTAACTTAAGTAACTTAAGTAAATTAAGTAAATTAAGTAAATTAAGTAACTTAAGTAACTTAAGTAACTTAGGTAACTTAAGTAACTTAAGTAACTTAAGTAACTTAAGTAACTTAAGTAACTTAAGTAACTTAAGTAACTTAAGTAACTTAAGTACCTTAAGTAACTTAAGTAACTTAAGTAACTTAAGTAACTTAAGTAACTTAAGTAACTTAAGTAACTAAAGTAACTTAAGTAACTTAAGTAACTTAAGTAACTTAAGTAACTTAAGTAAATTAAGTAAATTAAGTAAATTAAGTAAATTAAGTAAATTAAGTAAATTAAGTAAATTAAGTAAATGAAGTAAATCAAGTAAATCAAGTAAATCAAGTAAATCAAGTAAATCAAGTAAATCAAGTAAATCTAGTAAATCAAGTAAATCAAGTAAATCAAGTAAATCAAGTAAATCAAGTAAATCAAATAAATCAAGTAAATTAAGTAACTTAAGTAACTTAAGTAACTTAAGTAACTTAAGTAACTTAAGTAACTTAAGTAACTTAAGTAACTTAAGTAACTTAAGTAACTTAAGTAACTTAAGTTACTTAAGTTACTTAAGTTACTTAAGTTACTTAAGTTACTTAAGTTACTTAAGTTACTTAAGTTACTTAAGTTACTTAAGTTACTTAAGTTACTTAAGTTACTTAAGTTACTTAAGTTACTTAAGTTACTTAAGTTACTTAAGTTACTTAATTTACTTGATTTACTTGATTTACTTGATTTACTTGATTTACTTGATTTACTTGATTTACTTGATTTACTTGATTTACTTGATTTACTTGATTTACTTGATTTACTTGATTTACTTGATTTACTTGATTTACTTGATTTACTTGATTTACTTGATTTACTTGATTTACTTGATTTACTTGATTTACTTGATTTACTTGATTTACTTGATTTACTTGATTTACTTGATTTACTTGATTTACTTGATTTACTTGATTTACTTGATTTACTTGATTTACTTGATTTACTTGATTTACTTGATTTACTTGATTTTCTGAATTTACTTGATTTACTTGATTTACTTGATTTAATTGATTTACTTAATTTACTTAATTTACTTAATTTACTTAATTTACTTAATTTAGTTAATTTACTTAATTTACTTAATTTACTTAATTTACTTAATTTACTTAATTTACTTAATTTACTTAATTTACTTAATTTACTTAATTTACTTAATTTACTTAATTTACTTAATTTACTTAAGTTACTTAAGTAAAAGTAAGTAACTTAAGTAACTTAAGTTGCTTAAGTTTCTTAAGTTACTTAAGTTACTTAAGTTACTTAAGTTACTTAAGTTACTTAAGTTACTTAAGTTACTTAAGTTACTTAAGTTACTTTAGTTACTTAAGTTACTTAAGTTACTTAAGTTACTTAAGTTACTTAAGTTACTTAAGTTACTTAAGTTACTTAATTTACTTAATTTACTTGATTTACTTGATTTACTTGATTTACTTGATTTACTTGATTTACTTGATTTACTTGATTTACTTGATTTACTTGATTTACTTGATTTACTTGATTAACTTGATTTACTTGATTAACTTGATTTACTTGATTTACTTGATTTACTTGATTTACTTGATTTACTTGATTTACTTGATTTACTTGATTTTCTGAATTTACTTGATTTACTTGATTTACTTGATTTACTTGATTTACTTGATTTACTTAATTTACTTAATTTACTTAATTTACTTAATTTACTTAATTTACTTAATTTACTTAATTTACTTAATTTACTTAATTTACTTAATTTACTTAATTTACTTAAGTTACTTAAGTAAAAGTAAGTAACTTAAGTAACTTAAGTTTCTTAAGTTTCTTAAGTTACTTAAGTTACTTAAGTTACTTAAGTTACTTAAGTTACTTAAGTTACTTAAGTTACTTAAGTTACTTAAGTTACTTAAGTTACTTAAGTTACTTAAGTTACTTAAGTTACTTAAGTTACTTAAGTTACTTAAGTTACTTAAGTTACTTAAGTTACTTAAGTTACTTAAGTTACTTAAGTTACTTAAGTTACTTAAGTTACTTAAGTTACTTAAGTTACTTAAGTTACTTAAGTTACTTAAGTTACTTAAGTTACTTAAGTTACTTAAGTTACTTAAGTTACTTAAGTTACTTAAGTTACTTAAGTTACTTAAGTTACTTAAGTTACTTAAGTTACTTAAGTTACTTAAGTTACTTAAGTTACTTACGTTACTTAAGTTACTTAAGTTACTTAAGTTATTTAAGCTACTTAAGTTACTTAATTTACTTGATTTACTTGATTTACTTGATTTACTTGTTTTACTTGATTTACTTGATTTACTTGAATTACTTGATTTACTTGATTTACTTGATTTACTTGATTTACTTGATTTACTTAATTTACTTAATTTACTTAAGTTACTTAAGTTACTTAAGTTACTTAAGTTACTTAAGTTACTTAAGTTACTTAAGTTACTTAAGTTACTTAATTTACTTAATTTACTTAATTAACTTGAGTTACTTAAGTTACTTAAGTTACTTAAGTTACTTAAGTTACTTAAGTTACTTAAGTTACTTAAGTTACTTAAGTTACTTAAGTTACTTAATTTACTTAATTTACTTGATTTACTTGATTTACTTGATTTACTTGATTTACTTGATTTACTTGATTTACTTGATTTACTTAATTTACTTAATTTACTTAATTTACTTAATTTACTTAATTTACTTAATTTACTTAATTTACTTAAGTTACTTAAGTTACTTAAGTTACTTAAGTTACTTAAGTTACTTAAGTTACTTAAGTTACTTAAGTTACTTAAGTTACTTAAGTTACTTAAGTTACTTAAGTTACTTAAGTTACTTAAGTTACTTAAGTTACTTAAGTTACTTAAGTTACTTAAGTTACTTAAGTTACTTAAGTTACTTAAGTTACTTAAGTTACTTAAGTTACTTAAGTTACTTAAGTTACTTAAGTTACTTAATTTACTTGATTTACTTGATTTACTTGATTTACTTGATTTACTTGATTTACTTGATTTACTTGATTTACTTGATTTACTTGATTTATTTTAAATCAAGTAAATCAAGTAAATCAAGTAAATCAAGTAAATCAAGTAAATCAAGTAAATCAAGTAAATCAAGTAAATCAAGTAAATCAAGTAAATCAAGTAAATCAAGTAAATCAAGTAAATCAAGTAAATTAAGTAACTTAAGTAACTTAAGTAACTTAAGTAACTTAAGTAACTTAAGTAACTTAAGTAACTTAAGTAACTTAAGTAACTTAAGTAACTTAAGTAACTTAAGTAACTTAAGTAACTTAAGTAACTTAAGTAACTTAAGTAACTTAAGTAAATTAAGTAACTTAAGTAACTTAAGTAACTTAAGTAACTTAAGTAACTTAAGTAACTTAAGTAACTTAAGTAACTTAAGTAACTTAAGTAAATTAAGTAAATTAAGTAAATTAAGTAAATTAAGTAAATTAAGTAAATTAAGTAAATTAAGTAAATCAAGTAAATCAAGTAAATCAAGTAAATCAAGTAAATCAAGTAAATCAAGTAAATCAAGTAAATTAAGTAAATTAAGTAACTTAAGTAACTTAAGTAACTTAAGTAACTTAAGTAACTTAAGTAAATTAAGTAACTTAAGTAACTTAAGTAACTTAAGTAAATTAAGTTAATTAAGTAAATCAAGTAAATTAAGTAACTTAAGTAACTTAAGTAACTTAAGTAACTTAAGTAACTTAAGTAACTTAAGTAACTTAAGTAACTTAAGTAAATTAAGTAAATTAAGTAAATCAAGTAAATCAAGTAAATCAAGTAAATCAAGTAAATCAAGTAAATCAAGTAAATCAAGTAAATCAAGTAAAACAAGTAAATCAAGTAAATCAAGTAAATCAAGTAAATTAAGTAACTTAAGTAGCTTAAATAACTTAAGTAACTTAAGTAACTTAAGTAACGTAAGTAACTTAAGTAACTTAAGTAACTTAAGTAACTTAAGTAACTTAAGTAACTTAAGTAACTTAAGTAACTTAAGTAACTTAAGTAACTTAAGTAACTTAAGTAACTTAAGTAACTTAAGTAACTTAAGTAACTTAAGTAACTTAAGTAACTTAAGTAACTTAAGTAACTTAAGTAACTTAAGTAACTTAAGTAACTTAAGTAACTTAAGTAACTTAAGTAACTTAAGTAACTTAAGTAACTTAAGTAACTTAAGTAACTTAAGTAACTTAAGTAACTTAAGTAACTTAAGTAACTTAAGTAACTTAAGTAACTTAAGTAACTTAAGTAACTTAAGTAACTTAAGTAACTTAAGTAACTTAAGTAACTTAAGTAACTTAAGAAACTTAAGAAACTTAAGTTACTTAAGTTACTTACTTTTACTTAAGTAACTTAAGTAAATTAAGTAAATTAAGTAAATTAAGTAAATTAAGTAAATTAAGTAAATTAAGTAAATTAAGTAAATTAAGTAAATTAAGTAAATTAAGTAAATTAAGTAAATCAAGTAAATCAAGTAAATCAAGTAAATCAAGTAAATTCAGAAAATCAAGTAAATCAAGTAAATCAAGTAAATCAAGTAAATCAAGTAAATCAAGTAAATCAAGTAAATCAAGTTAATCAAGTAAATCAAGTTAATCAAGTAAATCAAGTAAATCAAGTAAATCAAGTAAATCAAGTAAATCAAGTAAATCAAGTAAATCAAGTAAATCAAGTAAATCAAGTAAATCAAGTAAATCAAGTAAATTAAGTAAATTAAGTAAATTAAGTAAATTAAGTAACTTAAGTAACTTAAGTAACTTAAGTAACTTAAGTAACTTAAGTAACTAAAGTAACTTAAGTAACTTAAGTAACTTAAGTAACTTAAGTAACTTAAGTAACTTAAGTAACTTAAGTAACTTAAGTAACTTAAGAAACTTAAGCAACTTAAGTTACTTAAGTTACTTACTTTTACTTAAGTAACTTAAGTAAATTAAGTAAATTAAGTAAATTAAGTAAATTAAGTAAATTAAGTAAATTAAGTAAATTAAGTAAATTAAGTAAATTAAGTAAATTAAGTAAATTAAGTAAATTAAGTAAATTAACTAAATTAAGTAAATTAAGTAAATTAAGTAAATTAAGTAAATTAAGTAAATCAATTAAATCAAGTAAATCAAGTAAATCAAGTAAATTCAGAAAATCAAGTAAATCAAGTAAATCAAGTAAATCAAGTAAATCAAGTAAATCAAGTAAATCAAGTAAATCAAGTAAATCAAGTAAATCAAGTAAATCAAGTAAATCAAGTAAATCAAGTAAATCAAGTAAATCAAGTAAATCAAGTAAATCAAGTAAATCAAGTAAATCAAGTAAATCAAGTAAATCAAGTAAATCAAGTAAATCAAGTAAATCAAGTAAATCAAGTAAATCAAGTAAATCAAGTAAATCAAGTAAATCAAGTAAATCAAGTAAATCAAGTAAATCAAGTAAATCAAGTAAATCAAGTAAATCAAGTAAATCAAGTAAATTAAGTAACTTAAGTAACTTAAGTAACTTAAGTAACTTAAGTAACTTAAGTAACTTAAGTAACTTAAGTAACTTAAGTAACTTAAGTAACTTAAGTAACTTAAGTAACTTAAGTAACTTAAGTAACTTAAGTAACTTAAGTAACTTAAGTTACTTAAGTTACTTAAGTTACTTAAGTTACTTAAGTTACTTAAGTTACTTAAGTTACTTAAGTTACTTAAGTTACTTAAGTTACTTAAGTTACTTAATTTACTTGATTTACTTGATTTACTTGATTTACTTGATTTACTTGATTTACTTGATTTACTTGATTTACTTGATTTACTTGATTTACTTGATTTACTTGATTTACTTGATTTACTTGATTTACTTGATTTACTTCATTTACTTAATTTACTTAATTTACTTAATTTACTTAATTTACTTAATTTACTTAATTTACTTAATTTACTTAAGTTACTTAAGTTACTTAAGTTACTTAAGTTACTTAAGTTACTTTAGTTACTTAAGTTACTTAAGTTACTTAAGTTACTTAAGTTACTTAAGTTACTTAAGTTACTTAAGGTACTTAAGTTACTTAAGTTACTTAAGTTACTTAAGTTACTTAAGTTACTTAAGTTACTTAAGTTACTTAAGTTACTTAAGTTACTTAAGTTACCTAAGTTACTTAAGTTACTTAAGTTACTTAAGTTACTTAAGTTACTTAAGTTACTTAAGTTACTTAAGTTACTTAAGTTACTTAAGTTACTTAAGTTACTTAAGTTACTTAAGTTACTTAAGTTACTTAAGTTACTTAAGTTACTTAAGTTACTTAAGTTACTTAATATACTTGATTTACTTGATTTACTTGATTTACTTGATTAACTTGATTTACTTGATTTACTTGATTTACTTGATTTACTTGATTTACTTGATTTACTTGATTAACTTGATTTACTTGATTTACTTGATTTACTTGATTTACTTGATTTACTTGATTTACTTGATTTACTTGATTTAATTGATTTACTTGATTTACTTGATTTACTTGATTTACTTGATTTACTTAATTTACTTGATTTACTTGATTTACTTGATTTACTTGATTTACTTGATTTACTTGATTTACTTGATTTACTTGATTTACTTGATTTACTTAATTTACTTAATTTACTTAATTTACTTAAGTTACTTAAGTTACTTAAGTTACTTAAGTTACTTAAGTTACTTAAGTTACTTAAGTTACTTAAGTTACTTAAGTTACTTAAGTTACTTAAGTTACTTAAGTTACTTAAGTTACTTAAGTTACTTAAGTTACTTAAGTTACTTAAGTTACTTAAGTTACTTAAGTTACTTAAGTTACTTAAGTTACTTAAGTTACTTAAGTTACTTAAGTTACTTAAGTTACTTAAGTTACTTAAGTTACTTAAGTTACTTAAGTTACTTAAGTTACTTAAGTTACTTAAGTTACTTAAGTTACTTAAGTTACTTAAGTTACTTAAGTTACTTAATTTACTTAATTTACTTAATTTACTTGATTTACTTGATTTACTTGATTTACTTGATTTACTTGATTTACTTGATTTACTTGATTTATTTGATTTACTTGATTTACTTGATTTACTTGATTTACTTGATTTATTTTAAATCAAGTAAATCAAGTAAATCAAGTAAATCAAGTAAATCAAGTAAATCAAGTAAATCAAGTAAATCAAGTAAATCAAGTAAATTAAGTAACTTAAGTAACTTAAGTAACTTAAGTAACTTAAGTAACTTAAGAAACTTAAGAAACTTAAGTTACTTAAGTTACTTACTTTTACTTAAGTAACTTAAGTAAATTAAGTAAATTAAGTAAATTAAGTAAATTAAGTAAATTAAGTAAATTAAGTAAATTAAGTAAATTAAGTAAATTAAGTAAATTAAGTAAATTAAGTAAATCAAGTAAATCAAGTAAATCAAGTAAATCAAGTAAATTCAGAAAATCAAGTAAATCAAGTAAATCAAGTAAATCAAGTAAATCAAGTAAATCAAGTAAATCAAGTTAATCAAGTAAATCAAGTAAATCAAGTAAATCAAGTAAATCAAGTAAATCAAGTAAATCAAGTAAATCAAGTAAATCAAGTAAATCAAGTAAATCAAGTAAATCAAGTAAATCAAGTAAATCAAGTAAATCAAGTAAATCAAGTAAATCAAGTAAATTAAGTAAATTAAGTAACTTAAGTAACTTAAGTAACTTAAGTAACTTAAGTAACTTAAGTAACTTAAGTAACTAAAGTAACTTAAGTAACTTAAGTAACTTAAGTAACTTAAGTAACTTAAGTAACTTAAGTAACTTAAGTAACTTAAGTAACTTAAGTAACTTAAGTAACTTAAGAAACTTAAGCAACTTAAGTTACTTAAGTTACTTACTTTTACTTAAGTAACTTAAGTAAATTAAGTAAATTAAGTAAATTAAGTAAATTAAGTAAATTAAGTAAATTAAGTAAATTAAGTAAATTAAGTAAATTAAGTAAATTAAGTAAATTAAGTAAATTAAGTAAATTAAGTAAATTAACTAAATTAAGTAAATTAAGTAATTAAAGTAATTTAAGTAATTTAAGTAAATCAAGTAAATCAAGTAAATCAAGTAAATCAAGTAAATTCAGAAAATCAAGTAAATCAAGTAAATCAAGTAAATCAAGTAAATCAAGTAAATCAAGTAAATCAAGTAAATCAAGTAAATCAAGTAAATCAAGTAAATCAAGTAAATCAAGTAAATCAAGTAAATCAAGTAAATCAAGTAAATCAAGTAAATCAAGTAAATCAAGTAAATCAAGTAAATCAAGTAAATCAAGTAAATCAAGTAAATCAAGTAAATCAAGTAAATCAAGTAAATCAAGTAAATCAAGTAAATCAAGTAAATCAAGTAAATTAAGTAAATTAAGTAACTTAAGTAACTTAAGTAACTTAAGTAACTTAAGTAACTTAAGTAACTTAAGTAACTTAAGTAACTTAAGTAACTTAAGTAACTTAAGTAACTTAAGTAACTTAAGTAACTTAAGTAACTTAAGTAACTTAAGTTACTTAAGTTACTTAAGTTACTTAAGTTACTTAAGTTACTTAAGTTACTTAAGTTACTTAAGTTACTTAAGTTACTTAAGTTACTTAAGTTACTTAAGTTACTTAAGTTACTTAAGTTACTTAATTTACTTGATTTATTTGATTTACTTGATTTACTTGATTTACTTGATTTACTTGATTTACTTGATTTACTAGATTTACTTGATTTACTTGATTTACTTGATTTACTTGATTTACTTGATTTACTTGATTTACTTCATTTACTTAATTTACTTAATTTACTTAATTTACTTAATTTACTTAATTTACTTAATTTACTTAATTTACTTAAGTTACTTAAGTTACTTAAGTTACTTAAGTTACTTAAGTTACTTTAGTTACTTAAGTTACTTAAGTTACTTAAGTTACTTAAGTTACTTAAGTTACTTAAGTTACTTTAGTTACTTAAGTTACTTAAGTTACTTAAGTTACTTAAGTTACTTAAGTTACTTTAGTTACTTAAGTTACTTAAGTTACTTAATTTACATGATTAATTTGATTTACTTGATTTACTTGATTTACTTGATTTACTTGATTTACTTGATTTACTAGATTTACTTGATTTACTTGATTTACTTGATTTACTTGATTTACTTGATTTACTTGATTTACTTGATTTACTTCATTTACTTAATTTACTTAATTTACTTAATTTACTTAATTTACTTAATTTACTTAATTTACTTAATTTACTTAAGTTACTTAAGTTACTTAAGTTACTTAAGTTACTTAAGTTACTTTAGTTACTTAAGTTACTTAAGTTACTTAAGTTACTTAAGTTACTTAAGTTACTTAAGTTACTTAAGGTACTTAAGTTACTTAAGTTACTTAAGTTACTTAAGTTACTTAAGTTACTTAAGTTACTTAAGTTACTTAAGTTACTTAAGTTACCTAAGTTACTTAAGTTACTTAAGTTACTTAAGTTACTTAAGTTACTTAAGTTACTTAAGTAACTTAAGTTACTTAAGTTACTTAAGTTACTTAAGTTACTTATGTTACTTAAGTTACTTAAGTTACTTAAGTTACTTAAGTTACTTAAGTTACTTAAGTTACTTAAGTTACTTAAGTTACTTAATATACTTGATTTACTTGATTTACTTGATTTACTTGATTAACTTGATTTACTTGATTTACTTGATTTACTTGATTTACTTGATTTACTTGATTTACTTGATTTACTTGATTAACTTGATTTACTTGATTTACTTGATTTACTTGATTTACTTGATTTACTTGATTTACTTGATTTACTTGATTTACTTGATTTAATTGATTTACTTGATTTACTTGATTTACTTGATTTACTTGATTTACTTAATTTACTTGATTTACTTGATTTACTTGATTTACTTGATTTACTTGATTTACTTGATTTACTTGATTTACTTGATTTACTTGATTTACTTGATTTACTTAATTTACTTAATTTACTTAATTTACTTAAGTTACTTAAGTAACTTAAGTTACTTAAGTTACTTAAGTTACTTAAGTTACTTAAGTTACTTAAGTTACTTAAGTTACTTAAGTTACTTAAGTTACTTAAGTTACTTAAGTTACTTAAGTTACTTAAGTTACTTAAGTTACTTAAGTTACTTAAGTTACTTAAGTTACTTAAGTTACTTAAGTTACTTAAGTTACTTAAGTTACTTAAGTTACTTAAGTTACTTAAGTTACTTAAGTTACTTAAGTTACTTAAGTTACTTAAGTTACTTAAGTTACTTAAGTTACTTAAGTTACTTAAGTTACTTAAGTTACTTAAGTTACTTAAGTTACTTAATTTACTTAATTTACTTAATTTACTTGATTTACTTGATTTACTTGATTTACTTGATTTACTTGGTTTACTTGATTTACTTGATTTACTTGATTTACTTGATTTACTTGATTTACTTGATTTACTTGATTTACTTGATTTACTTGATTTACTTGATTTACTTGATTTACTTGATTTACTTGATTTATTTTAAATCAAGTAAATCAAGTAAATCAAGTAAATCAAGTAAATCAAGTAAATCAAGTAAATCAAGTAAATTAAGTAACTTAAGTAACTTAAGTAACTTAAGTAACTTAAGTAACTTAAGAAACTTAAGAAACTTAAGTTACTTAAGTTACTTACTTTTACTTAAGTAACTTAAGTAAATTAAGTAAATTAAGTAAATTAAGTAAATTAAGTAAATTAAGTAAATTAAGTAAATTAAGTAAATTAAGTAAATCAAGTAAATCAAGTAAATCAAGTAAATCAAGTAAATTCAGAAAATCAAGTAAATCAAGTAAATCAAGTAAATCAAGTAAATCAAGTAAATCAAGTTAATCAAGTAAATCAAGTAAATCAAGTAAATCAAGTAAATCAAGTAAATCAAGTAAATCAAGTAAATCAAGTAAATCAAGTAAATCAAGTAAATCAAGTAAATCAAGTAAATCAAGTAAATCAAGTAAATCAAGTAAATCAAGTAAATCAAGTAAATTAAGTAAATTAAGTAACTTAAGTAACTTAAGTAACTTAAGTAACTTAAGTAACTTAAGTAACTTAAGTAACTAAAGTAACTTAAGTAACTTAAGTAACTTAAGTAACTTAAGTAACTTAAGTAACTTAAGTAACTTAAGTAACTTAAGTAACTTAAGTAACTTAAGTAACTTAAGTAACTTAAGTAACTTAAGAAACTTAAGCAACTTAAGTTACTTAAGTTACTTACTTTTACTTAAGTAACTTAAGTAAATTAAGTAAATTAAGTAAATTAAGTAAATTAAGTAAATTAAGTAAATTAAGTAAATTAAGTAAATTAAGTAAATTAAGTAAATTAAGTAAATTAAGTAATTTAAGTAAATTAAGTAAATTAAGTAATTTAAGTAAATTAAGTAAATTAAGTAAATTAAGTAAATTAAGTAAATCAAGTAAATCAAGTAAATCAAGTAAATCAAGTAAATTCAGAAAATCAAGTAAATCAAGTAAATCAAGTAAATCAAGTAAATCAAGTAAATCAAGTAAATCAAGTAAATCAAGTAAATCAAGTAAATCAAGTAAATCAAGTAAATCAAGTAAATCAAGTAAATCAAGTAAATCAAGTAAATCAAGTAAATCAAGTAAATCAAGTAAATCAAGTAAATCAAGTAAATCAAGTAAATCAAGTAAATCAAGTAAATCAAGTAAATCAAGTAAATCAAGTAAATCAAGTAAATTAAGTAAATTAAGTAACTTAAGTAACTTAAGTAACTTAAGTAACTTAAGTAACTTAAGTAACTTAAGTAACTTAAGTAACTTAAGTAACTTAAGTAACTTAAGTAACTTAAGTAACTTAAGTAACTTAAGTAACTTAAGTAACTTAAGTAACTTAAGTAACTTAAGTAACTTAAGTTACTTAAGTTACTTAAGTTACTTAAGTTACTTAAGTTACTTAAGTTACTTAAGTTACTTAAGTTACTTAAGTTACTTAAGTTACTTAAGTTACTTAAGTTACTTAAGTTACTTAAGTTACTTAATTTACTTGATTTATTTGATTTACTTGATTTACTTGATTTACTTGATTTACTTGATTTACTTGATTTACTAGATTTACTTGATTTACTTGATTTACTTGATTTACTTGATTTACTTGATTTACTTGATTTACTTCATTTACTTAATTTACTTAATTTACTTAATTTACTTAATTTACTTAATTTACTTAATTTACTTAATTTACTTAAGTTACTTAAGTTACTTAAGTTACTTAAGTTACTTAAGTTACTTTAGTTACTTAAGTTACTTAAGTTACTTAAGTTACTTAAGTTACTTAAGTTACTTAAGTTACTTAAGTTACTTAAGTTACTTAAGTTACTTAAGTTACTTAAGTTACTTAAGTTACTTAAGTTACTTAAGTTACTTAAGTTACTTAAGTTACTTAAGTTACTTAATTTACTTAAGTTTCTTAAGTTACTTAAGTTACCTAAGTTACTTAAGTTACTTAAGTTACTTAAGTTACTTAAGTTACTTAAGTTACTTAAGTAACTTAAGTTACTTAAGTTACTTAAGTTACTTAAGTTACTTAAGTTACTTAAGTTACTTAAGTTACTTAAGTTACTTAAGTTACTTAAGGTACTTAAGTTACTTAAGTTACTTAAGTTACTTAATATACTTGATTTACTTGATTTACTTGATTTACTTGATTAACTTGATTTACTTGATTTACTTGATTTACTTGATTTACTTGATTTACTTGATTTACTTGATTTACTTGATTTACTTGATTTACTTGATTTACTTGATTTAATTGATTTACTTGATTTACTTGATTTACTTGATTTACTTGATTTACTTGATTTACTTAATTTACTTGATTTACTTGATTTACTTGATTTACTTGATTTACTTGATTTACTTGATTTACTTGAT
The DNA here is from genome assembly GCA_944738965.1 of Nebria brevicollis. Taxonomy (NCBI): domain Eukaryota; kingdom Metazoa; phylum Arthropoda; class Insecta; order Coleoptera; family Carabidae; genus Nebria; species Nebria brevicollis. Next base: position 346,091 of record CALYJB010000151.1, read on the forward strand.
TTACTTGATTTACTTGATTTACTTGATTTACTTAATTTACTTAATTTACTTAAGTTACTTAAGTTACTTAAGTTACTTAAGTTACTTAAGTTACTTAAGTTACTTAAGTTACTTAAGTTACTTAAGTTACTTAAGTTACTTAAGTTACTTAAGTTACTTAAGTTACTTAAGTTACTTAAGTTACTTAAGTTACTTAAGTTACTTAAGTTACTTAAGTTACTTAAGTTACTTAAGTTACTTAAGTTACTTAAGTTACTTAAGTTACTTAAGTTACTTAATTTACTTAATTTACTTAATTTACTTGATTTACTTGATTTACTTGATTTACTTGATTTACTTGGTTTACTTGATTTACTTGATTTACTTGATTTACTTGATTTACTTGATTTACTTGATTTACTTGATTTACTTGATTTACTTGATTTACTTGATTTACTAGATTTACTTGATTTACTTGATTTACTTGATTTACTTGATTTACTTGATTTACTTGATTTACTTGATTTACTTAATTTACTTAATTTACTTAATTTACTTAATTTACTTAATTTACTTAATTTACTTAAGTTACTTAAGTTACTTAAGTTACTTAAGTTACTTAAGTTACTTAATTTACTTGATTTACTTGATTTACTTGATTTACTTGATTTACTTGGTTTACTTGATTTACTTGATTTACTTGATTTACTTGATTTACTTGATTTACTTGATTTACTTGATTTACTTGATTTACTTGATTTACTTGATTTACTTGATTTACTTGATTTACTTGATTTACTTGATTTACTTGATTTATTTTAAATCAAGTAAATCAAGTAAATCAAGTAAATCAAGTAAATCAAGTAAATCAAGTAAATCAAGTAAATCAAGTAAATCAAGTAAATCAAGTAAATCAAGTAAATCAAGTAAATCAAGTAAATCAAGTAAATCAAGTAAATCAAGTAAATTAAGTAACTTAAGTAACTTAAGTAACTTAAGTAACTTAAGTAACTTAAGTAACTTAAGTAACTTAAGTAACTTAAGTAACTTAAGTAACTTAAGTAACTTAAGTAACTTAAGTAACTTAAGTAACTTAAGTAACTTAAGTAACTTAAGTAACTTAAGTAACTTAAGTAACTTAAGTAACTTAAGTAACTTAAGTAACTTAAGTAAATTAAGTAAATTAAGTAAATTAAGTAAATTAAGTAAATTAAGTAAATTAAGTAAATTAAGTAAATTAAGTAAATCAAGTAAATCAAGTAAATCAAGTAAATCAAGTAAATCAAGTAAATCAAGTAAATTAAGTAACTTAAGTAACTTAAGTAACTTAAGTAACTTAAGTAACTTAAGTAACTTAAGTAACTTAAGTAACTTAAGTAACTTAAGTAACTTAAGTAACTTAAGTAACTTAAGTTAATTAAGTAAATTAAGTAAATTAAGTAACTTAAGTAACTTAAGTAACTTAAGTAACTTAAGTAACTTAAGTAACTTAAGTAACTTAAGTAACTTAAGTAACTTAAGTAACTTAAGTAAATTAAGTAAATTAAGTAAATCAAGTAAATCAAGTAAATCAAGTAAATCAAGTAAATCAAGTAAATCAAGTAATTCAAGTAAATCAAGTAAATCAAGTAAAACAAGTAAATCAAGTAAATCAAGTAAATCAAGTAAATTAAGTAACTTAAGTAGCTTAAATAACTTAAGTAACTTAAGTAACTTAAGTAACGTAAGTAACTTAAGTAACTTAAGTAACTTAAGTAACTTAAGTAACTTAAGTAACTTAAGTAACTTAAGTAACTTAAGTAACTTAAGTAACTTAAGTAACTTAAGTAACTTAAGTAACTTAAGTAACTTAAGTAACTTAAGTAACTTAAGTAACTTAAGTAACTTAAGTAACTTAAGTAACTTAAGTAACTTAAGTAACTTAAGTAACTTAAGTAACTTAAGTAACTTAAGTAACTTAAGTAACTTAAGTAACTTAAGTAACTTAAGTAACTTAAGTAACTTAAGTAACTTAAGTAACTTAAGTAACTTAAGTAACTTAAGTAACTTAAGTAACTTAAGTAACTTAAGTAACTTAAGTAACTTAAGTAACTTAAGAAACTTAAGAAACTTAAGTTACTTAAGTTACTTACTTTTACTTAAGTAACTTAAGTAAATTAAGTAAATTAAGTAAATTAAGTAAATTAAGTAAATTAAGTAAATTAAGTAAATTAAGTAAATTAAGTAAATTAAGTAAATTAAGTAAATCAAGTAAATCAAGTAAATCAAGTAAATCAAGTAAATTCAGAAAATCAAGTAAATCAAGTAAATCAAGTAAATCAAGTAAATCAAGTAAATCAAGTAAATCAAGTAAATCAAGTTAATCAAGTTAATCAAGTTAATCAAGTAAATCAAGTAAATCAAGTAAATCAAGTAAATCAAGTAAATCAAGTAAATCAAGTAAATCAAGTAAATCAAGTAAATCAAGTAAATCAAGTAAATCAAGTAAATTAAGTAAATTAAGTAACTTAAGTAACTTAAGTAACTTAAGTAACTTAAGTAACTTAAGTAACTAAAGTAACTTAAGTAACTTAAGTAACTTAAGTAACTTAAGTAACTTAAGTAACTTAAGTAACTTAAGTAACTTAAGTAACTTAAGAAACTTAAGCAACTTAAGTTACTTAAGTTACTTACTTTTACTTAAGTAACTTAAGTAAATTAAGTAAATTAAGTAAATTAAGTAAATTAAGTAAATTAAGTAAATTAAGTAAATTAAGTAAATTAAGTAAATTAAGTAAATTAAGTAAATTAAGTAAATTAAGTAAATTAAGTAAATTAAGTAAATCAATTAAATCAAGTAAATCAAGTAAATCAAGTAAATTCAGAAAATCAAGTAAATCAAGTAAATCAAGTAAATCAAGTAAATCAAGTAAATCAAGTAAATCAAGTAAATCAAGTAAATCAAGTAAATCAAGTAAATCAAGTAAATCAAGTAAATCAAGTAAATCAAGTAAATCAAGTAAATCAAGTAAATCAAGTAAATCAAGTAAATCAAGTAAATCAAGTAAATCAAGTAAATCAAGTAAATCAAGTAAATCAAGTAAATCAAGTAAATCAAGTAAATTAAGTAAATTAAGTAACTTAAGTAACTTAAGTAACTTAAGTAACTTAAGTAACTTAAGTAACTTAAGTAACTTAAGTAACTTAAGTAACTTAAGTAACTTAAGTAACTTAAGTAAATTAAGTAACTTAAGTAAATTAAGTAACTTAAGTTACTTAAGTTACTTAAGTTACTTAAGTTACTTAAGTTACTTAAGTTACTTAAGTTACTTAAGTTACTTAAGTTACTTAAGTTACTTAATTTACTTAATTTACTTGATTTATTTGATTTACTTGATTTACTTGATTTACTTGATTTACTTGATTTACTTGATTTACTAGATTTACTTGATTTACTTGATTTACTTGATTTACTTGATTTACTTGATTTACTTGATTTACTTCATTTACTTAATTTACTTAATTTACTTAATTTACTTAATTTACTTAATTTACTTAATTTACTTAATTTACTTAAGTTACTTAAGTTACTTAAGTTACTTAAGTTACTTTAGTTACTTAAGTTACTTAAGTTACTTAAGTTACTTAAGTTACTTAAGTTACTTAAGTTACTTAAGGTACTTAAGTTACTTAAGTTACTTAAGTTACTTAAGTTACTTAAGTTACTTAAGTTACTTAAGTTACTTAAGTTACTTAAGTTACCTAAGTTACTTAAGTTACTTAAGTTACTTAAGTTACTTAAGTTACTTAAGTTACTTAAGTAACTTAAGTTACTTAAGTTACTTAAGTTACTTAAGTTACTTAAGTTACTTAAGTTACTTAAGTTACTTAAGTTACTTAAGTTACTTAAGTTACTTAAGTTACTTAAGTTACTTAATATACTTGATTTACTTGATTTACTTGATTTACTTGATTAACTTGATTTACTTGATTTACTTGATTTACTTGATTTACTTGATTTACTTGATTTACTTGATTTACTTGATTTACTTGATTTACTTGATTTACTTGATTTACTTGATTTACTTGATTTACTTGATTTACTTGATTTACTTGATTTAATTGATTTACTTGATTTACTTGATTTACTTGATTTACTTGATTTACTTGATTTACTTAATTTACTTGATTTACTTGATTTACTTGATTTACTTGATTTACTTGATTTACTTGATTTACTTGATTTACTTGATTTACTTGATTTACTTAATTTACTTAATTTACTTAATTTACTTAAGTTACTTAAGTTACTTAAGTTACTTAAGTTACTTAAGTTACTTAAGTTACTTAAGTTACTTAAGTTACTTAAGTTACTTAAGTTACTTAAGTTACTTAAGTTACTTAAGTTACTTAAGTTACTTAAGTTACTTAAGTTACTTTAGTTACTTAAGTTACTTAAGTTACTTAAGTTACTTAAGTTACTTAAGTTACTTAAGTTACTTAAGTTACTTAATTTACTTAATTTACTTGATTTACTTGATTTACTTGATTTACTTGATTTACTTGATTTACTTGATTTACTTGATTTACTTGATTTACTTGATTTACTTGATTTACTTGATTTACTTGATTTACTTGATTTACTTGATTTACTTGATTTACTTGATTTACTTGATTAACTTGATTTACTTGATTTACTTGATTTACTTGATTTACTTGATTTACTTGATTTACTTGATTTACTTGATTTTCTGAATTTACTTGATTTACTTGATTTACTTGATTTACTTGATTTACTTAATTTACTTAATTTACTTAATTTACTTAATTTACTTAATTTACTTAATTTACTTAATTTACTTAATTTACTTAATTTACTTAATTTACTTAAGTTACTTAAGTAAAAGTAAGTAACTTAAGTAACTTAAGTTTCTTAAGTTTCTTAAGTTACTTAAGTTACTTAAGTTACTTAAGTTACTTAAGTTACTTAATTTACTTGATTTACTTGATTTACTTGATTTACTTGATTTACTTGATCAAGTAAATCAAGTAAATCAAGTAAATCAAGTAAATCAAGTAAATCAAGTAAATCAAGTAAATCAAGTAAATCAAATAAATCAAGTAAATCAAGTAAATCAAGTAAATCAAGTAAATCAAGTAAATCAAGTAAACCAAGTAAATCAAGTAAATCAAGTAAATCAAGTAAATCAAGTAAATCAAGTAAATCAAGTAAATTAAGTAAATTAAGTAACTTAAGTAACTTAAGTAACTTAAGTAACTTAAGTAACTTAAGTAACTTAAGTAACTTAAGTAACTTAAGTAACTTAAGTAACTTAAGTAACTTAAGTAACTTAAGTAACTTAAGTAACTTAAGTAACTTAAGTAACTTAAGTAACTTAAGTAACTTAAGTAACTTAAGTAACTTAAGTAACTTAAGTAACTTAAGTAACTTAAGTAACTTAAGTAACTTAAGTAATTTAAGTAACTTAAGTAACTTAAGTAACTTAAGTAACTTAAGTAACTTAAGTAACTTAAGTAACTTAAGTAACTTAAGTAACTTAAGTAACTTAAGTAACTTAAGTAACTTAAGTAAATTAAGTAAATTAAGTAAATTAAGTAAATCAAGTAAATCAAGTAAATCAAGTAAATCAAGTAAATCAAGTAAATCAAGTAAATCAAGTAAATCAAGTAAATCAAGTAAATTAAGTAAATCAAGTAAATCAAGTAAATCAAGTAAATCAAGTAAATCAAGTAAATCAAGTAAATCAAGTAAATCAAGTAAATCAAGTAAATCAAGTAAATCAAGTAAATCAAGTAAATCAAGTAAATCAAGTAAATCAAGTAAATCAAGTAAATCAAGTAAATCAAGTAAATCAAGTAAATCAAGTAAATCAAGTAAATCAAGTTAATCAAGTAAATCAAGTAAATCAAGTAAATCAAGTATATTAAGTAACTTAAGTAACTTAAGTAACTTAAGTAACTTAAGTAACTTAAGTAACTTAAGTAACTTAAGTAACTTAAGTAACTTAAGTAACTTAAGTAACTTAAGTAACTTAAGTAACTTAAGTTACTTAAGTAACTAAAGTAACTAAAGTAACTTAAGTAACTTAAGTAACTTAAGTAACTTAGGTAACTTAAGTAACTTAAGTAACTTAAGTAACTTAAGTAACTTAAGTAACTTAAGTAACTTAAGTAACTTAAGTAACTTAAGTACCTTAAGTAACTTAAGTAACTTAAGTAACTTAAGTAACTTAAGTAACTTAAGTAACTTAAGTAACTAAAGTAACTTAAGTAACTTAAGTAACTTAAGTAACTTAAGTAAATTAAGTAAATTAAGTAAATTAAGTAAATTAAGTAAATTAAGTAAATTAAGTAAATTAAGTAAATGAAGTAAATCAAGTAAATCAAGTAAATCAAGTAAATCAAGTAAATCAAGTAAATCAAGTAAATCTAGTAAATCAAGTAAATCAAGTAAATCAAGTAAATCAAGTAAATCAAGTAAATCAAATAAATCAAGTAAATTAAGTAACTTAAGTAACTTAAGTAACTTAAGTAACTTAAGTAACTTAAGTAACTTAAGTAACTTAAGTAACTTAAGTAACTTAAGTAACTTAAGTAACTTAAGTAACTTAAGTAACTTAAGTTACTTAAGTTACTTAAGTTACTTAAGTTACTTAAGTTACTTAAGTTACTTAAGTTACTTAAGTTACTTAAGTTACTTAAGTTACTTAAGTTACTTAAGTTACTTAAGTTACTTAATTTACTTAATTTACTTGATTTACTTGATTTACTTGATTTACTTGATTTACTTGATTTACTTGATTTACTTGATTTACTTGATTTACTTGATTTACTTGATTTACTTGATTTACTTGATTTACTTCATTTACTTGATTTACTTGATTTACTTGATTTACTTGATTTACTTGATTTACTTGATTTACTTGATTTACTTGATTTACTTGATTTACTTGATTTACTTGATTTACTTGATTTACTTGATTTTCTGAATTTACTTGATTTACTTGATTTACTTGATTTAATTGATTTACTTAATTTACTTAATTTACTTAATTTACTTAATTTACTTAATTTACTTAATTTACTTAATTTACTTAATTTACTTAATTTACTTAATTTACTTAATTTACTTAATTTACTTAAGTTACTTAAGTAAAAGTAAGTAACTTAAGTAACTTAAGTTGCTTAAGTTTCTTAAGTTACTTAAGTTACTTAAGTTACTTAAGTTACTTAAGTTACTTAAGTTACTTAAGTTACTTAAGTTACTTAAGTTACTTTAGTTACTTAAGTTACTTAAGTTACTTAAGTTACTTAATTTACTTAATATACTTAATTTACTTAATTTACTTGATTTACTTGATTTACTTGATTTACTTGATTTACTTGATTTACTTGATTTACTTGATTTACTTGATTTACTTGATTTACTTGATTTACTTGATTTACTTGATTTACTTGATTAACTTGATTTACTTGATTAACTTGATTTACTTGATTTACTTGATTTACTTGATTTACTTGATTTACTTGATTTACTTGATTTACTTGATTTTCTGAATTTACTTGATTTACTTGATTTACTTGATTTACTTGATTTACTTAATTTACTTAATTTACTTAATTTACTTAATTTACTTAATTTACTTAATTTACTTAATTTACTTAATTTACTTAATTTACTTAATTTACTTAAGTTACTTAAGTAAAAGTAAGTAACTTAAGTAACTTAAGTTTCTTAAGTTTCTTAAGTTACTTAAGTTACTTAAGTTACTTAAGTTACTTAAGTTACTTAAGTTACTTAAGTTACTTAAGTTACTTAAGTTACTTAAGTTACTTAAGTTACTTAAGTTACTTAAGTTACTTAAGTTACTTAAGTTACTTAAGTTACTTAAGTTACTTAAGTTACTTAAGTTACTTAAGTTACTTAAGTTACTTAAGTTACTTAAGTTACTTAAGTTACTTAAGTTACTTAAGTTACTTAAGTTACTTAAGTTACTTAAGTTACTTAAGTTACTTAAGTTACTTAAGTTACTTAAGTTACTTAAGTTACTTAAGTTACTTAAGTTACTTAAGTTACTTAAGTTACTTAAGTTACTTAAGTTACTTAAGTTACTTAAGTTACTTACGTTACTTAAGTTACTTAAGTTACTTAAGTTATTTAAGCTACTTAAGTTACTTAATTTACTTGATTTACTTGATTTACTTGATTTACTTGTTTTACTTGATTTACTTGATTTACTTGAATTACTTGATTTACTTGATTTACTTGATTTACTTGATTTACTTGATTTACTTGATTTACTTAATTTACTTAATTTACTTAAGTTACTTAAGTTACTTAAGTTACTTAAGTTACTTAAGTTACTTAAGTTACTTAAGTTACTTAAGTTACTTAAGTTACTTAAGTTACTTAAGTTACTTAATTTACTTAATTTACTTAATTTACTTAAGTTACTTAAGTTACTTAAGTTACTTAAGTTACTTAAGTTACTTAAGTTACTTAAGTTACTTAAGTTACTTAAGTTACTTAAGTTACTTAAGTTACTTAAGTTACTTAATTTACTTGATTTACTTGATTTACTTGATTTACTTGATTTACTTGATTTACTTGATTTACTTAATTTACTTAATTTACTTAATTTACTTAATTTACTTAATTTACTTAATTTACTTAATTTACTTAATTTACTTAAGTTACTTAAGTTACTTAAGTTACTTAAGTTACTTAAGTTACTTAAGTTACTTAAGTTACTTAAGTTACTTAAGTTACTTAAGTTACTTAAGTTACTTAAGTTACTTAAGTTACTTAAGTTACTTAAGTTACTTAAGTTACTTAAGTTACTTAAGTTACTTAAGTTACTTAAGTTACTTAAGTTACTTAATTTACTTGATTTACTTGATTTACTTGATTTACTTGATTTACTTGGTTTACTTGATTTACTTGATTTACTTGATTTACTTGATTTACTTGATTTACTTGATTTACTTGATTTACTTGATTTACTTGATTTACTTGATTTACTTGATTTACTTGATTTACTTGATTTACTTGATTTACTTGATTTATTTTAAATCAAGTAAATCAAGTAAATCAAGTAAATCAAGTAAATCAAGTAAATCAAGTAAATCAAGTAAATCAAGTAAATCAAGTAAATCAAGTAAATCAAGTAAATCAAGTAAATCAAGTAAATCAAGTAAATCAAGTAAATCAAGTAAATTAAGTAACTTAAGTAACTTAAGTAACTTAAGTAACTTAAGTAACTTAAGTAACTTAAGTAACTTAAGTAACTTAAGTAACTTAAGTAACTTAAGTAACTTAAGTAACTTAAGTAACTTAAGTAACTTAAGTAACTTAAGTAACTTAAGTAACTAAAGTAACTTAAGTAACTTAAGTAACTTAAGTAACTTAAGTAACTTAAGTAAATTAAGTAAATCAAGTAAATCAAGTAAATTAAGTAAATCAAGTAAATTAAGTAAATTAAGTAAATTAAGTAAATCAAGTAAATCAAGTAAATCAGGTAAATCAAGTAAATCAAGTAAATAAAGTATTAAGTAACTTAAGTAACTTAAGTAACTTAAGTAACTTAAGTAACTTAAGTAACTTAAGTAACTTAAGTAACTTAAGTAACTTAAGTAACTTAAGTAACTTAAGTAACTTAAGTAACTTAAGTTAATTAAGTAAATTAAGTAAATTAAGTAACTTAAGTAACTTAAGTAACTTAAGTAACTTAAGTAACTTAAGTAACTTAAGTAACTTAAGTAACTTAAGTAACTTAAGTAACTTAAGTAAATTAAGTAAATTAAGTAAATCAAGTAAATCAAGTAAATCAAGTAAATCAAGTAAATCAAGTAAATCAAGTAATTCAAGTAAATCAAGTAAATCAAGTAAAACAAGTAAATCAAGTAAATCAAGTAAATCAAGTAAATTAAGTAACTTAAGTAGCTTAAATAACTTAAGTAACTTAAGTAACTTAAGTAACGTAAGTAACTTAAGTAACTTAAGTAACTTAAGTAACTTAAGTAACTTAAGTAACTTAAGTAACTTAAGTAACTTAAGTAACTTAAGTAACTTAAGTAACTTAAGTAACTTAAGTAACTTAAGTAACTTAAGTAACTTAAGTAACTTAAGTAACTTAAGTAACTTAAGTAACTTAAGTAACTTAAGTAACTTAAGTAACTTAAGTAACTTAAGTAACTTAAGTAACTTAAGTAACTTAAGTAACTTAAGTAACTTAAGTAACTTAAGTAACTTAAGTAACTTAAGTAACTTAAGTAACTTAAGTAACTTAAGTAACTTAAGTAACTTAAGTAACTTAAGTAACTTAAGTAACTTAAGAAACTTAAGAAACTTAAGTTACTTAAGTTACTTACTTTTACTTAAGTAACTTAAGTAAATTAAGTAAATTAAGTAAATTAAGTAAATTAAGTAAATTAAGTAAATTAAGTAAATTAAGTAAATTAAGTAAATTAAGTAAATTAAGTAAATCAAGTAAATCAAGTAAATCAAGTAAATCAAGTAAATTCAGAAAATCAAGTAAATCAAGTAAATCAAGTAAATCAAGTAAATCAAGTAAATCAAGTAAATCAAGTAAATCAAGTTAATCAAGTAAATCAAGTTAATCAAGTAAATCAAGTAAATCAAGTAAATCAAGTAAATCAAGTAAATCAAGTAAATCAAGTAAATCAAGTAAATCAAGTAAATCAAGTAAATCAAGTAAATCAAGTAAATTAAGTAAATTAAGTAACTTAAGTAACTTAAGTAACTTAAGTAACTTAAGTAACTTAAGTAACTAAAGTAACTTAAGTAACTTAAGTAACTTAAGTAACTTAAGTAACTTAAGTAACTTAAGTAACTTAAGTAACTTAAGTAACTTAAGAAACTTAAGCAACTTAAGTTACTTAAGTTACTTACTTTTACTTAAGTAACTTAAGTAAATTAAGTAAATTAAGTAAATTAAGTAAATTAAGTAAATTAAGTAAATTAAGTAAATTAAGTAAATTAAGTAAATTAAGTAAATTAAGTAAATTAAGTAAATTAAGTAAATTAAGTAAATCAATTAAATCAAGTAAATCAAGTAAATCAAGTAAATTCAGAAAATCAAGTAAATCAAGTAAATCAAGTAAATCAAGTAAATCAAGTAAATCAAGTAAATCAAGTAAATCAAGTAAATCAAGTAAATCAAGTAAATCAAGTAAATCAAGTAAATCAAGTAAATCAAGTAAATCAAGTAAATCAAGTAAATCAAGTAAATCAAGTAAATCAAGTAAATCAAGTAAATCAAGTAAATCAAGTAAATCAAGTAAATCAAGTAAATCAAGTAAATTAAGTAAATTAAGTAACTTAAGTAACTTAAGTAACTTAAGTAACTTAAGTAACTTAAGTAACTTAAGTAACTTAAGTAACTTAAGTAACTTAAGTAACTTAAGTAACTTAAGTAACTTAAGTAACTTAAGTAACTTAAGTAACTTAAGTAACTTAAGTTACTTAAGTTACTTAAGTTACTTAAGTTACTTAAGTTACTTAAGTTACTTAAGTTACTTAAGTTACTTAAGTTACTTAAGTTACTTAAGTTACTTAATTTACTTGATTTATTTGATTTACTTGATTTACTTGATTTACTTGATTTACTTGATTTACTTGATTTACTAGATTTACTTGATTTACTTGATTTACTTGATTTACTTGATTTACTTGATTTACTTGATTTACTTCATTTACTTAATTTACTTAATTTACTTAATTTACTTAATTTACTTAATTTACTTAATTTACTTAATTTACTTAAGTTACTTAAGTTACTTAAGTTACTTAAGTTACTTTAGTTACTTAAGTTACTTAAGTTACTTAAGTTACTTAAGTTACTTAAGTTACTTAAGTTACTTAAGGTACTTAAGTTACTTAAGTTACTTAAGTTACTTAAGTTACTTAAGTTACTTAAGTTACTTAAGTTACTTAAGTTACTTAAGTTACCTAAGTTACTTAAGTTACTTAAGTTACTTAAGTTACTTAAGTTACTTAAGTTACTTAAGTAACTTAAGTTACTTAAGTTACTTAAGTTACTTAAGTTACTTAAGTTACTTAAGTTACTTAAGTTACTTAAGTTACTTAAGTTACTTAAGTTACTTAAGTTACTTAAGTTACTTAAGTTACTTAATATACTTGATTTACTTGATTTACTTGATTTACTTGATTAACTTGATTTACTTGATTTACTTGATTTACTTGATTTACTTGATTTACTTGATTTACTTGATTTACTTGATTTACTTGATTTACTTGATTTACTTGATTTACTTGATTTACTTGATTTACTTGATTTACTTGATTTACTTGATTTAATTGATTTACTTGATTTACTTGATTTACTTGATTTACTTGATTTACTTGATTTACTTAATTTACTTAATTTACTTGATTTACTTGATTTACTTGATTTACTTGATTTACTTGATTTACTTGATTTACTTGATTTACTTGATTTACTTAATTTACTTAATTTACTTAATTTACTTAAGTTACTTAAGTTACTTAAGTTACTTAAGTTACTTAAGTTACTTAAGTTACTTAAGTTACTTAAGTTACTTAAGTTACTTAAGTTACTTAAGTTACTTAAGTTACTTAAGTTACTTAAGTTACTTAAGTTACATAAGTTACTTAAGTTACTTAAGTTACTTAAGTTACTTAAGTTACTTAAGTTACTTAAGTTACTTAAGTTACTTAAGTTACTTAAGTTACTTAAGTTACTTAAGTTATTTAAGTTACTTAAGTTACTTAAGTTACTTAAGTTACTTAAGTTACTTAAGTTACTTAAGTTACTTAAGTTACTTAAGTTACTTAAGTTACTTAATTTACTTAATTTACTTAATTTACTTGATTTACTTGATTTACTTGATTTACTTGATTTACTTGATTTACTTGGTTTACTTGATTTACTTGATTTACTTGATTTACTTGATTTACTTGATTTACTTGATTTATTTGATTTACTTGATTTACTTGATTTACTTGATTTACTTGATTTACTTGATTTACTTGATTTACTTGATTTACTTAATTAAATCAAGTAAATCAAGTAAATCAAGTAAATCAAGTAAATCAAGTAAATCAAGTAAATCAAGTAAATTAAGTAACTTAAGTAAATTAAGTAACTTAAGTAACTTAAGTAACTTAAGAAACTTAAGAAACTTAAGTTACTTAAGTTACTTACTTTTACTTAAGTAACTTAAGTAAATTAAGTAAATTAAGTAAATTAAGTAAATTAAGTAAATTAAGTAAATTAAGTAAATTAAGTAAATTAAGTAAATTAAGTAAATTAAGTAAATTAAGTAAATCAAGTAAATCAAGTAAATCAAGTAAATCAAGTAAATTCAGAAAATCAAGTAAATCAAGTAAATCAAGTAAATCAAGTAAATCAAGTAAATCAAGTAAATCAAGTAAATCAAGTTAATCAAGTAAATCAAGTAAATCAAGTAAATCAAGTAAATCAAGTAAATCAAGTAAATCAAGTAAATCAAGTAAATCAAGTAAATCAAGTAAATCAAGTAAATCAAGTAAATCAAGTAAATCAAGTAAATCAAGTAAATCAAGTAAATCAAGTAAATTAAGTAAATTAAGTAACTTAAGTAACTTAAGTAACTTAAGTAACTTAAGTAACTTAAGTAACTTAAGTAACTTAAGTAACTAAAGTAACTTAAGTAACTTAAGTAACTTAAGTAACTTAAGTAACTTAAGTAACTTAAGTAACTTAAGTAACTTAAGTAACTTAAGTAACTTAAGAAACTTAAGCAACTTAAGTTACTTAAGTTACTTACTTTTACTTAAGTAACTTAAGTAAATTAAGTAAATTAAGTAAATTAAGTAAATTAAGTAAATTAAGTAAATTAAGTAAATTAAGTAAATTAAGTAAATTAAGTAAATTAAGTAAATTAAGTAAATTAAGTAAATTAAGTAAATTAAGTAAATTAACTAAATTAAGTAAATTAAGTAAATTAAGTAAATTAAGTAAATTAAGTAAATCAAGTAAATCAAGTAAATCAAGTAAATCAAGTAAATTCAGAAAATCAAGTAAATCAAGTAAATCAAGTAAATCAAGTAAATCAAGTAAATCAAGTAAATCAAGTAAATCAAGTAAATCAAGTAAATCAAGTAAATCAAGTAAATCAAGTAAATCAAGTAAATCAAGTAAATCAAGTAAATCAAGTAAATCAAGTAAATCAAGTAAATCAAGTAAATCAAGTAAATCAAGTAAATCAAGTAAATCAAGTAAATCAAGTAAATCAAGTAAATCAAGTAAATTAAGTAACTTAAGTAACTTAAGTAACTTAAGTAACTTAAGTAACTTAAGTAACTTAAGTAACTTAAGTAACTTAAGTAACTTAAGTAACTTAAGTAACTTAAGTAACTTAAGTAACTTAAGTAACTTAAGTAACTTAAGTAACTTAAGTAACTTAAGTAACTTAAGTTACTTAAGTTACTTAAGTTACTTAAGTTACTTAAGTTACTTAAGTTACTTAAGTTACTTAAGTTACTTAAGTTACTTAATTTACTTGATTTACTTGATTTACTTGATTTACTTGATTTACTTGATTTACTTGATTTACTTGATTTACTTGATTTACTTGATTTACTTGATTTACTTGATTTACTTGATTTACTTGATTTACTTCATTTACTTAATTTACTTAATTTACTTAATTTACTTAATTTACTTAATTTACTTAATTTACTTAATTTACTTAAGTTACTTAAGTTACTTAAGTTACTTAAGTTACTTAAGTTACTTTAGTTACTTAAGTTACTTAAGTTACTTAAGTTACTTAAGTTACTTAAGTTACTTAAGTTACTTAAGTTACTTAAGTTACTTAAGTTACTTAAGTTACTTAAGTTACTTAAGTTACTTAAGTTACTTAAGTTACTTAAGTTACTTAAGTTACTTAAGTTACTTAAGTTACTTAAGTTACTTAAGTTACTTAAGTTACCTAAGTTACTTAAGTTACTTAAGTTACTTAAGTTACTTAAGTTACTTAAGTTACTTAAGTAACTTAAGTTACTTAAGTTACTTAAGTTACTTAAGTTACTTAAGTTACTTAAGTTACTTAAGTTACTTAAGTTACTTAAGGTACTTAAGTTACTTAAGTTACTTAAGTTACTTAATATACTTGATTTACTTGATTTACTTGATTTACTTGATTAACTTGATTTACTTGATTTACTTGATTTACTTGATTTACTTGATTTACTTGATTTACTTGATTTACTTGATTTACTTGATTTACTTGATTTACTTGATTTACTTGATTTACTTGATTTACTTGATTTACTTGATTTACTTGATTTACTTGATTTACTTGATTTACTTGATTTACTTGATTTACTTGATTTACTTAATTTACTTGATTTACTTGATTTACTTGATTTACTTGATTTACTTGATTTACTTGATTTACTTGATTTACTTGATTTACTTAATTTACTTAATTTACTTAAGTAACTTAAGTTACTTAAGTTACTTAAGTTACTTAAGTTACTTAAGTTACTTAAGTTACTTAAGTTACTTAAGTTACTTAAGTTACTTAAGTTACTTAAGTTACTTAAGTTACTTAAGTTACTTAAGTTACTTAAGTTACTTAAGTTACTTAAGTTACTTAAGTTACTTAAGTTACTTAAGTTACTTAAGTTACTTAAGTTACTTAAGTTACTTAAGTTACTTAAGTTACTTAAGTTACTTAAGTTACTTAAGTTACTTAATTTACTTAATTTACTTAATTTACTTGATTTACTTGATTTACTTGATTTACTTGATTTACTTGGTTTACTTGATTTACTTGATTTACTTGATTTACTTGATTTACTTGATTTACTTGATTTATTTGATTTACTTGATTTACTTGATTTACTTGATTTACTTGATTTACTTGATTTACTTGATTTACTTGATTTATTTTAAATCAAGTAAATCAAGTAAATCAAGTAAATCAAGTAAATCAAGTAAATCAAGTAAATCAAGTAAATCAAGTAAATCAAGTAAATCAAGTAAATCAAGTAAATCAAGTAAATTAAGTAACTTAAGTAACTTAAGTAACTTAAGTAACTTAAGTAACTTAAGTAACTTAAGTAACTTAAGTAACTTAAGTAACTTAAGTAACTTAAGTAACTTAAGTAACTTAAGTAACTTAAGTAACTTAAGTAACTTAAGTAACTTAAGTAACTTAAGTAACTTAAGTAACTTAAGTAACTTAAGTAACTTAAGTAACTTAAGTAACTTAAGTAACTTAAGTAACTTAAGTAACTTAAGTAACTTAAGTAACTTAAGTAACTTAAGTAACTTAAGTAACTTAAGTAACTTAAGTAACTTAAGTAACTTAAGTAACTTAAGTAACTTAAGTAACTTAAGTAACTTAAGTAACTTAAGTAACTTAAGTAACTTAAGTAACTTAAGTAACTTAAGTAACTTAAGTAACTTAAGTAACTTAAGTAACTTAAGTAACTTAAGTAACTTAAGTAAATTAAGTAAATTAAGTAAATTAAGTAAATTAAGTAAATTAAGTAAATTAAGTAAATTAAGTAAATTAAGTAAATCAAGTAAATCAAGTAAATCAAGTAAATCAAGTAAATCAAGTAAATCAAGTAAATTAAGTAACTTAAGTAACTTAAGTAACTTAAGTAACTTAAGTAACTTAAGTAACTTAAGTAACTTAAGTAACTTAAGTAACTTAAGTAACTTAAGTAACTTAAGTAACTTAAGTAACTTAAGTAACTTAAGTAACTTAAGTTAATTAAGTAAATTAAGTAAATTAAGTAACTTAAGTAACTTAAGTAACTTAAGTAACTTAAGTAACTTAAGTAACTTAAGTAACTTAAGTAACTTAAGTAACTTAAGTAACTTAAGTAAATTAAGTAAATTAAGTAAATCAAGTAAATCAAGTAAATCAAGTAAATCAAGTAAATCAAGTAAATCAAGTAATTCAAGTAAATCAAGTAAATCAAGTAAAACAAGTAAATCAAGTAAATCAAGTAAATCAAGTAAATTAAGTAACTTAAGTAGCTTAAATAACTTAAGTAACTTAAGTAACTTAAGTAACGTAAGTAACTTAAGTAACTTAAGTAACTTAAGTAACTTAAGTAACTTAAGTAACTTAAGTAACTTAAGTAACTTAAGTAACTTAAGTAACTTAAGTAACTTAAGTAACTTAAGTAACTTAAGTAACTTAAGTAACTTAAGTAACTTAAGTAACTTAAGTAACTTAAGTAACTTAAGTAACTTAAGTAACTTAAGTAACTTAAGTAACTTAAGTAACTTAAGTAACTTAAGTAACTTAAGTAACTTAAGTAACTTAAGTAACTTAAGTAACTTAAGTAACTTAAGTAACTTAAGTAACTTAAGTAACTTAAGTAACTTAAGTAACTTAAGTAACTTAAGTAACTTAAGAAACTTAAGAAACTTAAGTTACTTAAGTTACTTACTTTTACTTAAGTAACTTAAGTAAATTAAGTAAATTAAGTAAATTAAGTAAATTAAGTAAATTAAGTAAATTAAGTAAATTAAGTAAATTAAGTAAATTAAGTAAATTAAGTAAATCAAGTAAATCAAGTAAATCAAGTAAATCAAGTAAATTCAGAAAATCAAGTAAATCAAGTAAATCAAGTAAATCAAGTAAATCAAGTAAATCAAGTAAATCAAGTAAATCAAGTTAATCAAGTAAATCAAGTTAATCAAGTAAATCAAGTAAATCAAGTAAATCAAGTAAATCAAGTAAATCAAGTAAATCAAGTAAATCAAGTAAATCAAGTAAATCAAGTAAATCAAGTAAATCAAGTAAATTAAGTAAATTAAGTAACTTAAGTAACTTAAGTAACTTAAGTAACTTAAGTAACTTAAGTAACTAAAGTAACTTAAGTAACTTAAGTAACTTAAGTAACTTAAGTAACTTAAGTAACTTAAGTAACTTAAGTAACTTAAGTAACTTAAGAAACTTAAGCAACTTAAGTTACTTAAGTTACTTACTTTTACTTAAGTAACTTAAGTAAATTAAGTAAATTAAGTAAATTAAGTAAATTAAGTAAATTAAGTAAATTAAGTAAATTAAGTAAATTAAGTAAATTAAGTAAATTAAGTAAATTAAGTAAATCAATTAAATCAAGTAAATCAAGTAAATCAAGTAAATTCAGAAAATCAAGTAAATCAAGTAAATCAAGTAAATCAAGTAAATCAAGTAAATCAAGTAAATCAAGTAAATCAAGTAAATCAAGTAAATCAAGTAAATCAAGTAAATCAAGTAAATCAAGTAAATCAAGTAAATCAAGTAAATCAAGTAAATCAAGTAAATCAAGTAAATCAAGTAAATCAAGTAAATCAAGTAAATCAAGTAAATCAAGTAAATCAAGTAAATCAAGTAAATCAAGTAAATCAAGTAAATCAAGTAAATCAAGTAAATCAAGTAAATTAAGTAAATTAAGTAACTTAAGTAACTTAAGTAACTTAAGTAACTTAAGTAACTTAAGTAACTTAAGTAACTTAAGTAACTTAAGTAACTTAAGTAACTTAAGTAACTTAAGTAACTTAAGTAACTTAAGTAACTTAAGTAACTTAAGTAACTTAAGTTACTTAAGTTACTTAAGTTACTTAAGTTACTTAAGTTACTTAAGTTACTTAAGTTACTTAAGTTACTTAAGTTACTTAAGTTACTTAAGTTACTTAATTTACTTGATTTATTTGATTTACTTGATTTACTTGATTTACTTGATTTACTTGATTTACTTGATTTACTAGATTTACTTGATTTACTTGATTTACTTGATTTACTTGATTTACTTGATTTACTTGATTTACTTCATTTACTTAATTTACTTAATTTACTTAATTTACTTAATTTACTTAATTTACTTAATTTACTTAATTTACTTAAGTTACTTAAGTTACTTAAGTTACTTAAGTTACTTTAGTTACTTAAGTTACTTAAGTTACTTAAGTTACTTAAGTTACTTAAGTTACTTAAGTTACTTAAGGTACTTAAGTTACTTAAGTTACTTAAGTTACTTAAGTTACTTAAGTTACTTAAGTTACTTAAGTTACTTAAGTTACTTAAGTTACCTAAGTTACTTAAGTTACTTAAGTTACTTAAGTTACTTAAGTTACTTAAGTTACTTAAGTAACTTAAGTTACTTAAGTTACTTAAGTTACTTAAGTTACTTAAGTTACTTAAGTTACTTAAGTTACTTAAGTTACTTAAGTTACTTAAGTTACTTAAGTTACTTAAGTTACTTAATATACTTGATTTACTTGATTTACTTGATTTACTTGATTAACTTGATTTACTTGATTTACTTGATTTACTTGATTTACTTGATTTACTTGATTTACTTGATTTACTTGATTTACTTGATTTACTTGATTTACTTGATTTACTTGATTTACTTGATTTACTTGATTTACTTGATTTACTTGATTTACTTGATTTAATTGATTTACTTGATTTACTTGATTTACTTGATTTACTTGATTTACTTGATTTACTTAATTTACTTGATTTACTTGATTTACTTGATTTACTTAATTTACTTGATTTACTTGATTTACTTGATTTACTTGATTTACTTGATTTACTTAATTTACTTAATTTACTTAATTTACTTAAGTTACTTAAGTTACTTCAGTTACTTAAGTTACTTAAGTTACTTAAGTTACTTAAGTTTCTTAAGTTACTTAAGTTACTTAAGTTACTTAAGTTACTTAAGTTACTTAAGTTACTTAAGTTACTTAAGTTACTTAAGTTACTTAAGTTACTTAAGTTACTTAAGTTACTTAAGTTACTTAAGTTACTTAAGTTACTTAAGTTACTTAAGTTACTTAAGTTACTTAAGTTACTTAAGTTACTTAAGTTACTTAAGTTACTTAAGTTACTTAAGTTACTTAAGTTACTTAAGTTACTTAAGTTACTTAAGTTACTTAAGTTACTTAAGTTACTTAATTTACTTAATTTACTTAATTTACTTGATTTACTTGATTTACTTGATTTACTTGATTTACTTGATTTACTTGGTTTACTTGATTTACTTGATTTACTTGATTTACTTGATTTACTTGATTTACTTGATTTATTTGATTTACTTGATTTACTTGATTTACTTGATTTACTTGATTTACTTGATTTACTTGATTTACTTGATTTATTTTAAATCAAGTAAATCAAGTAAATCAAGTAAATCAAGTAAATCAAGTAAATCAAGTAAATCAAGTAAATTAAGTAACTTAAGTAACTTAAGTAACTTAAGTAACTTAAGTAACTTAAGAAACTTAAGAAACTTAAGTTACTTAAGTTACTTACTTTTACTTAAGTAACTTAAGTAAATTAAGTAAATTAAGTAAATTAAGTAAATTAAGTAAATTAAGTAAATTAAGTAAATTAAGTAAATTAAGTAAATTAAGTAAATTAAGTAAATCAAGTAAATCAAGTAAATTAAGTAAATCAAGTAAATTCAGAAAATCAAGTAAATCAAGTAAATCAAGTAAATCAAGTAAATCAAGTAAATCAAGTAAATCAAGTAAATCAAGTTAATCAAGTTAATCAAGTAAATCAAGTAAATCAAGTAAATCAAGTAAATCAAGTAAATCAAGTAAATCAAGTAAATCAAGTAAATCAAGTAAATCAAGTAAATCAAGTAAATCAAGTAAATCAAGTAAATCAAGTAAATCAAGTAAATCAAGTAAATTAAGTAAATTAAGTAACTTAAGTAACTTAAGTAACTTAAGTAACTTAAGTAACTTAAGTAACTTAAGTAACTTAAGTAACTAAAGTAACTTAAGTAACTTAAGTAACTTAAGTAACTTAAGTAACTTAAGTAACTTAAGTAACTTAAGTAACTTAAGTAACTTAAGTAACTTAAGAAACTTAAGCAACTTAAGTTACTTAAGTTACTTACTTTTACTTAAGTAACTTAAGTAAATTAAGTAAATTAAGTAAATTAAGTAAATTAAGTAAATTAAGTAAATTAAGTAAATTAAGTAAATTAAGTAAATTAAGTAAATTAAGTAAATTAAGTAAATTAACTAAATTAAGTAAATTAAGTAAATTAAGTAAATTAAGTAAATTAAGTAAATCAAGTAAATCAAGTAAATCAAGTAAATCAAGTAAATTCAGAAAATCAAGTAAATCAAGTAAATCAAGTAAATCAAGTAAATCAAGTAAATCAAGTAAATCAAGTAAATCAAGTAAATCAAGTAAATCAAGTAAATCAAGTAAATCAAGTAAATCAAGTAAATCAAGTAAATCAAGTAAATCAAGTAAATCAAGTAAATCAAGTAAATCAAGTAAATCAAGTAAATCAAGTAAATCAAGTAAATCAAGTAAATCAAGTAAATCAAGTAAATTAAGTAAATTAAGTAACTTAAGTAACTTAAGTAACTTAAGTAACTTAAGTAACTTAAGTAACTTAAGTAACTTAAGTAACTTAAGTAACTTAAGTAACTTAAGTAACTTAAGTAACTTAAGTAACTTAAGTAACTTAAGTAACTTAAGTAACTTAAGTAACTTAAGTAACTTAAGTAACTTAAGTTACTTAAGTTACTTAAGTTACTTAAGTTACTTAAGTTACTTAAGTTACTTAAGTTACTTAAGTTACTTAAGTTACTTAATTTACTTGATTTACTTGATTTACTTGATTTACTTGATTTACTTGATTTACTTGATTTACTAGATTTACTTGATTTACTTGATTTACTTGATTTACTTGATTTACTTGATTTACTTGATTTACTTCATTTACTTAATTTACTTAATTTACTTAATTTACTTAATTTACTTAATTTACTTAATTTACTTAATTTACTTAAGTTACTTAAGTTACTTAAGTTACTTAAGTTACTTAAGTTACTTAAGTTACTTTAGTTACTTAAGTTACTTAAGTTACTTAAGTTACTTAAGTTACTTAAGTTACTTAAGTTACTTAAGTTACTTAAGTTACTTAAGTTACTTAAGTTACTTAAGTTACTTAAGTTACTTAAGTTACTTAAGTTACTTAAGTTACTTAAGTTACTTAAGTTACTTAAGTTACTTAAGTTACTTAAGTTACCTAAGTTACTTAAGTTACTTAAGTTACTTAAGTTACTTAAGTTACTTAAGTTACTTAAGTAACTTAAGTTACTTAAGTTACTTAAGTTACTTAAGTTACTTAAGTTACTTAAGTTACTTAAGTTACTTAAGTTACTTAAGGTACTTAAGTTACTTAAGTTACTTAAGTTACTTAATATACTTGATTTACTTGATTTACTTGATTTACTTGATTAACTTGATTTACTTGATTTACTTGATTTACTTGATTTACTTGATTTACTTGATTTACTTGATTTACTTGATTTACTTGATTTACTTGATTTACTTGATTTACTTGATTTACTTGATTTACTTGATTTACTTGATTTAATTGATTTACTTGATTTACTTGATTTACTTGATTTACTTGATTTACTTGATTTACTTAATTTACTTGATTTACTTGATTTACTTGATTTACTTGATTTACTTGATTTACTTGATTTACTTGATTTACTTGATTTACTTAATTTACTTAATTTACTTAAGTTACTTAAGTTACTTAAGTTACTTAAGTTACTTAAGTTACTTAAGTTACTTAAGTTACTTAAGTTACTTAAGTTACTTAAGTTACTTAAGTTACTTAAGTTACTTAAGTTACTTAAGTTACTTAAGTTACTTAAGTTACTTAAGTTACTTAAGTTACTTAAGTTACTTAAGTTACTTAAGTTACTTAAGTTACTTAAGTTACTTAAGTTACTTAAGTTACTTAAGTTACTTAATTTACTTAATTTACTTAATTTACTTGATTTACTTGATTTACTTGATTTACTTGATTTACTTGATTTACTTGATTTACTTGATTTACTTGATTTACTTGATTTACTTGATTTACTTGATTTACTTGATTTACTTGATTTACTTGATTTACTTGATTTACTTGATTTACTTGATTTACTTGATTTACTTAATTTATTTTAAATCAAGTAAATCAAGTAAATCAAGTAAATCAAGTAAATCAAGTAAATCAAGTAAATCAAGTAAATCAAGTAAATCAAGTAAATCAAGTAAATCAAGTAAATCAAGTAAATTAAGTAACTTAAGTAACTTAAGTAACTTAAGTAACTTAAGTAACTTAAGTAACTTAAGTAACTTAAGTAACTTAAGTAACTTAAGTAACTTAAGTAACTTAAGTAACTTAAGTAACTTAAGTAACTTAAGTAACTTAAGTAACTTAAGTAACTTAAGTAACTTAAGTAACTTAAGTAACTTAAGTAACTTAAGTAACTTAAGTAACTTAAGTAACTTAAGTAACTTAAGTAACTTAAGTAACTTAAGTAACTTAAGTAACTTAAGTAACTTAAGTAACTTAAGTAACTTAAGTAACTTAAGTAACTTAAGTAACTTAAGTTAATTAAGTAAATTAAGTAAATTAAGTAAATTAAGTAAATTAAGTAAATTAAGTAAATTAAGTAAATTAAGTAAATCAAGTAAATCAAGTAAATCAAGTAAATCAAGTAATTCAAGTAAATCAAGTAAATCAAGTAAATCAAGTAAATCAAGTAAATCAAGTAAATCAAGTAAATCAAGTAAATCAAGTAAATCAAGTAAATCAAGTAAATCAAGTAAATCAAGTAAATCAAGTAAATCAAGTAAATTAAGTAACTTAAGTAACTTAAGTAAATCAAGTAAATCAAGTAAATCAAGTAAATCAAGTAAATCAAGTAAATTAAGTAAATCAAGTAAATCAAGTAAATCAAGTAAATCAAGTAAATCAAGTAGATCAAGTAAATCAAGTAAATCAAGTAAATCAATTTAATCAAGTAAATCAAGTAAATTAAGTAAATTAAGAAACTTAAGTAACTTAAGTAACTTAAGTAACTTAAGTAACTTAAGTAACTTAAGTAACTTAAGTAACTTAAGTAACTTAAGTAACTTAAGTAACTTAAGTAACTTAAGTAACTTAAGTAACTTAAGTAACTTAAGTAACTTAAGTAACTTAAGTAACTTAAGTAACTTAAGTAACTTAAGTAACTTAAGTAACTTAAGTAACTTAAGTAACTTAAGTAACTTAAGTAACTTAAGTAACTTAAGTAACTTAAGTAACTTAAGTAACTTAAGTAACTTAAGTAACTTAAGTAACTTAAGTAACTTAAGTAACTTAAGTAACTTAAGTAACTTAAGTAACTTAAGTTACTTAAGTAACTTAAGTAACTTAAGTAACTTAAGTAACTTAAGTAACTTAAGTAACTTAAGTAACTTAAGTAACTTAAGTAACTTAAGAAACTTAAGCAACTTAAGTTACTTAAGTTACTTACTTTTACTTAAGTAACTTAAGTAAATTAAGTAAATTAAGTAAATTAAGTAAATTAAGTAAATTAAGTAAATTAAGTAAATTAAGTAAATTAAGTAAATTAAGTAAATTAAGTAAATTAACTAAATTAAGTAAATTAAGTAAATTAAGTAAATTAAGTAAATTAAGTAAATCAAGTAAATCAAGTAAATCAAGTAAATCAAGTAAATTCAGAAAATCAAGTAAATCAAGTAAATCAAGTAAATCAAGTAAATCAAGTAAATCAAGTAAATCAAGTAAATCAAGTAAATCAAGTAAATCAAGTAAATCAAGTAAATCAAGTAAATCAAGTAAATCAAGTAAATCAAGTAAATCAAGTAAATCAAGTAAATCAAGTAAATCAAGTTAATCAAGTAAATCAAGTAAATCAAGTAAATCAAGTAAATCAAGTAAATCAAGTAAATCAAGTAAATCAAGTAAATCAAGTAAATTAAGTAAATTAAGTAACTTAAGTAACTTAAGTAACTTAAGTAACTTAAGTAACTTAAGTAACTTAAGTAACTTAAGTAACTTAAGTAACTTAAGTAACTTAAGTAACTTAAGTAACTTAAGTAACTTAAGTAACTTAAGTAACTTAAGTAACTTAAGTTACTTAAGTTACTTAAGTTACTTAAGTTACTTAAGTTACTTAAGTTACTTAAGTTACTTAAGTTACTTAAGTTACTTAAGTTACTTAAGTTACTTAAGTTACTTAAGTTACTTAATTTACTTGATTTACTTGATTTACTTGATTTACTTGATTTACTTGATTTACTTGATTTACTTGATTTACTAGATTTACTTGATTTACTTGATTTACTTGATTTACTTGATTTACTTGATTTACTTCATTTACTTAATTTACTTAATTTACTTAATTTACTTAATTTACTTAATTTACTTAATTTACTTAATTTACTTAAGTTACTTAAGTTACTTAAGTTACTTAAGTTACTTAAGTTACTTTAGTTACTTAAGTTACTTAAGTTACTTAAGTTACTTAAGTTACTTAAGTTACTTAAGTTACTTAAGTTACTTAAGTTACTTAAGTTACTTAAGTTACTTAAGTTACTTAAGTTACTTAAGTTACTTAAGTTACTTAAGTTACTTAAGTTACTTAAGTTACTTAAGTTACTTAAGTTACTTAAGTTACTTAAGTTACTTAAGTTACTTAAGTTACTTAAGTTACTTAAGTTACCTAAGTTACTTAAGTTACTTAAGTTACTTAAGTTACTTAAGTTACTTAAGTTACTTAAGTAACTTAAGTTACTTAAGTTACTTAAGTTACTTAAGTTACTTAAGTTACTTAAGTTACTTAAGTTACTTAAGTTACTTAAGTTACTTAAGTTACTTAAGGTACTTAAGTTACTTAAGTTACTTAAGTTACTTAATATACTTGATTTACTTGATTTACTTGATTTACTTGATTAACTTGATTTACTTGATTTACTTGATTTACTTGATTTACTTGATTTACTTGATTTACTTGATTTACTTGATTTACTTGATTTACTTGATTTACTTGATTTACTTGATTTACTTGATTTACTTGATTTACTTGATTTAATTGATTTACTTGATTTACTTGATTTACTTGATTTACTTGATTTACTTGATTTACTTAATTTACTTGATTTACTTGATTTACTTGATTTACTTGATTTACTTGATTTACTTGATTTACTTGATTTACTTGATTTACTTAATTTACTTAATTTACTTAAGTTACTTAAGTTACTTAAGTTACTTAAGTTACTTAAGTTACTTAAGTTACTTAAGTTACTTAAGTTACTTAAGTTACTTAAGTAACTTAAGTTACTTAAGTTACTTAAGTTACCTAAGTTACTTAAGTTACTTAAGTTACTTAAGTTACTTAAGTTACTTAAGTTACTTAAGTTACTTAAGTTACTTAAGTTACTTAAGTTACTTAAGTTACTTAAGTTACTTAAGTTACTTAAGTTACTTAAGTTACTTAAGTTACTTAAGTTACTTAAGTTACTTAAGGTACTTAAGTTACTTAAGTTACTTAAGTTACTTAATATACTTGATTTACTTGATTTACTTGATTTACTTGATTAACTTGATTTACTTGATTTACTTGATTTACTTGATTTACTTGATTTACTTGATTTACTTGATTTACTTGATTTACTTGATTTACTTGATTTACTTGATTTACTTGATTTACTTGATTTACTTAATTTACTTAATTTACTTAAGTTACTTAAGTTACTTAAGTTACTTAAGTTACTTAAGTTACTTAAGTTACTTAAGTTACTTAAGTTACTTAAGTTACTTAAGTTACTTAAGTTACTTAAGTTACCTAAGTTACTTAAGTTACTTAAGTTACTTAAGTTACTTAAGTTACTTAAGTTACTTAAGTTACTTAAGTTACTTAAGTTACTTAAGTTACTTAAGTTACCTAAGTTACTTAAGTTACTTAAGTTACTTAAGTTACTTAAGTTACTTAAGTAACTTAAGTAACTTAAGTTACTTAAGTTACTTAAGTTACTTAAGTTACTTAAGTTACTTAAGTTACTTAAGTTACTTAAGTTACTTAAGGTACTTAAGTTACTTAAGTTACTTAAGTTACTTAATATACTTGATTTACTTGATTTACTTGATTTACTTGATTAACTTGATTTACTTGATTTACTTGATTTACTTGATTTACTTGATTTACTTGATTTACTTGATTTACTTGATTTACTTGATTTACTTGATTTACTTGATTTACTTGATTTACTTGATTTACTTGATTTACTTGATTTACTTGATTTACTTGATTTAATTGATTTACTTGATTTACTTGATTTACTTGATTTACTTGATTTACTTGATTTACTTAATTTACTTGATTTACTTGATTTACTTGATTTACTTGATTTACTTGATTTACTTGATTTACTTGATTTACTTGATTTACTTGATTTACTTAATTTACTTAATTTACTTAAGTTACTTAAGTTACTTAAGTTACTTAAGTTACTTAAGTTACTTAAGTTACTTAAGTTACTTAAGTTACTTAAGTTACTTAAGTTACTTAAGTTACTTAAGTTACTTAAGTTACTTAAGTTACTTAAGTTACTTAAGTTACTTAAGTTACTTAAGTTACTTAAGTTACTTAAGTTACTTAAGTTACTTAAGTTACTTAAGTTACTTAAGTTACTTAAGTTACTTAAGTTACTTAAGTTACTTAAGTTACTTAATTTACTTAATTTACTTAATTTACTTGATTTACTTGATTTACTTGATTTACTTGATTTACTTGGTTTACTTGATTTACTTGATTTACTTGATTTACTTGATTTACTTGATTTACTTGATTTATTTGATTTACTTGATTTACTTGATTTACTTGATTTACTTGATTTACTTGATTTACTTGATTTACTTGATTTACTTGATTTATTTTAAATCAAGTAAATCAAGTAAATCAAGTAAATCAAGTAAATCAAGTAAATCAAGTAAATCAAGTAAATCAAGTAAATCAAGTAAATTAAGTAACTTAAGTAACTTAAGTAACTTAAGTAACTTAAGTAACTTAAGTAACTTAAGTAACTTAAGTAACTTAAGTAACTTAAGTAACTTAAGTAACTTAAGTAACTTAAGTAACTTAAGTAACTTAAGTAACTTAAGTAACTTAAGTAACTTAAGTAACTTAAGTAACTTAAGTAACTTAAGTAACTTAAGTAACTTAAGTAACTTAAGTAACTTAAGTAACTTAAGTAACTTAAGTAACTTAAGTAACTTAAGTAACTTAAGTAACTTAAGTAACTTAAGTAACTTAAGTAACTTAAGTAACTTAAGTAACTTAAGTAACTTAAGTAACTTAAGTAACTTAAGTAACTTAAGTAACTTAAGTAAATTAAGTAAATTAAGTAAATTAAGTAAATTAAGTAAATTAAGTAAATTAAGTAAATTAAGTAAATTAAGTAAATCAAGTAAATCAAGTAAATCAAGTAAATCAAGTAATTCAAGTAAATCAAGTAAATCAAGTAAATCAAGTAAATCAAGTAAATCAAGTAAATCAAGTAAATCAAGTAAATCAAGTAAATCAAGTAAATCAAGTAAATCAAGTAAATCAAGTAAATTAAGTAAATTAAGTAACTTAAGTAACTTAAGTAAATCAAGTAAATCAAGTAAATCAAGTAAATCAAGTAAATCAAGTAAATTAAGTAAATCAAGTAAATCAAGTAAATCAAGTAAATCAAGTAAATCAAGTAGATCAAGTAAATCAAGTAAATCAAGTAAATCAATTTAATCAAGTAAATCAAGTAAATTAAGTAAATTAAGAAACTTAAGTAACTTAAGTAACTTAAGTAACTTAAGTAACTTAAGTAACTTAAGTAACTTAAGTAACTTAAGTAACTTAAGTAACTTAAGTAACTTAAGTAACTTAAGTAACTTAAGTAACTTAAGTAACTTAAGTAACTTAAGTAACTTAAGTAACTTAAGTAACTTAAGTAACTTAAGTAACTTAAGTAACTTAAGTAACTTAAGTAACTTAAGTAACTTAAGTAACTTAAGTAACTTAAGTAACTTAAGTAACTTAAGTAACTTAAGTAACTTAAGTAACTTAAGTAACTTAAGTAACTTAAGTAACTTAAGTAACTTAAGTAACTTAAGTAACTTAAGTAACTTAAGTAACTTAAGTAACTTAAGTAACTTAAGTAACTTAAGTAACTTAAGTAACTTAAGTAACTTAAGTAACTTAAGTAACTTAAGTAACTTAAGTAACTTAAGTAACTTAAGTAACTTAAGTAACTTAAGTAACTTAAGTAACTTAAGTAACTTAAGTAACTTAAGTAACTTAAGTAACTTAAGTAACTTAAGTAACTTAAGTAACTTAAGTAACTTAAGTAACTTAAGTAACTTAAGTAACTTAAGTAACTTAAGAAACTTAAGAAACTTAAGTTACTTAAGTTACTTACTTTTACTTAAGTAACTTAAGTAAATTAAGTAAATTAAGTAAATTAAGTAAATTAAGTAAATTAAGTAAATTAAGTAAATTAAGTAAATTAAGTAAATTAAGTAAATTAAGTAAATTAAGTAAATTAAGTAAATTAAGTAAATTAAGTAAATTAAGTAAATTAAGTAAATCAAGTAAATCAAGTAAATCAAGTAAATCAAGTAAATTCAGAAAATCAAGTAAATCAAGTAAATCAAGTAAATCAAGTAAATCAAGTAAATCAAGTAAATCAAGTAAAACAAGTAAATCAAGTAAATCAAGTAAATCAAGTAAATCAAGTAAATCAAGTAAATCAAGTAAATCAAGTAAATCAAGTAAATCAAGTAAATCAAGTAAATCAAGTAAATCAAGTAAATCAAGTAAATCAAGTAAATCAAGTAAATCAAGTAAATCAAGTAAATCAAGTAAATCAAGTAAATCAAGTAAATCAAGTAAATCAAGTAAATCAAGTAAATCAAGTAAATCAAGTAAATCAAGTAAATCAAGTAAATTAAGTAAATTAAGTAACTTAAGTAACTTAAGTAACTTAAGTAACTTAAGTAACTTAAGTTACTTAAGTTACTTAAGTTACTTAAGTTACTTAAGTTACTTAAGTTACTTAAGTTACTTAAGTTACTTAAGTTACTTAAGTTACTTAAGTTACTTAAGTTACTTAGTTTACTTAATTTACTTGATTTACTTGATTTACTTGATTTATTTGATTTACTTGATTTACTTGATTTACTTGATTTACTTGATTTACTTGATTTACTTGATTTACTTGATTTACTTGATTTACTTGATTTACTTGATTTACTTGATTTACTTGATTTACTTGATTTACTTGATTTACTTGATTTACTTGATTTACTTGATTTACTTGTTTTACTTGATTTACTTGATTTACTTGATTTACTTGATTTACTTGATTTACTTGATTTACTTGATTTTCTGAATTTACTTGATTTACTTGATTTACTTGATTTACTTGATTTACTTGATTTACTTAATTTACTTATTTACTTAATTTACTTAATTTACTTAATTTACTTAATTTACTTAATTTACTTAATTTACTTAATTTACTTAATTTACTTAATTTACTTAATTTACTTAATTTACTTAATTTACTTAAGTTACTTAAGTAAAAGTAAGTAACTTAAGTAACTTAAGTTTCTTAAGTTTCTTAAGTTACTTAAGTTACTTAAGTTACTTAAGTTACTTAAGTTACTTAAGTTACTTAAGTTACTTAAGTTACTTAAGTTACTTAAGTTACTTAAGTTACTTAAGTTACTTAAGTTACTTAAGTTACTTAAGTTACTTAAGTTACTTAAGTTACTTAAGTTACTTAAGTTACTTAAGTTACTTAAGTTACTTAAGTTACTTAAGTTACTTAAGTTACTTAAGTTACTTAAGTTACTTAAGTTACTTAAGTTACTTAAGTTACTTAAGTTACTTAAGTAACTTAAGATACTTAAGTTACTTAAGTTACTTAAGTTACTTAAGTTACTTAAGTTACTTAAGTTACTTAAGGTACTTAAGTTACTTAAGTTACTTAATATACTTGATGTACTTGATTTACTTGATTTACTTGATTAACTTGATTTACTTGATTTACTTGATTTACTTGATTTACTTGATTTACTTGATTTACTTGATTTACTTGATTTACTTGATTTACTTGATTTACTTGATTTACTTGATTTACTTGATTTACTTGATTTACTTGATTTACTTGATTTACTTGATTTACTTAATTTACTTGATTTACTTGATTTACTTGATTTACTTGATTTACTTGATTTACTTGATTTACTTGATTTACTTGATTTACTTAATTTACTTAATTTACTTAATTTACTTAAGTTACTTAAGTTACTTAAGTTACTTAAGTTTCTTATGTTACTTATGTTACTTAAGTTACTTAATTTACTTAAGTTACTTAAGTTACTTAAGTTACTTAAGTTACTTAAGTTACTTAAGTTACTTAAGTTACTTAAGTTACTTAAGTTACTTAAGTTACTTAAGTTACTTAAGTTACTTAAGTTACTTAAGTTACTTAAGTTACTTAAGTTACTTAAGTTACTTAAGTTACTTAAGTTACTTAAGTTACTTAAGTTACTTAAGTTACTTAAGTTACTTAAGTTACTTAAGTTACTTAAGTTACTTAAGTTACTTAAGTTACTTAAGTTACTTAAGTTACTTAATTTACTTAATTTACTTAATTTACTTGATTTACTTGATTTACTTGATTTACTTGGTTTACTTGATTTACTTGATTTACTTGATTTACTTGATTTACTTGATTTATTTGATTTACTTGATTTACTTGATTTACTTGATTTACTTGATTTACTTGATTTACTTGATTTACTTGTTTTACTTGATTTACTTGATTTACTTGATTTACTTGATTTACTTGATTTACTTGATTTACTTGATTTTCTGAATTTACTTGATTTACTTGATTTACTTGATTTACTTGATTTACTTGATTTACTTAATTTACTTAATTTACTTAATTTACTTAATTTACTTAATTTACTTAATTTACTTAATTTACTTAATTTACTTAATTTACTTAATTTACTTAATTTACTTAATTTACTTAATTTACTTAATTTACTTAAGTTACTTAAGTAAAAGTAAGTAACTTAAGTAACTTAAGTTTCTTAAGTTTCTTAAGTTACTTAAGTTACTTAAGTTACTTAAGTTACTTAAGTTACTTAAGTTACTTAAGTTACTTAAGTTACTTAAGTTACTTAAGTTACTTAAGTTACTTAAGTTACTTAAGTTACTTAAGTTACTTAAGTTACTTAAGTTACTTAAGTTACTTAAGTTACTTAAGTTACTTAAGTTACTTAAGTTACTTAAGTTACTTAAGTTACTTAAGTTACTTAAGTTACTTAAGTTACTTAAGTTACTTAAGTTACTTAAGTTACTTAAGTTACTTAAGTAACTTAAGATACTTAAGTTACTTAAGTTACTTAAGTTACTTAAGTTACTTAAGTTACTTAAGTTACTTAAGGTACTTAAGTTACTTAAGTTACTTAATATACTTGATGTACTTGATTTACTTGATTTACTTGATTAACTTGATTTACTTGATTTACTTGATTTACTTGATTTACTTGATTTACTTGATTTACTTGATTTACTTGATTTACTTGATTTACTTGATTTACTTGATTTAATTGATTTACTTGATTTACTTGATTTACTTGATTTACTTGATTTACTTGATTTACTTAATTTACTTGATTTACTTGATTTACTTGATTTACTTGATTTACTTGATTTACTTAAGTTACTTAAGTTACTTAAGTTACTTAAGTTACTTAAGTTACTTTAGTTACTTAAGTTACTTAAGTTACTTAAGTAACTTAAGTAACTTAAGTAAATCAAGTAAATCAAGTAAATCAAGTAAATCAAGTAAATCAAGTAAATCAAGTAAATCTAGTAAATCAAGTAAATCAAGTAAATCAAGTAAATCAAGTAAATCAAGTAAATCAAGTAAATCAAGTAAATCAAGTAACTTAAGTAACTTAAGTAACTTAAGTAACTTAAGTAACTTAAGTAACTTAAGTAACTTAAGTTACTTAAGTTACTTAAGTTACTTAAGTTACTTAAGTTACTTAAGTTACTTAAGTTACTTAAGTTACTTAAGTTACTTAAGTTACTTAAGTTACTTAAGTTACTTAAGTTACTTAAGTTACTTAAGTTACTTAAGTTACTTAAGTTACTTAAGTTACTTAATTTACTTAATTTACTTGATTTACTTGATTTACTTGATTTACTTGATTTACTTGATTTACTTGATTTACTTGATTTACTTGATTTACTTGATTTACTTGATTTACTTGATTTACTTGATTTACTTGATTTACTTGATTTACTTGATTTACTTGATTTACTTGATTTACTTGATTTACTTGATTTACTTGATTTACTTGATTTACTTGATTTACTTGATTTACTTGATTTTCTGAATTTACTTGATTTACTTGATTTACTTGATTTACTTGATTTACTTAATTTACTTAATTTACTTAATTTACTTAATTTACTTAATTTAGTTAATTTACTTAATTTACTTAATTTACTTAATTTACTTAATTTACTTAAGTTACTTAAGTTACTTAAGTTACTTAAGTTACTTAAGTTACTTAAGTTACTTAAGTTACTTAAGTTACTTAAGTTACTTAAGTTACTTAAGTTACTTAAGTTACTTAAGTTACTTAAGTTACTTAAGTTACTTAAGTTACTTAAGTTACTTAAGTTACTTAAGTTACTTAAGTTACTTAAGTTACTTAAGTTACTTAAGTTACTTAAGTTACTTAAGTTACTTAAGTTACTTAAGTTACTTAAGTTACTTAAGTTACTTAATTTACTTGATTTACTTAATTTACTTAAGTTACTTAAGTTACTTAAGTTACTTAAGTTACTTAAGTTACTTTAGTTACTTAAGTTACTTAAGTTACTTAAGTTACTTAAGTTACTTAAGTTACTTAAGTTACTTAAGTTACTTAAGTTACTTAAGTTACTTAAGTTACTTAAGTTACTTAAGTTACTTAAGTTACTTAAGTTACTTAAGTTACTTAAGTTACTTAAGTTACTTAAGTTACTTAAGTTACCTAAGTTACTTAAGTTACTTAAGTTACTTAAGTTACTTAAGTTACTTAAGTGACTTAAGTAACTTAAGTTACTTAAGTTACTTAAGTTACTTAAGTTACTTAAGTTACTTAAGTTACTTAAGTTACTTAAGTTACTTAAGGTACTTAAGTTACTTAAGTTACTTAAGTTACTTAATATACTTGATTTACTTGATTTACTTGATTTACTTGATTAACTTGATTTACTTGATTTACTTGATTTACTTGATTTACTTGATTTACTTGATTTACTTGATTTACTTGATTTACTTGATTTACTTGATTTACTTGATTTACTTGATTTACTTGATTTACTTGATTTACTTGATTTAATTGATTTACTTGATTTACTTGATTTACTTAATTTACTTGATTTACTTAATTTACTTAATTTACTTAATTTACTTGATTTACTTGATTTACTTGATTTACTTGATTTACTTGATTTACTTGATTTACTTGATTTACTTAATTTACTTAATTTACTTAAGTTACTTAAGTTACTTAAGTTACTTAAGTTACTTAAGTTACTTAAGTTACTTAAGTTACTTAAGTTACTTAAGTTACTTAAGTTACTTAAGTTACTTAAGTTACTTAAGTTACTTAAGTTACTTAAGTTACTTAAGTTACTTAAGTTACTTAAGTTACTTAAGTTACTTAAGTTACTTAAGTTACTTAAGTTACTTAAGTTACTTAAGTTACTTAAGTTACTTAAGTTACTTAAGTTACTTAATTTACTTAATTTACTTAATTTACTTGATTTACTTGATTTACTTGATTTACTTGATTTACTTGGTTTACTTGATTTACTTGATTTACTTGATTTACTTGATTTACTTGATTTACTTGATTTACTTGATTTACTTGATTTACTTGATTTACTTGATTTACTTGATTTACTTGATTTACTTGATTTACTTAATTTACTTAAGTAAATCAAGTAAATCAAGTAAATCAAGTAAATCAAGTAAATCAAGTAAATCAAGTAAATCAAGTAAATCAAGTAAATCAAGTAAATCAAGTAAATCAAGTAAATCAAGTAAATTAAGTAACTTAAGTAACTTAAGTAACTTAAGTAACTTAAGTAACTTAAGTAACTTAAGTAACTTAAGTAACTTAAGTAACTTAAGTAACTTAAGTAACTTAAGTAACTTAAGTAACTTAAGTAACTTAAGTAACTTAAGTAACTTAAGTAACTTAAGTAACTTAAGTAACTTAAGTAACTTAAGTAACTTAAGTAACTTAAGTAACTTAAGTAACTTAAGTAACTTAAGTAACTTAAGTAACTTAAGTAACTTAAGTAACTTAAGTAACTTAAGTAACTTAAGTAACTTAAGTAACTTAAGTAACTTAAGTAACTTAAGTAACTTAAGTAACTTAAGTAACTTAAGTAACTTAAGTAACTTAAGTAACTTAAGTAACTTAAGTAACTTAAGTAACTTAAGTAACTTAAGTAACTTAAGTAACTTAAGTAACTTAAGTAACTTAAGTAACTTAAGTAACTTAAGTAACTTAAGTAACTTAAGTAACTTAAGTAAATTAAGTAAATTAAGTAACTTAAGTAAATTAAGTAAATTAAGTAAATTAAGTAAATTAAGTAAATTAAGTAAATCAAGTAAATCAAGTAAATCAAGTAAATCAAGTAAATCAAGTAAATCAAGTAAATTAAGTAACTTAAGTAACTTAAGTAACTTAAGTAACTTAAGTAACTTAAGTAACTTAAGTAACTTAAGTAACTTAAGTAACTTAAGTAACTTAAGTAACTTAAGTAACTTAAGTAACTTAAGTTAATTAAGTAAATTAAGTAAATTAAGTAACTTAAGTAACTTAAGTAACTTAAGTAACTTAAGTAACTTAAGTAACTTAAGTAACTTAAGTAACTTAAGTAACTTAAGTAACTTAAGTAAATTAAGTAAATTAAGTAAATCAAGTAAATCAAGTAAATCAAGTAAATCAAGTAAATCAAGTAAATCAAGTAATTCAAGTAAATCAAGTAAATCAAGTAAAACAAGTAAATCAAGTAAATCAAGTAAATCAAGTAAATTAAGTAACTTAAGTAGCTTAAATAACTTAAGTAACTTAAGTAACTTAAGTAACGTAAGTAACTTAAGTAACTTAAGTAACTTAAGTAACTTAAGTAACTTAAGTAACTTAAGTAACTTAAGTAACTTAAGTAACTTAAGTAACTTAAGTAACTTAAGTAACTTAAGTAACTTAAGTAACTTAAGTAACTTAAGTAACTTAAGTAACTTAAGTAACTTAAGTAACTTAAGTAACTTAAGTAACTTAAGTAACTTAAGTAACTTAAGTAACTTAAGTAACTTAAGTAACTTAAGTAACTTAAGTAACTTAAGTAACTTAAGTAACTTAAGTAACTTAAGTAACTTAAGTAACTTAAGTAACTTAAGTAACTTAAGTAACTTAAGTAACTTAAGTAACTTAAGTAACTTAAGAAACTTAAGAAACTTAAGTTACTTAAGTTACTTACTTTTACTTAAGTAACTTAAGTAAATTAAGTAAATTAAGTAAATTAAGTAAATTAAGTAAATTAAGTAAATTAAGTAAATTAAGTAAATTAAGTAAATTAAGTAAATTAAGTAAATCAAGTAAATCAAGTAAATCAAGTAAATCAAGTAAATTCAGAAAATCAAGTAAATCAAGTAAATCAAGTAAATCAAGTAAATCAAGTAAATCAAGTAAATCAAGTTAATCAAGTAAATCAAGTTAATCAAGTAAATCAAGTAAATCAAGTAAATCAAGTAAATCAAGTAAATCAAGTAAATCAAGTAAATCAAGTAAATCAAGTAAATCAAGTAAATCAAGTAAATCAAGTAAATTAAGTAAATTAAGTAACTTAAGTAACTTAAGTAACTTAAGTAACTTAAGTAACTTAAGTAACTAAAGTAACTTAAGTAACTTAAGTAACTTAAGTAACTTAAGTAACTTAAGTAACTTAAGTAACTTAAGTAACTTAAGTAACTTAAGAAACTTAAGCAACTTAAGTTACTTAAGTTACTTACTTTTACTTAAGTAACTTAAGTAAATTAAGTAAATTACGTAAATTACGTAAATTAAGTAAATTAAGTAAATTAAGTAAATTAAGTAAATTAAGTAAATTAAGTAAATTAAGTAAATTAAGTAAATCAATTAAATCAAGTAAATCAAGTAAATCAAGTAAATTCAGAAAATCAAGTAAATCAAGTAAATCAAGTAAATCAAGTAAATCAAGTAAATCAAGTAAATCAAGTAAATCAAGTAAATCAAGTAAATCAAGTAAATCAAGTAAATCAAGTAAATCAAGTAAATCAAGTAAATCAAGTAAATCAAGTAAATCAAGTAAATCAAGTAAATCAAGTAAATCAAGTAAATCAAGTAAATCAAGTAAATCAAGTAAATCAAGTAAATCAAGTAAATCAAGTAAATCAAGTAAATCAAGTAAATCAAGTAAATTAAGTAAATTAAGTAAATTAAGTAACTTAAGTAACTTAAGTAACTTAAGTAACTTAAGTAACTTAAGTAACTTAAGTAACTTAAGTAACTTAAGTAACTTAAGTAACTTAAGTAACTTAAGTAACTTAAGTAACTTAAGTTACTTAAGTTACTTAAGTTACTTAAGTTACTTAAGTTACTTAAGTTACTTAAGTTACTTAAGTTACTTAAGTTACTTAAGTTACTTAATTTACTTGATTTATTTGATTTACTTGATTTACTTGATTTACTTGATTTACTTGATTTACTTGATTTACTAGATTTACTTGATTTACTTGATTTACTTGATTTACTTGATTTACTTGATTTACTTGATTTACTTCATTTACTTAATTTACTTAATTTACTTAATTTACTTAATTTACTTAATTTACTTAATTTACTTAATTTACTTAAGTTACTTAAGTTACTTAAGTTACTTAAGTTACTTTAGTTACTTAAGTTACTTAAGTTACTTAAGTTACTTAAGTTACTTAAGTTACTTAAGTTACTTAAGGTACTTAAGTTACTTAAGTTACTTAAGTTACTTAAGTTACTTAAGTTACTTAAGTTACTTAAGTTACTTAAGTTACTTAAGTTACCTAAGTTACTTAAGTTACTTAAGTTACTTAAGTTACTTAAGTTACTTAAGTTACTTAAGTAACTTAAGTTACTTAAGTTACTTAAGTTACTTAAGTTACTTAAGTTACTTAAGTTACTTAAGTTACTTAAGTTACTTAAGTTACTTAAGTTACTTAAGTTACTTAAGTTACTTAATATACTTGATTTACTTGATTTACTTGATTTACTCGATTAACTTGATTTACTTGATTTACTTGATTTACTTGATTTACTTGATTTACTTGATTTACTTGATTTACTTGATTTACTTGATTTACTTGATTTACTTGATTTACTTGATTTACTTGATTTACTTGATTTACTTGATTTAATTGATTTACTTGATTTACTTGATTTACTTGATTTACTTGATTTACTTAATTTACTTGATTTACTTGATTTACTTGATTTACTTGATTTACTTGATTTACTTGATTTACTTGATTTACTTGATTTACTTGATTTACTTAATTTACTTAATTTACTTAATTTACTTAAGTTACTTAAGTTACTTAAGTTACTTAAGTTACTTAAGTTACTTAAGTTACTTAAGTTACTTAAGTTACTTAAGTTACTTAAGTTACTTAAGTTACTTAAGTTACTTAAGTTACTTAAGTTACTTAAGTTACTTAAGTTACTTAAGTTACTTAAGTTACTTAAGTTACTTAAGTTACTTAAGTTACTTAAGTTACTTAAGTTACTTAAGTTACTTAAGTTACTTAAGTTACTTAAGTTACTTAAGTTACTTAAGTTACTTAAGTTACTTAAGTTACTTAAGTTACTTAAGTTACTTAAGTTACTTAAGTTACTTAAGTTACTTAATTTACTTAATTTACTTAATTTACTTGATTTACTTGATTTACTTGATTTACTTGATTTACTTGATTTACTTGGTTTACTTGATTTACTTGATTTACTTGATTTACTTGATTTACTTGATTTACTTGATTTATTTGATTTACTTGATTTACTTGATTTACTTGATTTACTTGATTTACTTGATTTACTTGATTTACTTGATTTACACAATCAAGTAAATCAAGTAAATCAAGTAAATCAAGTAAATTAAGTAACTTAAGTAACTTAAGTAACTTAAGTAACTTAAGTAACTTAAGAAACTTAAGAAACTTAAGTTACTTAAGTTACTTACTTTTACTTAAGTAACTTAAGTAAATTAAGTAAATTAAGTAAATTAAGTAAATTAAGTAAATTAAGTAAATTAAGTAAATTAAGTAAATTAAGTAAATTAAGTAAATTAAGTAAATCAAGTAAATCAAGTAAATCAAGTAAATCAAGTAAATTCAGAAAATCAAGTAAATCAAGTAAATCAAGTAAATCAAGTAAATCAAGTAAATCAAGTAAATCAAGTAAATCAAGTTAATCAAGTTAATCAAGTAAATCAAGTAAATCAAGTAAATCAAGTAAATCAAGTAAATCAAGTAAATCAAGTAAATCAAGTAAATCAAGTAAATCAAGTAAATCAAGTAAATCAAGTAAATCAAGTAAATCAAGTAAATTAAGTAAATTAAGTAACTTAAGTAACTTAAGTAACTTAAGTAACTTAAGTAACTTAAGTAACTTAAGTAACTTAAGTAACTAAAGTAACTTAAGTAACTTAAGTAACTTAAGTAACTTAAGTAACTTAAGTAACTTAAGTAACTTAAGTAACTTAAGTAACTTAAGTAACTTAAGAAACTTAAGCAACTTAAGTTACTTAAGTTACTTACTTTTACTTAAGTAACTTA
The DNA here is from genome assembly GCA_944738965.1 of Nebria brevicollis. Taxonomy (NCBI): domain Eukaryota; kingdom Metazoa; phylum Arthropoda; class Insecta; order Coleoptera; family Carabidae; genus Nebria; species Nebria brevicollis. The sequence goes on from CALYJB010000151.1 coordinate 385,868, forward strand.
AGTAAATTAAGTAAATTAAGTAAATTAAGTAAATTAAGTAAATTAAGTAAATTAAGTAAATTAAGTAAATCAAGTAAATTAAGTAAATTAAGTAAATTAAGTAAATTAAGTAAATTAAGTAAATTAAGTAAATTAAGTAAATTAAGTAAATTAAGTAAATCAAGTAAATCAAGTAAATCAAGTAAATCAAGTAAATTCAGAAAATCAAGTAAATCAAGTAAATCAAGTAAATCAAGTAAATCAAGTAAATCAAGTAAATCAAGTAAATCAAGTAAATCAAGTAAATCAAGTAAATCAAGTAAATCAAGTAAATCAAGTAAATCAAGTAAATCAAGTAAATCAAGTAAATCAAGTAAATCAAGTAAATCAAGTAAATCAAGTAAATCAAGTAAATCAAGTAAATCAAGTAAATCAAGTAAATCAAGTAAATCAAGTAAATCAAGTAAATCAAGTAAATTAAGTAAATTAAGTAACTTAAGTAACTTAAGTAACTTAAGTAACTTAAGTAACTTAAGTAACTTAAGTAACTTAAGTAACTTAAGTAACTTAAGTAACTTAAGTAACTTAAGTAACTTAAGTAACTTAAGTAACTTAAGTAACTTAAGTAACTTAAGTAACTTAAGTAACTTAAGTAACTTAAGTAACTTAAGTTACTTAAGTTACTTAAGTTACTTAAGTTACTTAAGTTACTTAAGTTACTTAAGTTACTTAAGTTACTTAATTTACTTGATTTATTTGATTTACTTGATTTACTTGATTTACTTGATTTACTTGATTTACTAGATTTACTTGATTTACTTGATTTACTTGATTTACTTGATTTACTTGATTTACTTGATTTACTTCATTTACTTAATTTACTTAATTTACTTAATTTACTTAATTTACTTAATTTACTTAATTTACTTAATTTACTTAAGTTTCTTAAGTTACTTAAGTTACTTAAGTTACTTAAGTTACTTTAGTTACTTAAGTTACTTAAGTTACTTAAGTTACTTAAGTTACTTAAGTTACTTAAGTTACTTAAGTTACTTAAGTTACTTAAGTTACTTAAGTTACTTAAGTTACTTAAGTTACTTAAGTTACTTAAGTTACTTAAGTTACTTAAGTTACTTAAGTTACTTAAGTTACTTAAGTTACTTAAGTTACCTAAGTTACTTAAGTTACTTAAGTTACTTAAGTTACTTAAGTTACTTAAGTTACTTAAGTAACTTAAGTTACTTAAGTTACTTAAGTTACTTAAGTTACTTAAGTTACTTAAGTTACTTAAGTTACTTAAGTTACTTAAGGTACTTAAGTTACTTAAGTTACTTAAGTTACTTAATATACTTGATTTACTTGATTTACTTGATTTACTTGATTAACTTGATTTACTTGATTTACTTGATTTACTTGATTTACTTGATTTACTTGATTTACTTGATTTACTTGATTTACTTGATTTACTTGATTTACTTGATTTACTTGATTTACTTGATTTACTTGATTTAATTGATTTACTTGATTTACTTGATTTACTTGATTTACTTGATTTACTTGATTTACTTAATTTACTTGATTTACTTGATTTACTTGATTTACTTGATTTACTTGATTTACTTGATTTACTTGATTTACTTGATTTACTTAATTTACTTAATTTACTTAAGTTACTTAAGTTACTTAAGTTACTTAAGTTACTTAAGTTACTTAAGTTACTTAAGTTACTTAAGTTACTTAAGTTACTTAAGTTACTTAAGTTACTTAAGTTACTTAAGTTACTTAAGTTACTTAAGTTACTTAAGTTACTTAAGTTACTTAAGTTACTTAAGTTACTTAAGTTACTTAAGTTACTTAAGTTACTTAAGTTACTTAAGTTACTTAAGTTACTTAAGTTACTTAAGTTACTTAATTTACTTAATTTACTTAATTTACTTGATTTACTTGATTTACTTGATTTACTTGATTTACTTGGTTTACTTGATTTACTTGATTTACTTGATTTACTTGATTTACTTGATTTACTTGATTTATTTGATTTACTTGATTTACTTGATTTACTTGATTTACTTGATTTACTTGATTTACTTGATTTACTTGATTTACTTGATTTATTTTAAATCAAGTAAATCAAGTAAATCAAGTAAATCAAGTAAATCAAGTAAATCAAGTAAATCAAGTAAATCAAGTAAATCAAGTAAATCAAGTAAATCAAGTAAATCAAGTAAATCAAGTAAATTAAGTAACTTAAGTAACTTAAGTAACTTAAGTAACTTAAGTAACTTAAGTAACTTAAGTAACTTAAGTAACTTAAGTAACTTAAGTAACTTAAGTAACTTAAGTAACTTAAGTAACTTAAGTAACTTAAGTAACTTAAGTAACTTAAGTAACTTAAGTAACTTAAGTAACTTAAGTAACTTAAGTAACTTAAGTAACTTAAGTAACTTAAGTAACTTAAGTAACTTAAGTAACTTAAGTAACTTAAGTAACTTAAGTAACTTAAGTAACTTAAGTAACTTAAGTAACTTAAGTTAATTAAGTAAATTAAGTAAATTAAGTAAATTAAGTAAATTAAGTAAATTAAGTAAATTAAGTAAATTAAGTAAATCAAGTAAATCAAGTAAATCAAGTAAATCAAGTAATTCAAGTAAATCAAGTAAATCAAGTAAATCAAGTAAATCAAGTAAATCAAGTAAATCAAGTAAATCAAGTAAATCAAGTAAATCAAGTAAATCAAGTAAATCAAGTAAATCAAGTAAATCAAGTAAATCAAGTAAATTAAGTAACTTAAGTAATTTAAGTAAATCAAGTAAATCAAGTAAATCAAGTAAATCAAGTAAATCAAGTAAATTAAGTAAATCAAGTAAATCAAGTAAATCAAGTAAATCAAGTAAATCAAGTAAATCAAGTAGATCAAGTAAATCAAGTAAATCAAGTAAATCAATTTAATCAAGTAAATCAAGTAAATTAAGTAAATTAAGAAACTTAAGTAACTTAAGTAACTTAAGTAACTTAAGTAACTTAAGTAACTTAAGTAACTTAAGTAACTTAAGTAACTTAAGTAACTTAAGTAACTTAAGTAACTTAAGTAACTTAAGTAACTTAAGTAACTTAAGTAACTTAAGTAACTTAAGTAACTTAAGTAACTTAAGTAACTTAAGTAACTTAAGTAACTTAAGTAACTTAAGTAACTTAAGTAACTTAAGTAACTTAAGTAACTTAAGTAACTTAAGTAACTTAAGTAACTTAAGTAACTTAAGTAACTTAAGTAACTTAAGTAACTTAAGTAACTTAAGTAACTTAAGTTACTTAAGTAACTTAAGTAACTTAAGTAACTTAAGTAACTTAAGTAACTTAAGTAACTTAAGTAACTTAAGTAACTTAAGTAACTTAAGAAACTTAAGAAACTTAAGTTACTTAAGTTACTTACTTTTACTTAAGTAACTTAAGTAAATTAAGTAAATTAAGTAAATTAAGTAAATTAAGTAAATTAAGTAAATTAAGTAAATTAAGTAAATTAAGTAAATTAAGTAAATTAAGTAAATTAACTAAATTAAGTAAATTAAGTAAATTAAGTAAATTAAGTAAATTAAGTAAATCAAGTAAATCAAGTAAATCAAGTAAATCAAGTAAATTCAGAAAATCAAGTAAATCAAGTAAATCAAGTAAATCAAGTAAATCAAGTAAATCAAGTAAATCAAGTAAATCAAGTAAATCAAGTAAATCAAGTAAATCAAGTAAATCAAGTAAATCAAGTAAATCAAGTAAATCAAGTAAATCAAGTAAATCAAGTTAATCAAGTAAATCAAGTAAATCAAGTAAATCAAGTAAATCAAGTAAATCAAGTAAATCAAGTAAATCAAGTAAATCAAGTAAATCAAGTAAATCAAGTAAATCAAGTAAATTAAGTAAATTAAGTAACTTAAGTAACTTAAGTAACTTAAGTAACTTAAGTAACTTAAGTAACTTAAGTAACTTAAGTAACTTAAGTAACTTAAGTAACTTAAGTAACTTAAGTAACTTAAGTAACTTAAGTAACTTAAGTAACTTAAGTTACTTAAGTTACTTAAGTTACTTAAGTTACTTAAGTTACTTAAGTTACTTAAGTTACTTAAGTTACTTAAGTTACTTAAGTTACTTAAGTTACTTAAGTTACTTAAGTTACTTAAGTTACTTAATTTACTTGATTTATTTGATTTACTTGATTTACTTGATTTACTTGATTTACTTGATTTACTTGATTTACTAGATTTACTTGATTTACTTGATTTACTTGATTTACTTGATTTACTTGATTTACTTCATTTACTTAATTTACTTAATTTACTTAATTTACTTAATTTACTTAATTTACTTAATTTACTTAATTTACTTAAGTTACTTAAGTTACTTAAGTTACTTAAGTTACTTAAGTTACTTTAGTTACTTAAGTTACTTAAGTTACTTAAGTTACTTAAGTTACTTAAGTTACTTAAGTTACTTAAGTTACTTAAGTTACTTAAGTTACTTAAGTTACTTAAGTTACTTAAGTTACTTAAGTTACTTAAGTTACTTAAGTTACTTAAGTTACTTAAGTTACTTAAGTTACTTAAGTTACTTAAGTTACTTAAGTTACTTAAGTTACTTAAGTTACTTAAGTTACCTAAGTTACTTAAGTTACTTAAGTTACTTAAGTTACTTAAGTTACTTAAGTTACTTAAGTAACTTAAGTTACTTAAGTTACTTAAGTTACTTAAGTTACTTAAGTTACTTAAGTTACTTAAGTTACTTAAGTTACTTAAGTTACTTAAGTTACTTAAGGTACTTAAGTTACTTAAGTTACTTAAGTTACTTAATATACTTGATTTACTTGATTTACTTGATTTACTTGATTAACTTGATTTACTTGATTTACTTGATTTACTTGATTTACTTGATTTACTTGATTTACTTGATTTACTTGATTTACTTGATTTACTTGATTTACTTGATTTACTTGATTTACTTGATTTACTTGATTTACTTGATTTAATTGATTTACTTGATTTACTTGATTTACTTGATTTACTTGATTTACTTGATTTACTTAATTTACTTGATTTACTTGATTTACTTGATTTACTTGATTTACTTGATTTACTTGATTTACTTGATTTACTTAATTTACTTAATTTACTTAATTTACTTAATTTACTTAAGTTACTTAAGTTACTTAAGTTACTTAAGTTACTTAAGTTACTTAAGTTACTTAAGTTACTTAAGTTACTTAAGTTACTTAAGTTACTTAAGGTACTTAAGTTACTTAAGTTACTTAAGTTACTTAATATACTTGATTTACTTGATTTACTTGATTTACTTGATTAACTTGATTTACTTGATTTACTTGATTTACTTGATTTACTTGATTTACTTGATTTACTTGATTTACTTGATTTACTTGATTTACTTGATTTACTTGATTTACTTGATTTACTTGATTTACTTGATTTACTTGATTTAATTGATTTACTTGATTTACTTGATTTACTTGATTTACTTGATTTACTTGATTTACTTAATTTACTTGATTTACTTGATTTACTTGATTTACTTGATTTACTTGATTTACTTGATTTACTTGATTTACTTGATTTACTTGATTTACTTAATTTACTTAATTTACTTAAGTTACTTAAGTTACTTAAGTTACTTAAGTTACTTAAGTTACTTAAGTTACTTAAGTTACTTAAGTTACTTAAGTTACTTAAGTTACTTAAGTTACTTAAGTTACTTAAGTTACCTAAGTTACTTAAGTTACTTAAGTTACTTAAGTTACTTAAGTTACTTAAGTTACTTAAGTTACTTAAGTTACTTAAGTTACTTAAGTTACTTAAGTTACTTAAGTTACTTAAGTTACTTAAGTTACTTAAGTTACTTAAGTTACTTAAGGTACTTAAGTTACTTAAGTTACTTAAGTTACTTAATATACTTGATTTACTTGATTTACTTGATTTACTTGATTAACTTGATTTACTTGATTTACTTGATTTACTTGATTTACTTGATTTACTTGATTTACTTGATTTACTTGATTTACTTGATTTACTTGATTTACTTGATTTACTTGATTTACTTGATTTACTTAATTTACTTAATTTACTTAAGTTACTTAAGTTACTTAAGTTACTTAAGTTACTTAAGTTACTTAAGTTACTTAAGTTACTTAAGTTACTTAAGTTACTTAAGTTACTTAAGTTACTTAAGTTACCTAAGTTACTTAAGTTACTTAAGTTACTTAAGTTACTTAAGTTACTTAAGTTACTTAAGTTACTTAAGTTACTTAAGTTACTTAAGTTACTTAAGTTACTTAAGTTACCTAAGTTACTTAAGTTACTTAAGTTACTTAAGTTACTTAAGTTACTTAAGTTACTTAAGTAACTTAAGTTACTTAAGTTACTTAAGTTACTTAAGTTACTTAAGTTACTTAAGTTACTTAAGTTACTTAAGTTACTTAAGGTACTTAAGTTACTTAAGTTACTTAAGTTACTTAATATACTTGATTTACTTGATTTACTTGATTTACTTGATTAACTTGATTTACTTGATTTACTTGATTTACTTGATTTACTTGATTTACTTGATTTACTTGATTTACTTGATTTACTTGATTTACTTGATTTACTTGATTTACTTGATTTACTTGATTTACTTGATTTACTTGATTTACTTGATTTACTTGATTTACTTGATTTAATTGATTTACTTGATTTACTTGATTTACTTGATTTACTTGATTTACTTGATTTACTTAATTTACTTGATTTACTTGATTTACTTGATTTACTTGATTTACTTGATTTACTTGATTTACTTGATTTACTTGATTTACTTGATTTACTTAATTTACTTAATTTACTTAAGTTACTTAAGTTACTTAAGTTACTTAAGTTACTTAAGTTACTTAAGTTACTTAAGTTACTTAAGTTACTTAAGTTACTTAAGTTACTTAAGTTACTTAAGTTACTTAAGTTACTTAAGTTACTTAAGTTACTTAAGTTACTTAAGTTACTTAAGTTACTTAAGTTACTTAAGTTACTTAAGTTACTTAAGTTACTTAAGTTACTTAAGTTACTTAAGTTACTTAAGTTACTTAAGTTACTTAAGTTACTTAAGTTACTTAATTTACTTAATTTACTTAATTTACTTGATTTACTTGATTTACTTGATTTACTTGATTTACTTGGTTTACTTGATTTACTTGATTTACTTGATTTACTTGATTTACTTGATTTACTTGATTTATTTGATTTACTTGATTTACTTGATTTACTTGATTTACTTGATTTACTTGATTTACTTGATTTACTTGATTTACTTGATTTACTTGATTTACTTTAAATCAAGTAAATCAAGTAAATCAAGTAAATCAAGTAAATCAAGTAAATCAAGTAAATCAAGTAAATCAAGTAAATCAAGTAAATCAAGTAAATTAAGTAACTTAAGTAACTTAAGTAACTTAAGTAACTTAAGTAACTTAAGTAACTTAAGTAACTTAAGTAACTTAAGTAACTTAAGTAACTTAAGTAACTTAAGTAACTTAAGTAACTTAAGTAACTTAAGTAACTTAAGTAACTTAAGTAACTTAAGTAACTTAAGTAACTTAAGTAACTTAAGTAACTTAAGTAACTTAAGTAACTTAAGTAACTTAAGTAACTTAAGTAACTTAAGTAACTTAAGTAACTTAAGTAACTTAAGTAACTTAAGTAACTTAAGTAACTTAAGTAACTTAAGTAACTTAAGTAACTTAAGTAACTTAAGTAACTTAAGTAAATTAAGTAAATTAAGTAAATTAAGTAAATTAAGTAAATTAAGTAAATTAAGTAAATTAAGTAAATTAAGTAAATCAAGTAAATCAAGTAAATCAAGTAAATCAAGTTATTCAAGTAAATCAAGTAAATCAAGTAAATCAAGTAAATCAAGTAAATCAAGTAAATCAAGTAAATCAAGTAAATCAAGTAAATCAAGTAAATCAAGTAAATCAAGTAAATCAAGTAAATCAAGTAAATCAAGTAAATTAAGTAACTTAAGTAACTTAAGTAAATCAAGTAAATCAAGTAAATCAAGTAAATCAAGTAAATCAAGTAAATTAAGTAAATCAAGTAAATCAAGTAAATCAAGTAAATCAAGTAAATCAAGTAGATCAAGTAAATCAAGTAAATCAAGTAAATCATTTAATCAAGTAAATCAAGTAAATTAAGTAAATTAAGAAACTTAAGTAACTTAAGTAACTTAAGTAACTTAAGTAACTTAAGTAACTTAAGTAACTTAAGTAACTTAAGTAACTTAAGTAACTTAAGTAACTTAAGTAACTTAAGTAACTTAAGTAACTTAAGTTACTTAAGTAACTTAAGTAACTTAAGTAACTTAAGTAACTTAAGTAACTTAAGTAACTTAAGTAACTTAAGTAACTTAAGTAACTTAAGTAACTTAAGTAACTTAAGTAACTTAAGTAACTTAAGTAACTTAAGTAACTTAAGTAACTTAAGTAACTTAAGTAACTTAAGTAACTTAAGTAACTTAAGTAACTTAAGTAACTTAAGTAACTTAAGTAACTTAAGTAACTTAAGTAACTTAAGTAACTTAAGTAACTTAAGTAACTTAAGTAACTTAAGTAACTTAAGTAACTTAAGTAACTTAAGTAACTTAAGTAACTTAAGTAACTTAAGTAACTTAAGTAACTTAAGTAACTTAAGTAACTTAAGTAACTTAAGTAACTTAAGAAACTTAAGAAACTTAAGTTACTTAAGTTACTTACTTTTACTTAAGTAACTTAAGTAAATTAAGTAAATTAAGTAAATTAAGTAAATTAAGTAAATTAAGTAAATTAAGTAAATTAAGTAAATTAAGTAAATTAAGTAAATTAAGTAAATTAAGTAAATTAAGTAAATTAAGTAAATTAAGTAAATTAAGTAAATTAAGTAAATCAAGTAAATCAAGTAAATCAAGTAAATCAAGTAAATTCAGAAAATCAAGTAAATCAAGTAAATCAAGTAAATCAAGTAAATCAAGTAAATCAAGTAAATCAAGTAAAACAAGTAAATCAAGTAAATCAAGTAAATCAAGTAAATCAAGTAAATCAAGTAAATCAAGTAAATCAAGTAAATCAAGTAAATCAAGTAAATCAAGTAAATCAAGTAAATCAAGTAAATCAAGTAAATCAAGTAAATCAAGTAAATCAAGTAAATCAAGTAAATCAAGTAAATCAAGTAAATCAAGTAAATCAAGTAAATCAAGTAAATCAAGTAAATCAAGTAAATCAAGTAAATCAAGTAAATCAAGTAAATTAAGTAAATTAAGTAACTTAAGTAACTTAAGTAACTTAAGTAACTTAAGTAACTTAAGTTACTTAAGTTACTTAAGTTACTTAAGTTACTTAAGTTACTTAAGTTACTTAAGTTACTTAAGTTACTTAAGTTACTTAAGTTACTTAAGTTACTTAAGTTACTTAAGTTACTTAGTTTACTTAATTTACTTGATTTACTTGATTTACTTGATTTATTTGATTTACTTGATTTACTTGATTTACTTGATTTACTTGATTTACTTGATTTACTTGATTTACTTGATTTACTTGATTTACTTGATTTACTTGATTTACTTGATTTACTTGATTTACTTGATTTACTTGATTTACTTGATTTACTTGATTTACTTGTTTTACTTGATTTACTTGATTTACTTGATTTACTTGATTTACTTGATTTACTTGATTTACTTGATTTTCTGAATTTACTTGATTTACTTGATTTACTTGATTTACTTGATTTACTTAATTTACTTAATTTACTTAATTTACTTAATTTACTTAATTTACTTAATTTACTTAATTTACTTAATTTACTTAATTTACTTGATTTACTTAATTTACTTAATTTACTTAATTTACTTAATTTACTTAATTTACTTAAGTTACTTAAGTAAAAGTAAGTAACTTAAGTAACTTAAGTTTCTTAAGTTTCTTAAGTTACTTAAGTTACTTAAGTTACTTAAGTTACTTAAGTTACTTAAGTTACTTAAGTTACTTAAGTTACTTAAGTTACTTAAGTTACTTAAGTTACTTAAGTTACTTAAGTTACTTAAGTTACTTAAGTTACTTAAGTTACTTAAGTTACTTAAGTTACTTAAGTTACTTAAGTTACTTAAGTTACTTAAGTTACTTAAGTTACTTAAGTTACTTAAGTTACTTAAGTTACTTAAGTTACTTAAGTTACTTAAGTTACTTAAGTAACTTAAGATACTTAAGTTACTTAAGTTACTTAAGTTACTTGAGTTACTTAAGTTACTTAAGTTACTTAAGTTACTTAAGTTACTTAAGTTACTTAATATACTTGATGTACTTGATTTACTTGATTTACTTGATTAACTTGATTTACTTGATTTACTTGATTTACTTGATTTACTTGATTTACTTGATTTACTTGATTTACTTGATTTACTTGATTTACTTGATTTACTTGATTTAATTGATTTACTTGATTTACTTGATTTACTTGATTTACTTGATTTACTTGATTTACTTAATTTACTTGATTTACTTGATTTACTTGATTTACTTGATTTACTTGATTTACTTGATTTACTTGATTTACTTGATTTACTTAATTTACTTAATTTACTTAATTTACTTAAGTAACTTAAGTTACTTAAGTTACTTAAGTTACTTAAGTTACTTAAGTTACTTAAGTTACTTAAGTTACTTAAGTTACTTAAGTTACTTAAGTTACTTAAGTTACTTAAGTTACTTAAGTTACTTAAGTTACTTAAGTTACTTAAGTTACTTAAGTTACTTAAGTTACTTAAGTTACTTAAGTTACTTAAGTTACTTAAGTTACTTAAGTTACTTAAGTTACTTAAGTTACTTAAGTTACTTAAGTTACTTAAGTTACTTAAGTTACTTAAGTTACTTAAGTTACTTAAGTTACTTAAGTTACTTAAGTTACTTAAGTTACTTAAGTTACTTAATTTACTTAATTTACTTAATTTACTTGATTTACTTGATTTACTTGATTTACTTGGTTTACTTGATTTACTTGATTTACTTGATTTACTTGATTTACTTGATTTATTTGATTTACTTGATTTACTTGATTTACTTGATTTACTTGATTTACTTGATTTACTTGATTTACTTGTTTTACTTGATTTACTTGATTTACTTGATTTACTTGATTTACTTGATTTACTTGATTTACTTGATTTTCTGAATTTACTTGATTTACTTGATTTACTTGATTTACTTGATTTACTTGATTTACTTAATTTACTTAATTTACTTAATTTACTTAATTTACTTAATTTACTTAATTTACTTAATTTACTTAATTTACTTAATTTACTTAATTTACTTAATTTACTTAATTTACTTAATTTACTTAAGTTACTTAAGTAAAAGTAAGTAACTTAAGTAACTTAAGTTTCTTAAGTTTCTTAAGTTACTTAAGTTACTTAAGTTACTTAAGTTACTTAAGTTACTTAAGTTACTTAAGTTACTTAAGTTACTTAAGTTACTTAAGTTACTTAAGTTACTTAAGTTACTTAAGTTACTTAAGTTACTTAAGTTACTTAAGTTACTTAAGTTACTTAAGTTACTTAAGTTACTTAAGTTACTTAAGTTACTTAAGTTACTTAAGTTACTTAAGTTACTTAAGTTACTTAAGTTACTTAAGTTACTTAAGTTACTTAAGTTACTTAAGTTACTTAAGTAACTTAAGATACTTAAGTTACTTAAGTTACTTAAGTTACTTAAGTTACTTAAGTTACTTAAGTTACTTAAGGTACTTAAGTTACTTAAGTTACTTAATATACTTGATGTACTTGATTTACTTGATTTACTTGATTAACTTGATTTACTTGATTTACTTGATTTACTTGATTTACTTGATTTACTTGATTTACTTGATTTACTTGATTTACTTGATTTACTTGATTTACTTGATTTACTTGATTTAATTGATTAACTTGATTTACTTGATTTACTTGATTTACTTGATTTACTTGATTTACTTAATTTACTTGATTTACTTGATTTACTTGATTTACTTGATTTACTTGATTTACTTGATTTACTTGATTTACTTGATTTACTTAATTTACTTAATTTACTTAATTTACTTAAGTTACTTAAGTTACTTAAGTTACTTAAGTTACTTAAGTTACTTAAGTTACTTAAGTTACTTAAGTTACTTAAGTTACTTAAGTTACTTAAGTTACTTAAGTTACTTAAGTTACTTAAGTTACTTAAGTTACTTAAGTTACTTAAGTTACTTAAGTTACTTAAGTTACTTAAGTTACTTAAGTTACTTAAGTTACTTAAGTTACTTAAGTTACTTAAGTTACTTAAGTTACTTAAGTTACTTAAGTTACTTAAGTTACTTAAGTTACTTAAGTTACTTAAGTTACTTAAGTTACTTAAGTTACTTAAGTTACTTAAGTTACTTAAATTACTTAAATTACTTAAATTACTTAAATTATTTAATTTACTTAATTTACTTAATTAACTTGATTTACTTGATTTACTTGGTTTACTTGATTTACTTGATTTACTTGATTTACTTGATTTACTTGATTTACTTGATTTATTTGATTTACTTGATTTACTTGATTTACTTGATTTACTTGATTTACTTGATTTACTTGATTTATTTTAAATCAAGTAAATCAAGTAAATCAAGTAAATCAAGTAAATCAAGTAAATCAAGTAAATCAAGTAAATCAAGTAAATCAAGTAAATCAAGTAAATCAAGTAAATCAAGTAAATTAAGTAACTTAAGTAACTTAAGTAACTTAAGTAACTTAAGTAACTTAAGTAACTTAAGTAACTTAAGTAACTTAAGTAACTTAAGTAACTTAAGTAACTTAAGTAACTTAAGTAACTTAAGTAACTTAAGTAACTTAAGTAACTTAAGTAACTTAAGTAACTTAAGTAACTTAAGTAACTTAAGTAACTTAAGTAACTTAAGTAACTTAAGTAACTTAAGTAACTTAAGTAACTTAAGTAACTTAAGTAACTTAAGTAACTAAAGTAACTTAAGTAACTTAAGTAACTTAAGTAACTTAAGTAACTTAAGTAAATTAAGTAAATTAAGTAAATTAAGTAAATTAAGTAAATTAAGTAAATTAAGTAAATTAAGTAAATCAAGTAAATCAAGTAAATCAAGTAAATCAAGTAAATCAAGTAAATCAAGTAAATCAAGTAAATCTAGTAAATCAAGTAAATCAAGTAAATCAAGTAAATCAAGTAAATCAAGTAAATCAAGTAAATTAAGTAACTTAAGTAACTTAAGTAACTTAAGTAACTTAAGTAACTTAAGTAACTTAAGTAACTTAAGTAACTTAAGTTACTTAAGTTACTTAAGTTACTTAAGTTACTTAAGTTACTTAAGTTACTTAAGTTACTTAAGTTACTTAAGTTACTTAAGTTACTTAAGTTACTTAAGTTACTTAAGTTACTTAAGTTACTTAAGTTACTTAAGTTACTTAAGTTACTTAAGTTACTTAAGTTACTTAATTTACTTAATTTACTTGATTTACTTGATTTACTTGATTTACTTGATTTACTTGATTTACTTGATTTACTTGATTTACTTGATTTACTTGATTTACTTGATTTACTTGATTTACTTGATTTACTTGATTTACTTGATTTACTTGATTTACTTGATTTACTTGATTTACTTGATTTACTTGATTTACTTGATTTACTTGATTTACTTGATTTACTTGATTTACTTGATTTACTTGATTTACTTGATTTTCTGAATTTACTTGATTTACTTGATTTACTTGATTTACTTGATTTACTTAATTTACTTAATTTACTTAATTTACTTAATTTACTTAATTTACTTAATTTACTTAATTTACTTAATTTACTTAATTTACTTAATTTACTTAAGTTACTTAAGTTACTTAAGTTACTTAAGTTACTTAAGTTACTTAAGTTACTTAAGTTACTTAAGTTACTTAAGTTACTTAAGTTACTTAAGTTACTTAAGTTACTTAAGTTACTTAAGTTACTTAAGTTACTTAAGTTACTTAAGTTACTTAAGTTACTTAAGTTACTTAAGTTACTTAAGTTACTTAAGTTACTTAAGTTACTTAAGTTACTTAAGTTACTTAAGTTACTTAAGTTACTTAAGTTACTTAAGTTACTTAAGTTACTTAAGTTACTTAAGTTACTTAAGTTACTTAATTTACTTGATTTACTTGATTTACTTGATTTACTTGATTTACTTGATTTACTTGATTTACTTGATTTACTTGATTTATTTGATTTACTTGATTTACTTGATTTACTTGATTTACTTGATTTACTTGATTTACTTGATTTACTTAAGTAAATCAAGTAAATCAAGTAAATCAAGTAAATCAAGTAAATCAAGTAAATCAAGTAAATCAAGTAAATCAAGTAAATCAAGTAAATCAAGTAAATCAAGTAAATCAAGTAAATTAAGTAACTTAAGTAACTTAAGTAACTTAAGTAACTTAAGTAACTTAAGTAACTTAAGTAACTTAAGTAACTTAAGTAACTTAAGTAACTTAAGTAACTTAAGTAACTTAAGTAACTTAAGTAACTTAAGTAACTTAAGTAACTTAAGTAACTTAAGTAACTTAAGTAACTTAAGTAACTTAAGTAACTTAAGTAACTTAAGTAACTTAAGTAACTTAAGTAACTTAAGTAACTTAAGTAACTTAAGTAAATTAAGTAAATTAAGTAAATTAAGTAAATTAAGTAAATTAAGTAAATTAAGTAAATTAAGTAAATTAAGTAAATCAAGTAAATCAAGTAAATCAAGTAAATCAAGTAAATCAAGTAAATCAAGTAAATCAAGTAAATCAAGTAAATCAAGTAAATCAAGTAAATCAAGTAAATCAAGTAAATCAAGTAAATCAAGTAAATCAAGTAAATCAAGTAAATTAAGTAAATCAAGTAAATTAAGTAACTTAAGTAACTTAAGTAAATCAAGTAAATCAAGTAAATCAAGTAAATCAAGTAAATCAAGTAAATTAAGTAAATCAAGTAAATCAAGTAAATCAAGTAAATCAAGTAAATCAAGTAAATCAAGTAGATCAAGTAAATCAAGTAAATCAAGTAAATCAATTTAATCAAGTAAATCAAGTAAATTAAGTAAATTAAGAAACTTAAGTAACTTAAGTAACTTAAGTAACTTAAGTAACTTAAGTAACTTAAGTAACTTAAGTAACTTAAGTAACTTAAGTAACTTAAGTAACTTAAGTAACTTAAGTAACTTAAGTAACTTAAGTAACTTAAGTAACTTAAGTAACTTAAGTAACTTAAGTAACTTAAGTAACTTAAGTAACTTAAGTAACTTAAGTAACTTAAGTAACTTAAGTAACTTAAGTAACTTAAGTAACTTAAGTAACTTAAGTAACTTAAGTAACTTAAGTAACTTAAGTAACTTAAGTAACTTAAGTAACTTAAGTAACTTAAGTAACTTAAGTAACTTAAGTAACTTAAGTAACTTAAGTAACTTAAGTAACTTAAGTAACTTAAGTAACTTAAGTAACTTAAGTAACTTAAGTAACTTAAGTAACTTAAGTAACTTAAGTAACTTAAGTAACTTAAGTAACTTAAGTAACTTAAGTAACTTAAGTAACTTAAGTAACTTAAGTAACTTAAGTAACTTAAGTAACTTAAGTAACTTAAGTAACTTAAGTAACTTAAGTAACTTAAGAAACTTAAGAAACTTAAGTTACTTAAGTTACTTACTTTTACTTAAGTAACTTAAGTAAATTAAGTAAATTAAGTAAATTAAGTAAATTAAGTAAATTAAGTAAATTAAGTAAATTAAGTAAATTAAGTAAATTAAGTAAATTAAGTAAATTAAGTAAATTAAGTAAATTAAGTAAATCAAGTAAATCAAGTAAATCAAGTAAATCAAGTAAATCAAGTAAATCAAGTAAATTCAGAAAATCAAGTAAATCAAGTAAATCAAGTAAATCAAGTAAATCAAGTAAATCAAGTAAATCAAGTAAATCAAGTAAATCAAGTAAAACAAGTAAATCAAGTAAATCAAGTAAATCAAGTAAATCAAGTAAATCAAGTAAATCAAGTAAATCAAGTAAATCAAGTAAATCAAGTAAATCAAGTAAATCAAGTAAATCAAGTAAATCAAGTAAATCAAGTAAATCAAGTAAATTAAGTAAATTAAGTAACTTAAGTAACTTAAGTAACTTAAGTAACTTAAGTAACTTAAGTAACTTAAGTAACTTAAGTAACTTAAGTAACTTAAGTAACTTAAGTAACTTAAGTAACTTAAGTAACTTAAGTAACTTAAGTAACTTAAGTAAATTAAGTAACTTAAGTAACTTAAGTAACTTAAGTAACTTAAGTAACTTAAGTAACTTAAGTAACTTAAGTAACTTAAGTAACTTAAGTAACTTAAGTAACTTAAGTAACTTAAGTAACTTAAGAAACTTAAGAAACTTAAGTTACTTAAGTTACTTAAGTTACTTAATTTACTTGATTTATTTGATTTACTTGATTTACTTGATTTACTTGATTTACTAGATTTACTTGATTTACTTGATTTACTTGATTTACTTGATTTACTTGATTTACTTGATTTACTTGATTTACTTAATTTACTTAATTTACTTAATTTACTTAATTTACTTAATTTACTTAATTTACTTAAGTTACTTAAGTTACTTAAGTTACTTAAGTTACTTAAGTTACTTTAGTTACTTAAGTTACTTAAGTTACTTAAGTTACTTAAGTTACTTAAGTTACTTAAGTTACTTAAGTTACTTAAGTTACTTAAGTTACTTAAGTTACTTAAGTTACTTAAGTTACTTAAGTTACCTAAGTTACTTAAGTTACTTAAGTTACTTAAGTTACTTAAGTTACTTAAGTTACTTAAGTTACTTAAGTTACTTAAGTTACTTAAGTTACTTAAGTAACTTAAGTTACTTAAGTTACTTAAGTTACTTAAGTTACTTAAGTTACTTAAGTTACTTAAGTTACTTAATTTACTTAATTTACTTGATTTACTTGATTTACTTGATTTACTTGATTTACTTGATTAACTTGATTTACTTGATTTACTTGATTTACTTGATTTACTTGATTTACTTGATTTACTTGATTTACTTGATTTTCTGAATTTACTTGATTTACTTGATTTACTTGATTTACTTGATTTACTTGATTTACTTAATTTACTTAATTTACTTAATTTACTTAATTTACTTAATTTACTTAATTTACTTAATTTACTTAATTTACTTAATTTACTTAATTTACTTAATTTACTTAAGTTACTTAAGTAAAAGTAAGTAACTTAAGTAACTTAAGTTACTTAAGTTTCTTAAGTTTCTTAAGTTTCTTAAGTTACTTAAGTTCCTTAAGTTACTTAAGTTACTTAAGTTACTTAAGTTACTTAAGTTACTTAAGTTACTTAAGTTACTTAAGTTACTTAAGTTACTTAAGTTACTTAAGTTACTTAAGTTACTTAAGTTACTTAAGTTACTTAAGGTAATTAAGTTACTTAAGTTACTTAAGTTACTTAAGTTACTTAAGTTACTTAAGTTACTTAAGTTACTTAAGTTGCTTAAGTTACTTAAGTTACTTAAGTTACTTAAGTTACTTAAGTTACTTAAGTTACTTAAGTTACTTAAGTTACTTAAGTTACTTAAGTTACTTAAGTTACTTAATTTACTTAATTTACTTGATTTACTTGATTTACATGATTTACTTGATTTACTTGATTTACTTGATTTACTTTATTTACTTGATTTACTTGATTTACTGAATTTACTTAATTTACTTAATTTACTTAATTTACTTAATTTACTTAAGTTACTTAAGTTACTTAAGTTACTTAAGTTACTTAAGTTACTAAAGTTACTTAAGTTACTTAAGTTACTTAAGTTACTTAAGTTACTTAAGTTACTTAAGTTACTTAAGTTACTTAAGTTACTTAAGTTACTTAAGTTACTTAAGTTACTTAATTTACTTGATTTACTTGATTTACTTGATTTACTTGATTTACTTGATTTACTTGAATTACTTGATTTACTTAATTTACTTAATTTACTTAATTTACTTAATTTACTTAATTTACTTAATTTACTTAATTTACTTAATTTACTTAATTTACTTAATTTACTTAATTTACTTAAGTTACTTAAGTTACTTAAGTTACTTAAGTTACTTAAGTTACTTAAGTAACTTAAGTAACTTAAGTAACTTAAGTTACTTAAGTTACTTAAGTTACTTAAGTTACTTAAGTTACTTAAGTTACTTAAGTTACTTAAGTTACTTAAGTTACTTAAGTTACTTAAGTTACTTAAGTTACTTAAGTTACTTAAGTTACTTAAGTTACTTAATTTACTTAATTTACCTAATTTACTTTATTTACTTAAATTACTTGATTTACTTGATTTACTTGATTTACTTGATTTACTTGATTTACTTGATTTACTTGATTTACTTGATTTACTTGATTTACTTGATTTACTTGATTTACTTAATTTACTTAATTTACTTAATTTACTTAATTTACTTAATTTACTTAAGTTACTTAAGTTACTTAAGTTACTTAAGTTACTTAAGTTACTTAAGTTTCTTAAGTTACATAAGTTACTTAAGTTACTTAATTTACTTAATTTACTTGATTTACTTGATTAACTTGATTTACTTGATTTAATTGATTTACTTGAGTTACTTGAGTTACTTGATTTACTTGATTTACTTGATTTACTTGATTTACTTGATTTACTTGATTTACTTGATTTACTTGATTTACTGAATTTACTTAATTTACTTAATTTACTTAATTTACTTAAGTTACTTAAGTTTCTTAAGTTACTTAAGTTACTTAAGTTACTTAAGTTACTTAAGTTACTTAAGTTACTTAAGTTACTTAAGTTACTTAAGTTACTTAAGTTACTTAAGTTACTTAAGTTACTTAAGTTACTTAAGTTACTTAAGTTACTTAAGTTACTTAAGTTACTTAATTTACTTGATTTACTTGATTTACTTGATTTACTTGATTTACTTGATTTACTTGAATTACTTGATTTACTTAATTTACTTAATTTACTTAATTTACTTAATTTACTTAATTTACTTAATTTACTTAATTTACTTAATTTACTTAATTTACTTAATTTACTTAATTTACTTAATTTACTTAATTTACTTAAGTTACTTAAGTTACTTAAGTTACTTAAGTTACTTAAGTTACTTAAGTTTCTTAAGTTACATAAGTTACTTAAGTTACTTAATTTACTTAATTTACTTGATTTACTTGATTAACTTGATTTACTTGATTTAATTGATTTACTTGAGTTACTTGAGTTACTTGATTTACTTGATTTACTTGATTTACTTGATTTACTTGATTTACTTGATTTACTTGATTTACTGAATTTACTTAATTTACTTAATTTACTTAATTTACTTAATTTACTTAAGTTACTTAAGTTACTTAAGTTACTTAAGTTACTTAAGTTACTTAAGTTACTTAAGTTACTTAAGTTACTTAAGTTACTTAAGTTACTTAAGTTACTTAAGTTACTTAAGTTACTTAAGTTACTTAAGTTACTTAAGTTACTTAAGTTACTTAATTTACTTGATTTACTTGATTTACTTGATTTACTTGATTTACTTGATTTACTTGATTTACTTGATTTACTTAATTTACTTAATTTACTTAATTTACTTAATTTACTTAATTTACTTAATTTACTTAAGTAACTTAAGTAACTTAAGTAACTTAAGTAACTTAAGTAACTTAAGTAACTTAAGTAACTTAAGTAACTTAAGTAACTTAAGTAACTTAAGTAACTTAAGTAACTTAAGTAACTTAAGTAACTTAAGTAACTTAAGTAACTTAAGTAACTTAAGTAACTTAAGTAACTTAAGTAACTTAAGTAACTTAAGTAACTTAAGTAACTTAAGTAACTTAAGTAACTTAAGTAACTTAAGAAACTTAAGAAACTTAAGTTACTTAAGTTACTTAAGTTACTTAATTTACTTGATTTATTTGATTTACTTGATTTACTTGATTTACTTGATTTACTAGATTTACTTGATTTACTTGATTTACTTGATTTACTTGATTTACTTGATTTACTTGATTTACTTGATCTACTTAATTTACTTAATTTACTTAATTTACTTAATTTACTTAATTTACTTAATTTACTTAATTTACTTAAGTTACTTAAGTTACTTAAGTTACTTAAGTTACTTAAGTTACTTTAGTTACTTAAGTTACTTAAGTTACTTAAGTTACTTAAGTTACTTAAGTTACTTAAGTTACTTAAGTTACTTAAGTTACTTAAGTTACTTAAGTTACTTAAGTTACTTAAGTTACTTAAGTTACTTAAGTTACCTAAGTTACTTAAGTTACTTAAGTTACTTAAGTTACTTAAGTTACTTAAGTTACTTAAGTTACTTAAGTTACTTAAGTTACTTAAGTTACTTAAGTAACTTAAGTTACTTAAGTTACTTAAGTTACTTAAGTTACTTAAGTTACTTAAGTTACTTAAGTTACTTAATTTACTTAATTTACTTGATTTACTTGATTTACTTGATTTACTTGATTTACTTGATTAACTTGATTTACTTGATTTACTTGATTTACTTGATTTACTTGATTTACTTGATTTACTTGATTTACTTGATTTACTTGATTTTCTGAATTTACTTGATTTACTTGATTTACTTGATTTACTTGATTTACTTGATTTACTTGATTTACTTAATTTACTTAATTTACTTAATTTACTTAATTTACTTAATTTACTTAATTTACTTAATTTACTTAATTTACTTAATTTACTTAATTTACTTAATTTACTTAATTTACTTAAGTTACTTAAGTAAAAGTAAGTAACTTAAGTAACTTAAGTTACTTAAGTTTCTTAAGTTTCTTAAGTTTCTTAAGTTACTTAAGTTCCTTAAGTTACTTAAGTTACTTAAGTTACTTAAGTTACTTAAGTTACTTAAGTTACTTAAGTTACTTAAGTTACTTAAGTTACTTAAGTTACTTAAGTTACTTAAGTTACTTAAGTTACTTAAGTTACTTAAGTTACTTAAGTTACTTAAGGTAATTAAGTTACTTAAGTTACTTAAGTTACTTAAGTTACTTAAGTTACTTAAGTTACTTAAGTTACTTAAGTTGCTTAAGTTACTTAAGTTACTTAAGTTACTTAAGTTACTTAAGTTACTTAAGTTACTTAAGTTACTTAAGTTACTTAAGTTACTTAAGTTACTTAAGGTACTTAATTTACTTAATTTACTTGATTTACTTGATTTACATGATTTACTTGATTTACTTGATTTACTTGATTTACTTTATTTACTTGATTTACTTGATTTACTGAATTTACTTAATTTACTTAATTTACTTAATTTACTTAATTTACTTAAGTTACTTAAGTTACTTAAGTTACTTAAGTTACTTAAGTTACTAAAGTTACTTAAGTTACTTAAGTTACTTAAGTTACTTAAGTTACTTAAGTTACTTAAGTTACTTAAGTTACTTAAGTTACTTAAGTTACTTAAGTTACTTAAGTTACTTAATTTACTTGATTTACTTGATTTACTTGATTTACTTGATTTACTTGATTTACTTGAATTACTTGATTTACTTAATTTACTTAATTTACTTAATTTACTTAATTTACTTAATTTACTTAATTTACTTAATTTACTTAATTTACTTAAGTTACTTAAGTTACTTAAGTTACTTAAGTTACTTAAGTTACTTAAGTAACTTAAGTAACTTAAGTAACTTAAGTTACTTAAGTAACTTAAGTAACTTAAGTAACTTAAGTAACTTAAGTAACTTAAGTAACTTAAGTAACTTAAGTAACTTAAGTAACTTAAGTAACTTAAGTAACTTAAGTAACTTAAGTAACTTAAGTAACTTAAGTAACTTAAGTAACTTAAGTAACTTAAGTAACTTAAGTAACTTAAGTAACTTAAGTAACTTAAGTAACTTAAGTAAATCACGTAAATCAAGTAAATCAAGTAAATCAAGTAAATCAAGTAAATCAAGTAAATCAAGTAAATCAAGTAAATCAAGTAAATCAAGTAAATCAAGTAAATCAAGTAAATCAAGTAAATCAAGTAAATCAAGTAAATCAAGTAAATCAAGTAAATCAAGTAAATCAAGTTAATCAAGTTAATCAAGTTAATCAAGTAAATCAAGTAAATCAAGTAAATCAAGTAAATTAAGTAACTTAAGTAACTTAAGTAACTTAAGTAACTTAAGTAACTTAAGTAACTTAAGTAACTTAAGTAAATCAAGTAAATCAAGTAAATCAAGTAAATCAAGTAAATCAAGTAAATCAAGTAAATCAAGTAAATCAAGTAAATCAAGTAAATCAAGTAAATCAAGTAAATCAAGTAAATCAAGTAAATCAAGTAAATCAAGTAAATCAAGTAAATCAAGTAAATCAAGTAAATTAAGTAACTTAAGTAAATCAAGTAAATCAAGTAAATCAAGTAAATCAAGTAAATCAAGTAAATCAAGTAAATCAAGTAAATCAAGTAAATCAAGTAAATCAAGTAAATCAAGTAAATCAAGTAAATCAATTAAATCAAGTAAATCAAGTAAATCAAGTAAATCAAGTAAATTAAGTAAATTAAGTAACTTAAGTAACTTAAGTAACTTAAGTAACTTAAGAAACTTAAGAAACTTAATTAACTTAAGTAACTTAAGTAACTTAAGTAACTTAAGTAACTTAAGTAACTTAAGTAACTTAAGTAACTTAAGTAACTTAAGTAACTTAAGTAACTTAAGTAACTTAAGTAACTTAAGTAACTTAAGTAACTTAAGTAACTTAAGTAACTTAAGTAACTTAAGTAACTTAAGTAACTTAAGTAACTTAAGTAACTTAAGTAACTTAAGTAACTTAAGTAACTTAAGTAACTTAAGTAACTTAAGTAACTTAAGTAACTTAAGTAACTTAAGTAACTTAAGTAACTTAAGTAACTTAAGTAGCTTAAGTAACTTAAGTAACTTAAGTAAATTAAGTAAATTAAGTAAATTAAGTAAATTAAGTAAATTAAGTAAATTAAGTAAATCAAGTAAATCAAGTAAATCAAGTAAATCAAGTAAATCAAGTAATTCAAGTAAATCAAGTAAATCAAGTAAATCAAGTAAATCAAGTAAATCAAGTAAATCAAGTAAATCAAGTAAATCAAGTAAATCAAGTAAATCAAGTAAATCAAGTAAATCAAGTAAATCAAGTAAATCAAGTAAATCAAGTAAATTAAGTAAATTAAGTAACTTAAGTAACTTAAGTAACTTAAGTAGCTTAAGTAACTTAAGTAACTTAAGTAACTTAAGTAACTTAAGTTACTTAAGTTACTTAAGTAACTTAAGTAACTTAAGTAACTTAAGTAACTTAAGTAACTTAAGTAACTTAAGTAACTTAAGTAACTTAAGTAACTTAAGTAACTTAAGTAACTTAAGTAACTTAAGTAACTTAAGTAACTTAAGTACCTTAAGTAACTTAAGTAACTTAAGTACCTTAAGTAACTTAAGTAACTTAAGTAAATTAAGTAACTTAAGTAACTTAAGTAACTTAAGTAACTAATGTAACTTAAGTAACTTAAGTAACTTAAGTAACTTAAGTAACTTAAGTAACTTAAGTAACTTAAGTAACTTAAGTAACTTAAGTAACTTAAGTAACTTAAGTAACTTAAGTAACTTAAGTAACTTAAGTAACTTAAGTAACTTAAGTAACTTAAGTAACTTAAGTAACTTAAGTAACTTAAGTAACTTAAGTAACTTAAGTAACTTAAGTAACTTAAGTAACTTAAGTAACTTAAGTAACTTAAGTAACTTAAGAAACTTAAGAAACTTAAGTTACTTAAGTTACTTACTTTTACTTAAGTAACTTAAGTAAATTAAGTAAATTAAGTAAATTAAGTAAATTAAGTAAATTAAGTAAATTAAGTAAATTAAGTAAATTAAGTAAATTAAGTAACTTAAGTAACTTAAGTAACTTAAGTAACTTAAGTTACTTAAGTAACTTAAGTAACTTAAGTAACTTAAGTAACTTAAGTAACTTAAGTAAATTAAGTAAATTATGTAAATTAAGTAAATTAAGTAAATTAAGTAAATTAAGTAAATTAAGTAAATCAAGTAAATCAAGTAAATCAAGTAAATCAAGTAAATCAAGTAAATCAATTAAATCAAGTTAATCAAGTAAATCAAGTAATTCAAGTAAATCAAGTAAATCAAGTTAATCAAGTAAATCAAGTAAATCAAGTAAATCAAGTAAATCAAGTAAATTAAGTAAATTAAGTTACTTAAGTTACTTAAGTAACTTAAGTAACTTAAGTAACTTAAGTAACTTAAGTAACTTAAGTAACTTAAGTAACTTAAGTAACTTAAGTAACTTAAGTAACTTAAGTAACTTAAGTAACTTAAGTAACTTAAGTAACTTAAGTAACTTAAGTAACTTAAGTAACTTAAGTAACTTAAGTAACTTAAGTAACTTAAGTAACTTAAGTAACTTAAGTAACTTAAGTAACTTAAGTAACTTAAGTAACTTAAGTAACTTAAGTAACTTAAGTAACTTAAGTAACTTAAGTAACTTAAGTAACTTAAGTAACTTAAGTAACTTAAGTAACTTAAGTAACTTAAGTAACTTAAGTAACTTAAGTAACTAAAGTAACTTAAGTAACTTAAGTAACTTAAGTAACTTAAGTAACTTAAGTAACTTAAGTAACTTAAGTAACTTAAGTAAATTAAGTAAATTAAGTAAATTAAGTAAATTAAGTAAATTAAGTAAATTAAGTAAATTAAGTAAATTAAGTAAATCAAGTAAATCAAGTAAATCAAGTAAATCAAGTAAATCAAGTAAATCAAGTAAATCAAGTAAATCAAGTATATCAAGTAAATCAAGTAAATCAATTAAATCAAGTAAATCAAGTAAATCAAGTAAATCAAGTAAATCAAGTAAATTAAGTAAATTAAGTAACTTAAGTAACTTAAGTAACTTAAGAAACTTAAGTAACTTAAGTAACTTAAGTAACTTAAGTAACTTAAGTAACTTAAGTAACTTAAGTAAATTAAGTAACTTAAGTAACTTAAGTAACTTAAGTAACTTAAGTAACTTAAGTAAATTAAGTAAATTAAGTAAATTAAGTAAATTAAGTAAATCAAGTAAATCAAGTAAATCAAGTAAATCAAGTAAATCAAGTAAATCAAGTAAATCAAGTAAATCAAGTAAATCAAGTTAATCAAGTTAATCAAGTTAATCAAGTAAATCAAGTAAATCAAGTAAATCAAGTAAATCAAGTAAATCAAGTAAATCAAGTAAATTAAGTAACTTAATTTACTTAAGTAACTTAAGTAACTTAAGTAACTTAAGTAACTTAAGTAACTTAAGTAACTTAAGTAACTTAAGTAACTTAAGTAACTTAAGTAACTTAAGTAAATCACGTAAATCAAGTAAATCAAGTAAATCAAGTAAATCAAGTAAATCAAGTAAATCAAGTAAATCAAGTAAATCAAGTAAATCAAGTAAATCAAGTAAATCAAGTAAATCAAGTAAATCAAGTAAATCAAGTTAATCAAGTTAATCAAGTAAATCAAGTAAATCAAGTAAATCAAGTAAATCAAGTAAATCAAGTAAATCAAGTTAATCAAGTTAATCAAGTTAATCAAGTAAATCAAGTAAATCAAGTAAATCAAGTAAATTAAGTAACTTAAGTAACTTAAGTAACTTAAGTAACTTAAGTAACTTAAGTAACTTAAGTAACTTAAGTAAATCAAGTAAATCAAGTAAATCAAGTAAATCAAGTAAATCAAGTAAATCAAGTAAATCAAGTAAATCAAGTAAATCAAGTAAATCAAGTAAATCAAGTAAATCAAGTAAATCAAGTAAATCAAGTAAATCAAGTAAATCAAGTAAATCAAGTAAATCAAGTAAATCAAGTAAATCAAGTAAATCAAGTAAATCAAGTAAATCAAGTAAATCAAGTAAATCAAGTAAATCAAGTAAATCAAGTAAATTAAGTAACTTAAGTAACTTAAGTAACTTAAGTAACTTAAGTAACTTAAGTAACTTAAGTAACTTAAGTAACTTAAGTAACTTAAGTAACTTAAGTAACTTAAGTAAATTAAGTAAATTAAGTAAATTAATTAAATTAAGTAAATTAAGTAAATTAAGTAAATTAAGTAAATCAAGTAAATCAAGTAAATCAAGTAAATCAAGTAAATCAAGTAAATCAAGTAAATCAAGTAAATCAAGTAAATCAAGTAAATCAAGTAAATCAATTAAATCAAGTAAATCAAGTAAATCAAGTAAATCAAGTAAATTAAGTAAATTAAGTAACTTAAGTAACTTAAGTAACTTAAGTAACTTAAGTAACTTAAGAAACTTAAGAAACTTAAGTAACTTAAGAAACTTAAGTAACTTAAGTAACTTAAGTAACTTAAGTAACTTAAGTAACTTAAGTAACTTAAGTAACTTAAGTAACTTAAGTAACTTAAGTAACTTAAGTAACTTAAGTAACTTAAGTAACTTAAGTAACTTAAGTAACTTAAGTAACTTAAGTAACTTAAGTAACTTAAGTAACTTAAGTAACTTAAGTAACTTAAGTAACTTAAGTAACTTAAGTAACTTAAGTAACTTAAGTAACTTAAGTAACTTAAGTAACTTAAGTAACTTAAGAAACTTAAGTAACTTAAGTAACTTAAGTAACTTAAGTAACTTAAGTAACTTAAGTAACTTAAGTAACTTAAGTAACTTAAGTAACTTAAGTGACTTAAGTAACTTAAGTAACTTAAGTAACTTAAGTAACTTAAGTAACTTAAGTAACTTAAGTAACTTAAGTAACTTAAGTAACTTAAGTAACTTAAGTAACTTAAGTAACTTAAGTAACTTAAGTAACTTAAGTAACTTAAGTAACTTAAGTAACTTAAGTAACTTAAGTAACTTAAGTAACTTAAGTAACTTAAGTAACTTAAGTAACTTAAGTAACTTAAGTAACTTAAGTAACTTAAGTAAATCACGTAAATCAAGTAAATCAAGTAAATCAAGTAAATCAAGTAAATCAAGTAAATCAAGTAAATTAAGTAAATCAAGTAAATCAAGTAAATCAAGTAAATCAAGTAAATCAAGTAAATCAAGTAAATCAAGTAAATCAAGTAAATCAAGTAAATCAAGTAAATCAAGTAAATCAAGTAAATCAAGTAAATCAAGTAAATCAAGTTAATCAAGTTAATCAAGTTAATCAAGTAAATCAAGTAAATCAAGTAAATCAAGTAAATTAAGTAACTTAAGTAACTTAAGTAACTTAAGTAACTTAAGTAACTTAAGTAACTTAAGTAAATCAAGTAAATCAACTAAATCAAGTAAATCAAGTAAATCAAGTAAATCAAGTAAATCAAGTAAATCAAGTAAATCAAGTAAATCAAGTAAATCAAGTAAATCAAGTAAATCAAGTAAATCAAGTAAATCAAGTAAATCAAGTAAATCAAGTAAATCAAGTAAATCAAGTAAATTAAGTAACTTAAGTAAATCAAGTAAATCAAGTAAATCAAGTAAATCAAGTAAATCAAGTAAATCAAGTAAATCAAGTAAATGAAGTAAATCAAGTAAATCAAGTAAATCAATTAAATCAAGTAAATCAAGTAAATCAAGTAAATCAAGTAAATTAAGTAAATTAAGTAACTTAAGTAACTTAAGTAACTTAAGTAACTTAAGAAACTTAAGAAACTTAATTAACTTAAGTAACTTAAGTAACTTAAGTAACTTAAGTAACTTAAGTAACTTAAGTAACTTAAGTAACTTAAGTAACTTAAGTAACTTAAGTAACTTAAGTAACTTAAGTAACTTAAGTAACTTAAGTAACTTAAGTAACTTAAGTAACTTAAGTAACTTAAGTAACTTAAGTAACTTAAGTAACTTAAGTAACTTAAGTAACTTAAGTAACTTAAGTAACTTAAGTAACTTAAGTAACTTAAGTAACTTAAGTAACTTAAGTAACTTAAGTAACTTAAGTAACTTAAGTAACTTAAGTAACTTAAGTAGCTTAAGTAACTTAAGTAACTTAAGTAAATTAAGTAAATTAAGTAAATTAAGTAAATTAAGTAAATTAAGTAAATTAAGTAAATCAAGTAAATCAAGTAAATCAAGTAAATCAAGTAATTCAAGTAAATCAAGTAAATCAAGTAAATCAAGTAAATCAAGTAAATCAAGTAAATCAAGTAAATCAAGTAAATCAAGTAAATCAAGTAAATCAAGTAAATCAAGTAAATTAAGTAAATTAAGTAACTTAAGTAACTTAAGTAACTTAAGTAGCTTAAGTAACTTAAGTAACTTAAGTAACTTAAGTAACTTAAGTTACTTAAGTTACTTAAGTAACTTAAGTAACTTAAGTAACTTAAGTAACTTAAGTAACTTAAGTAACTTAAGTAACTTAAGTACCTTAAGTAACTTAAGTAACTTAAGTACCTTAAGTAACTTAAGTAACTTAAGTAAATTAAGTAACTTAAGTAACTTAAGTAACTTAAGTAACTAAAGTAACTTAAGTAACTTAAGTAACTTAAGTAACTTAAGTAACTTAAGTAACTTAAGTAACTTAAGTAACTTAAGTAACTTAAGTAACTTAAGTAACTTAAGTAACTTAAGTAACTTAAGTAACTTAAGTAACTTAAGTAACTTAAGTAACTTAAGTAACTTAAGTAACTTAAGTAACTTAAGTAACTTAAGTAACTTAAGTAACTTAAGTAACTTAAGTAACTTAAGTAACTTAAGTAACTTAAGTAACTTAAGTAACTTAAGTAACTTAAGTAACTTAAGTAACTTAAGTAACTTAAGAAACTTAAGAAACTTAAGTAACTTAAGTTACTTACTTTTACTTAAGTAACTTAAGTAAATTAAGTAAATTAAGTAAATTAAGTAAATTAAGTAAATTAAGTAAATTAAGTAAATTAAGTAAATTAAGTAACTTAAGTAACTTAAGTAACTTAAGTAACTTAAGTTACTTAAGTTACTTAAGTAACTTAAGTAACTTAAGTAACTTAAGTAACTTAAGTAACTTAAGTAAATTAAGTAAATTATGTAAATTAAGTAAATTAAGTAAATTAAGTAAATTAAGTAAATTAAGTAAATCAAGTAAATCAAGTAAATCAAGTAAATCAAGTAAATCAAGTAAATCAAGTAAATCAATTAAATCAAGTAAATCAAGTAAATCAAGTAATTCAAGTAAATCAAGTAAATCAAGTTAATCAAGTAAATCAAGTAAATCAAGTAAATCAAGTAAATCAAGTAAATTAAGTAAATTAAGTTACTTAAGTTACTTAAGTTACTTAAGTTACTTAAGTTACTTAAGTTACTTAAGTAACTAAAGTAACTTAAGTAACTTAAGTAACTTAAGTAACTTAAGTAACTTAAGTAACTTAAGTAACTTAAGTAACTTAAGTAACTTAAGTAACTTAAGTAACTTAAGTAACTTAAGTAACTTAAGTAACTTAAGTAACTTAAGTAACTTAAGTAACTTAAGTAACTTAAGTAACTTAAGTAACTTAAGTAACTTAAGTAACTTAAGTAACTTAAGTAACTTAAGTAACTTAAGTAACTTAAGTAACTTAAGTAACTTAAGTAACTTAAGTAACTTAAGTAACTTAAGTAACTTAAGTAACTTAAGTAACTTAAGTAACTTAAGTAACTTAAGTAACTTAAGTAACTTAAGTAACTTAAGTAACTTAAGTAACTTAAGTAACTTAAGTAACTTAAGTAACTTAAGTAACTTAAGTAACTTAAGTAACTTAAGTAACTTAAGTAACTTAAGTAACTTAAGTAACTTAAGTAACTTAAGTAACTTAAGTAACTTAAGTAACTTAAGTAACTTAAGTAACTTAAGTAACTTAAGTAACTTAAGTAACTTAAGTAACTTAAGTAACTTAAGTAACTTAAGTAACTTAAGTAACTTAAGTAACTTAAGTAACTTAAGTAACTTAAGTAACTTAAGTAACTTAAGTAACTTAAGTAACTTAAGTAACTTAAGTAACTTAAGTAACTTAAGTAACTTAAGTAACTTAAGTAACTTAAGTAACTTAAGTAACTTAAGTAACTTAAGTAACTTAAGTAACTTAAGTAACTTAAGTAACTTAAGTAACTTAAGTAACTTAAGTAACTTAAGTAACTTAAGTAACTTAAGTAACTTAAGTAACTTAAGTAACTTAAGTAACTTAAGTAACTTAAGTAACTAAGGTAACTTAAGTAACTTAAGTAACTTAAGTAACTTAAGTAACTTAAGAAACTTAAGAAACTTAAGTTACTTAAGTTACTTACTTTTACTTAAGTAACTTAAGTTAATTAAGTAAATTAAGTAAATTAAGTAAATTAAGTAAATTAAGTAAATTAAGTAAATTAAGTAAATTAAGTAAATTAAGTAAAATAAATAAATTAAGTAAATTAAGTAAATTAAGTAAATTAAGTAAATTAAGTAAATTAAGTAAATTAAGTAACTTAAGTAACTTAAGTAACTTAAGTAACTTAAGTAACTTAAGTAACTTAAGTAACTTAAGTAACTTAAGTAACTTAAGTAACTTAAGTAACTTAAGTAACTTAAGTAACTTAAGTAACTTAAGTAACTTAAGTAACTTAAGTAACTTAAGTAACTTAAGTAACTTAAGTAACTTAAGTAACTTAAGTAACTTAAGTAACTTAAGTAACTTAAGTAACTTAAGTAACTTAAGTAACTTAAGTAAATTAAGTAAATTAAGTAAATTAAGTAAATTAAGTAAATTAAGTAAATTAAGTAAATTAAGTAAATTAAGTAAATTAAGTAAATCAAGTAAATCAAGTAAATCAAGTAAATCAAGTAAATCAAGTAAATCAAGTAAATCAAGTAAATCAAGTAAATCAAGTAAATCAATTAAATCAAGTAAATCAAGTAAATCAAGTAAATCAAGTAAATCAAGTAAATTAAGTAAATTAAGTAACTTAAGTAACTTAAGTAACTTAAGAAACTTAAGTAACTTAAGTAACTTAAGTAACTTAAGTAACTTAAGTAACTTAAGTAACTTAAGTAACTTAAGTAACTTAAGTAACTTAAGTAACTTAAGTAACTTAAGTAAATTAAGTAAATTAAGTAAATTAAGTAAATTAAGTAAATCAAGTAAATCAAGTAAATCAAGTAAATCAAGTAAATCAAGTAAATCAATTAAATCAAGTAAATCAAGTAAATCTTAAGTAACTTAAGTAACTTAAGTAACTTAAGTAACTTAAGTAACTTAAGTAACTTAAGTAACTTAAGTAACTTAAGTAACTTAAGTAACTTAAGTAACTTAAGTAACTTAAGTAACTTAAGTAACTTAAGTAACTTAAGTAACTTAAGTAACTTAAGTAACTTAAGTAACTTAAGTAACTTAAGTAACTTAAGTAACTTAAGTAACTTAAGTAACTTAAGTAACTTAAGTAACTTAAGTAACTTAAGTAACTTAAGTAACTTAAGTAACTTAAGTAACTTAAGTAACTTAAGTAACTTAAGTAACTTAAGTAACTTAAGTAACTTAAGTAACTTAAGTAACTTAAGTAACTTAAGTTACTTAAGTAACTTAAGTTACTTAAGTAACTTAAGAAACTTAAGAAACTTAAGTTACTTAAGTTACTTACTTTTACTTAAGTAACTTAAGTAAATTAAGTAAATTAAGTAAATTAAGTAAATTAAGTAAATTAAGTAAATTAAGTAAATTAAGTAAATTAAGTAACTTAAGTAACTTAAGTAACTTAAGTAACTTAAGTAACTTAAGTAACTTAAGTAACTTAAGTAACTTAAGTAACTTAAGTAACTTAAGTAACTTAAGTAACTTAAGTAACTTAAGTAACTTAAGTAACTTAAGTAACTTAAGTAACTTAAGTAACTTAAGTAACTTAAGTAACTTAAGTAACTTAAGTAACTTAAGTAACTTAAGTAACTTAAGTAACTTAAGTAACTTAAGTAACTTAAGTAACTTAAGTAACTTAAGTAACTTAAGTAACTTAAGTAACTTAAGTAACTTAAGTAACTTAAGTAACTTAAGTAACTTAAGTAACTTAAGTAACTTAAGTAACTTAAGTAACTTAAGTAACTTAAGTAACTTAAGTAACTTAAGTAACTGAAGTAACTTAAGTAACTTAAGTAACTTAAGTAACTTAAGTAACTTAAGTAACTTAAGTAACTTAAGTAACTTAAGTAACTTAAGTAACTTAAGTAACTTAAGTAACTTAAGTAACTTTAGTAACTTAAGTAACTTAAGTAACTTAAGTAACTTAAGTAACTTAAGTAACTTAAGTAACTTAAGTAACTTAAGTAACTTAAGTTACTTAAGTAACTTAAGTAACTCAAGTAACTTAAGTAACTTAAGTAACTTAAGTAACTTAAGTAACTTAAGTAACTTAAGTAACTTAAGTATCTTAAGTAACTTAAGTAACTTAAGTAACTTAAGTAACTTAAGTAACTTAAGTAACTTTAGTAACATAAGTAACTTAAGTAACTTCAGTAACTTAAGTAACTTAAGTAACTTAAGTAACTTAAGTAACTTAAGTAACTTAAGTAACTTAAGTAACTTAAGTAACTTTAGTAACTTAACAAACTTAAGAAACTTAAGTTACTTAAGTTACTTACTTTTACTTAAGTAAATTAAGTAAATTAAGTAAATTAAGTAAATTAAGTAAATTAAGTAAATTAAGTAAATTAAGTAACTTAAGTAACTTAAGTAACTTAAGTAACTTAAGTAACTTAAGTTACTTAAGTAACTTAAGTAACTTAAGTAACTTAAGTAACTTAAGTAACTTAAGTAACTTAAGTAACTTAAGTAACTTAAGTAACTTAAGTAACTTAAGTAACTTAAGTAACTTAAGTAACTTAAGTAACTTAAGTAACTTAAGTAACTTAAGTAACTTAAGTAACTTAAGTAACTTAAGTAACTTAAGTAACTTAAGTAACTTAAGTAACTTAAGTAACTTAAGTAACTTAAGTAACTTAAGTAACTTAAGTAACTTAAGTAACTTAAGTAACTTAAGTAACTTAAGTAACTTAAGTAACTTAAGTAACTTAAGTAACTTAAGTAACTTAAGTAACTTAAGTAACTTAAGTAACTTAAGTAACTTAAGTAACTTAAGTAACTTAAGTAACTTAAGTAACTTAAGTAACTAAGGTAACTTAAGTAACTTAAGTAACTTAAGTAACTTAAGTAACTTAAGTAACTTAAGAAACTTAAGAAACTTAAGTTACTTAAGTTACTTACTTTTACTTAAGTAACTTAAGTTAATTAAGTAAATTAAGTAAATTAAGTAAATTAAGTAAATTAAGTAAATTAAGTAAATTAAGTAAATTAAGTAAATTAAGTAAATTAAGTAAATTAAGTAAATTAAGTAAATTAAGTAAATTAAGTAAATTAAGTAAATTAAGTAACTTAAGTAACTTAAGTAACTTAAGTAACTTAAGTAACTTAAGTAACTTAAGTAACTTAAGTAACTTAAGTAACTTAAGTAAACTTAAGTAACTTAAGTAACTTAAGTAACTTAAGTAACTTAAGTAACTTAAGTAACTTAAGTAACTTAAGTAACTTAAGTAACTTAAGTAACTTAAGTAACTTAAGTAACTTAAGTAACTTAAGTAACTTAAGTAACTTAAGTAACTTAAGTAAATTAAGTAAATTAAGTAAATTAAGTAAATTAAGTAAATTAAGTAAATTAAGTAAATTAAGTAAATTAAGTAAATCAAGTAAATCAAGTAAATCAAGTAAATCAAGTAAATCAAGTAAATCAAGTAAATCAAGTAAATCAAGTAAATCAAGTAAATCAATTAAATCAAGTAAATCAAGTAAATCAAGTAAATCAAGTAAATCAAGTAAATTAAGTAAATTAAGTAACTTAAGTAACTTAAGTAACTTAAGAAACTTAAGTAACTTAAGTAACTTAAGTAACTTAAGTAACTTAAGTAACTTAAGTAACTTAAGTAACTTAAGTAACTTAAGTAACTTAAGTAACTTAAGTAACTTAAGTAACTTAAGTAAATTAAGTAAATTAAGTAAATTAAGTAAATTAAGTAAATCAAGTAAATCAAGTAAATCAAGTAAATCAAGTAAATCAAGTAAATCAATTAAATAAAGTAAATCAAGTAAATCTTAAGTAACTTAAGTAACTTAAGTAACTTAAGTAACTTAAGTAACTTAAGTAACTTAAGTAACTTAAGTAACTTAAGTAACTTAAGTAACTTAAGTAACTTAAGTAACTTAAGTAACTTAAGTAACTTAAGTAACTTAAGTAACTTAAGTAACTTAAGTAACTTAAGTAACTTAAGTAACTTAAGTAACTTAAGTAACTTAAGTAACTTAAGTAACTTAAGTAACTTAAGTAACTTAAGTAACTTAAGTAACTTAAGTAACTTAAGTAACTTAAGTAACTTAAGTAACTTAAGTAACTTAAGTAACTTAAGTAACTTAAGTAACTTAAGTAACTTAAGTTACTTAAGTAACTTAAGTTACTTAAGTAACTTAAGAAACTTAAGAAACTTAAGTTACTTAAGTTACTTACTTTTACTTAAGTAACTTAAGTAAATTAAGTAAATTAAGTAAATTAAGTAAATTAAGTAAATTAAGTAAATTAAGTAAATTAAGTAACTTAAGTAACTTAAGTAACTTAAGTAACTTAAGTAACTTAAGTAACTTAAGTAACTTAAGTAACTTAAGTAACTTAAGTAACTTAAGTAACTTAAGTAACTTAAGTAACTTAAGTAACTTAAGTAACTTAAGTAACTTAAGTAACTTAAGTAACTTAAGTAACTTAAGTAACTTAAGTAACTTAAGTAACTTAAGTAACTTAAGTAACTTAAGTAACTTAAGTAACTTAAGTAACTTAAGTAACTTAAGTAACTTAAGTAACTTAAGTAACTTAAGTAACTTAAGTAACTTAAGTAACTTAAGTAACTTAAGTAACTTAAGTAACTTAAGTAACTTAAGTAACTTAAGTAACTTAAGTAACTTAAGTAACTTAAGTAACTGAAGTAACTTAAGTAACTTAAGTAACTTAAGTAACTTAAGTAACTTAAGTAACTTAAGTAACTTAAGTAACTTAAGTAACTTAAGTAACTTAAGTAACTTAAGTAACTTAAGTAACTTTAGTAACTTAAGTAACTTAAGTAACTTAAGTAACTTAAGTAACTTAAGTAACTTAAGTAACTTAAGTAACTTAAGTAACTTAAGTAACTTAAGTAACTTAAGTAACTTAAGTTACTTAAGTAACTTAAGTAACTCAAGTAACTTAAGTAACTTAAGTAACTTAAGTAACTTAAGTAACTTAAGTAACTTAAGTAACTTAAGTATCTTAAGTAACTTAAGTAACTTAAGTAACTTAAGTAACTTAAGTAACTTAAGTAACTTTAGTAACATAAGTAACTTAAGTAACTTCAGTAACTTAAGTAACTTAAGTAACTTAAGTAACTTAAGTAACTTAAGTAACTTAAGTAACTTAAGTAACTTAAGTAACTTTAGTAACTTAACAAACTTAAGAAACTTAAGTTACTTAAGTTACTTACTTTTACTTAAGTAAATTAAGTAAATTAAGTAAATTAAGTAAATTAAGTAAATTAAGTAAATTAAGTAAATTAAGTAACTTAAGTAACTTAAGTAACTTAAGTAACTTAAGTAACTTAAGTTACTTAAGTAACTTAAGTAACTTAAGTAACTTAAGTAACTTAAGTAACTTAAGTAACTTAAGTAACTTAAGTAACTTAAGTAACTTAAGTAACTTAAGTAACTTAAGTAACTTAAGTAACTTAAGTAACTTAAGTAACTTAAGTAACTTAAGTAACTTAAGTAACTTAAGTAACTTAAGTAACTTAAGTAACTTAAGTAACTTAAGTAACTTAAGTAACTTAAGTAACTTAAGTAACTTAAGTAACTTAAGTTACTTAAGTTACTTAATTTACTTAATTTACTTGATTTACTTGATTTAATTGATTTACTTGATTTACTTGATTTACTTGATTTACTTGATTTACTTGATTTACTTGATTTACTTGATTTACTTAATTTACTTAATTTACTTAATTTACTTAATTTACTTAAGTTACTTAAGTTACTTAAGTTACTTAAGTTACTTAAGTTACTTAAGTTACTTAAGTTACTTAAGTTACTTAAGTTACTTAAGTTACTTAAGTTACTTAAGTTACTTAAGTTTCTTAAGTTACTTAAGTTACTTAAGTTACTTAATTTACTTAATTTACTTGATTTACTTGATTTACTTGATTTACTTGATTTACTTGATTTACTTGATTTAATTGATTTACTTGATTTACTTGATTTACTTGATTTACTTGATTTACTTGATTTACTTGATTTACTTAATTTACTTAATTTACTTAATTTACTTAATTTACTTAATTTACTTAATTTACTTAATTTACTTAATTTACTTAATTAACTTAATTTACTTAAGTTACTTAAGTTACTTAAGTTACTTAAGTTACTTAAGTTACTTAAGTTACTTAAGTTACTTAAGTTACTTAAGTTACTTTAGTTACTTTAGTTACTTAAGTTATATAAGTTACTTAAGTTACTTAAGTTACTTAAGTTACTTAAGTTACTTAAGTTACTTAAGTTACTTAAGTTACTTAAGTTACTTAAGTTACTTA
Organism: Nebria brevicollis; assembly: GCA_944738965.1. NCBI lineage: Eukaryota > Metazoa > Arthropoda > Insecta > Coleoptera > Carabidae > Nebria > Nebria brevicollis. The sequence continues at coordinate 422,490 of CALYJB010000151.1, forward strand.
AGTTACTTAAGTTACTTAAGTTACTTAAGTTACTTAAGTTACTTAAGTTACTTAAGTTACTTAAGTTACTTAAGTTACTTAAGTTACTTAAGTTACTTAAGTTACTTAAGTTACTTAAGTTACTTAAGTAACTTAAGTAACTTAAGTTACTTAAGTTACTTAAGTTACTTAAGTTACTTAAGTTACTTAATTTACTTAATTTACTTAATTTACTTAATTTACTTAATTTACTTAATTTACTTAATTTACTTAAGTAAAAGTAAGTAACTTAAGTAACTTAAGTTTCTTAAGTTTGTTAAGTTACTAAAGTTACTTAAGTTACTTAAGTTACTTAAGTTACTTAAGTTACTTAAGTTACTTAAGTTACTTAAGTTACTTAAGTTACTGAAGTTACTTAAGTTACTTATGTTACTAAAGTTACTTAAGTTACTTAAGTTACTTAAGTTACTTAAGTTACTTAAGTTACTTAAGATACTTAAGTTACTTAAGTTACTTAAGTTACTTAAGTTACTTAAGTTACTTAAGTTACTTAAGTTACTTGAGTTACTTAAGTTACTTAAGTAACTTAAGTTACTTAAGTTACTTAAGTTACTTAAGTTACTTAAGTTACTTAAGTTACTTAAGTTACTTAAGTTACTTAAGTTACTAAAGTTACTTAAGTTACTTAAGTTACTTAAGTTACTTAAGTTACTTAAGTTACTTAAGTTACTTAAGTTACTTAAGTTACTTAAGTTACTTGAGTTACTTAAGTTACTTAAGTTACTTCAGTTACTTAAGTTACTTAAGTTACTTAAGTTACTTAAGTTACTTAAGTTACTTAAGTTACTTAAGTTACTTAAGTTACTTAAGTTACTTAAGTTACTTAAGTTACTTAAGTTACTTAAGTTACTTAAGTTACTTAAGTTACTTAAGTTACTTAAGTTACTTAAGTTACTTAAGTTACTTAAGTTACTTAAGTTACTTAAGTTACTTAAGTTACTTAAGTTACTTAAGTTACTTAAGTTACTTAAGTTACTTAAGTTACTTAAGTTACTTAAGTTACTTAAGTTACTTAAGTTACTTAAGTTACTTAAGTTACTTAAGTTACTTAAGTTACTTAAGTTACTTAAGTTACTTAAGTTACTTAAGTTACTTAATTTACTTGATTTACTTGATTTACTTAATTTACTTAATTTACTTAATTTACTTAATTTACTTAAGTTACTTAAGTAAAAGTAAGTAACTTAAGTAACTTAAGTTTCTTAAGTTTCTTAAGTTACTTAAGTAACTTAAGTTACTTAAGTAACTTAAGTTACTTAAGTTACTTAAGTTACTTAAGTTACTTAAGTTACTTAAGTTACTTAAGTTACTTAAGTTACTTAAGTTACTTAAGTTACTTAAGTTACTTAAGTTACTTAAGTTACTTAAGTTACTTAAGTTACTTAAGTTACTTAAGTTACTTAAGTTACTTAAGTTACTTAAGTTACTTAAGTTACTTAAGTTACTTAAGTTACTTAAGTTACTTAAGTTACTTAAGTTACTTAAGTTACTTAAGTTACTTAAGTTACTTAAGTTACTTAAGTTACTTAAGTTACTTAAGTTACTTAAGTTACTTAAGTTACTTAAGTTACTTAAGATTTACTTGATTTACTTGATTTAATTGATTTACTTGATTTACTTGATTTACTTGATTTACTTGATTTACTTGATTTACTTAATTTACTTAATTTACTTAATTTACTTAATTTACTTAAGTTACTTAAGTTACTTAAGTTACTTAAGTTACTTAAGTTACTTAAGTTACTTAAGTTACTTAAGTTACTTAAGTTACTTAAGTTACTTAAGTTACTTAAGTTACTTAAGTTACTTAAGTTTCTTAAGTTACTTAAGTTACTTAAGTTACTTAATTTACTTAATTTACTTGATTTACTTGATTTACTTGATTTACTTGATTTACTTGATTTACTTGATTTACTTGATTTACTTGATTTACTTGATTTACTTGATTTACTTGATTTACTTGATTTACTTGATTTACTTGATTTACTTGATTTACTTAATTTACTTAATTTACTTAATTTACTTAATTTACTTAATTTACTTAATTTACTTAATTTACTTAATTTACTTAAGTTACTTAAGTTACTTAAGTTACTTAAGTTACTTAAGTTACTTAAGTTACTTAAGTTACTTAAGTTACTTAAGTTACTTAAGTTACTTAAGTTACTTAAGTTACTTAAGTTACTTAAGTTACTTAAGTTACTTAAGTTACTTAAGTTACTTAAGTTACTTAAGTTACTTAAGTTACTTAAGTTACTTAAGTTACTTAAGTTACTTAAGTTACTTAAGTTACTTAAGTTACTTAAGTTACTTAAGTTACTTAAGTTACTTAAGTTACTTAAGTTACTTAAGTTACTTAAGTTACTTAATTTACTTAATTTACTTAATTTACTTAATTTACTTAATTTACTTAATTTACTTAATTTACTTAATTTACTTAATTTACTTAATTTACTTAATTTACTTAATTTACTTAATTTACTTAATTTACTTAATTTACTTAATTTACTTAATTAACTTAAGTTACTTAAGTAAAAGTAAGTAACTTAAGTAACTTAAGTTTCTTAAGTTTCTTAAGTTACTTAAGTTACTTAAGTTACTTAAGTTACTTAAGTTACTTAAGTTACCTTAGTTACTTAAGTTACTTAAGTTACTTAAGTTACTTAAGTTACTTAAGTTACTTAAGTTACTTAAGTTACTTAAGTTACTTAATTTACTTAAGTTACTTAAGTTACTTAAGTTACTTAAGTTACTTAAGTTACTTTAGTTACTTAAGTTACTTAAGTTACTTAAGTTACTTAAGTTACTTAAGTAACTTAAGTAACTTAAGTAACTTAAGTAACTTAAGTAACTTAAGTAACTTAAGTAACTTAAGTAACTTAAGTAACTTAAGTAACTTAAGTAACTTAAGTAACTTAAGTAACTTAAGTAACTTAAGTAACTTAAGTAACTTAAGTAACTTAAGTAACTTAAGTAACTTAAGTAACTTAAGTAACTTAAGTAACTTAAGTAACTTAAGTAACTTAAGTAACTTAAGTAACTAAGGTAACTTAAGTAACTTAAGTAACTTAAGTAACTTAAGTAACTTAAGTAACTTAAGAAACTTAAGAAACTTAAGTTACTTAAGTTACTTACTTTTACTTAAGTAACTTAAGTAAATTAAGTAAATTAAGTAAATTAAGTAAATTAAGTAAATTAAGTAAATTAAGTAAATTAAGTAAATTAAGTAAATTAAGTAAATTAAGTAAATTAAGTAAATTAAGTAAATTAAGTAAATTAAGTAACTTAAGTAACTTAAGTAACTTAAGTAACTTAAGTAACTTAAGTAACTTAAGTAACTTAAGTAACTTAAGTAACTTAAGTAACTTAAGTAACTTAAGTAACTTAAGTAACTTAAGTAACTTAAGTAACTTAAGTAACTTAAGTAACTTAAGTAACTTAAGTAACTTAAGTAACTTAAGTAACTTAAGTAACTTAAGTAACTTAAGTAACTTAAGTAACTTAAGTAACTTAAGTAACTTAAGTAACTTAAGTAACTTAAGTAACTTAAGTAACTTAAGTAAATTAAGTAAATTAAGTAAATTAAGTAATTTAAGTAATTTAAGTAATTTAAGTAATTTAAGTAATTTAAGTAAATCAAGTAAATCAAGTAAATCGAGTAAATCGAGTAAATCGAGTAAATCAAGTAAATCAAGAAAATCAAGTTAATCAATTAAATCAAGTAAATCAAGTAAATCAAGTAAATCAAGTAAATCAAGTAAATTAAGTAAATTAAGTAACTTAAGTAACTTAAGTAACTTAAGAAACTTAAGTAACTTAAGTAACTTAAGTAACTTAAGTAACTTAAGTAACTTAAGTAACTTAAGTAACTTAAGTAACTTAAGTAACTTAAGTAACTTAAGTAACTTAAGTAAATTAAGTAAATTAAGTAAATTAAGTAAATTAAGTAAATCAAGTAAATCAAGTAAATCAAGTAAATCAAGTAAATCAAGTAAATCAATTAAATCAAGTAAATCAAGTAAATCTTAAGTAACTTAAGTAACTTAAGTAACTTAAGTAACTTAAGTAACTTAAGTAACTTAAGTAACTTAAGTAACTTAAGTAACTTAAGTAACTTAAGTAACTTAAGTAACTTAAGTAACTTAAGTAACTTAAGTAACTTAAGTAACTTAAGTAACTTAAGTAACTTAAGTAACTTAAGTAACTTAAGTAACTTAAGTAACTTAAGTAACTTAAGTAACTTAAGTAACTTAAGTAACTTAAGTAACTTAAGTAACTTAAGTAACTTAAGTAACTTAAGTAACTTAAGTAACTTAAGTAACTTAAGTAACTTAAGTAACTTAAGTAACTTAAGTAACTTAAGTAACTTAAGTAACTTAAGTAACTTAAGTTACTTAAGTAACTTAAGTTACTTAAGTAACTTAAGAAACTTAAGAAACTTAAGTTACTTAAGTTACTTACTTTTACTTAAGTAACTTAAGTAAATTAAGTAAATTAAGTAAATTAAGTAAATTAAGTAAATTAAGTAAATTAAGTAAATTAAGTAAATTAAGTAAATTAAGTAACTTAAGTAACTTAAGTAACTTAAGTAACTTAAGTAACTTAAGTAACTTAAGTAACTTAAGTAACTTAAGTAACTTAAGTAACTTAAGTAACTTAAGTAACTTAAGTAACTTAAGTAACTTAAGTAACTTAAGTAACTTAAGTAACTTAAGTAACTTAAGTAACTTAAGTAACTTAAGTAACTTAAGTAACTTAAGTAACTTAAGTAACTTAAGTAACTTAAGTAACTTAAGTAACTTAAGTAACTTAAGTAACTTAAGTAACTTAAGTAACTTAAGTAACTTAAGTAACTTAAGTAACTTAAGTAACTTAAGTAACTTAAGTAACTTAAGTAACTGAAGTAACTTAAGTAACTTAAGTAACTTAAGTAACTTAAGTAACTTAAGTAACTTAAGTAACTTAAGTAACTTAAGTAACTTAAGTAACTTAAGTAACTTAAGTAACTTAAGTAACTTTAGTAACTTAAGTAACTTAAGTAACTTAAGTAACTTAAGTAACTTAAGTAACTTAAGTAACTTAAGTAACTTAAGTAACTTAAGTTACTTAAGTAACTTAAGTAACTCAAGTAACTTAAGTAACTTAAGTAACTTAAGTAACTTAAGTAACTTAAGTAACTTAAGTAACTTAAGTATCTTAAGTAACTTAAGTAACTTAAGTAACTTAAGTAACTTAAGTAACTTAAGTAACTTTAGTAACATAAGTAACTTAAGTAACTTCAGTAACTTAAGTAACTTAAGTAACTTAAGTAACTTAAGTAACTTAAGTAACTTAAGTAACTTAAGTAACTTAAGTAACTTAAGTAACTTAAGTAACTTTAGTAACTTAACAAACTTAAGAAACTTAAGTTACTTAAGTTACTTACTTTTACTTAAGTAAATTAAGTAAATTAAGTAAATTAAGTAAATTAAGTAAATTAAGTAAATTAAGTAACTTAAGTAACTTAAGTAACTTAAGTAACTTAAGTAACTTAAGTTACTTAAGTAACTTAAGTAACTTAAGTAACTTAAGTAACTTAAGTAACTTAAGTAACTTAAGTAACTTAAGTAACTTAAGTAACTTAAGTAACTTAAGTAACTTAAGTAACTTAAGTAACTTAAGTAACTTAAGTAACTTAAGTAACTTAAGTAACTTAAGTAACTTAAGTAACTTAAGTAACTTAAGTAACTTAAGTAACTTAAGTAACTTAAGTAACTTAAGTAACTTAAGTAACTTAAGTAACTTAAGTAACTTAAGTAACTTAAGTAACTAAAGTAACTTAAGTAACTTAAGTAACTTAAGTAACTTAAGTAACTTAAGTAACTTAAGTAACTTAAGTAACTTAAGTAACTTAAGTAAATTAAGTTAATTAAGTAAATTAAGTAAATTAAGTAAATTAAGTAAATTAAGTAAATTAAGTAAATTAAGTAAATTAAGTAAATTAAGTAAATTAAGTAAATCAAGTAAATCAAGTAAATCAAGTAAATCAAGTAAATCAATTAAATCAAGTAAATCAAGTAAATCAAGTAAATCAAGTAAATCAAGTAAATCAAGTAAATTAAGTAAATTAAGTAACTTAAGTAACTTAAGTAACTTAAGAAACTTAAGTAACTTAAGTAACTTAAGTAACTTAAGTAACTTAAGTAACTTAAGTAACTTAAGTAACTTAAGTAACTTAAGTAACTTAAGTAACTTAAGTAACTTAAGTAACTTAAGTAAATTAAGTAAATTAAGTAAATTAAGTAAATTAAGTAAATCAAGTAAATCAAGTAAATCAAGTAAATCAAGTAAATCAAGTAAATCAAGTAAATCAAGTAAATCAATTAAATCAAGTAAATCAAGTAAATCTTAAGTAACTTAAGTAACTTAAGTAACTTAAGTAACTTAAGTAACTTAAGTAACTTAAGTAACTAAAGTAACTTAAGTAACTTAAGTAACTTAAGTAACTTAAGTAACTTAAGTAACTTAAGTAACTTAAGTAACTTAAGTAACTTAAGTAACTTAAGTAACTTAAGTAACTTAAGTAACTTAAGTAACTTAAGTAACTTAAGTAACTTAAGTAACTTAAGTAACTTAAGTAACTTAAGTAACTTAAGTAACTTAAGTAACTTAAGTAACTTAAGTAACTTAAGTAACTTAAGTAACTTAAGTATCTTAAGTAACTTAAGTAACATAAGTAACTTAAGTAACTTAAGTAACTTAAGTAACTTAAGTAACTTAAGTAACTTAAGTAACTTAAGTAACTTAAGTAACTTAAGTAACTTAAGAAACTTAAGAAACTTAAGTTACTTAAGTTACTTACTTTTACTTAAGTAACTTAAGTAAATTAAGTCAATTAAGTAAATTAAGTAAATTAAGTAAATTAAGTAAATTAAGTAACTTAAGTAACTTAAGTAACTTAAGTAACTTAAGTAACTTAAGTAACTTAAGTAACTTAAGTAACTTAAGTAACTTAAGTAACTTAAGTAACTAAAGTAAATTAAGTAAATTAAGTAAATTAAGTAAATCAAGTAAATCAAGTAAATCAAGTAAATCAAGTAAATCAAGTAAATCAAGTAAATCAAGTAAATCAAGTAAATCAAGTAAATCAAGTAAATCAAGTAAATCAAGTAAATCAAGTAAATCAAGTAAATCAAGTAAATCAAGTAAATCAAGTAAATCAAGTAAATCAAGTAACTTAGGTAACTTAAGTAACTTAAGTAACTTAAGTAACTTAAGTTACTTAAGTTACTTAAGTAACTTAAGGAACTTAAGTAATTTAAGTAACTTAAGTAACTTAAGTAAATTAAGTAAATTAAGTAAATTAAGTAAATTAAGTAAATTAAGTAAATTAAGTAAATTAAGTAAATTAAGTAAATTAAGTAAATTAAGTAAATTAAGTAAATTAAGTAAATCAAGTAAATCAAGTAAATCAAGTAAATCAAGTAAATCAAGTAAATCAAGTAAATCAAGTAAATCACGTAAATTAAGTAACTTAAGTAACTTAAGTAACTTAAGTAACTTAAGTAACTTAAGTAACTTAAGTAACTTAAGTAACTTAAGTAACTTAAGTAACTTAAGTAACTTAAGTAACTTAAGTAAATTAAGTAAATTAAGTAAATTAAGTAAATTAAGTAAATCAAGTAAATCAAGTAAATCAAGTAAATCAAGTAAATCAAGTTATTCAAGTAAATCAAGTAAATCAAGTAAATCAAGTAAATCAAGTAAATCAAGTAAATCAAGTAAATCAAGTAAATTAAGTAAATTAAGTAACTTAAGTAACTTAAGTAACTTAAGTAACTTAAGTAACGTAAGTAACTTAAGTAACTTAAGTAACTTAAGTAACTTAAGTAACTTAAGTAACTTAAGTAACTTAAGTAACTTAAGTAACTTAAGTAACTTAAGTAACTTAAGTAACTTAAGTAACTTAAGTAACTTAAGTAACTTAAGTAACTTAAGTAACTTAAGTAACTTAAGTAACTTAAGTAACTTAAGTAACTTAAGTAACTTAAGTAACTTAAGTAACTTAAGTAACTTAAGTAACTTAAGTAACTTAAGTAACTTAAGTAACTTAAGTAACTTAAGTAACTTAAGTAACTTAAGTAACTTAAGTAACTTAAGTAACTTAAGTAACTTAAGTAACTTAAGTAACTTAAGTAACTTAAGTAACTTAAGTAACTTAAGTAACTTAAGTAACTTAAGTAACTTAAGTAACTTAAGTAACTTAAGAAACTTAAGAAACTTAAGTTACTTAAGTTACTTACTTTTACTTAAGTAACTTAAGTAAATTAAGTAAATTAAGTAAATTAAGTAAATTAAGTAAATTAAGTAAATTAAGTAAATTAAGTAAATTAAGTAACTTAAGTAACTTAAGTAACTTAAGTAACTTAAGTAACTTAAGTAACTTAAGTAACTTAAGTAACTTAAGTAACTTAAGTAACTTAAGTAACTTAAGTAACTTAAGTAACTTAAGTAACTTAAGTAACTTAAGTAACTTAAGTAACTTAAGTTACTTAAGTAACTAAAGTAACTAAAGTAACTTAAGTAACTTAAGTAACTTAAGTAACTTAAGTAACTTAAGTAACTTAAGTAACTTAAATAACTTAAGTAACTTAAGTAACTAAAGTAACTTAAGTAACTTAAGTAACTTAAGTAACTTAAGTAACTTAAGTAACTTAAGAAACTTAAGTAAATTAAGTAAATTAAGTAAATTAAGTAAATTAAGTAAATTAAGTAAATCAAGTAAATCAAGTAAATCAAGTAAATCAAGTAAATCAATTAAATCAAGTAAATCAAGTAAATCTTAAGTAACTTAAGTAACTTAAGTAACTTAAGTAACTTAAGTAACTTAAGTAACTTAAGTAACTTAAGTAACTTAAGTAACTTAAGTAACTTAAGTAACTTAAGTAACTTAAGTAACTTAAGTAACTTAAGTAACTTAAGTAACTTAAGTAACTTAAGTAACTTAAGTAACTTAAGTAACGTAAGTAACTTAAGTAACTTAAGTAACTTAAGTAACTTAAGTAACTTAAGTAACTTAAGTAACTTAAGTAACTTAAGTAACTTAAGTAACTTAAGTAACTTAAGTAACTTAAGTAAATTAAGTAAATTAAGTAAATTAAGTAAATTAAGTAAATTAAGTAAATTAAGTAAATTAAGTAAATTAAGTAAATTAAGTAAATTAAGTAAATTAAGTAAATCAAGTAAATCAAGTAAATCAAGTAAATCAAGTAAATCAAGTAAATCAAGTAAATCAATTAAATCAAGTAAATCAAGTAAATCTTAAGTAACTTAAGTAACTTAAGTAACTTAAGTAACTTAAGTAACTTAAGTAACTTAAGTAACTTAAGTAACTTAAGTAACTTAAGTAACTTAAGTAACTTAAGTAACTTAAGTAACTTAAGTAACTTAAGTAACTTAAGTAACTTAAGTAACTTAAGTAACTTAAGTAACTTAAGTAACTTAAGTAACTTAAGTAACTTAAGTAACTTAAGTAACTTAAGTAACTTAAGTAACTTAAGTAACTTAAGTAACTTAAGTAACTTAAGTAACTTAAGTAACTTAAGTAACTTAAGTTACTTAAGTAACTTAAGTTACTTAAGTAACTTAAGAAACTTAAGAAACTTAAGTTACTTAAGTTACTTACTTTTACTTAAGTAACTTAAGTAAATTAAGTAAATTAAGTAAATTAAGTAAATTAAGTAAATTAAGTAAATTAAGTAAATTAAGTAACTTAAGTAACTTAAGTAACTTAAGTAACTTAAGTAACTTAAGTAACTTAAGTAACTTAAGTAACTTAAGTAACTTAAGTAACTTAAGTAACTTAAGTAACTTAAGTAACTTAAGTAACTTAAGTAACTTAAGTAACTTAAGTAACTTAAGTAACTTAAGTAACTTAAGTAACTTAAGTAACTTAAGTAACTTAAGTAACTTAAGTAACTTAAGTAACTTAAGTAACTTAAGTAACTTAAGTAACTTAAGTAACTTAAGTAACTTAAGTAACTTAAGTAACTTAAGTAACTTAAGTAACTTAAGTAACTTAAGTAACTTAAGTAACTTAAGTAACTTAAGTAACTTAAGTAACTGAAGTAACTTAAGTAACTTAAGTAACTTAAGTAACTTAAGTAACTTAAGTAACTTAAGTAACTTAAGTAACTTAAGTAACTTAAGTAACTTAAGTAACTTAAGTAACTTTAGTAACTTAAGTAACTTAAGTAACTTAAGTAACTTAAGTAACTTAAGTAACTTAAGTAACTTAAGTAACTTAAGTAACTTAAGTTACTTAAGTAACTTAAGTAACTCAAGTAACTTAAGTAACTTAAGTAACTTAAGTAACTTAAGTAACTTAAGTAACTTAAGTAACTTAAGTATCTTAAGTAACTTAAGTAACTTAAGTAACTTAAGTAACTTAAGTAACTTAAGTAACTTTAGTAACATAAGTAACTTAAGTAACTTCAGTAACTTAAGTAACTTAAGTAACTTAAGTAACTTAAGTAACTTAAGTAACTTAAGTAACTTAAGTAACTTAAGTAACTTAAGTAACTTAAGTAACTTAAGTAACTTAAGTAACTTTAGTAACTTAACAAACTTAAGAAACTTAAGTTACTTAAGTTACTTACTTTTACTTAAGTAAATTAAGTAAATTAAGTAAATTAAGTAAATTAAGTAAATTAAGTAACTTAAGTAACTTAAGTAACTTAAGTAACTTAAGTAACTTAAGTTACTTAAGTTACTTAAGTAACTTAAGTAACTTAAGTAACTTAAGTAACTTAAGTAACTTAAGTAACTTAAGTAACTTAAGTAACTTAAGTAACTTAAGTAACTTAAGTAACTTAAGTAACTTAAGTAACTTAAGTAACTTAAGTAACTTAAGTAACTTAAGTAACTTAAGTAACTTAAGTAACTTAAGTAACTTAAGTAACTTAAGTAACTTAAGTAACTTAAGTAACTTAAGTAACTTAAGTAACTTAAGTAACTTAAGTAACTTAAGTAACTTAAGTAACTTAAGTAACTTAAGTAACTAAAGTAACTTAAGTAACTTAAGTAACTTAAGTAACTTAAGTAACTTAAGTAACTTAAGTAACTTAAGTAACTTAAGTAACTTAAGTAAATTAAGTTAATTAAGTAAATTAAGTAAATTAAGTAAATTAAGTAAATTAAGTAAATTAAGTAAATTAAGTAAATTAAGTAAATTAAGTAAATTAAGTAAATCAAGTAAATCAAGTAAATCAAGTAAATCAAGTAAATCAAGTAAATCAAGTAAATCAATTAAATCAAGTAAATCAAGTAAATCAAGTAAATCAAGTAAATCAAGTAAATCAAGTAAATTAAGTAAATTAAGTAACTTAAGTAACTTAAGTAACTTAAGAAACTTAAGTAACTTAAGTAACTTAAGTAACTTAAGTAACTTAAGTAACTTAAGTAACTTAAGTAACTTAAGTAACTTAAGTAACTTAAGTAACTTAAGTAACTTAAGTAACTTAAGTAAATTAAGTAAATTAAGTAAATTAAGTAAATTAAGTAAATCAAGTAAATCAAGTAAATCAAGTAAATCAAGTAAATCAAGTAAATCAAGTAAATCAAGTAAATCAATTAAATCAAGTAAATCAAGTAAATCTTAAGTAACTTAAGTAACTTAAGTAACTTAAGTAACTTAAGTAACTTAAGTAACTAAAGTAACTTACGTAACTTAAGTAACTTAAGTAACTTAAGTAACTTAAGTAACTTAAGTAACTTAAGTAACTTAAGTAACTTAAGTAACTTAAGTAACTTAAGTAACTTAAGTAACTTAAGTAACTTAAGTAACTTAAGTAACTTAAGTAACTTAAGTAACTTAAGTATCTTAAGTAACTTAAGTAACTTAAGTAACTTAAGTAACTTAAGTAACTTAAGTAACTTAAGTAACTTAAGTAACTTAAGTAACATAAGTAACTTAAGTAACTTAAGTAACTTAAGTAACTTAAGTAACTTAAGTAACTTAAGTAACTTAAGTAACTTAAGTAACTTAAGAAACTTAAGAAACTTAAGTTACTTAAGTTACTTACTTTTACTTAAGTAACTTAAGTAAATTAAGTCAATTAAGTAAATTAAGTAAATTAAGTAAATTAAGTAAATTAAGTAACTTAAGTTTACTTTAGTTACTTAAGTTACTTAAGTTACTTAAGTAACTTAAGTAACTTAAGTAACTTAAGTAACTTAAGTAACTTAAGTAACTTAAGTAATTAAGTAAATTAAGTAAATTAAGTAAATTAAGTAAATCAAGTAAATCAAGTAAATCAAGTAAATCAAGTAATCAAGTAAATCAAGTAAATCAAGTAAATCAAGTAAATCAAGTAAATCAAGTAAATCAAGTAAATCAAGTAAATCAAGTAAATCAAGTAAATCAAGTAAATCAAGTAAATCAAGTAAATCAAGTAAATAAGTAAATCAAGTAAATCAAGTAAATCAAGTAAATCAAGTAAATCAAGTAAATCAAGTAAATCAAGTAAATCAAGTAAATCAAGTAAATCAAGTAAAAGTAACTTAAGTAACTTAAGTAACTTAAGTAACTTAAGTTACTTAAGTTACTTAAGTAACTTAAGGAACTTAAGTAATTTAAGTAACTTAAGTAACTTAAGTAAATTAAGTAAATTAAGTAAATTAAGTAAATTAAGTAAATTAAGTAAATTAAGTAAATTAAGTAAATTAAGTAAATTAAGTAAATTAAGTAAATTAAGTAAATCAAGTAAATCAAGTAAATCAAGTAAATCAAGTAAATCAAGTAAATCAAGTAAATCAAGTAAATCACGTAAATTAAGTAACTTAAGTAACTTAAGTAACTTAAGTAACTTAAGTAACCTAAGTAACTTAAGTAACTTAAGTAACTTAAGTAACTTAAGTAACTTAAGTAAATTAAGTAAATTAAGTAAATTAAGTAAATTAAGTAAATTAAGTAAATCAAGTAAATCAAGTAAATCAAGTAAATCAAGTAAATCAAGTAATTCAAGTAAATCAAGTAAATCAAGTAAATCAAGTAAATCAAGTAAATCAAGTAAATCAAGTAAATCAAGTAAATTAAGTAAATTAAGTAACTTAAGTAACTTAAGTAACTTAAGTAACTTAAGTAACGTAAGTAACTTAAGTAACTTAAGTAACTTAAGTAACTTAAGTAACTTAAGTAACTTAAGTAACTTAAGTAACTTAAGTAACTTAAGTAACTTAAGTAACTTAAGTAACTTAAGTAACTTAAGTAACTTAAGTAACTTAAGTAACTTAAGTAACTTAAGTAACTTAAGTAACTTAAGTAACTTAAGTAACTTAAGTAACTTAAGTAACTTAAGTAACTTAAGTAACTTAAGTAACTTAAGTAACTTAAGTAACTTAAGTAACTTAAGTAACTTAAGTAACTTAAGTAACTTAAGTAACTTAAGTAACTTAAGTAACTTAAGTAACTTAAGTAACTTAAGTAACTTAAGTAACTTAAGTAAATTAAGTAAATTAAGTAAATTAAGTAAATTAAGTAAATCAAGTAAATCAAGTAAATCAAGTAAATCAAGTAAATCAAGTAAATCAATTAAATCAAGTAAATCAAGTAAATCTTAAGTAACTTAAGTAACTTAAGTAACTTAAGTAACTTAAGTAACTTAAGTAACTTAAGTAACTTAAGTAACTTAAGTAACTTAAGTAACTTAAGTAACTTAAGTAACTTAAGTAACTTAAGTAACTTAAGTAACTTAAGTAACTTAAGTAACGTAAGTAACTTAAGTAACTTAAGTAACTTAAGTAACTTAAGTAACTTAAGTAACTTAAGTAACTTAAGTAACTTAAGTAACTTAAGTAACTTAAGTAACTTAAGTAACTTAAGTAACTTAAGTAACTTAAGTAAATTAAGTTAATTAAGTAAATTAAGTAAATTAAGTAAATTAAGTAAATTAAGTAAATTAAGTAAATTAAGTAAATTAAGTAAATTAAGTAAATTAAGTAAATTAAGTAAATCAAGTAAATCAAGTAAATCAAGTAAATCAAGTAAATCAAGTAAATCAAGTAAATCAATTAAATCAAGTAAATCAAGTAAATCAAGTAAATCAAGTAAATCAAGTAAATCAAGTAAATTAAGTAAATTAAGTAACTTAAGTAACTTAAGTAACTTAAGAAACTTAAGTAACTTAAGTAACTTAAGTAACTTAAGTAACTTAAGTAACTTAAGTAACTTAAGTAACTTAAGTAACTTAAGTAACTTAAGTAACTTAAGTAACTTAAGTAAATTAAGTAAATTAAGTAAATTAAGTAAATTAAGTAAATCAAGTAAATCAAGTAAATCAAGTAAATCAAGTAAATCAAGTAAATCAAGTAAATCAATTAAATCAAGTAAATCAAGTAAATCTTAAGTAACTTAAGTAACTTAAGTAACTTAAGTAACTTAAGTAACTTAAGTAACTTAAGTAACTAAAGTAACTTAAGTAACTTAAGTAACTTAAGTAACTTAAGTAACTTAAGTAACTTAAGTAACTTAAGTAACTTAAGTAACTTAAGTAACTTAAGTAACTTAAGTAACTTAAGTAACTTAAGTAACTTAAGTAACTTAAGTAACTTAAGTAACTTAAGTAACTTAAGTAACTTAAGTAACTTAAGTAACTTAAGTAACTTAAGTAACTTAAGTAACTTAAGTAACTTAAGTAACTTAAGTAACTTAAGTAACATAAGTAACTTAAGTAACTTAAGTAACTTAAGTAACTTAAGTAACTTAAGTAACTTAAGTAACTTAAGTAACTTAAGTAACTTAAGTAACTTAAGTAACTTAAGTAACTTAAGAAACTTAAGAAACTTAAGTTACTTAAGTTACTTACTTTTACTTAAGTAACTTAAGTAAATTAAGTCAATTAAGTAAATTAAGTAAATTAAGTAAATTAAGTAAATTAAGTAACTTAAGTTACTTAAGTAACTTAAGTAACTTAAGTAACTTAAGTAACTTAAGTAACTTAAGTAACTTAAGTAACTTAAGTAACTTAAGTAACTTAAGTAACTAAAGTAAATTAAGTAAATTAAGTAAATTAAGTAAATCAAGTAAATCAAGTAAATCAAGTAAATCAAGTAAATCAAGTAAATCAAGTAAATCAAGTAAATCAAGTAAATCAAGTAAATCAAGTAAATCAAGTAAATCAAGTAAATCAAGTAAATCAAGTAAATCAAGTAAATCAAGTAAATCAAGTAAATCAAGTAAATCAAGTAAATCAAGTAAATCAAGTAAATCAAGTAAATTAAGTAACTTAGGTAACTTAAGTAACTTAAGTAACTTAAGTTACTTAAGTTACTTAAGTAACTTAAGGAACTTAAGTAATTTAAGTAACTTAAGTAACTTAAGTAAATTAAGTAAATTAAGTAAATTAAGTAAATTAAGTAAATTAAGTAAATTAAGTAAATTAAGTAAATTAAGTAAATTAAGTAAATCAAGTAAATCAAGTAAATCAAGTAAATCAAGTAAATCAAGTAAATCAAGTAAATCAAGTAAATCACGTAAATTAAGTAACTTAAGTAACTTAAGTAACTTAAGTAACTTAAGTAACTTAAGTAACTTAAGTAACTTAAGTAACTTAAGTAACTTAAGTAACTTAAGTAAATTAAGTAAATTAAGTAAATTAAGTAAATTAAGTAAATTAAGTAAATCAAGTAAATCAAGTAAATCAAGTAAATCAAGTAAATCAAGTAATTCAAGTAAATAAAGTAAATCAAGTAAAACAAGTAAATCAAGTAAATCAAGTAAATCAAGTAAATCAAGTAAATTAAGTAAATTAAGTAACTTAAGTAACTTAAGTAACTTAAGTAACTTAAGTAACGTAAGTAACTTAAGTAACTTAAGTAACTTAAGTAACTTAAGTAACTTAAGTAACTTAAGTAACTTAAGTAACTTAAGTAACTTAAGTAACTTAAGTAACTTAAGTAACTTAAGTAACTTAAGTAACTTAAGTAACTTAAGTAACTTAAGTAACTTAAGTAACTTAAGTAACTTAAGTAACTTAAGTAACTTAAGTAACTTAAGTAACTTAAGTAACTTAAGTAACTTAAGTAACTTAAGTAACTTAAGTAACTTAAGTAACTTAAGTAACTTAAGTAACTTAAGTAACTTAAGTAACTTAAGTAACTTAAGTAACTTAAGTAACTTAAGTAACTTAAGTAACTTAAGTAACTTAAGTAACTTAAGTAACTTAAGTAACTTAAGTAACTTAAGTAACTTAAGTAACTTAAGTAACTTAAGTAACTTAAGAAACTTAAGAAACTTAAGTTACTTAAGTTACTTACTTTTACTTAAGTAACTTAAGTAAATTAAGTAACTTAAGTAAATTAAGTAAATTAAGTAAATTAAGTAAATTAAGTAAATTAAGTAACTTAAGTAACTTAAGTAACTTAAGTAACTTAAGTAACTTAAGTAACTTAAGTAACTTAAGTAACTTAAGTAACTTAAGTAACTTAAGTAACTTAAGTAACTTAAGTAACTTAAGTAACTTAAGTAACTTAAGTAACTTAAGTAACTTAAGTAACTAAAGTAACTTAAGTAACTTAAGTAACTTAAGTAACTTAAGTAACTTAAGTAACTTAAGTAACTTAAGTAACTTAAGTAACTTAAGTAACTTAAGTAACTTAAGTAACTTAAGTAACTTAAGTAACTTAAGTAACTTAAGTAACTTAAGTAACTTAAGTAACTTAAGTAACTTAAGTAAATTAAGTAAATTAAGTAAATTAAGTAAATTAAGTAAATCAAGTAAATCAAGTAAATCAAGTAAATCAAGTAAATCAAGTAAATCAATTAAATCAAGTAAATCAAGTAAATCTTAAGTAACTTAAGTAACTTAAGTAACTTAAGTAACTTAAGTAACTTAAGTAACTTAAGTAACTTAAGTAACTTAAGTAACTTAAGTAACTTAAGTAACTTAAGTAACTTAAGTAACTTAAGTAACTTAAGTAACTTAAGTAACTTAAGTAACTTAAGTAACTTAAGTAACTTAAGTAACTTAAGTAACTTAAGTAACTTAAGTAACTTAAGTAACTTAAGTAACTTAAGTTACTTAAGTAACTTAAGTAACTTAAGTAACTTAAGTAACTTAAGTAACTTAAGTAACTTAAGTTACTTAAGTTACTTAAGTAACTTAAGTAACTTAAGTAACTTAAGTAACTTAAGTAACTTAAGTAACTTAAGTAACTTAAGTAACTGAAGTAACTTAAGTAACTTAAGTAACTTAAGTAACTTAAGTAACTTAAGTAACTTAAGTAACTTAAGTAACTTAAGTAACTTAAGTAACTTAAGTAACTTAAGTAACTTAAGTAACTTAAGTAACTTAAGTAACTTAAGTAACTTAAGTAACTTAAGAAACTTAAGAAACTTAAGTTACTTAAGTTACTTACTTTTACTTAAGTAACTTAAGTAAATTAAGTAAATTAAGTAAATTAAGTAAATTAAGTAAATTAAGTAAATTAAGTAAATTAAGTAAATTAAGTAAATTAAGTAAATTAAGTAAATTAAGTAACTTAAGTAACTTAAGTAACTTAAGTAACTTAAGTAACTTAAGTAACTTAAGTAACTTAAGTAACTTAAGTAACTTAAGTAACTAAAGTAACTTAAGTAACTTAAGTAACTTAAGTAACTTAAGTAACTTAAGTAACTTAAGTAACTTAAGTAACTTAAGTAACTTAAGTAACTTAAGTAACTTCAGTAACTTAAGTAACTTAAGTAACTAAAGTAACTTAAGTAACTTAAGTAACTTAAGTAACTTAAGTAACTTAAGTAACTTAAGTAACTTAAGTAAATTAAGTAAATTAAGTAAATTAAGTAAATTAAGTAAATTAAGTAAATTAAGTAAATTAAGTAAATTAAGTAAATCAAGTAAATCAAGTAAATCAAGTAAATCAAGTAAATCAAGTAAATCAAGTAAATCAAGTTAATCAAGTTAATCAAGTAAATCAAGTAAATCAAGTAAATCAAGTAAATCAAGTAAATCAAGTAAATTAAGTAACTTAAGTAACTTAAGTAACTTAAGTAACTTAAGTAACTTAAGTAACTTAAGTAACTTAAGTAACTTAAGTAAATCAAGTAAATCAAGTAAATCAAGTAAATCAAGTAAATCAAGTAAATCAAGTAAATCAAGTAAATCAAGTAAATCAAGTAAATCAAGTAAATCAAGTAAATCAAGTAAATCAAGTATATCAAGTAAATCAAGTAAATCAAGTTAATCAAGTTAATCAAGTTAATCAAGTAAATCAAGTAAATCAAGTAAATCAAGTAAATCAAGTAAATCAAGTAACTTAAGTAAATTAAGTAAATTAAGTAAATTAAGTAAATAAATTAAATTAAGTAAATTAAGTAAATCAAGTAAATCAAGTAAATCAAGTAAATCAAGTAAATCAAGTAAATCAAGTAAATCAAGTAAATCAAGTAAATCAAGTAAATCAAGTAAATCAAGTAAATCAAGTAAATCAAGTAAATTAAGTAACTTAAGTAACTTAAGTAACTTAAGTAACTTAAGTAACGTAAGTAACGTAAGTAACTTAAGTAACTTAAGTAACTTAAGTAACTTAAGTAACTTAAGTAACTTAAGTAACTTAAGTAACTTAAGTAACTTAAGTAACTTAAGTAACTTAAGTAACTTAAGTAACTTAAGTAACTTAAGTAACTTAAGTAACTTAAGTAACTTAAGTAACTTAAGTAACTTAAGTAACTTAAGTAACTTAAGTAACTTAAGTAACTTAAGTAACTTAAGTAACTTAAGTAACTTAAGTAACTTAAGTAACTTAAGTAACTTAAGTAACTTAAGTAACTTAAGTAACTTAAGTAACTTAAGTAACTTAAGTAACTTAAGTAACTTAAGTAACTTAAGTAACTTAAGTAACTTAAGTAACTTAAGTAACTTAAGTAACTTAAGTAACTTAAATAACTTAAGTAACTTAAGTAACTTAAGTAACTTAAGTAACTTAAGTAACTTAAGTAACTTAAGTAACTTAAGTAACTTAAGTAACTTAAGTAACTTAAGTAACTTAAGAAACTTAAGAAACTTAAGTTACTTAAGTTACTTACTTTTACTTAAGTAACTTAAGTAAATTAAGTAAATTAAGTAAATTAAGTAAATTAAGTAAATTAAGTAAATTAAGTAACTTAAGTAACTTAAGTAACTTAAGTAACTTAAGTAACTTAAGTAACTTAAGTAACTTAAGTAACTTAAGTAACTTAAGTAACTTAAGTAACTTAAGTAACTTAAGTAACTTAAGTAACTTAAGTAACTAAAGTAACTTAAGTAACTTAAGTAACTTAAGTAACTTAAGTAACTTAAGTAACTTAAGTAACTTAAGTAACTTAAGTAACTTAAGTAACTTAAGTAACTTAAGTAACTTAAGTAACTTAAGTAACTTAAGTAACTTAAGTAACTTAAGTAACTTAAGTAACTTAAGTAACTTAAGTAACTTAAGTAACTTAAGTAACTTAAGTAAATTAAGTAAATTAAGTAAATTAAGTAAATTAAGTAAATCAAGTAAATCAAGTAAATCAAGTAAATCAAGTAAATCAATTAAATCAAGTAAATCAAGTAAATCTTAAGTAACTTAAGTAACTTAAGTAACTTAAGTAACTTAAGTAACTTAAGTAACTTAAGTAACTTAAGTAACTTAAATAACTTAAGTAACTTAAGTAACTTAAGTAACTTAAGTAACTTAAGTAACTTAAGTAACTTAAGTAACTTAAGTAACTTAAGTAACTTAAGTAACTTAAGTAACTTAAGTAACTTAAGTAACTTAAGTAACTTAAGTAACTTAAGTAACTTAAGTAACTTAAGTAACTTAAGTAACTTAAGTAACTTAAGTAACTTAAGTAACTTAAGTAACTTAAGTAACTTAAGTAACTTAAGTAACTTAAGTAACTTAAGTAACTTAAGTAACTTAAGTAACTTAAGTAACTTAAGTAACTTAAGTAACTTAAGTAACTTAAGTAACTTAAGTAACTTAAGTAACTGAAGTAACTTAAGTAACTTAAGTAACTTAAGTAACTTAAGTAACTTAAGTAACTTAAGTAACTTAAGTAACTTAAGTAACTTAAGTAACTTAAGTAACTTAAGTAACTTAAGTAACTTAAGTAACTTAAGTAACTTAAGTAACTTAAGTAACTTAAGTAACTTAAGTAACTTAAGAAACTTAAGAAACTTAAGTTACTTAAGTTACTTACTTTTACTTAAGTAACTTAAGTAAATTAAGTAAATTAAGTAAATTAAGTAAATTAAGTAAATTAAGTAAATTAAGTAAATTAAGTAAATTAAGTAAATTAAGTAAATTAAGTAAATCAAATAAATCAAGTAAATCAAGTAAATCAAGTAAATCAAGTAAATCAAGTAAATCAAGTTAATCAAGTTAATCAAGTAAATCAAGTAAATCAAGTAAATCAAGTAAATCAAGTAAATTAAGTAACTTAAGTAACTTAAGTAACTTAAGTAACTTAAGTAACTTAAGTAACTTAAGTAACTTAAGTAACTTAAGTAAATCAAGTAAATCAAGTAAATCAAGTAAATCAAGTAAATCAAGTAAATCAAGTAAATCAAGTAAATCAAGTAAATCAAGTAAATCAAGTAAATCAAGTAAATCAAGTAAATCAAGTAAATCAAGTAAATCAAGTAAATCAAGTATATCAAGTAAATCAAGTAAATCAAGTTAATCAAGTTAATCAAGTTAATCAAGTTAATCAAGTAAATCAAGTAAATCAAGTAAATCAAGTAAATTAAGTAACTTAATTTACTTAAGTAACTTAAGTAACTTAAGTAACTTAAGTAACTTAAGTAACTTAAGTAACTTAAGTAACTTAAGTAACTTAAGTAACTTAAGTAACTTAAGTAACTTAAGTAACTTAAGTAACTTAAGTAACTTAAGTAACTTAAGTAACTTAAGTAACTTAAGTAACTTAAGTAACTTAAGTAACTTAAGTAACTTAAGTAACTTAAGTAACTTAAGTAACTTAAGTAACTTAAGTAACTTAAGTAACTTAAGTAACTTAAGTAACTTAAGTAACTTAAGTAACTTAAGTAA
The DNA here is from genome assembly GCA_944738965.1 of Nebria brevicollis. Classification (NCBI taxonomy): domain Eukaryota; kingdom Metazoa; phylum Arthropoda; class Insecta; order Coleoptera; family Carabidae; genus Nebria; species Nebria brevicollis. The sequence continues at coordinate 443,577 of CALYJB010000151.1, forward strand.
CTTAAGTAACTTAAGTAACTTAAGTAACTTAAGTAACTTAAGTAACTTAAGTAACTTAAGTAACTTAAGTAACTTAAGTAACTTAAGTAACTTAAGTAACTTAAGTAACTTAAGTAACTTAAGTAACTTAAGTAACTTAAGTAACTTAAGTAACTTAAGTAACTTAAGTAACTTAAGTAACTTAAGTAACTTAAGTAACTTAAGTAACTTAAGTAACTTAAGTAACTTAAGTAACTTAAGTAACTTAAGTAACTTAAGTAACTTAAGTAACTTAAGTAACTTAAGTAACTTAAGTAACTTAAGTAACTTAAGTAACTTAAGTAACTTAAGTAACTTAAGTAACTTAAGTAACTTAAGTAACTTAAGTAACTTAAGTAACTTAAGTAACTTAAGTAACTTAAGTAACTTAAGTAACTTAAGTAACTTAAGTAACTTAAGTAACTTAAGTAACTTAAGTAACTTAAGTAACTTAAGTAACTTAAGTAACTTAAGTAACTTAAGTAACTTAAGTAACTTAAGTAACTTAAGTAACTTAAGTAACTTAAGTAACTTAAGTAACTTAAGTAACTTAAGTAACTAAGGTAACTTAAGTAACTTAAGTAACTTAAGTAACTTAAGTAACTTAAGTAACTTAAGAAACTTAAGAAACTTAAGTTACTTAAGTTACTTACTTTTACTTAAGTAACTTAAGTTAATTAAGTAAATTAAGTAAATTAAGTAAATTAAGTAAATTAAGTAAATTAAGTAAATTAAGTAAATTAAGTAAATTAAGTAAATTAAGTAAATTAAGTAAATTAAGTAAATTAAGTAAATTAAGTAAATTAAGTAAATTAAGTAAATTAAGTAAATTAAGTAAATTAAGTAACTTAAGTAACTTAAGTAACTTAAGTAACTTAAGTAACTTAAGTAACTTAAGTAACTTAAGTAACTTAAGTAACTTAAGTAACTTAAGTAACTTAAGTAACTTAAGTAACTTAAGTAACTTAAGTAACTTAAGTAACTTAAGTAACTTAAGTAACTTAAGTAACTTAAGTAACTTAAGTAACTTAAGTAACTTAAGTAACTTAAGTAACTTAAGTAACTTAAGTAACTTAAGTAACTTAAGTAACTTAAGTAACTTAAGTAACTTAAGTAAATTAAGTAAATTAAGTAAATTAAGTAAATTAAGTAAATTAAGTAAATTAAGTAAATTAAGTAAATTAAGTAAATTAAGTAAATCAAGTAAATCAAGTAAATCAAGTAAATCAAGTAAATCAAGTAAATCAAGTAAATCAAGTAAATCAAGTAAATCAAGTAAATCAATTAAATCAAGTAAATCAAGTAAATCAAGTAAATCAAGTAAATTAAGTAAATTAAGTAACTTAAGTAACTTAAGTAACTTAAGAAACTTAAGTAACTTAAGTAACTTAAGTAACTTAAGTAACTTAAGTAACTTAAGTAACTTAAGTAACTTAAGTAACTTAAGTAACTTAAGTAACTTAAGTAACTTAAGTAACTTAAGTAAATTAAGTAAATTAAGTAAATTAAGTAAATTAAGTAAATCAAGTAAATCAAGTAAATCAAGTAAATCAAGTAAATCAAGTAAATCAATTAAATCAAGTAAATCAAGTAAATCTTAAGTAACTTAAGTAACTTAAGTAACTTAAGTAACTTAAGTAACTTAAGTAACTTAAGTAACTTAAGTAACTTAAGTAACTTAAGTAACTTAAGTAACTTAAGTAACTTAAGTAACTTAAGTAACTTAAGTAACTTAAGTAACTTAAGTAACTTAAGTAACTTAAGTAACTTAAGTAACTTAAGTAACTTAAGTAACTTAAGTAACTTAAGTAACTTAAGTAACTTAAGTAACTTAAGTAACTTAAGTAACTTAAGTAACTTAAGTAACTTAAGTAACTTAAGTAACTTAAGTAACTTAAGTAACTTAAGTAACTTAAGTAACTTAAGTAACTTAAGTAACTTAAGTAACTTAAGTAACTTAAGTTACTTAAGTAACTTAAGTTACTTAAGTAACTTAAGAAACTTAAGAAACTTAAGTTACTTAAGTTACTTACTTTTACTTAAGTAACTTAAGTAAATTAAGTAAATTAAGTAAATTAAGTAAATTAAGTAAATTAAGTAAATTAAGTAAATTAAGTAAATTAAGTAACTTAAGTAACTTAAGTAACTTAAGTAACTTAAGTAACTTAAGTAACTTAAGTAACTTAAGTAACTTAAGTAACTTAAGTAACTTAAGTAACTTAAGTAACTTAAGTAACTTAAGTAACTTAAGTAACTTAAGTAACTTAAGTAACTTAAGTAACTTAAGTAACTTAAGTAACTTAAGTAACTTAAGTAACTTAAGTAACTTAAGTAACTTAAGTAACTTAAGTAACTTAAGTAACTTAAGTAACTTAAGTAACTTAAGTAACTTAAGTAACTTAAGTAACTTAAGTAACTTAAGTAACTTAAGTAACTTAAGTAACTTAAGTAACTTAAGTAACTTAAGTAACTTAAGTAACTTAAGTAACTTAAGTAACTTAAGTAACTTAAGTAACTTAAGTAACTTAAGTAACTGAAGTAACTTAAGTAACTTAAGTAACTTAAGTAACTTAAGTAACTTAAGTAACTTAAGTAACTTAAGTAACTTAAGTAACTTAAGTAACTTAAGTAACTTAAGTAACTTAAGTAACTTTAGTAACTTAAGTAACTTAAGTAACTTAAGTAACTTAAGTAACTTAAGTAACTTAAGTAACTTAAGTAACTTAAGTAACTTAAGTTACTTAAGTAACTTAAGTAACTCAAGTAACTTAAGTAACTTAAGTAACTTAAGTAACTTAAGTAACTTAAGTAACTTAAGTAACTTAAGTATCTTAAGTAACTTAAGTAACTTAAGTAACTTAAGTAACTTAAGTAACTTAAGTAACTTTAGTAACATAAGTAACTTAAGTAACTTCAGTAACTTAAGTAACTTAAGTAACTTAAGTAACTTAAGTAACTTAAGTAACTTAAGTAACTTAAGTAACTTAAGTAACTTTAGTAACTTAACAAACTTAAGAAACTTAAGTTACTTAAGTTACTTACTTTTACTTAAGTAAATTAAGTAAATTAAGTAAATTAAGTAAATTAAGTAAATTAAGTAAATTAAGTAAATTAAGTAACTTAAGTAACTTAAGTAACTTAAGTAACTTAAGTAACTTAAGTTACTTAAGTAACTTAAGTAACTTAAGTAACTTAAGTAACTTAAGTAACTTAAGTAACTTAAGTAACTTAAGTAACTTAAGTAACTTAAGTAACTTAAGTAACTTAAGTAACTTAAGTAACTTAAGTAACTTAAGTAACTTAAGTAACTTAAGTAACTTAAGTAACTTAAGTAACTTAAGTAACTTAAGTAACTTAAGTAACTTAAGTAACTTAAGTAACTTAAGTAACTTAAGTAACTTAAGTAACTTAAGTAACTTAAGTAACTTAAGTAACTTAAGTAACTTAAGTAACTTAAGTAACTTAAGTAACTTAAGTAACTTAAGTAACTTAAGTAACTTAAGTAACTTAAGTAACTAAGGTAACTTAAGTAACTTAAGTAACTTAAGTAACTTAAGTAACTTAAGTAACTTAAGAAACTTAAGAAACTTAAGTTACTTAAGTTACTTACTTTTACTTAAGTAACTTAAGTTAATTAAGTAAATTAAGTAAATTAAGTAAATTAAGTAAATTAAGTAAATTAAGTAAATTAAGTAAATTAAGTAAATTAAGTAAATTAAGTAAATTAAGTAAATTAAGTAAATTAAGTAAATTAAGTAAATTAAGTAAATTAAGTAAATTAAGTAACTTAAGTAACTTAAGTAACTTAAGTAACTTAAGTAACTTAAGTAACTTAAGTAACTTAAGTAACTTAAGTAACTTAAGTAACTTAAGTAACTTAAGTAACTTAAGTAACTTAAGTAACTTAAGTAACTTAAGTAACTTAAGTAACTTAAGTAACTTAAGTAACTTAAGTAACTTAAGTAACTTAAGTAACTTAAGTAACTTAAGTAACTTAAGTAACTTAAGTAACTTAAGTAACTTAAGTAACTTAAGTAACTTAAGTAACTTAAGTAACTTAAGTAAATTAAGTAAATTAAGTAAATTAAGTAAATTAAGTAAATTAAGTAAATTAAGTAAATTAAGTAAATTAAGTAAATCAAGTAAATCAAGTAAATCAAGTAAATCAAGTAAATCAAGTAAATCAAGTAAATCAAGTAAATCAAGTAAATCAATTAAATCAAGTAAATCAAGTAAATCAAGTAAATCAAGTAAATCAAGTAAATTAAGTAAATTAAGTAACTTAAGTAACTTAAGTAACTTAAGAAACTTAAGTAACTTAAGTAACTTAAGTAACTTAAGTAACTTAAGTAACTTAAGTAACTTAAGTAACTTAAGTAACTTAAGTAACTTAAGTAACTTAAGTAACTTAAGTAACTTAAGTAACTTAAGTAACTTAAGTAAATTAAGTAAATTAAGTAAATTAAGTAAATCAAGTAAATCAAGTAAATCAAGTAAATCAAGTAAATCAAGTAAATCAAGTAAATTAAGTAAATTAAGTAACTTAAGTAACTTAAGTAACTTAAGTAACTTAAGTAACTTAAGTAACTTAAGTAACTTAAGTAACTTAAGTAACTTAAGTAACTTAAGTAACTTAAGTAACTTAAGTAACTTAAGTAACTTAAGTAACTTAAGTAACTTAAGTAACTTAAGTAACTTAAGTAACTTAAGTAACTTAAGTAACTTAAGTAACTTAAGTAACTTAAGTAACTTAAGTAACTTAAGTAACTTAAGTAACTTAAGTAACTTAAGTAACTTAAGTAACTTAAGTAACTTAAGTAACTTAAGTAACTTAAGTAACTTAAGTAACTTAAGTAACTTAAGTAACTTAAGTAACTTAAGTTACTTAAGTAACTTAAGTTACTTAAGTAACTTAAGAAACTTAAGAAACTTAAGTTACTTAAGTTACTTACTTTTACTTAAGTAACTTAAGTAAATTAAGTAAATTAAGTAAATTAAGTAAATTAAGTAAATTAAGTAAATTAAGTAAATTAAGTAACTTAAGTAACTTAAGTAACTTAAGTAACTTAAGTAACTTAAGTAACTTAAGTAACTTAAGTAACTTAAGTAACTTAAGTAACTTAAGTAACTTAAGTAACTTAAGTAACTTAAGTAACTTAAGTAACTTAAGTAACTTAAGTAACTTAAGTAACTTAAGTAACTTAAGTAACTTAAGTAACTTAAGTAACTTAAGTAACTTAAGTAACTTAAGTAACTTAAGTAACTTAAGTAACTTAAGTAACTTAAGTAACTTAAGTAACTTAAGTAACTTAAGTAACTTAAGTAACTTAAGTAACTTAAGTAACTTAAGTAACTTAAGTAACTTAAGTAACTTAAGTAACTTAAGTAACTTAAGTAACTTAAGTAACTTAAGTAACTTAAGTAACTTAAGTAACTTAAGTAACTTAAGTAACTTAAGTAACTTAAGTAACTTAAGTAACTTAAGTAACTTAAGTAACTTTAGTAACTTAAGTAACTTAAGTAACTTAAGTAACTTAAGTAACTTAAGTAACTTAAGTAACTTAAGTAACTTAAGTAACTTAAGTTACTTAAGTAACTTAAGTAACTCAAGTAACTTAAGTAACTTAAGTAACTTAAGTAACTTAAGTAACTTAAGTAACTTAAGTAACTTAAGTATCTTAAGTAACTTAAGTAACTTAAGTAACTTAAGTAACTTAAGTAACTTAAGTAACTTTAGTAACATAAGTAACTTAAGTAACTTCAGTAACTTAAGTAACTTAAGTAACTTAAGTAACTTAAGTAACTTAAGTAACTTAAGTAACTTAAGTAACTTAAGTAACTTTAGTAACTTAACAAACTTAAGAAACTTAAGTTACTTAAGTTACTTACTTTTACTTAAGTAAATTAAGTAAATTAAGTAAATTAAGTAAATTAAGTAAATTAAGTAAATTAAGTAAATTAAGTAAATTAAGTAACTTAAGTAACTTAAGTAACTTAAGTAACTTAAGTAACTTAAGTTACTTAAGTAACTTAAGTAACTTAAGTAACTTAAGTAACTTAAGTAACTTAAGTAACTTAAGTAACTTAAGTAACTTAAGTAACTTAAGTAACTTAAGTAACTTAAGTAACTTAAGTAACTTAAGTAACTTAAGTAACTTAAGTAACTTAAGTAACTTAAGTAACTTAAGTAACTTAAGTAACTTAAGTAACTTAAGTAACTTAAGTAACTTAAGTAACTTAAGTAACTTAAGTAACTTAAGTTACTTAAGTTACTTAAGTTACTTAAGTTACTTAATTTACTTGATTTACTTGATTTACTTGATTTACTTGATTTACTTGATTTACTTGATTTACTTGATTTACTTGATTTACTTGATTTACTTGATTTACTTAATTTACTTAATTTACTTAATTTACTTAATTTACTTAAGTTACTTAAGTTACTTAAGTTACTTAAGTTACTTAAGTTACTTAAGTTACTTAAGTTACTTAAGTTACTTAAGTTACTTAAGTTACTTAAGTTACTTAAGTTACTTAAGTTACTTAAGTTTCTTAAGTTACTTAAGTTACTTAAGTTACTTAATTTACTTAATTTACTTGATTTACTTGATTTACTTGATTTACTTGATTTACTTGATTTACTTGATTTAATTGATTTACTTGATTTACTTGATTTACTTGATTTACTTGATTTACTTGATTTACTTGATTTACTTAATTTACTTAATTTACTTAATTTACTTAATTTACTTAATTTACTTAATTTACTTAATTTACTTAATTTACTTAATTAACTTAATTTACTTAAGTTACTTAAGTTACTTAAGTTACTTAAGTTACTTAAGTTACTTAAGTTACTTAAGTTACTTAAGTTACTTAAGTTACTTTAGTTACTTTAGTTACTTAAGTTATATAAGTTACTTAAGTTACTTAAGTTACTTAAGTTACTTAAGTTACTTAAGTTACTTAAGTTACTTAAGTTACTTAAGTTACTTAAGTTACTTAAGTTACTTAAGTTACTTAAGTTACTTAAGTTACTTAAGTTACTTAAGTTACTTAAGTTACTTAAGTTACTTAAGTTACTTAAGTTACTTAAGTTACTTAAGTTACTTAAGTTACTTAAGTTACTTAAGTTACTTAAGTTACTTAAGTTACTTAAGTTACTTAAGTAACTTAAGTTACTTAAGTTACTTAAGTTACTTAAGTTACTTAAGTTACTTAATTTACTTAATTTACTTAATTTACTTAATTTACTTAATTTACTTAATTTACTTAATTTACTTAAGTAAAAGTAAGTAACTTAAGTAACTTAAGTTTCTTAAGTTTGTTAAGTTACTAAAGTTACTTAAGTTACTTAAGTTACTTAAGTTACTTAAGTTACTTAAGTTACTTAAGTTACTTAAGTTACTTAAGTTACTGAAGTTACTTAAGTTACTTATGTTACTAAAGTTACTTAAGTTACTTAAGTTACTTAAGTTACTTAAGTTACTTAAGATACTTAAGTTACTTAAGTTACTTAAGTTACTTAAGTTACTTAAGTTACTTAAGTTACTTAAGTTACTTGAGTTACTTAAGTTACTTAAGTAACTTAAGTTACTTAAGTTACTTAAGTTACTTAAGTTACTTAAGTTACTTAAGTTACTTAAGTTACTTAAGTTACTTAAGTTACTAAAGTTACTTAAGTTACTTAAGTTACTTAAGTTACTTAAGTTACTTAAGTTACTTAAGTTACTTAAGTTACTTAAGTTACTTAAGTTACTTAAGTTACTTAAGTTACTTAAGTTACTTCAGTTACTTAAGTTACTTAAGTTACTTAAGTTACTTAAGTTACTTAAGTTACTTAAGTTACTTAAGTTACTTAAGTTACTTAAGTTACTTAAGTTACTTAAGTTACTTAAGTTACTTAAGTTACTTAAGTTACTTAAGTTACTTAAGTTACTTAAGTTACTTAAGTTACTTAAGTTACTTAAGTTACTTAAGTTACTTAAGTTACTTAAGTTACTTAAGTTACTTAAGTTACTTAAGTTACTTAAGTTACTTAAGTTACTTAAGTTACTTAAGTTACTTAAGTTACTTAAGTTACTTAAGTTACTTAAGTTACTTAAGTTACTTAAGTTACTTAAGTTACTTAAGTTACTTAATTTACTTAATTTACTTAATTTACTTAATTTACTTAATTTACTTAATTTACTTAATTTACTTAAGTTACTTAAGTAAAAGTAAGTAACTTAAGTAACTTAAGTTTCTTAAGTTTCTTAAGTTACTTAAGTAACTTAAGTTACTTAAGTAACTTAAGTTACTTAAGTTACTTAAGTTACTTAAGTTACTTAAGTTACTTAAGTTACTTAAGTTACTTAAGTTACTTAAGTTACTTAAGTTACTTAAGTTACTTAAGTTACTTAAGTTACTTAAGTTACTTAAGTTACTTAAGTTACTTAAGTTACTTAAGTTACTTAAGTTACTTAAGTTACTTAAGTTACTTAAGTTACTTAAGTTACTTAAGTTACTTAAGTTACTTAAGTTACTTAAGTTACTTAAGTTACTTAAGTTACTTAAGTTACTTAAGATTTACTTGATTTACTTGATTTAATTGATTTACTTGATTTACTTGATTTACTTGATTTACTTGATTTACTTGATTTACTTAATTTACTTAATTTACTTAATTTACTTAATTTACTTAAGTTACTTAAGTTACTTAAGTTACTTAAGTTACTTAAGTTACTTAAGTTACTTAAGTTACTTAAGTTACTTAAGTTACTTAAGTTACTTAAGTTACTTAAGTTACTTAAGTTACTTAAGTTTCTTAAGTTACTTAAGTTACTTAAGTTACTTAATTTACTTAATTTACTTGATTTACTTGATTTACTTGATTTACTTGATTTACTTGATTTAATTGATTTACTTGATTTACTTGATTTACTTGATTTACTTGATTTACTTGATTTACTTGATTTACTTGATTTACTTGATTTACTTGATTTACTTAATTTACTTAATTTACTTAATTTACTTAATTTACTTAATTTACTTAATTTACTTAATTTACTTAATTTACTTAAGTTACTTAAGTTACTTAAGTTACTTAAGTTACTTAAGTTACTTAAGTTACTTAAGTTACTTAAGTTACTTAAGTTACTTAAGTTACTTAAGTTACTTAAGTTACTTAAGTTACTTAAGTTACTTAAGTTACTTAAGTTACTTAAGTTACTTAAGTTACTTAAGTTACTTAAGTTACTTAAGTTACTTAAGTTACTTAAGTTACTTAAGTTACTTAAGTTACTTAAGTTACTTAAGTTACTTAAGTTACTTAAGTTACTTAAGTTACTTAAGTTACTTAAGTTACTTAATTTACTTAATTTACTTAATTTACTTAATTTACTTAATTTACTTAATTTACTTAATTTACTTAATTTACTTAATTTACTTAATTTACTTAATTTACTTAATTTACTTAATTTACTTAATTTACTTAATTAACTTAAGTTACTTAAGTAAAAGTAAGTAACTTAAGTAACTTAAGTTTCTTAAGTTTCTTAAGTTACTTAAGTTACTTAAGTTACTTAAGTTACTTAAGTTACTTAAGTTACCTTAGTTACTTAAGTTACTTAAGTTACTTAAGTTACTTAAGTTACTTAAGTTACTTAAGTTACTTAAGTTACTTAAGTTACTTAAGTTACTTAAGTTACTTAAGTTACTTAAGTTACTTAAGTTACTTAAGTTACTTAAGTTACTTAAGTTACTTAAGTTACTTAAGTTACTTAAGTTACTTAAGTAACTTAAGTAACTTAAGTAACTTAAGTAACTTAAGTAACTTAAGTAACTTAAGTAACTTAAGTAACTTAAGTAACTTAAGTAACTTAAGTAACTTAAGTAACTTAAGTAACTTAAGTAACTTAAGTAACTTAAGTAACTTAAGTAACTTAAGTAACTTAAGTAACTTAAGTAACTTAAGTAACTAAGGTAACTTAAGTAACTTAAGTAACTTAAGTAACTTAAGTAACTTAAGTAACTTAAGAAACTTAAGAAACTTAAGTTACTTAAGTTACTTACTTTTACTTAAGTAACTTAAGTAAATTAAGTAAATTAAGTAAATTAAGTAAATTAAGTAAATTAAGTAAATTAAGTAAATTAAGTAAATTAAGTAAATTAAGTAAATTAAGTAAATTAAGTAAATTAAGTAAATTAAGTAAATTAAGTAAATTAAGTAAATTAAGTAACTTAAGTAACTTAAGTAACTTAAGTAACTTAAGTAACTTAAGTAACTTAAGTAACTTAAGTAACTTAAGTAACTTAAGTAACTTAAGTAACTTAAGTAACTTAAGTAACTTAAGTAACTTAAGTAACTTAAGTAACTTAAGTAACTTAAGTAACTTAAGTAACTTAAGTAACTTAAGTAACTTAAGTAACTTAAGTAACTTAAGTAACTTAAGTAACTTAAGTAACTTAAGTAACTTAAGTAACTTAAGTAACTTAAGTAACTTAAGTAAATTAAGTAAATTAAGTAAATTAAGTAAATTAAGTAAATTAAGTAAATTAAGTAAATTAAGTAAATTAAGTAAATCAAGTAAATCAAGTAAATCAAGTAAATCAAGTAAATCAAGTAAATCAAGTAAATCAAGTAAATCAAGTAAATCAATTAAATCAAGTAAATCAAGTAAATCAAGTAAATCAAGTAAATCAAGTAAATTAAGTAAATTAAGTAACTTAAGTAACTTAAGTAACTTAAGAAACTTAAGTAACTTAAGTAACTTAAGTAACTTAAGTAACTTAAGTAACTTAAGTAACTTAAGTAACTTAAGTAACTTAAGTAACTTAAGTAACTTAAGTAACTTAAGTAAATTAAGTAAATTAAGTAAATTAAGTAAATTAAGTAAATCAAGTAAATCAAGTAAATCAAGTAAATCAAGTAAATCAAGTAAATCAATTAAATCAAGTAAATCAAGTAAATCTTAAGTAACTTAAGTAACTTAAGTAACTTAAGTAACTTAAGTAACTTAAGTAACTTAAGTAACTTAAGTAACTTAAGTAACTTAAGTAACTTAAGTAACTTAAGTAACTTAAGTAACTTAAGTAACTTAAGTAACTTAAGTAACTTAAGTAACTTAAGTAACTTAAGTAACTTAAGTAACTTAAGTAACTTAAGTAACTTAAGTAACTTAAGTAACTTAAGTAACTTAAGTAACTTAAGTAACTTAAGTAACTTAAGTAACTTAAGTAACTTAAGTAACTTAAGTAACTTAAGTAACTTAAGTTACTTAAGTAACTTAAGTTACTTAAGTAACTTAAGAAACTTAAGAAACTTAAGTTACTTAAGTTACTTACTTTTACTTAAGTAACTTAAGTAAATTAAGTAAATTAAGTAAATTAAGTAAATTAAGTAAATTAAGTAAATTAAGTAAATTAAGTAAATTAAGTAACTTAAGTAACTTAAGTAACTTAAGTAACTTAAGTAACTTAAGTAACTTAAGTAACTTAAGTAACTTAAGTAACTTAAGTAACTTAAGTAACTTAAGTAACTTAAGTAACTTAAGTAACTTAAGTAACTTAAGTAACTTAAGTAACTTAAGTAACTTAAGTAACTTAAGTAACTTAAGTAACTTAAGTAACTTAAGTAACTTAAGTAACTTAAGTAACTTAAGTAACTTAAGTAACTTAAGTAACTTAAGTAACTTAAGTAACTTAAGTAACTTAAGTAACTTAAGTAACTTAAGTAACTTAAGTAACTTAAGTAACTTAAGTAACTTAAGTAACTTAAGTAACTTAAGTAACTTAAGTAACTTAAGTAACTGAAGTAACTTAAGTAACTTAAGTAACTTAAGTAACTTAAGTAACTTAAGTAACTTAAGTAACTTTAGTAACTTAAGTAACTTAAGTAACTTAAGTAACTTAAGTAACTTAAGTAACTTAAGTAACTTAAGTAACTTAAGTAACTTAAGTTACTTAAGTAACTTAAGTAACTCAAGTAACTTAAGTAACTTAAGTAACTTAAGTAACTTAAGTAACTTAAGTAACTTAAGTAACTTAAGTATCTTAAGTAACTTAAGTAACTTAAGTAACTTAAGTAACTTAAGTAACTTAAGTAACTTTAGTAACATAAGTAACTTAAGTAACTTCAGTAACTTAAGTAACTTAAGTAACTTAAGTAACTTAAGTAACTTAAGTAACTTAAGTAACTTAAGTAACTTAAGTAACTTAAGTAACTTTAGTAACTTAACAAACTTAAGAAACTTAAGTTACTTAAGTTACTTACTTTTACTTAAGTAAATTAAGTAAATTAAGTAAATTAAGTAAATTAAGTAAATTAAGTAAATTAAGTAAATTAAGTAACTTAAGTAACTTAAGTAACTTAAGTAACTTAAGTAACTTAAGTTACTTAAGTAACTTAAGTAACTTAAGTAACTTAAGTAACTTAAGTAACTTAAGTAACTTAAGTAACTTAAGTAACTTAAGTAACTTAAGTAACTTAAGTAACTTAAGTAACTTAAGTAACTTAAGTAACTTAAGTAACTTAAGTAACTTAAGTAACTTAAGTAACTTAAGTAACTTAAGTAACTTAAGTAACTTAAGTAACATAAGTAACTTAAGTAACTTAAGTAACTTAAGTAACTTAAGTAACTTAAGTAACTTAAGTAACTTAAGTAACTTAAGTAACTAAAGTAACTTAAGTAACTTAAGTAACTTAAGTAACTTAAGTAACTTAAGTAACTTAAGTAACTTAAGTAACTTAAGTAACTTAAGTAAATTAAGTTAATTAAGTAAATTAAGTAAATTAAGTAAATTAAGTAAATTAAGTAAATTAAGTAAATTAAGTAAATTAAGTAAATTAAGTAAATTAAGTAAATTAAGTAAATCAAGTAAATCAAGTAAATCAAGTAAATCAAGTAAATCAAGTAAATCAAGTAAATCAATTAAATCAAGTAAATCAAGTAAATCAAGTAAATCAAGTAAATCAAGTAAATCAAGTAAATTAAGTAAATTAAGTAACTTAAGTAACTTAAGTAACTTAAGAAACTTAAGTAACTTAAGTAACTTAAGTAACTTAAGTAACTTAAGTAACTTAAGTAACTTAAGTAACTTAAGTAACTTAAGTAACTTAAGTAACTTAAGTAACTTAAGTAACTTAAGTAAATTAAGTAAATTAAGTAAATTAAGTAAATTAAGTAAATCAAGTAAATCAAGTAAATCAAGTAAATCAAGTAAATCAAGTAAATCAAGTAAATCAATTAAATCAAGTAAATCAAGTAAATCTTAAGTAACTTAAGTAACTTAAGTAACTTAAGTAACTTAAGTAACTTAAGTAACTTAAGTAACTTAAGTAACTAAAGTAACTTAAGTAACTTAAGTAACTTAAGTAACTTAAGTAACTTAAGTAACTTAAGTAACTTAAGTAACTTAAGTAACTTAAGTAACTTAAGTAACTTAAGTAACTTAAGTAACTTAAGTAACTTAAGTAACTTAAGTAACTTAAGTAACTTAAGTAACTTAAGTAACTTAAGTAACTTAAGTAACTTAAGTAACTTAAGTAACTTAAGTAACTTAAGTATCTTAAGTAACTTAAGTAACATAAGTAACTTAAGTTACTTAAGTAACTTAAGTAACTTAAGTAACTTAAGTAACTTAAGTAACTTAAGTAACTTAAGTAACTTAAGTAACTTAAGAAACTTAAGAAACTTAAGTTACTTAAGTTACTTACTTTTACTTAAGTAACTTAAGTAAATTAAGTCAATTAAGTAAATTAAGTAAATTAAGTAAATTAAGTAAATTAAGTAACTTAAGTAACTTAAGTAACTTAAGTAACTTAAGTAACTTAAGTAACTTAAGTAACTTAAGTAACTTAAGTAACTTAAGTAACTTAAGTAACTTAAGTAACTAAAGTAAATTAAGTAAATTAAGTAAATTAAGTAAATCAAGTAAATCAAGTAAATCAAGTAAATCAAGTAAATCAAGTAAATCAAGTAAATCAAGTAAATCAAGTAAATCAAGTAAATCAAGTAAATCAAGTAAATCAAGTAAATCAAGTAAATCAAGTAAATCAAGTAAATCAAGTAAATCAAGTAAATCAAGTGTAACTTAAGTAACTTAAGTAACTTAAGTAACTTAAGTTACTTAAGTTACTTAAGTAACTTAAGGAACTTAAGTAATTTAAGTAACTTAAGTAACTTAAGTAAATTAAGTAAATTAAGTAAATTAAGTAAATTAAGTAAATTAAGTAAATTAAGTAAATTAAGTAAATTAAGTAAATTAAGTAAATTAAGTAAATTAAGTAAATTAAGTAAATCAAGTAAATCAAGTAAATCAAGTAAATCAAGTAAATCAAGTAAATCAAGTAAATCACGTAAATTAAGTAACTTAAGTAACTTAAGTAACTTAAGTAACTTAAGTAACTTAAGTAACTTAAGTAACTTAAGTAACTTAAGTAACTTAAGTAACTTAAGTAAATTAAGTAAATTAAGTAAATTAAGTAAATTAAGTAAATTAAGTAAATCAAGTAAATCAAGTAAATCAAGTAAATCAAGTAAATCAAGTAATTCAAGTAAATCAAGTAAATCAAGTAAATCAAGTAAATCAAGTAAATCAAGTAAATCAAGTAAATCAAGTAAATTAAGTAAATTAAGTAACTTAAGTAACTTAAGTAACTTAAGTAACTTAAGTAACGTAAGTAACTTAAGTAACTTAAGTAACTTAAGTAACTTAAGTAACTTAAGTAACTTAAGTAACTTAAGTAACTTAAGTAACTTAAGTAACTTAAGTAACTTAAGTAACTTAAGTAACTTAAGTAACTTAAGTAACTTAAGTAACTTAAGTAACTTAAGTAACTTAAGTAACTTAAGTAACTTAAGTAACTTAAGTAACTTAAGTAACTTAAGTAACTTAAGTAACTTAAGTAACTTAAGTAACTTAAGTAACTTAAGTAACTTAAGTAACTTAAGTAACTTAAGTAACTTAAGTAACTTAAGTAACTTAAGTAACTTAAGTAACTTAAGTAACTTAAGTAACTTAAGTAACTTAAGTAACTTAAGTAACTTAAGTAACTTAAGTAACTTAAGTAACTTAAGTAACTTAAGTAACTTAAGTAACTTAAGTAACTTAAGTAACTTAAGTAACTTAAGAAACTTAAGAAACTTAAGTTACTTAAGTTACTTACTTTTACTTAAGTAACTTAAGTAAATTAAGTAAATTAAGTAAATTAAGTAAATTAAGTAAATTAAGTAAATTAAGTAAATTAAGTAAATTAAGTAACTTAAGTAACTTAAGTAACTTAAGTAACTTAAGTAACTTAAGTAACTTAAGTAACTTAAGTAACTTAAGTAACTTAAGTAACTTAAGTAACTTAAGTAACTTAAGTAACTTAAGTAACTTAAGTTACTTAAGTAACTAAAGTAACTAAAGTAACTTAAGTAACTTAAGTAACTTAAGTAACTTAAGTAACTTAAGTAACTTAAGTAACTTAAATAACTTAAGTAACTTAAGTAACTTAAGTAACTTAAGTAACTTAAGTAACTTAAGTAACTTAAGTAACTTAAGTAACTTAAGTAACTTAAGTAAATTAAGTAAATTAAGTAAATTAAGTAAATTAAGTAAATCAAGTAAATCAAGTAAATCAAGTAAATCAAGTAAATCAAGTAAATCAATTAAATCAAGTAAATCAAGTAAATCTTAAGTAACTTAAGTAACTTAAGTAACTTAAGTAACTTAAGTAACTTAAGTAACTTAAGTAACTTAAGTAACTTAAGTAACTTAAGTAACTTAAGTAACTTAAGTAACTTAAGTAACTTAAGTAACTTAAGTAACTTAAGTAACTTAAGTAACTTAAGTAACGTAAGTAACTTAAGTAACTTAAGTAACTTAAGTAACTTAAGTAACTTAAGTAACTTAAGTAACTTAAGTAACTTAAGTAACTTAAGTAACTTAAGTAACTTAAGTAACTTAAGTAAATTAAGTTAATTAAGTAAATTAAGTAAATTAAGTAAATTAAGTAAATTAAGTAAATTAAGTAAATTAAGTAAATTAAGTAAATTAAGTAAATCAAGTAAATCAAGTAAATCAAGTAAATCAAGTAAATCAAGTAAATCAAGTAAATCAATTAAATCAAGTAAATCAAGTAAATCTTAAGTAACTTAAGTAACTTAAGTAACTTAAGTAACTTAAGTAACTTAAGTAACTTAAGTAACTTAAGTAACTTAAGTAACTTAAGTAACTTAAGTAACTTAAGTAACTTAAGTAACTTAAGTAACTTAAGTAACTTAAGTAACTTAAGTAACTTAAGTAACTTAAGTAACTTAAGTAACTTAAGTAACTTAAGTAACTTAAGTAACTTAAGTAACTTAAGTAACTTAAGTAACTTAAGTAACTTAAGTAACTTAAGTAACTTAAGTTACTTAAGTAACTTAAGTTACTTAAGTAACTTAAGAAACTTAAGAAACTTAAGTTACTTAAGTTACTTACTTTTACTTAAGTAACTTAAGTAAATTAAGTAAATTAAGTAAATTAAGTAAATTAAGTAAATTAAGTAAATTAAGTAAATTAAGTAACTTAAGTAACTTAAGTAACTTAAGTAACTTAAGTAACTTAAGTAACTTAAGTAACTTAAGTAACTTAAGTAACTTAAGTAACTTAAGTAACTTAAGTAACTTAAGTAACTTAAGTAACTTAAGTAACTTAAGTAACTTAAGTAACTTAAGTAACTTAAGTAACTTAAGTAACTTAAGTAACTTAAGTAACTTAAGTAACTTAAGTAACTTAAGTAACTTAAGTAACTTAAGTAACTTAAGTAACTTAAGTAACTTAAGTAACTTAAGTAACTTAAGTAACTTAAGTAACTTAAGTAACTTAAGTAACTTAAGTAACTTAAGTAACTTAAGTAACTGAAGTAACTTAAGTAACTTAAGTAACTTAAGTAACTTAAGTAACTTAAGTAACTTAAGTAACTTAAGTAACTTAAGTAACTTAAGTAACTTAAGTAACTTAAGTAACTTTAGTAACTTAAGTAACTTAAGTAACTTAAGTAACTTAAGTAACTTAAGTAACTTAAGTAACTTAAGTAACTTAAGTAACTTAAGTTACTTAAGTAACTTAAGTAACTCAAGTAACTTAAGTAACTTAAGTAACTTAAGTAACTTAAGTAACTTAAGTAACTTAAGTAACTTAAGTATCTTAAGTAACTTAAGTAACTTAAGTAACTTAAGTAACTTAAGTAACTTAAGTAACTTTAGTAACATAAGTAACTTAAGTAACTTCAGTAACTTAAGTAACTTAAGTAACTTAAGTAACTTAAGTAACTTAAGTAACTTAAGTAACTTAAGTAACTTAAGTAACTTAAGTAACTTAAGTAACTTAAGTAACTTAAGTAACTTAAGTAACTTTAGTAACTTAACAAACTTAAGAAACTTAAGTTACTTAAGTTACTTACTTTTACTTAAGTAAATTAAGTAACTTAAGTAACTTAAGTAACTTAAGTAACTTAAGTAACTTAAGTAACTTAAGTAACTTAAGTAACTTAAGTAACTTAAGTAACTTAAGTAACTTAAGTAACTTAAGTAAATTAAGTTAATTAAGTAAATTAAGTAAATTAAGTAAATTAAGTAAATTAAGTAAATTAAGTAAATTAAGTAAATTAAGTAAATTAAGTAAATTAAGTAAATCAAGTAAATCAAGTAAATCAAGTAAATCAAGTAAATCAAGTAAATCAAGTAAATCAATTAAATCAAGTAAATCAAGTAAATCAAGTAAATCAAGTAAATCAAGTAAATCAAGTAAATTAAGTAAATTAAGTAACTTAAGTAACTTAAGTAACTTAAGAAACTTAAGTAACTTAAGTAACTTAAGTAACTTAAGTAACTTAAGTAACTTAAGTAACTTAAGTAACTAAAGTAACTTAAGTAACTTAAGTAACTTAAGTAACTTAAGTAACTTAAGTAACTTAAGTAACTTAAGTAACTTAAGTAACTTAAGTAACTTAAGTAAATTAAGTTAATTAAGTAAATTAAGTAAATTAAGTAAATTAAGTAAATTAAGTAAATTAAGTAAATTAAGTAAATTAAGTAAATTAAGTAAATTAAGTAAATCAAGTAAATCAAGTAAATCAAGTAAATCAAGTAAATCAAGTAAATCAAGTAAATCAATTAAATCAAGTAAATCAAGTAAATCAAGTAAATCAAGTAAATCAAGTAAATCAAGTAAATTAAGTAAATTAAGTAACTTAAGTAACTTAAGTAACTTAAGAAACTTAAGTAACTTAAGTAACTTAAGTAACTTAAGTAACTTAAGTAACTTAAGTAACTTAAGTAACTTAAGTAACTTAAGTAACTTAAGTAACTTAAGTAACTTAAGTAACTTAAGTAAATTAAGTAAATTAAGTAAATTAAGTAAATTAAGTAAATCAAGTAAATCAAGTAAATCAAGTAAATCAAGTAAATCAAGTAAATCAAGTAAATCAAGTAAATCAATTAAATCAAGTAAATCAAGTAAATCTTAAGTAACTTAAGTAACTTAAGTAACTTAAGTAACTTAAGTAACTTAAGTAACTAAAGTAACTTACGTAACTTAAGTAACTTAAGTAACTTAAGTAACTTAAGTAACTTAAGTAACTTAAGTAACTTAAGTAACTTAAGTAACTTAAGTAACTTAAGTAACTTAAGTAACTTAAGTAACTTAAGTAACTTAAGTAACTTAAGTAACTTAAGTAACTTAAGTAACTTAAGTAACTTAAGTAACTTAAGTAACTTAAGTAACTTAAGTAACTTAAGTAACTTAAGTAACTTAAGTAACTTAAGTAACATAAGTAACTTAAGTAACTTAAGTAACTTAAGTAACTTAAGTAACTTAAGTAACTTAAGTAACTTAAGTAACTTAAGTAACTTAAGAAACTTAAGAAACTTAAGTTACTTAAGTTACTTACTTTTACTTAAGTAACTTAAGTAAATTAAGTCAATTAAGTAAATTAAGTAAATTAAGTAAATTAAGTAAATTAAGTAACTTAAGTAACTTAAGTAACTTAAGTAACTTAAGTAACTTAAGTAACTTAAGTAACTTAAGTAACTTAAGTAACTTAAGTAACTTAAGTAACTAAAGTAAATTAAGTAAATTAAGTAAATTAAGTAAATTAAGTAAATCAAGTAAATCAAGTAAATCAAGTAAATCAAGTAAATCAAGTAAATCAAGTAAATCAAGTAAATCAAGTAAATCAAGTAAATCAAGTAAATCAAGTAAATCAAGTAAATCAAGTAAATCAAGTAAATCAAGTAAATCAAGTAAATCAAGTAAATCAAGTAAATCAAGTAAATCAAGTAAATCAAGTAAATCAAGTAAATCAAGTAAATCAAGTAAATCAAGTAAATCAAGTAAATCAAGTAAATCAAGTAAATCAAGTAAATCAAGTAAATCAAGTAAATTAAGTAACTTAAGTAACTTAAGTAACTTAAGTAACTTAAGTTACTTAAGTTACTTAAGTTACTTAAGTAACTTAAGGAACTTAAGTAATTTAAGTAACTTAAGTAACTTAAGTAAATTAAGTAAATTAAGTAAATTAAGTAAATTAAGTAAATTAAGTAAATTAAGTAAATTAAGTAAATTAAGTAAATTAAGTAAATTAAGTAAATTAAGTAAATTAAGTAAATCAAGTAAATCAAGTAAATCAAGTAAATCAAGTAAATCAAGTAAATCAAGTAAATCAAGTAAATCACGTAAATTAAGTAACTTAAGTAACTTAAGTAACTTAAGTAACTTAAGTAACTTAAGTAACTTAAGTAACTTAAGTAACTTAAGTAACTTAAGTAACTTAAGTAAATTAAGTAAATTAAGTAAATTAAGTAAATTAAGTAAATTAAGTAAATCAAGTAAATCAAGTAAATCAAGTAAATCAAGTAAATCAAGTAATTCAAGTAAATCAAGTAAATCAAGTAAATCAAGTAAATCAAGTAAATCAAGTAAATCAAGTAAATCAAGTAAATTAAGTAAATTAAGTAACTTAAGTAACTTAAGTAACTTAAGTAACTTAAGTAACGTAAGTAACTTAAGTAACTTAAGTAACTTAAGTAACTTAAGTAACTTAAGTAACTTAAGTAACTTAAGTAACTTAAGTAACTTAAGTAACTTAAGTAACTTAAGTAACTTAAGTAACTTAAGTAACTTAAGTAACTTAAGTAACTTAAGTAACTTAAGTAACTTAAGTAACTTAAGTAACTTAAGTAACTTAAGTAACTTAAGTAACTTAAGTAACTTAAGTAACTTAAGTAACTTAAGTAACTTAAGTAACTTAAGTAACTTAAGTAACTTAAGTAACTTAAGTAACTTAAGTAACTTAAGTAACTTAAGTAACTTAAGTAACTTAAGTAACTTAAGTAACTTAAGTAACTTAAGTAACTTAAGTAACTTAAGTAACTTAAGTAACTTAAGTAAATTAAGTAAATTAAGTAAATTAAGTAAATTAAGTAAATCAAGTAAATCAAGTAAATCAAGTAAATCAAGTAAATCAAGTAAATCAATTAAATCAAGTAAATCAAGTAAATCTTAAGTAACTTAAGTAACTTAAGTAACTTAAGTAACTTAAGTAACTTAAGTAACTTAAGTAACTTAAGTAACTTAAGTAACTTAAGTAACTTAAGTAACTTAAGTAACTTAAGTAACTTAAGTAACTTAAGTAACTTAAGTAACTTAAGTAACTTAAGTAACGTAAGTAACTTAAGTAACTTAAGTAACTTAAGCAACTTAAGTAACTTAAGTAACTTAAGTAACTTAAGTAACTTAAGTAACTTAAGTAACTTAAGTAACTTAAGTAACTTAAGTAAATTAAGTTAATTAAGTAAATTAAGTAAATTAAGTAAATTAAGTAAATTAAGTAAATTAAGTAAATTAAGTAAATTAAGTAAATTAAGTAAATTAAGTAAATCAAGTAAATCAAGTAAATCAAGTAAATCAAGTAAATCAAGTAAATCAAGTAAATCAATTAAATCAAGTAAATCAAGTAAATCAAGTAAATCAAGTAAATCAAGTAAATCAAGTAAATTAAGTAAATTAAGTAACTTAAGTAACTTAAGTAACTTAAGAAACTTAAGTAACTTAAGTAACTTAAGTAACTTAAGTAACTTAAGTAACTTAAGTAACTTAAGTAACTTAAGTAACTTAAGTAACTTAAGTAACTTAAGTAAATTAAGTAAATTAAGTAAATTAAGTAAATTAAGTAAATCAAGTAAATCAAGTAAATCAAGTAAATCAAGTAAATCAAGTAAATCAAGTAAATCAATTAAATCAAGTAAATCAAGTAAATCTTAAGTAACTTAAGTAACTTAAGTAACTTAAGTAACTTAAGTAACTTAAGTAACTTAAGTAACTAAAGTAACTTAAGTAACTTAAGTAACTTAAGTAACTTAAGTAACTTAAGTAACTTAAGTAACTTAAGTAACTTAAGTAACTTAAGTAACTTAAGTAACTTAAGTAACTTAAGTAACTTAAGTAACTTAAGTAACTTAAGTAACTTAAGTAACTTAAGTAACTTAAGTAACTTAAGTTACTTAAGTAACTTAAGTAACTTAAGTAACTTAAGTAACTTAAGTAACTTAAGTAACTTAAGTAACATAAGTAACTTAAGTAACTTAAGTAACTTAAGTAACTTAAGTAACTTAAGTAACTTAAGTAACTTAAGTAACTTAAGTAACTTAAGTAACTTAAGTAACTTAAGTAACTTAAGAAACTTAAGAAACTTAAGTTACTTAAGTTACTTACTTTTACTTAAGTAACTTAAGTAAATTAAGTCAATTAAGTAAATTAAGTAAATTAAGTAAATTAAGTAAATTAAGTAACTTAAGTAACTTAAGTAACTTAAGTAACTTAAGTAACTTAAGTAACTTAAGTAACTTAAGTAACTTAAGTAACTTAAGTAACTTAAGTAACTTAAGTAACTAAAGTAAATTAAGTAAATTAAGTAAATTAAGTAAATTAAGTAAATCAAGTAAATCAAGTAAATCAAGTAAATCAAGTAAATCAAGTAAATCAAGTAAATCAAGTAAATCAAGTAAATCAAGTAAATCAAGTAAATCAAGTAAATCAAGTAAATCAAGTAAATCAAGTAAATCAAGTAAATCAAGTAAATCAAGTAAATCAAGTAAATCAAGTAAATCAAGTAAATCAAGTAAATTAAGTAACTTAGGTAACTTAAGTAACTTAAGTAACTTAAGTTACTTAAGTTACTTAAGTAACTTAAGGAACTTAAGTAATTTAAGTAACTTAAGTAACTTAAGTAAATTAAGTAAATTAAGTAAATTAAGTAAATTAAGTAAATTAAGTAAATTAAGTAAATTAAGTAAATTAAGTAAATTAAGTAAATCAAGTAAATCAAGTAAATCAAGTAAATCAAGTAAATCAAGTAAATCAAGTAAATCAAGTAAATCACGTAAATTAAGTAACTTAAGTAACTTAAGTAACTTAAGTAACTTAAGTAACTTAAGTAACTTAAGTAACTTAAGTAACTTAAGTAACTTAAGTAACTTAAGTAAATTAAGTAAATTAAGTAAATTAAGTAAATTAAGTAAATTAAGTAAATCAAGTAAATCAAGTAAATCAAGTAAATCAAGTAAATCAAGTAATTCAAGTAAATAAAGTAAATCAAGTAAAACAAGTAAATCAAGTAAATCAAGTAAATCAAGTAAATCAAGTAAATTAAGTAAATTAAGTAACTTAAGTAACTTAAGTAACTTAAGTAACTTAAGTAACGTAAGTAACTTAAGTAACTTAAGTAACTTAAGTAACTTAAGTAACTTAAGTAACTTAAGTAACTTAAGTAACTTAAGTAACTTAAGTAACTTAAGTAACTTAAGTAACTTAAGTAACTTAAGTAACTTAAGTAACTTAAGTAACTTAAGTAACTTAAGTAACTTAAGTAACTTAAGTAACTTAAGTAACTTAAGTAACTTAAGTAACTTAAGTAACTTAAGTAACTTAAGTAACTTAAGTAACTTAAGTAACTTAAGTAACTTAAGTAACTTAAGTAACTTAAGTAACTTAAGTAACTTAAGTAACTTAAGTAACTTAAGTAACTTAAGTAACTTAAGTAACTTAAGTAACTTAAGTAACTTAAGTAACTTAAGTAACTTAAGTAACTTAAGTAACTTAAGTAACTTAAGTAACTTAAGTAACTTAAGTAACTTAAGTAACTTAAGTAACTTAAGTAACTTAAGTAACTTAAGTAACTTAAGAAACTTAAGAAACTTAAGTTACTTAAGTTACTTACTTTTACTTAAGTAACTTAAGTAAATTAAGTAACTTAAGTAAATTAAGTAAATTAAGTAAATTAAGTAAATTAAGTAAATTAAGTAACTTAAGTAACTTAAGTAACTTAAGTAACTTAAGTAACTTAAGTAACTTAAGTAACTTAAGTAACTTAAGTAACTTAAGTAACTTAAGTAACTTAAGTAACTTAAGTAACTTAAGTAACTTAAGTAACTTAAGTAACTTAAGTAACTAAAGTAACTTAAGTAACTTAAGTAACTTAAGTAACTTAAGTAACTTAAGTAACTTAAGTAACTTAAGTAACTTAAGTAACTTAAGTAACTTAAGTAACTTAAGTAACTTAAGTAACTTAAGTAACTTAAGTAACTTAAGTAACTTAAGTAACTTAAGTAACTTAAGTAACTTAAGTAACTTAAGTAAATTAAGTAAATTAAGTAAATTAAGTAAATTAAGTAAATCAAGTAAATCAAGTAAATCAAGTAAATCAAGTAAATCAAGTAAATCAAGTAAATCAATTAAATCAAGTAAATCAAGTAAATCTTAAGTAACTTAAGTAACTTAAGTAACTTAAGTAACTTAAGTAACTTAAGTAACTTAAGTAACTTAAGTAACTTAAGTAACTTAAGTAACTTAAGTAACTTAAGTAACTTAAGTAACTTAAGTAACTTAAGTAACTTAAGTAACTTAAGTAACTTAAGTAACTTAAGTAACTTAAGTAACTTAAGTAACTTAAGTAACTTAAGTAACTTAAGTAACTTAAGTTACTTAAGTAACTTAAGTAACTTAAGTAACTTAAGTAACTTAAGTAACTTAAGTAACTTAAGTAACTTAAGTTACTTAAGTAACTTAAGTAACTTAAGTAACTTAAGTAACTTAAGTAACTTAAGTAACTTAAGTAACTTAAGTAACTTAAGTAACTGAAGTAACTTAAGTAACTTAAGTAACTTAAGTAACTTAAGTAACTTAAGTAACTTAAGTAACTTAAGTAACTTAAGTAACTTAAGTAACTTAAGTAACTTAAGTAACTTAAGTAACTTAAGTAACTTAAGTAACTTAAGTAACTTAAGAAACTTAAGAAACTTAAGTTACTTAAGTTACTTACTTTTACTTAAGTAACTTAAGTAAATTAAGTAAATTAAGTAAATTAAGTAAATTAAGTAAATTAAGTAAATTAAGTAAATTAAGTAAATTAAGTAAATTAAGTAAATTAAGTAAATTAAGTAACTTAAGTAACTTAAGTAACTTAAGTAACTTAAGTAACTTAAGTAACTTAAGTAACTTAAGTAACTTAAGTAACTTAAGTAACTTAAGTAACTTAAGTAACTTAAGTAACTTAAGTAACTTAAGTAACTTAAGTAACTTAAGTAACTTAAGTAACTTAAGTAACTTCAGTAACTTCAGTAACTTAAGTAACTTAAGTAACTAAAGTAACTTAAGTAACTTAAGTAACTTAAGTAACTTAAGTAACTTAAGTAACTTAAGTAACTTAAGTAAATTAAGTAAATTAAGTAAATTAAGTAAATTAAGTAAATTAAGTAAATTAAGTAAATTAAGTAAATTAAGTAAATCAAGTAAATCAAGTAAATCAAGTAAATCAAGTAAATCAAGTAAATCAAGTAAATCAAGTTAATCAAGTTAATCAAGTAAATCAAGTAAATCAAGTAAATCAAGTAAATCAAGTAAATTAAGTAACTTAAGTAACTTAAGTAACTTAAGTAACTTAAGTAACTTAAGTAACTTAAGTAACTTAAGTAACTTAAGTAAATCAAGTAAATCAAGTAAATCAAGTAAATCAAGTAAATCAAGTAAATCAAGTAAATCAAGTAAATCAAGTAAATCAAGTAAATCAAGTAACTTAAGTAACTTAAGTAACTTAAGAAACTTAAGAAACTTAAGTTACTTAAGTTACTTACTTTTACTTAAGTAACTTAAGTAAATTAAGTAAATTAAGTAAATTAAGTAAATTAAGTAAATTAAGTAAATTAAGTAACTTAAGTAACTTAAGTAACTTAAGTAACTTAAGTAACTTAAGTAACTTAAGTAACTTAAGTAACTGAAGTAACTTAAGTAACTTAAGTAACTTAAGTAACTTAAGTAACTTAAGTAACTTAAGTAACTTAAGTAACTTAAGTAACTTAAGTAACTTAAGTAACTTAAGTAACTTAAGTAACTTAAGTAACTTAAGTAACTTAAGTAACTTAAGAAACTTAAGAAACTTAAGTTACTTAAGTTACTTACTTTTACTTAAGTAACTTAAGTAAATTAAGTAAATTAAGTAAATTAAGTAAATTAAGTAAATTAAGTAAATTAAGTAAATTAAGTAAATTAAGTAAATTAAGTAAATTAAGTAAATTAAGTAACTTAAGTAACTTAAGTAACTTAAGTAACTTAAGTAACTTAAGTAACTTAAGTAACTTAAGTAACTTAAGTAACTTAAGTAACTTAAGTAACTTAAGTAACTTAAGTAACTTAAGTAACTTAAGTAACTTAAGTAACTTAAGTAACTTAAGTAACTTAAGTAACTTCAGTAACTTCAGTAACTTAAGTAACTTAAGTAACTAAAGTAACTTAAGTAACTTAAGTAACTTAAGTAACTTAAGTAACTTAAGTAACTTAAGTAACTTAAGTAAATTAAGTAAATTAAGTAAATTAAGTAAATTAAGTAAATTAAGTAAATTAAGTAAATTAAGTAAATTAAGTAAATCAAGTAAATCAAGTAAATCAAGTAAATCAAGTAAATCAAGTAAATCAAGTAAATCAAGTTAATCAAGTTAATCAAGTAAATCAAGTAAATCAAGTAAATCAAGTAAATCAAGTAAATCAAGTAAATTAAGTAACTTAAGTAACTTAAGTAACTTAAGTAACTTAAGTAACTTAAGTAACTTAAGTAACTTAAGTAACTTAAGTAAATCAAGTAAATCAAGTAAATCAAGTAAATCAAGTAAATCAAGTAAATCAAGTAAATCAAGTAAATCAAGTAAATCAAGTAAATCAAGTAAATCAAGTAAATCAAGTAAATCAAGTATATCAAGTAAATCAAGTAAATCAAGTTAATCAAGTTAATCAAGTTAATCAAGTAAATCAAGTAAATCAAGTAAATCAAGTAAATCAAGTAAATCAAGTAAATCAAGTAAATCAAGTAAATCAAGTAAATCAAGTAAATCAAGTAAATCAAGTAAATCAAGTAAATCAAGTAAATCAAGTAAATCAAGTAAATCAAGTAAATCAAGTAAATCAAGTAAATCAAGTAAATCAAGTAAATCAAGTAAATCAAGTAAATTAAGTAACTTAAGTAACTTAAGTAACTTAAGTAACTTAAGTAACTTAAGTAACTTAAGTAACTTAAGTAACTTAAGTAACTTAAGTAAATTAAGTAAATTAAGTAAATTAAGTAAATAAATTAAATTAAGTAAATTAAGTAAATCAAGTAAATCAAGTAAATCAAGTAAATCAAGTAAATCAAGTAAATCAAGTAAATCAAGTAAATCAAGTAAATCAAGTAAATCAAGTAAATCAAGTAAATCAAGTAAATCAAGTAAATCAAGTAAATCAAGTAAATCAAGTAAATCAAGTAAATCAAGTAAATTAAGTAACTTAAGTAACTTAAGTAACTTAAGTAACTTAAGTAACGTAAGTAACGTAAGTAACTTAAGTAACTTAAGTAACTTAAGTAACTTAAGTAACTTAAGTAACTTAAGTAACTTAAGTAACTTAAGTAACTTAAGTAACTTAAGTAACTTAAGTAACTTAAGTAACTTAAGTAACTTAAGTAACTTAAGTAACTTAAGTAACTTAAGTAACTTAAGTAACTTAAGTAACTTAAGTAACTTAAGTAACTTAAGTAACTTAAGTAACTTAAGTAACTTAAGTAACTTAAGTAACTTAAGTAACTTAAGTAACTTAAGTAACTTAAGTAACTTAAGTAACTTAAGTAACTTAAGTAACTTAAGTAACTTAAATAACTTAAGTAACTTAAGTAACTTAAGTAACTTAAGTAACTTAAGTAACTTAAGTAACTTAAGTAACTTAAGTAACTTAAGTAACTTAAGTAACTTAAGAAACTTAAGAAACTTAAGTTACTTAAGTTACTTACTTTTACTTAAGTAACTTAAGTAAATTAAGTAAATTAAGTAAATTAAGTAAATTAAGTAAATTAAGTAAATTAAGTAACTTAAGTAACTTAAGTAACTTAAGTTACTTAAGTAACTTAAGTAACTTAAGTAACTTAAGTAACTTAAGTAACTTAAGTAACTTAAGTAACTTAAGTAACTTAAGTAACTTAAGTAACTTAAGTAACTAAAGTAACTTAAGTAACTTAAGTAACTTAAGTAACTTAAGTAACTTAAGTAACTTAAGTAACTTAAGTAACTTAAGTAACTTAAGTAACTTAAGTAACTTAAGTAACTTAAGTAACTTAAGTAACTTAAGTAACTTAAGTAACTTAAGTAACTTAAGTAACTTAAGTAACTTAAGTAACTTAAGTAACTTAAGTAAATTAAGTAAATTAAGTAAATTAAGTAAATTAAGTAAATCAAGTAAATCAAGTAAATCAAGTAAATCAAGTAAATCAATTAAATCAAGTAAATCAAGTAAATCTTAAGTAACTTAAGTAACTTAAGTAACTTAAGTAACTTAAGTAACTTAAGTAACTTAAGTAACTTAAGTAACTTAAGTAACTTAAGTAACTTAAGTAACTTAAGTAACTTAAGTAACTTAAGTAACTTAAGTAACTTAAGTAACTTAAGTAACTTAAGTAACTTAAGTAACTTAAGTAACTTAAGTAACTTAAGTAACTTAAGTAACTTAAGTAACTTAAGTAACTTAAGTAACTTAAGTAACTTAAGTAACTTAAGTAACTTAAGTAACTTAAGTAACTTAAGTAACTTAAGTAACTTAAGTAACTTAAGTAACTTAAGTAACTTAAGTAACTTAAGTAACTTAAGTAACTTAAGTAACTTAAGTAACTGAAGTAACTTAAGTAACTTAAGTAACTTAAGTAACTTAAGTAACTTAAGTAACTTAAGTAACTTAAGTAACTTAAGTAACTTAAGTAACTTAAGTAACTTAAGTAACTTAAGTAACTTAAGTAACTTAAGTAACTTAAGTAACTTAAGTAACTTAAGTAACTTAAGTAACTTAAGTAACTTAAGTAACTTAAGTAACTTAAGAAACTTAAGAAACTTAAGTTACTTAAGTTACTTACTTTTACTTAAGTAACTTAAGTAAATTAAGTAAATTAAGTAAATTAAGTAAATTAAGTAAATTAAGTAAATTAAGTAAATTAAGTAAATTAAGTAAATTAAGTAAATTAAGTAAATTAAGTAAATTAAGTAAATCAAATAAATCAAGTAAATCAAGTAAATCAAGTAAATCAAGTAAATCAAGTAAATCAAGTAAATCAAGTAAATCAAGTAAATCAAGTAAATCAAGTAAATCAAGTAAATCAAGTAAATTAAGTAACTTAAGTAACTTAAGTAACTTAAGTAACTTAAGTAACTTAAGTAACTTAAGTAACTTAAGTAACTTAAGTAAATCAAGTAAATCAAGTAAATCAAGTAAATCAAGTAAATCAAGTAAATCAAGTAAATCAAGTAAATCAAGTAAATCAAGTAAATCAAGTAAATCAAGTAAATCAAGTAAATCAAGTAAATCAAGTAAATCAAGTAAATCAAGTAAATCAAGTAAATCAAGTAAATCAAGTTAATCAAGTTAATCAAGTTAATCAAGTTAATCAAGTAAATCAAGTAAATCAAGTAAATCAAGTAAATCAAGTAAATCAAGTAAATCAAGTAAATCAAGTAAATCAAGTAAATCAAGTAAATCAAGTAAATCAAGTAAATCAAGTAAATCAAGTAAATCAAGTAAATCAAGTAAATCAAGTAAATCAAGTAAATCAAGTAAATCAAGTAAATCAAGTAAATTAAGTAACTTAAGTAACTTAAGTAACTTAAGTAACTTAAGTAACTTAAGTAACTTAAGTAACTTAAGTAAATTAAGTAAATTAAGTAAATTAAGTAAATAAATTAAATTAAGTAAATTAAGTAAATCAAGTAAATCAAGTAAATCAAGTAAATCAAGTAAATCAAGTAAATCAAGTAAATCAAGTAAATCAAGTAAATCAAGTAAATCAAGTAAATCAAGTAAATCAAGTAAATCAAGTAAATCAAGTAAATCAAGTAAATCAAGTAAATTAAGTAACTTAAGTAACTTAAGTAACTTAAGTAACTTAAGTAACGTAAGTAACGTAAGTAACTTAAGTAACTTAAGTAACTTAAGTAACTTAAGTAACTTAAGTAACTTAAGTAACTTAAGTAACTTAAGTAACTTAAGTAACTTAAGTAACTTAAGTAACTTAAGTAACTTAAGTAACTTAAGTAACTTAAGTAACTTAAGTAACTTAAGTAACTTAAGTAACTTAAGTAACTTAAGTAACTTAAGTAACTTAAGTAACTTAAGTAACTTAAGTAACTTAAGTAACTTAAGTAACTTAAGTAACTTAAGTAACTTAAGTAACTTAAGTAACTTAAGTAACTTAAGTAACTTAAGTAACTTAAGTAACTTAAGTAACTTAAGTAACTTAAGTAACTTAAGTAACTTAAGTAACTTAAGTAACTTAAGTAACTTAAGAAACTTAAGAAACTTAAGTTACTTAAGTTACTTACTTTTACTTAAGTAACTTAAGTAAATTAAGTAAATTAAGTAAATTAAGTAAATTAAGTAAATTAAGTAAATTAAGTAACTTAAGTAACTTAAGTAACTTAAGTAACTTAAGTAACTTAAGTAACTTAAGTAACTTAAGTAACTTAAGTAACTTAAGTAACTTAAGTAACTTAAGTAACTTAAGTAACTTAAGTAACTTAAGTAACTTAAGTAACTTAAGTAACTTAAGTAACTTAAGTAACTTAAGTAACTAAAGTAACTTAAGTAACTTAAGTAACTTAAGTAACTTAAGTAACTTAAGTAACTTAAGTAACTTAAGTAACTTAAGTAACTTAAGTAACTTAAGTAACTTAAGTAACTTAAGTAACTTAAGTAACTTAAGTAACTTAAGTAACTTAAGTAACTTAAGTAACTTAAGTAACTTAAGTAACTTAAGTAAATTAAGTAAATTAAGTAAATTAAGTAAATTAAGTAAATCAAGTAAATCAAGTAAATCAAGTAAATCAAGTAAATCAAGTAAATCAAGTAAATCAATTAAATCAAGTAAATCAAGTAAATCTTAAGTAACTTAAGTAACTTAAGTAACTTAAGTAACTTAAGTAACTTAAGTAACTTAAGTAACTTAAGTAACTTAAGTAACTTAAGTAACTTAAGTAACTTAAGTAACTTAAGTAACTTAAGTAACTTAAGTAACTTAAGTAACTTAAGTAACTTAAGTAACTTAAGTAACTTAAGTAACTTAAGTAACTTAAGTAACTTAAGTAACTTAAGTAACTTAAGTAACTTAAGTAACTTAAGTAACTTAAGTAACTTAAGTAACTTAAGTAACTTAAGTAACTTAAGTAACTTAAGTAACTTAAGTAACTTAAGTAACTTAAGTAACTTAAGTAACTTAAGTAACTTAAGTAACTTAAGTAACTTAAGTAACTTAAGTAACTTAAGTAACTTAAGTAACTGAAGTAACTTAAGTAACTTAAGTAACTTAAGTAACTTAAGTAACTTAAGTAACTTAAGTAACTTAAGTAACTTAAGTAACTTAAGTAACTTAAGTAACTTAAGTAACTTAAGTAACTTAAGTAACTTAAGTAACTTAAGTAACTTAAGTAACTTAAGTAACTTAAGAAACTTAAGAAACTTAAGTTACTTAAGTTACTTACTTTTACTTAAGTAACTTAAGTAAATTAAGTAAATTAAGTAAATTAAGTAAATTAAGTAAATTAAGTAAATTAAGTAAATAAAGTAACTTAAGTAACTTAAGTAACTTAAGTAACTTAAGTAACTTAAGTAACTTAAGTAACTTAAGTAACTTAAGTAACTTAAGTAACTTAAGTAACTTAAGTAACTTAAGTAACTTAAGTAACTTAAGTAACTTAAGTAACTTAAGTAACTTAAGTAACTTAAGTAACTTAAGTAACTTAAGTAACTTAAGTAACTTAAGTAACTTCAGTAACTTAAGTAACTTAAGTAACTAAAGTAACTTAAGTAACTTAAGTAACTTAAGTAACTTAAGTAACTTAAGTAACTTAAGTAACTTAAGTAAATTAAGTAAATTAAGTAAATTAAGTAAATTAAGTAAATTAAGTAAATTAAGTAAATTAAGTAAATTAAGTAAATCAAGTAAATCAAGTAAATCAAGTAAATCAAGTAAATCAAGTAAATCAAGTTAATCAAGTTAATCAAGTAAATCAAGTAAATCAAGTAAATCAAGTAAATCAAGTAAATTAAGTAACTTAAGTAACTTAAGTAACTTAAGTAACTTAAGTAACTTAAGTAACTTAAGTAACTTAAGTAACTTAAGTAAATCAAGTAAATCAAGTAAATCAAGTAAATCAAGTAAATCAAGTAAATCAAGTAAATCAAGTAAATCAAGTAAATCAAGTAAATCAAGTAAATCAAGTAAATCAAGTAAATCAAGTAAATCAAGTAAATCAAGTAAATCAAGTAAATCAAGTTAATCAAGTTAATCAAGTTAATCAAGTAAATCAAGTAAATCAAGTAAATCAAGTAAATCAAGTAAATCAAGTAAATCAAGTAAATCAAGTAAATCAAGTAAATCAAGTAAATCAAGTAAATCAAGTAAATCAAGGTAAATCAAGTAAATTCAAGTAAATCAAGTAAATCAAGTAAATCAAGTAAATCAAGGTAAATCAAGTAAATTTAAGTAACTTAAGTAACTTAAGTAACTTAAGTAACTTAAGTAACTTAAGTAACTTAAGTAACTTAAGTAAATTAAGTAAATTAAGTAAATTAAGTAAATAAATTAAATTAAGTAAATTAAATCAAGTAAATCAAGTAAATCAAGTAAATCAAGTAAATCAAGTAAATCAATTAAATCAAGTAAATCAAGTAAATCAAGTAAATCAAGTAAATCAAGTAAATCAAGTAAATCAAGTAAATCAAGTAAATCAAGTAAATCAATTAAATCAAGTAAATCAAGTAAATCAAGTAAATCAAGTAAATTAAGTAAATTAAGTAACTTAAGTAACTTAAGTAACTTAAGTAACTTAAGTAACTTAAGAAACTTAATTAACTTAAGTAACTTAAGTAACTTAAGTAACTTAAGTAAATTAAGTAAATAGAGTAAATTAAGTAAATTAAGTAAATCAAGTAAATCAAGTTAATCAAGTAAATCAAGTAAATCAAGTAAATCAAGTAAATCAAGTAAATCAAGTAAATCAAGTTAATCAAGTTAATCAAGTAAATCAAGTAAATCAAGTAAATCAAGTAAATCAAGTAAATCAAGTAAATCAAGTAAATCAAGTAAATCAAGTAAATCAAGTAAATCAAGTAAATCAAGTAAATCAAGTAAATCAAGTAAATCAAGTAAATCAAGTAAATCAAGGTAAATCAAGTAAATCAAGTAAATCAAGTAAATCAAGTAAATCAAGTAAATCAAGTAAATCAAGTAAATCAAGTAAATCAAGTAAATCAAGTAAATCAAGTAAATCAAGTAAATTAAGTAACTTAAGTAACTTAAGTAACTTAAGTAACTTAAGTAACTTAAGTAAATTAAGTAAATTAAGTAAATTAAGGAAATTAAGTAAATTAAGTAATTAAGTAAATCAAGTAAATCAAGTAAATCAAGTAAATCAAGTAAATCAAGTAAATCAAGTAAATCAAGTAAATCAAGTAAATCAAGTAAATTAAGTAAATTAAGTAACTTAAGTAACTTAAGTAACTTAAGTAACTTAAGAAACTTAATTAACTTAAGTAACTTAAGTAACTTAAGTAACTTAAGTAAATTAAGTAAATTAAGTAAATTAAGTAAATTAAGTAAATCAAGTAAATCAAGTAAATCAAGTAAATCAAGTAAATCAAGTAAATCAAGTAAATCAAGTAAATCAAGTAAATCAAGTTAATCAAGTTAATCAAGTAAATCAAGTAAATCAAGTAAATCAAGTAAATCAAGTAAATCAAGTAAATCAAGTAAATCAAGTAAATCAAGTAAATCAAGTAAATCAAGTAAATCAAGTAAATCAAGTAAATCAAGTAAATCAAGTAAATCAAGTAAATCAAGTAAATCAAGTAAATCAAGTAAATCAAGTAAATCAAGTAAATCAAGTAAATCAAGTAAATCAAGTAAATCAAGTAAATTAAGTAACTTAAGTAACTTAAGTAACTTAAGTAACTTAAGTAACTTAAGTAACTTAAGTAACTTAAGTAACTTAAGTAAATTAAGTAAATAAAGTAAATAAATTAAATTAAGTAAATTAAGTAAATTAAGTAAATCAAGTAAATCAAGTAAATCAAGTAAATCAAGTAAATCAAGTAAATCAAGTAAATCAAGTAAATCAAGTAAATCAAGTAAATCAAGTAACTCAAGTAAATCAAGTAAATCAAGTAAATCAATTAAATCAAGTAAATCAAGTAAATCAAGTAAATCAAGTAAATTAAGTAAATTAAGTAACTTAAGTAACTTAAGTAACTTAAGTAACTTAAGTAACTTAAGAAACTTAATTAACTTAAGTAACTTAAGTAACTTAAGTAACTTAAGTAAATTAAGTAAATTAAGTAAATTAAGTAAATTAAGTAAATTAAGTAAATCAAGTAAATCAAGTAAATCAAGTAAATCAAGTAAATCAAGTAAATCAAGTAAATCAAGTAAATCAAGTAAATCAAGTAAATTAAGTAAATTAAGTAAATTAAGTAAATTAAGTAAATTAAGTAAATTAAGTAACTTAAGTAACTAAAGTAACTTAAGTAATTTAAGTAACTTAAGTAACTTAAGTAACTTAAGTAACTTAAGTTACTTAAGTTACTTAAGTAACTTAAGGAACTTAAGTAATTTAAGTAACTTAAGTAACTTAAGTAAATTAAGTAAATTAAGTAAATTAAGTAAATTAAGTAAATTAAGTAAATTAAGTAAATTAAGTAAATTAAGTAAATCAAGTAAATCAAGTAAATCAAGTAAATCAAGTAAATCAAGTAAATCAAGTAAATCAAGTAAATCAAGTAAATTAAGTAACTTAAGTAACTTAAGTAACTTAAGTAACTTAAGTAACTTAAGTAACTTAAGTAACTTAAGTAACTTAAGTAACTTAAGTAACTTAAGTAACTTAAGTAACTTAAGTAACTTAAGTAACTTAAGTAACTTAAGTAACTTAAGTTAATTAAGTAAATTAAGTAAATTAAGTAAATTAAGTAAATTAAGTAAATCAAGTAAATCAAGTAAATCAAGTAAATCAAGTAAATCAAGTAAATCAAGTAATTCAAGTAAATCAAGTAAATCAAGTAAATCAAGTAAAACAAGTAAATCAAGTAAATCAAGTAAATCAAGTAAATTAAGTAAATTAAGTAACTTAAGTAACTTAAGTAACTTAAGTAACTTAAGTAACGTAAGTAACTTAAGTAACTTAAGTAACTTAAGTAACTTAAGTAACTTAAGTAACTTAAGTAACTTAAGTAACTTAAGTAACTTAAGTAACTTAAGTAACTTAAGTAACTTAAGTAACTTAAGTAACTTAAGTAACTTAAGTAACTTAAGTAACTTAAGTAACTTAAGTAACTTAAGTAACTTAAGTAACTTAAGTAACTTAAGTAACTTAAGTAACTTAAGTAACTTAAGTAACTTAAGTAACTTAAGTAACTTAAGTAACTTAAGTAACTTAAGTAACTTAAGTAACTTAAGTAACTTAAGTAACTTAAGTAACTTAAGTAACTTAAGTAACTTAAGTAACTTAAGTAACTTAAGTAACTTAAGTAACTTGAGTAACTTAAGTAACTTAAGTAACTTAAGTAACTTAAGTAACTTAAGAAACTTAAGAAACTTAAGTTACTTAAGTTACTTACTTTTACTTAAGTAACTTAAGTAAATTAAGTAAATTAAGTAAATTAAGTAAATTAAGTAAATTAAGTAAATTAAGTAAATTAAGTAAATTAAGTAAATTAAGTAAATTAAGTAAATTAAGTAAATTAAGTAAATTAAGTAAATTAAGTAAATTAAGTAAATCAAGTAAATCAAGTAAATCAAGTAAATCAAGTAAATCAAGTAAATTCAGAAAATCAAGTAAATCAAGTAAATCAAGTAAATCAAGTAAATCAAGTAAATCAAGTAAATCAAGTAAATCAAGTAAATCAAGTAAATCAAGTAAATCAAGTAAATCAAGTAAATCAAGTAAATCAAGTAAATCAAGTAAATCAAGTAAATCAAGTAAATCAAGTAAATCAAGTAAATCAAGTAAATCAAGTAAATCAAGTAAATCAAGTAAATCAAGTAAATTAAGTAAATTAAGTAACTTAAGTAACTTAAGTAACTTAAGTAACTTAAGTAACTTAAGTAACTTAAGTAACTTAAGTCACTAAAGTAACTTAAGTAACTTAAGTAACTTAAGTAACTTAAGTAACTTAAGTAACTTAAGTAACTTAAGTAACTTAAGTAACTTAAGAAACTTAAGCAACTTAAGTTACTTAAGTTACTTACTTTTACTTAAGTAACTTAAGTAAATTAAGTAAATTAAGTAAATTAAGTAAATTAAGTAAATTAAGTAAATTAAGTAAATTAAGTAAATTAAGTAAATTAAGTAAATTAAGTAAATTAAGTAAATTAAGTAAATTAAGTAAATTAAGTAAATTAAGTAAATTAAGTAAATTAAGTAAATTAAGTAAATTAAGTAAATTAAGTAAATTAAGTAAATTAAGTAAATTAAGTAAATTAAGTAAATTAAGTAAATTAAGTAAATTAAGTAAATTAAGTAAATTAAGTAAATTAAGTAAATTAAGTAAATTAAGTAAATCAAGTAAATCAAGTAAATCAAGTAAATCAAGTAAATTCAGAAAATCAAGTAAATCAAGTAAATCAAGTAAATCAAGTAAATCAAGTAAATCAAGTAAATCAAGTAAATCAAGTAAATCAAGTAAATCAAGTAAATCAAGTAAATCAAGTAAATCAAGTAAATCAAGTAAATCATGTAAATCAAGTAAATCAAGTAAATCAAGTAAATCAAGTAAATTAAGTAAATTAAGTAACTTAAGTAACTTAAGTAACTTAAGTAACTTAAGTAACTTAAGTAACTTAAGTAACTTAAGTAACTTAAGTAACTTAAGTAACTTAAGTAACTTAAGTAACTTAAGTAACTTAAGTAACTTAAGTAACTTAAGTAACTTAAGTAACTTAAGTAACTTAAGTTACTTAAGTTACTTAAGTTACTTAAGTTACTTAAGTTACTTAAGTTACTTAAGTTACTTAAGTTACTTAAGTTACTTAAGTTACTTAATTTACTTGATTTATTTGATTTACTTGATTTACTTGATTTACTTGATTTACTTGATTTACTTGATTTACTTGATTTACTTGATTTACTTGATTTACTTGATTTACTTGATTTACTTGATTTACTTGATTTACTTAATTTACTTAATTTACTTAATTTACTTAATTTACTTAATTTACTTAATTTACTTAAGTTACTTAAGTTACTTAAGTTACTTAAGTTACTTAAGTTACTTAAGTTACTTAAGTTACTTAAGTTACTTAAGTTACTTAAGTTACTTAATTTACTTGATTTATTTGATTTACTTGATTTACTTGATTTACTTGATTTACTTGATTTACTAGATTTACTTGATTTACTTGATTTACTTGATTTACTTGATTTACTTGATTTACTTGATTTACTTGATTTACTTGATTTACTTAATTTACTTAATTTACTTAATTTACTTAATTTACTTAATTTACTTAATTT
This sequence comes from Nebria brevicollis, assembly GCA_944738965.1. Taxonomy (NCBI): domain Eukaryota; kingdom Metazoa; phylum Arthropoda; class Insecta; order Coleoptera; family Carabidae; genus Nebria; species Nebria brevicollis. The sequence goes on from CALYJB010000151.1 coordinate 480,665, forward strand.
ACTTAATTTACTTAAGTTACTTAAGTTACTTAAGTTACTTAAGTTACTTAAGTTACTTAAGTTACTTTAGTTACTTAAGTTACTTAAGTTACTTAAGTTACTTAAGTTACTTAAGTTACTTAAGTTACTTAAGTTACTTAAGTTACTTAAGTTACTTAAGTTACTTAAGTTACTTAAGTTACTTAAGTTACTTAAGTTACTTAAGTTACTTAAGTTACTTAAGTTACTTAAGTTACTTAAGTTACTTAAGTTACTTAAGTTACTTAAGTTACTTAAGTTACTTAAGTTACTTAAGTTACCTAAGTTACTTAAGTTACTTAAGTTACTTAAGTTATTTAAGTTACTTAAGTTACTTAAGTAACTTAAGTAACTTAAGTTACTTAAGTTACTTAAGTTACTTAAGTTACTTAAGTTACTTAAGTTACTTAAGTTACTTAAGTTACTTAAGTTACTTAAGTTACTTAAGTTACTTAAGTTACTTAATATACTTGATTTACTTGATTTACTTGATTTACTTGATTAACTTGATTTACTTGATTTACTTGATTTACTTGATTTACTTGATTTACTTGATTTACTTGATTTACTTGATTTACTTGATTTACTTGATTTACTTGATTTACTTGATTTACTTGATTTACTTGATTTACTTGATTTACTTGATTTACTTGATTTACTTGATTTACTTGATTTACTTGATTTACTTGATTTACTTGATTTACTTGTTTTACTTGATTTACTTGATTTACTTGATTTACTTGATTTACTTGATTTACTTGATTTACTTGATTTTCTGAATTTACTTGATTTACTTGATTTACTTGATTTACTTGATTTACTTGATTTACTTGATTTACTTGATTTACTTGATTTACTTGATTTACTTAATTTACTTAATTTACGTAATTTACTTAATTTACTTAATTTACTTAATTTACTTAAGTTACTTAAGTTACTTAAGTTACTTAAGTTACTTAAGTTACTTAAGTTACTTAAGTTACTTAAGTTACTTAAGTTACTTAAGTTACTTAAGTTACTTAAGTTACTTAATTTACTTGATTTATTTGATTTACTTGATTTACTTGATTTACTTGATTTACTTGATTTACTAGATTTACTTGATTTACTTGATTTACTTGATTTACTTGATTTACTTGATTTACTTGATTTACTTGATTTACTTAATTTACTTAATTTACTTAATTTACTTAATTTACTTAATTTACTTAATTTACTTAAGTTACTTAAGTTACTTAAGTTACTTAAGTTACTTAAGTTACTTAAGTTACTTTAGTTACTTAAGTTACTTAAGTTACTTAAGTTACTTAAGTTACTTAAGTTACTTAAGTTACTTAAGTTACTTAAGTTACTTAAGTTACTTAAGTTACTTAAGTTACTTAAGTTACTTAAGTTACTTAAGTTACTTAGGTTACTTAAGTTACTTAAGTTACTTAAGTTACTTAAGTTACTTAAGTTACTTAAGTTACTTAAGTTACTTAAGTTACTTAAGTTACTTAAGTTACTTAAGTTACTTAAGTTACCTAAGTTACTTAAGTTACTTAAGTTACTTAAGTTATTTAAGTTACTTAAGTTACTTAAGTAACTTAAGTTACTTAAGTTACTTAAGTTACTTAAGTTACTTAAGTTACTTAAGTTACTTAAGTTACTTTAGTTACTTAAGTTATACTTGATATACTTGATTTACTTGATTTACTTGATTTACTTTATTTACTTGATTTACTTGATTTACTTGATTTACTTGATTTACTTGATTTACTTGATTTACTTGATTTACTTGATTTACTTGATTTACTTGATTTACTTGATTTACTTGATTTACTTGATTTACTTGATTTACTTGATTTACTTGATTTACTTGATTTACTTGATTTACTTGATTTACTTGATTTACTTGATTTACTTGATTTACTTGATTTACTTGATTTACTTGATTTACTTGTTTTACTTGATTTACTTGATTTACTTGATTTACTTGATTTACTTGATTTACTTGATTTACTTGATTTTCTGAATTTACTTGATTTACTTGATTTACTTGATTTACTTAATTTACTTAATTTACTTAATTTACTTAATTTACTTAATTTACTTAATTTACTTAATTTACTTAATTTACTTAATTTACTTAATTTACTTAATTTACTTAATTTACTTAAGTTACTTAAGTTACTTAAGTTACTTAAGTTACTTAAGTTACTTAAGTTACTTAAGTTACTTAAGTTACTTAAGTTACTTAAGTTACTTAAGTTACTTAATTTACTTGATTTATTTGATTTACTTGATTTACTTGATTTACTTGATTTACTTGATTTACTAGATTTACTTGATTTACTTGATTTACTTGATTTACTTGATTTACTTGATTTACTTGATTTACTTGATTTACTTAATTTACTTAATTTACTTAATTTACTTAATTTACTTAATTTACTTAATTTACTTAAGTTACTTAAGTTACTTAAGTTACTTAAGTTACTTAAGTTACTTAAGTTACTTTAGTTACTTAAGTTACTTAAGTTACTTAAGTTACTTAAGTTACTTAAGTTACTTAAGTTACTTAAGTTACTTAAGTTACTTAAGTTACTTAAGTTACTTAAGTTACTTAAGTTACTTAAGTTACTTAAGTTACTTAAGTTACTTAAGTTACTTAAGTTACTTAAGTTACTTAAGTTACTTAAGTTACTTAAGTTACTTAAGTTACTTAAGTTACTTAAGTTACTTAAGTTACCTAAGTTACTTAAGTTACTTAAGTTACTTAAGTTATTTAAGTTACTTAAGTTACTTAAGTTACTTAAGTAACTTAAGTAACTTAAGATACTTAAGTTACTTAAGTTACTTAAGTTACTTAAGTTACTTAAGTTACTTAAGTTACTTAAGTTACTTAAGTTACTTAATATACTTGATTTACTTGATTTACTTGATTTACTTGATTAACTTGATTTACTTGATTTACTTGATTTACTTGATTTACTTGATTTACTTGATTTACTTGATTTACTTGATTTACTTGATTTACTTGATTTACTTGATTTACTTGATTTACTTGATTTACTTGATTTACTTGATTTAATTGATTTACTTGATTTACTTGATTTACTTGATTTACTTGATTTACTTGATTTACTTAATTTACTTGATTTACTTGATTTACTTGATTTACTTGATTTACTTGATTTACTTGATTTACTTGATTTACTTGATTTACTTGATTTACTTAATTTACTTAATTTACTTAATTTACTTAAGTTACTTAAGTTACTTAAGTTACTTAAGTTACTTAAGTTACTTAAGTTACTTAAGTTACTTAAGTTACTTAAGTTACTTAAGTTACTTAATTTACTTAATTTACTTAATTTACTTGATTTACTTGATTTACTTGATTTACTTGATTTACTTGATTTACTTGATTTACTTGATTTACTTGATTTACTTGATTTACTTGATTTACTTGATTTACTTGATTTACTTGATTTACTTGATTTACTTGATTTACTTGATTTACTTGATTTACTTAAGTAACTTAAGTAAATCAAGTAAATCAAGTAAATCAAGTAAATCAAGTAAATCAAGTAAATCAAGTAAATCAAGTAAATCAAGTAAATCAAGTAAATCAAGTAAATCAAGTAAATCAAGTAAATCAAGTAAATCAAGTAAATCAAGTAAATCAAGTAAATTAAGTAACTTAAGTAACTTAAGTAACTTAAGTAACTTAAGTAACTTAAGTAACTTAAGTAACTTAAGTAACTTAAGTAACTTAAGTAACTTAAGTAACTTAAGTAACTTAAGTAACTTAAGTAACTTAAGTAACTTAAGTAACTTAAGTAACTTAAGTAACTTAAGTAACTTAAGTAACTTAAGTAACTTAAGTAACTTAAGTAACTTAAGTAACTTAAGTAAATTAAGTAAATTAAGTAAATTAAGTAAATTAAGTAAATTAAGTAAATTAAGTAAATTAAGTAAATTAAGTAAATTAAGTAAATTAAGTAAATCAAGTAAATCAAGTAAATCAAGTAAATCAAGTAATTCAAGTAAATCAAGTAAATCAAGTAAATCAAGTAAATCAAGTAAATCAAGTAAATCAAGTAAATCAAGTAAATCAAGTAAATCAAGTAAATCAAGTAAATCAAGTAAATCAAGTAAATCAAGTAAATTAAGTAACTTAAGTAACTTAAGTAAATCAAGTAAATCAAGTAAATCAAGTAAATCAAGTAAATCAAGTAAATTAAGTAAATCAAGTAAATCAAGTAAATCAAGTAAATCAAGTAAATCAAGTAAATCAAGTAGATCAAGTAAATCAAGTAAATCAAGTAAATCAAGTTAATCAAGTAAATCAAGTAAATTAAGTAAATTAAGAAACTTAAGTAACTTAAGTAACTTAAGTAACTTAAGTAACTTAAGTAACTTAAGTAACTTAAGTAACTTAAGTAACTTAAGTAACTTAAGTAACTTAAGTAACTTAAGTAACTTAAGTAACTTAAGTAACTTAAGTAACTTAAGTAACTTAAGTAACTTAAGTAACTTAAGTAACTTAAGTAACTTAAGTAACTTAAGTAACTTAAGTAACTTAAGTAACTTAAGTAACTTAAGTAACTTAAGTAACTTAAGTAACTTAAGTAACTTAAGTAACTTAAGTAACTTAAGTAACTTAAGTAACTTAAGTAACTTAAGTAACTTAAGTAACTTAAGTAACTTAAGTAACTTAAGTAACTTAAGTAACTTAAGTAACTTAAGAAACTTAAGAAACTTAAGTTACTTAAGTTACTTACTTTTACTTAAGTAACTTAAGTAAATTAAGTAAATTAAGTAAATTAAGTAAATTAAGTAAATTAAGTAAATTAAGTAAATTAAGTAAATTAAGTAAATTAAGTAAATTAAGTAAATTAAGTAAATTAAGTAAATTAAGTAAATCAAGTAAATCAAGTAAATCAAGTAAATCAAGTAAATTCAGAAAATCAAGTAAATCAAGTAAATCAAGTAAATCAAGTAAATCAAGTAAATCAAGTAAATCAAGTAAAACAAGTAAATCAAGTAAATCAAGTAAATCAAGTAAATCAAGTAAATCAAGTAAATCAAGTAAATCAACTAAATCAAGTAAATCAAGTAAATCAAGTAAATCAAGTAAATCAAGTAAATCAAGTAAATCAAGTAAATCAAGTAAATCAAGTAAATCAAGTAAATCAAGTAAATCAAGTAAATCAAGTAAATCAAGTAAATTAAGTAAATTAAGTAACTTAAGTAACTTAAGTAACTTAAGTAACTTAAGTAACTTAAGTAACTTAAGTAACTTAAGTAACTTAAGTAACTTAAGTAACTTAAGTAACTTAAGTAACTTAAGTAACTTAAGTAACTTAAGTAACTTAAGAAACTTAAGAAACTTAAGTTACTTAAGTTACTTAAGTTACTTAATTTACTTGATTTACTTGATTTACTTGATTTACTTGATTTACTTGATTTACTTGATTTACTAGATTTACTTGATTTACTTAATTTACTTGATTTACTTGATTTACTTGATTTACTTGATTTACTTAATTTACTTAATTTACTTAATTTACTTAATTTACTTAATTTACTTTATTTACTTAAGTTACTTAAGTTACTTAAGTTACTTAAGTTACTTAAGTTACTTAATTTACTTGATTTACTTGATTTACTTGATTTACTTGATTTACTTGGTTTACTTGATTTACTTGATTTACTTGATTTACTTGATTTACTTGATTTACTTGATTTACTTGATTTACTTGATTTACTTGATTTACTTGATTTATTTTAAATCAAGTAAATCAAGTAAATCAAGTAAATCAAGTAAATCAAGTAAATCAAGTAAATCAAGTAAATCAAGTAAATCAAGTAAATCAAGTAAATCAAGTAAATCAAGTAAATCAAGTAAATCAAGTAAATTAAGTAACTTAAGTAACTTAAGTAACTTAAGTAACTTAAGTAACTTAAGTAACTTAAGTAACTTAAGTAACTTAAGTAACTCAAGTAACTTAAGTAACTTAAGTAACTTAAGTAACTTAAGTAACTTAAGTAACTTAAGTAACTTAAGTAACTTAAGTAACTTAAGTAACTTAAGTAACTTAAGTAACTTAAGTAACTTAAGTAACTTAAGTAACTTAAGTAACTTAAGTAACTTAAGTAACTTAAGTAACTTAAGTAACTTAAGTAACTTAAGTAACTTAAGTAACTTAAGTAAATTAAGTAAATTAAGTAAATTAAGTAAATTAAGTAAATTAAGTAAATTAAGTAAATTAAGTAAATTAAGTAAATCAAGTAAATCAAGTAAATCAAGTAAATCAAGTAAATCAAGTAAATCAAGTAAATCAAGTAAATCAAGTAAATTAAGTAACTTAAGTAACTTAAGTAACTTAAGTAACTTAAGTAACTTAAGTAACTTAAGTAACTTAAGTAACTTAAGTAACTTAAGTAACTTAAGTAACTTAAGTTAATTAAGTAAATTAAGTAAATTAAGTAAATTAAGTAAATTAAGTAAATTAAGTAAATTAAGTAAATTAAGTAAATTAAGTAAATCAAGTAAATCAAGTAAATCAAGTAAATCAAGTAATTCAAGTAAATCAAGTAAATCAAGTAAATCAAGTAAAACAAGTAAATCAAGTAAATCAAGTAAATCAAGTAAATTAAGTAAATTAAGTAAATTAAGTAAATCAAGTAAATCAAGTAAATCAAGTAAATCAAGTAAATCAAGTAATTCAAGTAAATCAAGTAAATCATGTAAATCAAGTAAATCAAGTAAATCAAGTAAATCAAGTAAATCAAGTAAATCAAGTAAATCAAGTAAATCAAGTAAATCAAGTAAATCAAGTAAATCAAGTAAATCAAGTAAATTAAGTAACTTAAGTAACTTAAGTAAATCAAGTAAATCAAGTAAATCAAGTAAATCAAGTAAATCAAGTAAATTAAGTAAATCAAGTAAATCAAGTAAATCAAGTAAATCAAGTAAATCAAGTAAATCAAGTAGATCAAGTAAATCAAGTAAATCAAGTAAATCAAGTTAATCAAGTAAATCAAGTAAATTAAGTAAATTAAGAAACTTAAGTAACTTAAGTAACTTAAGTAACTTAAGTAACTTAAGTAACTTAAGTAACTTAAGTAACTTAAGTAACTTAAGTAACTTAAGTAACTTAAGTAACTTAAGTAACTTAAGTAACTTAAGTAACTTAAGTAACTTAAGTAACTTAAGTAACTTAAGTAACTTAAGTAACTTAAGTAACTTAAGTAACTTAAGTAACTTAAGTAACTTAAGTAACTTAAGTAACTTAAGTAACTTAAGTAACTTAAGTAACTTAAGTAACTTAAGTAACTTAAGTAACTTAAGTAACTTAAGTAACTTAAGTAACTTAAGTAACTTAAGTAACTTAAGTAACTTAAGTAACTTAAGTAACTTAAGTAACTTAAGTAACTTAAGTAACTTAAGTAACTTAAGTAACTTAAGTAACTTAAGTAACTTAAGTAACTTAAGTAACTTAAGTAACTTAAGTAACTTAAGTAACTTAAGTAACTTAAGTAACTTAAGTAACTTAAGTAACTTAAGTAACTTAAGTAACTTAAGTAACTTAAGTAACTTAAGTAACTTAAGTAACTTAAGTAACTTAAGTAACTTAAGTAACTTAAGTAACTTAAGTAACTTAAGTAACTTAAGTAACTTAAGTAACTTAAGAAACTTAAGAAGCTTAAGTTACTTAAGTTACTTACTTTTACTTAAGTAACTTAAGTAAATTAAGTAAATTAAGTAAATTAAGTAAATTAAGTAAATTAAGTAAATTAAGTAAATTAAGTAAATTAAGTAAATTAAGTAAATTAAGTAAATTAAGTAAATTAAGTAAATTAAGTAAATTAAGTAAATTAAGTAAATTAAGTAAATTAAGTAAATTAAGTAAATTAAGTAAATTAAGTAAATCAAGTAAATCAAGTAAATCAAGTAAATCAAGTAAATTCAGAAAATCAAGTAAATCAAGTAAATCAAGTAAATCAAGTAAATCAAGTAAATCAAGTAAAACAAGTAAATCAAGTAAATCAAGTAAATCAAGTAAATCAAGTAAATCAAGTAAATCAAGTAAATCAAGTAAATCAAGTAAATCAAGTAAATCAAGTAAATCAAGTAAATCAAGTAAATCAAGTAAATCAAGTAAATCAAGTAAATCAAGTAAATCAAGTAAATCAAGTAAATCAAGTAAATCAAGTAAATTAAGTAAATTAAGTAACTTAAGTAACTTAAGTAACTTAAGTAACTTAAGTAACTTAAGTAACTTAAGTAACTTAAGTAACTTAAGTAACTTAAGTAACTTAAGTAACTTAAGTAACTTAAGTAACTTAAGTAACTTAAGTAACTTAAGTAACTTAAGTAACTTAAGTAACTTAAGTAACTTAAGTAACTTAAGAAACTTAAGAAACTTAAGTTACTTAAGTTACTTAAGTTACTTAATTTACTTGATTTATTTGATTTACTTGATTTACTTGATTTACTTGATTTACTTGATTTACTAGATTTACTTGATTTACTTGATTTACTTGATTTACTTGATTTACTTGATTTACTTGATTTACTTAATTTACTTAATTTACTTAATTTACTTAATTTACTTAATTTACTTTATTTACTTAAGTTACTTAAGTTACTTAAGTTACTTAAGTTACTTAAGTTACTTAATTTACTTGATTTACTTGATTTACTTGATTTACTTGATTTACTTGGTTTACTTGATTTACTTGATTTACTTGATTTACTTGATTTACTTGATTTACTTGATTTACTTGATTTACTTGATTTACTTGATTTACTTGATTTACTTGATTTACTTGATTTACTTGATTTACTTGATTTACTTGATTTACTTGATTTACTTGATTTACTTAAGTAACTTAAGTAAATCAAGTAAATCAAGTAAATCAAGTAAATCAAGTAAATCAAGTAAATCAAGTAAATCAAGTAAATCAAGTAAATCAAGTAAATCAAGTAAATCAAGTAAATTAAGTAACTTAAGTAACTTAAGTAACTTAAGTAACTTAAGTAACTTAAGTAACTTAAGTAACTTAAGTAACTTAAGTAACTTAAGTAACTTAAGTAACTTAAGTAACTTAAGTAACTTAAGTAACTTAAGTAACTTAAGTAACTTAAGTAACTTAAGTAACTTAAGTAACTTAAGTAACTTAAGTAACTTAAGTAACTTAAGTAACTTAAGTAACTTAAGTAACTTAAGTAAATTAAGTAAATTAAGTAAATTAAGTAAATTAAGTAAATTAAGTAAATTAAGTAAATTAAGTAAATCAAGTAAAAATTAAGTAAATCAAGTAAATCAAGTAAATCAAGTAAATCAAGTAAATCAAGTAAATCAAGTAAATCAAGTAATTAAGTAACTTAAGTAACTTAAGTAACTTAAGTAACTTAAGTAACTTAAGTAACTTAAGTAACTTAAGTAACTTAAGTAACTTAAGTAACTTAAGTAACTTAAGTAACTTAAGTAACTTAAGTTAATTAAGTAAATTAAGTAAATTAAGTAAATTAAGTAAATTAAGTAAATTAAGTAAATCAAGTAAATCAAGTAAATCAAGTAAATCAAGTAAATCAAGTAATTCAAGTAAATCAAGTAAATCAAGTAAATCAAGTAAAACAAGTAAATCAAGTAAATCAAGTAAATCAAGTAAATTAAGTAACTTAAGTAGCTTAAGTAACTTAAGTAACTTAAGTAACTTATAACTTAAGTAACTTAAGTAACTTAAGTAACTTAAGTAACTTAAGTAACTTAAGTAACTTAAGTAACTTAAGTAACTTAAGTAACTTAAGTAACTTAAGTAACTTAAGTAACTTAAGTAACTTAAGTAACTTAAGTAACTTAAGTAACTTAAGTAACTTAAGTAACTTAAGTAACTTAAGTAACTTAAGTAACTTAAGTAACTTAAGTAACTTAAGTAACTTAAGTAACTTAAGTAACTTAAGTAACTTAAGTAACTTAAGTAACTTAAGTAACTTAAGTAACTTAAGTATCTTAAGTAACTTAAGTAACTTAAGTAACTTAAGTAACTTAAGAAACTTAAGAAACTTAAGTTACTTAAGTTACTTACTTTTACTTAAGTAACTTAAGTAAATTAAGTAGATTAAGTAAATTAAGTAAATTAAGTAAATTAAGTAAATTAAGTAAATTAAGTAAATTAAGTAAATTAAGTAAATCAAGTAAATCAAGTAAATCAAGTAAATTCAGAAAATCAAGTAAATCAAGTAAATCAAGTAAATCAAGTAAATCAAGTAAATCAAGTTAATCAAGTAAATCAAGTAAATCAAGTAAATCAAGTAAATCAAGTAAATCAAGTAAATCAAGTAAATCAAGTAAATCAAGTAAATCAAGTAAATCAAGTAAATCAAGTAAATCAAGTAAATCAAGTAAATCAAGAAAATCAAGTAAATCAAGTAAATCAAGTAAATCAAGTAAATTAAGTAAATTAAGTAACTTAAGTAACTTAAGTAACTTAAGTAACTTAAGTAACTTAAGTAACTTAAGTAACTTAAGTAACTAAAGTAACTAAAGTAACTTAAGTAACTTAAGTAACTTAAGTCACTTAAGTAACTTAAGTAACTTAAGTAACTTAAGTAACTTAAGTAACTTAAGAAACTTAAGCAACTTAAGTTACTTAAGTTACTTACTTTTACTTAAGTAACTTAAGTAAATTACGTAAATTACGTAAATTAAGTAAATTAAGTAAATTAAGTAAATTAAGTAAATTAAGTAAATTAAGTAAATTAAGTAAATTAAGTAAATTAAGTAAATTAAGTAAATTAAGTAAATTAAGTAAATTAAGTAAATTAAGTAAATCAAGTAAATCAAGTAAATCAAGTAAATCAAGTAAATTCAGAAAATCAAGTAAATCAAGTAAATCAAGTAAATCAAGTAAATCAAGTAAATCAAGTAAATCAAGTAAATCAAGTAAATCAAGTAAATCAAGTAAATCAAGTAAATCAAGTAAATCAAGTAAATCAAGTAAATCAAGTAAATCAAGTAAATCAAGTAAATCAAGTAAATCAAGTAAATCAAGTAAATCAAGTAAATTAAGTAAATTAAGTAACTTAAGTAACTTAAGTAACTTAAGTAACTTAAGTAACTTAAGTAACTTAAGTAACTTAAGTAACTTAAGTAACTTAAGTAACTTAAGTAACTTAAGTAACTTAAGTAACTTAAGTAACTTAAGTAACTTAAGTAACTTAAGTAACTTAAGTAACTTAAGTAACTTAAGTAACTTAAGTAACTTAAGTTACTTAAGTTACTTAAGTTACTTAAGTTACTTAAGTTACTTAAGTTACTTAAGTTACTTAAGTTACTTAATTTACTTGATTTATTTGATTTACTTGATTTACTTGATTTACTTGATTTACTTGATTTACTTGATTTACTAGATTTACTTGATTTACTTGATTTACTTGATTTACTTGATTTACTTGATTTACTTGATTTACTTAATTTACTTAATTTACTTAATTTACTTAATTTACTTAATTTACTTAATTTACTTAATTTACTTAATTTACTTAATTTACTTAATTTACTTAAGTTACTTAAGTTACTTAAGTTACTTAAGTTACTTAAGTTACCTTAGTTACTTTAGTTACTTAAGTTACTTAAGTTACTTAAGTTACTTAAGTTACTTAAGTTACTTAAGTTACTTAAGTTACTTAAGTTACTTAAGTTACTTAAGTTACTTAAGTTACTTAAGTTACTTAAGTTACTTAAGTTACTTAAGTTACTTAAGTTACTTAAGTTACTTAAGTTACTTAAGTTTCTTAAGTTACTTAAGTTACCTAAGTTACTTAAGTTACTTAAGTTACTTAAGTTACTTAAGTTACTTAAGTTACTTAAGTAACTTAAGTTACTTAAGTTACTTAAGTTACTTAAGTTACTTAAGTTACTTAAGTTACTTAAGTTACTTAAGTTACTTAAGTTACTTAAGTTACTTAAGTTACTTAAGTTACTTAATATACTTGATTTACTTGATTTACTTGATTTACTTGATTAACTTGATTTACTTGATTTACTTGATTTACTTGATTTACTTGATTTACTTGATTTACTTGATTTACTTGATTTACTTGATTTACTTGATTTACTTGATTTACTTGATTTACTTGATTTACTTGATTTAATTGATTTACTTGATTTACTTGATTTACTTGATTTACTTGATTTACTTGATTTACTTAATTTACTTGATTTACTTGATTTACTTGATTTACTTGATTTACTTGATTTACTTGATTTACTTGATTTACTTGATTTACTTTATTTACTTAATTTACTTAATTTACTTAATTTACTTAAGTTACTTAAGTTACTTAAGTTACTTAAGTTACTTAAGTTACTTAAGTTACTTAAGTTACTTAAGTTACTTAAGTTACTTAAGTTACTTAAGTTACTTAAGTTACTTAAGTTACTTAAGTTACTTAAGTTACTTAAGTTACTTAAGTTACTTAAGTTACTTAAGTTACTTAAGTTACTTAAGTTACTTAAGTTACTTAAGTTACTTAAGTTACTTAAGTTACTTAAGTTACTTAAGTTACTTAATTTACTTAATTTACTTAATTTACTTGATTTACTTGATTTACTTGATTTACTTGATTTACTTGATTTACTTGATTTACTTGATTTACTTGATTTACTTGATTTACTTGATTTACTTGATTTACTTGATTTACTTGATTTATTTGATTTACTTGATTTACTTAATTTACTTGATTTACTTGATTTACTTGATTTACTTGATTTATTTTAAATCAAGTAAATCAAGTAAATCAAGTAAATCAAGTAAATCAAGTAAATCAAGTAAATCAAGTAAATCAAGTAAATCAAGTAAATCAAGTAAATCAAGTAAATCAAGTAAATCAAGTAAATCAAGTAAATTAAGTAACTTAAGTAACTTAAGTAACTTAAGTAACTTAAGTAACTTAAGTAACTTAAGTAACTTAAGTAACTTAAGTAACTTAAGTAACTTAAGTAACTTAAGTAACTTAAGTAACTTAAGTAACTTAAGTAACTTAAGTAACTTAAGTAACTTAAGTAACTTAAGTAACTTAAGTAACTTAAGTAACTTAAGTAACTTAAGTAACTTAAGTAACTAAAGTAACTTAAGTAACTTAAGTAACTTAAGTAACTTAAGTAACTTAAGTAACTTAAGTAAATTAAGTAAATTAAGTAAATTAAGTAAATTAAGTAAATTAAGTAAATTAAGTAAATTAAGTAAATCAAGTAAATCAAGTAAATCAAGTAAATCAAGTAATTCAAGTAAAACAAGTAAATCAAGTAAATCAAGTAAATCAAGTAAATCAAGTAAATCAAGTAAATCAAGTAAATCAAGTAAATCAAGTAAATCAAGTAAATCAAGTAAATCAAGTAAATCAAGTAAATCAAGTAAATCAAGTAAATCAAGTAAATTAAGTAACTTAAGTAACTTAAGTAAATCAAGTAAATCAAGTAAATCAAGTAAATCAAGTAAATTAAGTAAATCAAGTAAATCAAGTAAATCAAGTAAATCAAGTAGATCAAGTAAATCAAGTAAATCAAGTTAATCAAGTAAATCAAGTAAATTAAGTAAATTAAGAAACTTAAGTAACTTAAGTAACTTAAGTAACTTAAGTAACTTAAGTAACTTAAGTAACTTAAGTAACTTAAGTAACTTAAGTAACTTAAGTAACTTAAGTAACTTAAGTAACTTAAGTAACTTAAGTAACTTAAGTAACTTAAGTAACTTAAGTAACTTAAGTAACTTAAGTAACTTAAGTAACTTAAGTAACTTAAGTAACTTAAGTAACTTAAGTAACTTAAGTAACTTAAGTAACTTAAGTAACTTAAGTAACTTAAGTAACTTAAGTAACTTAAGTAACTTAAGTAACTTAAGTAACTTAAGTAACTTAAGTAACTTAAGTAACTTAAGTAACTTAAGTTACTTAAGTTACTTAAGTTACTTAATTTACTTGATTTATTTGATTTACTTGATTTACTTGATTTACTTGATTTACTTGATTTACTTGATTTACTTGATTTACTTGATTTACTTGATTTACTTGATTTACTTGATTTACTTAATTTACTTAATTTACTTAATTTACTTAATTTACTTAATTTACTTAATTTACTTAATTTACTTAAGTTACTTAAGTTACTTAAGTTACTTAAGTTACTTAAGTTACTTTAGTTACTTAAGTTACTTAAGTTACTTAAGTTACTTAAGTTACTTAAGTTACTTAAGTTACTTAAGTTACTTAAGTTACTTAAGTTACTTAAGTTACTTAAGTTACTTAAGTTACTTAAGTTACTTAAGTTACCTAAGTTACTTAAGTTACTTAAGTTACTTAAGTTACTTAAGTTACTTAAGTTACTTAAGTTACTTAAGTTACTTAAGTTACTTAAGTTACTTAAGTTACTTAAGTTACTTAAGTAACTTAAGTTACTTAAGTTACTTAAGTTACTTAAGTTACTTAAGTTACTTAAGTTACTTAAGTTACTTAAGTTACTTAAGTTACTTAATTTACTTAATTTACTTGATTTACTTGATTTACTTGATTTACTTGATTTACTTGATTTACTTGATTAACTTGATTTACTTGATTTACTTGATTTACTTGATTTACTTGATTTACTTGATTTACTTGATTTTCTGAATTTACTTGATTTACTTGATTTACTTGATTTACTTGATTTACTTGATTTACTTAATTTACTTAATTTACTTAATTTACTTAATTTACTTAATTTACTTAATTTACTTAATTTACTTAATTTACTTAATTTACTTAATTTACTTAAGTTACTTAAGTAAAAGTAAGTAACTTAAGTAACTTAAGTTACTTAAGTTTCTTAAGTTTCTTAAGTTTCTTAAGTTACTTAAGTTCCTTAAGTTACTTAAGTTACTTAAGTTACTTAAGTTACTTAAGTTACTTAAGTTACTTAAGTTATTTAAGTTACTTAAGTTACTTAAGTTACTTAAGTTACTTAAGTTACTTAAGTTACTTAAGTTACTTAAGGTAATTAAGTTACTTAAGTTACTTAAGTTACTTAAGTTACTTAAGTTACTTAAGTTACTTAAGTTACTTAAGTTGCTTAAGTTACTTAAGTTACGTAAGTTACTTAAGTTACTTAAGTTACTTAAGTTACTTAAGTTACTTAAGTTACTTAAGTTACTTAAGTTACTTAAGTTACTTAAGTTACTTAATTTACTTAATTTACTTGATTTACTTGATTTACATGATTTACTTGATTTACTTGATTTACTTGATTTACTTGATTTACTGAATTTACTTAATTTACTTAATTTACTTAATTTACTTAATTTACTTAAGTTACTTAAGTTACTTAAGTTACTTAAGTTACTTAAGTTACTTAAGTTACTTAAGTTACTAAAGTTACTTAAGTTACTTAAGTTACTTAAGTTACTTAAGTTACTTAAGTTACTTAAGTTACTTAAGTTACTTAAGTTACTTAAGTTACTTAAGTTACTTAAGTTACTTAAGTTACTTAAGTTACTTAAGTTACTTAAGTTACTTAAGTTACTTAAGTTACTTAAGTTACTTAATTTACTTGATTTACTTGATTTACTTGATTTACTTGATTTACTTGATTTACTTGATTTACTTGAATTACTTGATTTACTTAATTTACTTAATTTACTTAATTTACTTAATTTACTTAATTTACTTAATTTACTTAATTTACTTAATTTACTTAAGTTACTTAAGTTACTTAAGTTACTTAAGTTACTTAAGTAACTTAAGTAACTTAAGTAACTTAAGTAACTTAAGTAACTTAAGTTACTTAAGTTACTTAAGTTACTTAAGTTACTTAAGTAACTTAAGTTACTTAAGTTACTTAAGTTACTTAAGTTACTTAAGTTACTTAAGTTACTTAAGTTACTTAAGTTACTTAAGTTACTTAATTTACTTAATTTACCTAATTTACTTTATTTACTTAAATTACTTGATTTACTTGATTTACTTAATTTACTTGATTTACTTGATTTACTTGATTTACTTGATTTACTTGATTTACTTAATTTACTTAATTTACTTAATTTACTTAATTTACTTAATTTACTTAAGTTACTTAAGTTACTTAAGTTACTTAAGTTACTTAAGTTACTTAAGTTACTTAAGTTTCTTAAGTTACATAAGTTACTTAAGTTACTTAATTTACTTAATTTACTTGATTTACTTGATTAACTTGATTTACTTGATTTAATTGATTTACTTGAGTTACTTGATTTACTTGATTTACTTGATTTACTTGATTTACTTGATTTACTTGATTTACTTGATTTACTTGATTTACTTGATTTACTTGATTTACTGAATTTACTTAATTTACTTAATTTACTTAATTTACTTAATTTACTTAATTTACTTAAGTTACTTAAGTTACTTAAGTTACTTAAGTTACTTAAGTTACTTAAGTTACTTAAGTTACTTAAGTTACTTAAGTTACTTAAGTTACTTAAGTTACTTAAGTTACTTAAGTTACTTAAGTTACTTAAGTTACTTAAGTTACTTAAGTTACTTAATTTACTTAATTTACTTGATTTACTTGATTTACTTGATTTACTTGATTTACTTGATTTACTTGAATTACTTGATTTACTTAATTTACTTAATTTACTTAATTTACTTAATTTACTTAATTTACTTAATTTACTTAATTTACTTAATTTACTTAATTTACTTAAGTTACTTAAGTTACTTAAGTTACTTAAGTTACTTAAGTAACTTAAGTTACTTAAGTTACTTAAGTTACTTAAGTTACTTAAGTTACTTAAGTTACTTAAGTTACTTAAGTTACTTAAGTTACTTAAGTTACTTAAGTTACTTAAGTTACTTAATTTACTTAATTTACCTAATTTACTTTATTTACTTAAATTACTTGATTTACTTGATTTACTTGATTTACTTGATTTACTTGATTTACTTGATTTACTTGATTTACTTGATTTACTTGATTTACTTGATTTACTTAATTTACTTAATTTACTTAATTTACTTAATTTACTTAATTTACTTAAGTTACTTAAGTTACTTAAGTTACTTAAGTTACTTAAGTTTCTTAAGTTACATAAGTTACTTAAGTTACTTAATTTACTTAATTTACTTGATTTACTTGATTAACTTGATTTACTTGATTTAATTGATTTACTTGAGTTACTTGAATTACTTGATTTACTTGATTTACTTGATTTACTTGATTTACTTGATTTACTTGATTTACTTGATTTACTTGATTTACTTGATTTACTTGATTTACTTGATTTACTTGATTTACTTGATTTACTTGATTTACTTGATTTACTTGATTTATTTGATTTACTTGATTTACTTGATTTACTTGATTTACTTGATTTACTTAAGTTACTTAAGTTACTTAAGTTACTTAAGTTACTTAAGTTACTTAAGTTACTTAAGTTACTTAAGTTACTTAAGTTACTTAATTTACTTGATTTACTTGATTTACTTGATTTACTTGATTTAATTGATTTACTTGATTTACTTGATTTAATTGATTTACTTGATTTACTTGATTTACTTGATTTACTTGATTTACTTGATTTACTTGATTTACTTGATTTACTTGATTTACTTGATTTACTTGATTTACTTGATTTACTTGATTTACTTGATTTACTTGATTTACTTGATTTACTTGATTTACTTGATTTACTTGATTTACTTGATTTACTTGATTTATTTGATTTACTTGATTTACTTGATTTACTTGATTTACTTGATTTACTTAAGTTACTTAAGTTACTTAAGTTACTTAAGTAACTTAAGTAACTTAAGTAACTTAAGTAACTTAAGTAACTTAAGTAACTTAAGTAACTTAAGTAACTTAAGTAACTTAAGTAACTTAAGTAACTTAAGTAACTTAAGTAACTTAAGTAACTTAAGTAACTTAAGTAACTTAAGTAACTTAAGTAACTTAAGTAACTTAAGTAACTTAAGTAACTTAAGTAACTTAAGTAACTTAAGTAACTTAAGTAACTTAAGTAACTTAAGTAACTTAAGTAACTTAAGTAACTTAAGTAACTTAAGTAACTTAAGTAACTTAAGTAACTTAAGTAACTTAAGTAACTTAAGTAACTTAAGTAACTTAAGTAACTTAAGTAACTTAAGTAACTTAAGTAACTTTAGTAACTTAAGTAACTTAAGTAACTTAAGTAACTTAAGTAACTTAAGTAACTTAAGTAACTTAAGTAACTTAAGTAACTTAAGTAACTTAAGTAACTTAAGTAACTTAAGTAACTTAAGTAACTTAAGTAACTTAAGTAACTTAAGTAACTTAAGTAACTTAAGTAACTTAAGTAACTTAAGTAACTTAAGTAACTTAAGTAACTTAAGTAACTTAAGTAACTTAAGTAACTTAAGTAACTTAAGTAACTTAAGTAACTTAAGTAACTTAAGTAACTTAAGTAACTTAAGAAACTTAAGAAACTTAAGTTACTTAAGTTACTTACTTTTACTTAAGTAACTTAAGTAAATTAAGTAAATTAAGTAAATTAAGTAAATTAAGTAAATTAAGTAAATTAAGTAAATTAAGTAAATTAAGTAAATTAAGTAACTTAAGTAACTTAAGTAACTTAAGTAACTTAAGTAACTTAAGTAACTTAAGTAACTTAAGTAACTTAAGTAACTTAAGTAACTTAAGTAACTTAAGTAACTTAAGTAACTTAAGTAACTTAAGTAACTTAAGTAACTTAAGTAACTTAAGTAACTTAAGTAACTTAAGTAACTTAAGTAACTTAAGTAACTTAAGTAACTAAAGTAACTTAAGTAACTTAAGTAACTTAAGTAACTTAAGTAACTTAAGTAACTTAAGTAACTTAAGTAACTTAAGTAAATTAAGTAAATTAAGTAAATTAAGTAAATTAAGTAAATTAAGTAAATTAAGTAAATTAAGTAAATCAAGTAAATCAAGTAAATCAAGTAAATCAAGTAAATCAAGTAAATCAAGTAAATCAAGTAAATCAAGTAAATCAAGTAAATCAAGTAAATCAATTAAATCAAGTAAATCAAGTAAATCAAGTAAATCAAGTAAATTAAGTAAATTAAGTAACTTAAGTAACTTAAGTAACTTAAGTAACTTAAGAAACTTAAGTAACTTAAGTAACTTAAGTAACTTAAGTAACTTAAGTAACTTAAGTAACTTAAGTAACTTAAGTAACTTAAGTAACTTAAGTAACTTAAGTAACTTAAGTAACTTAAGTAACTTAAGTAACTTAAGTAACTTAAGTAAATTAAGTAAATTAAGTAAATTAAGTAAATTAAGTAAATCAAGTAAATCAAGTAAATCAAGTAAATCAAGTAAATCAAGTAAATCAAGTAAATCAAGTAAATCAAGTAAATCAAGTTAATCAAGTTAATCAAGTAAATCAAGTAAATCAAGTAAATCAAGTAAATCAAGTAAATCAAGTAAATCAAGTAAATTAAGTAACTTAAGTAACTTAAGTAACTTAAGTAACTTAAGTAACTTAAGTAACTTAAGTAACTTAAGTAACTTAAGTAACTTAAGTAACTTAAGTAACTTAAGTAACTTAAGTAACTTAAGTAACTTAAGTAACTTAAGTAACTTAAGTAAATCACGTAAATCAAGTAAATCAAGTAAATCAAGTAAATCAAGTAAATCAAGTAAATCAAGTAAATCAAGTAAATCAAGTAAATCAAGTAAATCAAGTAAATCAAGTAAATCAAGTAAATCAAGTAAATCAAGTAAATCAAGTAAATCAAGTAAATCAAGTAAATCAAGTAAATCAAGTAAATCAAGTTAATCAAGTTAATCAAGTTAATCAAGTAAATCAAGTAAATCAAGTAAATCAAGTAAATTAAGTAACTTAAGTAACTTAAGTAACTTAAGTAACTTAAGTAACTTAAGTAACTTAAGTAAATCAAGTAAATCAAGTAAATCAAGTAAATCAAGTAAATCAAGTAAATCAAGTAAATCAAGTAAATCAAGTAAATCAAGTAAATCAAGTAAATCAAGTAAATCAAGTAAATCAAGTAAATCAAGTAAATCAAGTAAATCAAGTAAATCAAGTAAATCAAGTAAATCAAGTAAATCAAGTAAATCAAGTAAATCAAGTAAATCAAGTAAATCAAGTAAATCAAGTAAATCAAGTAAATCAAGTAAATTAAGTAACTTAAGTAACTTAAGTAACTTAAGTAACTTAAGTAACTTAAGTAACTTAAGTAACTTAAGTAACTTAAGTAACTTAAGTAACTTAAGTAACTTAAGTAACTTAAGTAAATTAAGTAAATTAAGTAAATTAATTAAATTAAGTAAATTAAGTAAATTAAGTAAATTAAGTAAATCAAGTAAATCAAGTAAATCAAGTAAATCAAGTAAATCAAGTAAATCAAGTAAATCAAGTAAATCAAGTAAATCAAGTAAATCAAGTAAATCAAGTAAATCAAGTTAATCAAGTAAATCAATTAAATCAAGTAAATCAAGTAAATCAAGTAAATCAAGTAAATTAAGTAAATTAAGTAAATTAAGTAACTTAAGTAACTTAAGTAACTTAAGTAACTTAAGTAACTTAAGTAACTTAAGAAACTTAAGAAACTTAAGTAACTTAAGAAACTTAAGTAACTTAAGTAACTTAAGTAACTTAAGTAACTTAAGTAACTTAAGTAACTTAAGTAACTTAAGTAACTTAAGTAACTTAAGTAACTTAAGTAACTTAAGTAACTTAAGTAACTTAAGTTACTTAAGTAACTTAAGTAACTTAAGTAACTTAAGTAACTTAAGTAACTTAAGTAACTTAAGTAACTTAAGTAACTTAAGTAACTTAAGTAACTTAAGTAACTTAAGTAACTTAAGTAACTTAAGTAACTTAAGTAACTTAAGTAACTTAAGTAACTTAAGTAACTTAAGTAACTTAAGTAACTTAAGTAACTTAAGTAACTTAAGTAACTTAAGTAACTTAAGTAACTTAAGTAACTTAAGTAACTTAAGTAACTTAAGTAACTTAAGTAACTTAAGTAACTTAAGTAACTTAAGTAACTTAAGTAACTTAAGTAAATCACGTAAATCAAGTAAATCAAGTAAATCAAGAAAATCAAGTAAATCAAGTAAATCAAGTAAATCAAGTAAATCAAGTAAATCAAGTAAATCAAGTAAATCAAGTAAATCAAGTAAATCAAGTAAATCAAGTAAATCAAGTTAATCAAGTTAATCAAGTAAATCAAGTAAATCAAGTAAATCAAGTAAATTAAGTAAATTAAGTAACTTAAGTAACTTAAGTAACTTAAGTAACTTAAGTAACTTAAGTAAATCAAGTAAATCAAGTAAATCAAGTAAATCAAGTAAATCAAGTAAATCAAGTAAATCAAGTAAATCAAGTAAATCAAGTAAATCAAGTAAATCAAGTAAATCAAGTAAATCAAGTAAATCAAGTAAATCAAGTAAATCAAGTAAATCAAGTAAATCAAGTAAATCAAGTAAATCAAGTAAATCAAGTAAATCAAGTAAATCAAGTAAATTAAGTAACTTAAGTAACTTAAGTAACTTAAGTAACTTAAGTAACTTAAGTAACTTAAGTAACTTAAGTAACTTAAGTAACTTAAGTAAATTAAGTAAATTAAGTAAATTAATTAAATTAAGTAAATTAAGTAAATTAAGTAAATTAAGTAAATCAAGTAAATCAAGTAAATCAAGTAAATCAAGTAAATCAAGTAAATCAAGTAAATCAAGTAAATCAAGTAAATCAAGTAAATCAAGTAAATCAAGTAAATCAAGTAAATCAAGTAAATCAATTAAATCAAGTAAATCAAGTAAATCAAGTAAATCAAGTAAATTAAGTAAATTAAGTAACTTAAGTAACTTAAGTAACTTAAGTAACTTAAGTAACTTAAGAAACTTAAGTAACTTAAGTAACTTAAGTAACTTAAGTAACTTAAGTAACTTAAGTAACTTAAGTAACTTAAGTAACTTAAGTAACTTAAGTAACTTAAGTAACTTAAGTAACTTAAGTAACTTAAGTAACTTAAGTAACTTAAGTTACTTAAGTAACTTAAGTAACTTAAGTAACTTAAGTAACTTAAGTAACTTAAGTGACTTAAGTAACTTAAGTAACTTAAGTAACTTAAGTAACTTAAGTAACTTAAGTAACTTAAGTAACTTAAGTAACTTAAGTAACTTAAGTAACTTAAGTAACTTAAGAAACTTAAGAAACTTAAGTTAGTTAAGTTACTTACTTTTACTTAAGTAACTTAAGTAAATTAAGTAAATTAAGTAAATTAAGTAAATTAAGTAAATTAAGTAAATTAAGTAAATTAAGTAAATTAAGTAAATTAAGTAAATTAAGTAAATTAAGTAAATTAAGTAAATTAAGTAAATTAAGTAAATTAAGTAAATTAAGTAAATTAAGTAAATTAAGTAAATTAAGTAAATTAAGTAAATTAAGTAAATTAAGTAAATTAAGTAAATTAAGTAAATCAAGTAAATCAAGTAAATCAAGTAAATCAAGTAAATCAAGTAAATCAAGTAAATCAAGTAAATCAAGTAAATCAAGTAATTCAAGTAAATTAAGTAACTTAAGTAACTTAAGTAACTTAAGTAACTTAAGTAACTTAAGTAACTTAAGTAACTTAAGTAACTTAAGTAACTTAAGTAACTTAAGTAACTTAAGTAACTTAAGTAACTTAAGTAACTTAAGTAACTTAAGTAACTTAAGTAACTTAAGTAACTTAAGTAACTTAAGTAACTTAAGTAACTTAAGTAACTTAAGTAACTTAAGTAACTTAAGTAACTTAAGTAACTTAAGTAACTTAAGTAACTTAAGTAACTTAAGTAACTTAAGTAACTTAAGTAACTTAAGTAACTTAAGTAACTTAAGTAACTTAAGTAACTTAAGTAACTTAAGTAACTTAAGTAACTTAAGTAACTTAAGTAACTTAAGTAACTTAAGTAACTTAAGAAACTTAAGAAACTTAAGTTACTTAAGTTACTTACTTTTACTTAAGTAACTTAAGTAAATTAAGTAAATTAAGTAAATTAAGTAAATTAAGTAACTTAAGTAACTTAAGTAACTTAAGTAACTTAAGTAACTTAAGTAACTTAAGTAACTTAAGTAACTTAAGTAACTTAAGTAACTTAAGTAACTTAAGTAACTTAAGTAACTTAAGTAACTTAAGTAACTTAAGTAACTTAAGTAACTTAAGTAACTTAAGTAACTTAAGTAACTTAAGTAACTTAAGTAACTTAAGTAACTTAAGTAACTTAAGTAACTTAAGTAACTTAAGTAACTTAAGTAACTTAAGTAACTTAAGTAACTTAAGTAACTAAAGTAACTTAAGTAACTTAAGTAACTTAAGTAACTTAAGTAACTTAAGTAACTTAAGTAACTTAAGTAAATTAAGTAAATTAAGTAAATTAAGTAAATTAAGTAAATTAAGTAAATTAAGTAAATTAAGTAAATCAAGTAAATCAAGTAAATCAAGTAAATCAAGTAAATCAAGTAAATCAAGTAAATCAAGTAAATCAAGTAAATCAAGTAAATCAAGTAAATCAAGTAAATCAAGTAAATCAAATAAATCAAGTAAATTAAGTAAATTAAGTAACTTAAGTAACTTAAGTAACTTAAGAAACTTAAGTAACTTAAGTAACTTAAGTAACTTAAGTAACTTAAGTAACTTAAGTAACTTAAGTAACTTAAGTAACTTAAGTAACTTAAGTAACTGAAGTAACTTAAGTAACTTAAGTAACTTAAGTAAATTAAGTAAATTAAGTAAATTAAGTAAATTAAGTAAATCAAGTAAATCAAGTAAATCAAGTAAATCAAGTAAATCAAGTAAATCAAGTAAATCAAGTAAATCAAGTAAATCAAGTTAATCAAGTTAATCAAGTAAATCAAGTAAATCAAGTAAATCAAGTAAATCAAGTAAATCAAGTAAATTAAGTAACTTAAGTAACTTAAGTAACTTAAGTAACTTAAGTAACTTAAGTAAATCACGTAAATCAAGTAAATCAAGTAAATCAAGTAAATCAAGTAAATCAAGTAAATCAAGTAAATCAAGTAAATCAAGTAAATCAAGTAAATCAAGTAAATCAAGTAAATCAAGTTAATCAAGTTAATCAAGTAAATCAAGTAAATCAAGTAAATCAAGTAAATCAAGTAAATCAAGTAAATCAAGTAAATCAAGTAAATCAAGTAAATCAAGTAAATCAAGTTAATCAAGTTAATCAAGATAATCAAGTAAATCAAGTAAATCAAGTAAATCAAGTAAATTAAGTAACTTAAGTAACTTAAGTAACTTAAGTAACTTAAGTAACTTAAGTAACTTAAGTAACTTAAGTAACTTAAGTAACTTAAGTAAATCAAGTAAATCAAGTAAATCAAGTAAATCAAGTAAATCAAGTAAATCAAGTAAATCAAGTAAATCAAGTAAATCAAGTAAATCAAGTAAATCAAGTAAATCAAGTAAATCAAGTAAATCAAGTAAATCAAGTAAATCAAGTAAATCAAGTAAATCAAGTAAATCAAGTAAATCAAGTAAATCAAGTAAATCAAGTAAATCAAGTAAATTAAGTAACTTAAGTAACTTAAGTAACTTAAGTAACTTAAGTAACTTAAGTAACTTAAGTAACTTAAGTAACTTAAGTAACTTAAGTAACTTAAGTAAATTAAGTAAATTAAGTAAATTAAGTAAATTAAGTAAATTAAGTAAATTAAGTAAATTAAGTAAATCAAGTAAATCAAGTAAATCAAGTAAATCAAGTAAATCAAGTAAATCAAGTAAATCAAGTAAATCAAGTAAATCAAGTAAATCAAGTAAATCAAGTAAATCAAGTAAATCAAGTAAATCAAGTAAATCAAGTAAATCAAGTAAATCAATTAAATCAAGTAAATCAAGTAAATCAAGTAAATCAAGTAAATTAAGTAAATTAAGTAACTTAAGTAACTTAAGTAACTTAAGTAACTTAAGTAACTTAAGTAACTTAAGAAACTTAAGAAACTTAAGTAACTTAAGAAACTTAAGTAACTTAAGTAACTTAAGTAACTTAAGTAACTTAAGTAACTTAAGTAACTTAAGTAACTTAAGTAACTTAAGTAACTTAAGTAACTTAAGTAACTTAAGTAACTTAAGTAACTTAAGTAACTTAAGTAACTTAAGTAACTTAAGTAACTTAAGTAACTTAAGTAACTTAAGTAACTTAAGTAACTTAAGTAACTTAAGTAACTTAAGTAACTTAAGTAACTTAAGTAACTTAAGTAACTTAAGTAACTTAAGTAACTTAAGTAACTTAAGTAACTTAAGTAACCTAAGTAACTTAAGTAAATCACGTAAATCAAGTAAATCAAGTAAATCAAGTAAATCAAGTAAATCAAGTAAATCAAGTAAATCAAGTAAATCAAGTAAATCAAGTAAATCAAGTAAATCAAGTAAATCAAGTAAATCAAGTAAATCAAGTAAATCAAGTAAATCAAGTAAATCAAGTAAATCAAGTAAATCAAGTAAATCAAGTAAATCAAGTAAATCAAGTTAATCAAGTTAATCAAGTTAATCAAGTAAATCAAGTAAATCAAGTAAATCAAGTAAATTAAGTAACTTAAGTAACTTAAGTAACTTAAGTAACTTAAGTAACTTAAGTAACTTAAGTAAATCAAGTAAATCAAGTAAATCAAGTAAATCAAGTAAATCAAGTAAATCAAGTAAATCAAGTAAATCAAGTAAATCAAGTAAATCAAGTAAATCAAGTAAATCAAGTAAATCAAGTAAATCAAGTAAATCAAGTAAATCAAGTAAATTAAGTAACTTAAGTAACTTAAGTAACTTAAGTAACTTAAGTAACTTAAGTAACTTAAGTAACTTAAGTAACTTAAGTAACTTAAGTAACTTAAGTAAATTAAGTAAATTAAGTAAATTAATTAAATTAAGTAAATTAAGTAAATTAAGTAAATTAAGTAAATCAAGTAAATCAAGTAAATCAAGTAAATCAAGTAAATCAAGTAAATCAAGTAAATCAAGTAAATCAAGTAAATCAAGTAAATCAAGTAAATCAAGTAAATCAAGTAAATCAAGTAAATCAAGTAAATCAAGTAAATCAAGTAAATCAAGTAAATCAAGTAAATCAAGTTAATCAAGTTAATCAAGTAAATCAAGTAAATCAAGTAAATCAAGTAAATTAAGTAATTTAAGTAACTTAAGTAACTTAAGTAACTTAAGTAACTTAAGTAACTTAAGTAACTTAAGTAAATCAAGTAAATCAAGTAAATCAAGTAAATCAAGTAAATCAAGTAAATCAAGTAAATCAAGTAAATCAAGTAAATCAAGTAAATCAAGTAAATCAAGTAAATCAAGTAAATCAAGTAAATCAAGTAAATCAAGTAAATCAAGTAAATCAAGTAAATCAAGTAAATCAAGTAAATCAAGTAAATCAAGTAAATCAAGTAAATCAAGTAAATCAAGTAAATCAAGTAAATTAAGTAACTTAAGTAACTTAAGTAACTTAAGTAACTTAAGTAACTTAAGTAACTTAAGTAACTTAAGTAACTTAAGTAACTTAAGTAACTTAAGTAAATTAAGTAAATTAAGTAAATTAATTAAATTAAGTAAATTAAGTAAATTAAGTAAATTAAGTAAATCAAGTAAATCAAGTAAATCAAGTAAATCAAGTAAATCAAGTAAATCAAGTAAATCAAGTAAATCAAGTAAATCAAGTAAATCAAGTAAATCAAGTAAATCAAGTAAATCAATTAAATCAAGTAAATCAAGTAAATCAAGTAAATCAAGTAAATTAAGTAAATTAAGTAACTTAAGTAACTTAAGTAACTTAAGTAACTTAAGTAACTTAAGAAACTTAAGAAACTTAAGTAACTTAAGAAACTTAAGTAACTTAAGTAACTTAAGTAACTTAAGTAACTTAAGTAACTTAAGTAACTTAAGTAACTTAAGTAACTTAAGTAACTTAAGTAACTTAAGTAACTTAAGTAACTTAAGTAACTTAAGTAACTTAAGTAACTTAAGTAACTTAAGTAACTTAAGTAACTTAAGTAACTTAAGTAACTTAAGTAACTTAAGTAACTTAAGTAACTTAAGTAACTTAAGTAACTTAAGTAACTTAAGTAACTTAAGTAACTTAAGTAACTTAAGTAACTTAAGTAACTTAAGTAACTTAAGTAACTTAAGTAACTTAAGTAACTTAAGTAACTTAAGTAACTTAAGTAACTTAAGTAACTTAAGTAACTTAAGTAACTTAAGTAACTTAAGTAACTTAAGTAACTTAAGTAACTTAAGTAACTTAAGTAACTTAAGTAACTTAAGTAACCTAAGTAACTTAAGTAAATCACGTAAATCAAGTAAATCAAGTAAATCAAGTAAATCAAGTAAATCAAGTAAATCAAGTAAATCAAGTAAATCAAGTAAATCAAGTAAATCAAGTAAATCAAGTAAATCAAGTAAATCAAGTAAATCAAGTAAATCAAGTAAATCAAGTTAATCAAGTTAATCAAGTTAATCAAGTAAATCAAGTAAATCAAGTAAATTAAGTAACTTAAGTAACTTAAGTAACTTAAGTAACTTAAGTAACTTAAGTAACTTAAGTAAATCAAGTAAATCAAGTAAATCAAGTAAATCAAGTAAATCAAGTAAATCAAGTAAATCAAGTAAATCAAGTAAATCAAGTAAATCAAGTAAATCAAGTAAATCAAGTAAATCAAGTAAATCAAGTAAATCAAGTAAATCAAGTAAATCAAGTAAATCAAGTAAATCAAGTAAATTAAGTAACTTAAGTAACTTAAGTAACTTAAGTAACTTAAGTAACTTAAGTAACTTAAGTAACTTAAGTAACTTAAGTAACTTAAGTAACTTAAGTAAATTAAGTAAATTAAGTAAATTAATTAAATTAAGTAAATTAAGTAAATTAAGTAAATTAAGTAAATCAAGTAAATCAAGTAAATCAAGTAAATCAAGTAAATCAAGTAAATCAAGTAAATCAAGTAAATCAAGTAAATCAAGTAAATCAAGTAAATCAAGTAAATCAAGTAAATCAATTAAATCAAGTAAATCAAGTAAATCAAGTAAATCAAGTAAATTAAGTAAATTAAGTAACTTAAGTAACTTAAGTAACTTAAGTAACTTAAGTAACTTAAGAAACTTAAGTAACTTAAGAAACTTAAGTAACTTAAGTAACTTAAGTAACTTAAGTAACTTAAGTAACTTAAGTAACTTAAGTAACTTAAGTAACTTAAGTAACTTAAGTAACTTAAGTAACTTAAGTAACTTAAGTAACTTAAGTAACTTAAGTAACTTAAGTAACTTAAGTAACTTAAGTAACTTAAGTAACTTAAGTAACTTAAGTAACTTAAGTAACTTAAGTAACTTAAGTAACTTAAGTAACTTAAGTAACTTAAGTAACTTAAGTAACTTAAGTAACTTAAGTAACTTAAGTAACTTAAGTAACTTAAGTAACTTAAGTAACTTAAGTAACTTAAGTA
Source organism: Nebria brevicollis (assembly GCA_944738965.1). Taxonomy (NCBI): domain Eukaryota; kingdom Metazoa; phylum Arthropoda; class Insecta; order Coleoptera; family Carabidae; genus Nebria; species Nebria brevicollis. Next base: position 509,162 of record CALYJB010000151.1, read on the forward strand.
ACTTAAGTAACTTAAGTAACTTAAGTAACTTAAGTAACTTAAGTAACTTAAGTAACTTAAGTAACTTAAGTAACTTAAGTAACTTAAGTAACTTAAGTAACTTAAGTAACTTAAGTAACTTAAGTAACTTAAGTAACTTAAGAAACTTAAGAAACTTAAGTTACTTAAGTTACTTACTTTTACTTAAGTAACTTAAGTAAATTAAGTAAATTAAGTAAATTAAGTAAATTAAGTAAATTAAGTAAATTAAGTAAATTAAGTAAATTAAGTAAATTAAGTAAATTAAGTAAATTAAGTAAATTAAGTAAATTAAGTAAATTAAGTAAATTAAGTAAATTAAGTAAATTAAGTAAATTAAGTAAATTAAGTAAATTAAGTAAATTAAGTAAATCAAGTAAATCAAGTAAATCAAGTAAATCAAGTAAATCAAGTAAATCAAGTAAATCAAGTAAATCAAGTAAATCAAGTAAATTAAGTAACTTAAGTAACTTAAGTAACTTAAGTAACTTAAGTAACTTAAGTAACTTAAGTTAATTAAGTAAATTAAGTAAATTAAGTAAATTAAGTAAATTAAGTAAATTAAGTAAATCAAGTAAATCAAGTAAATCAAGTAAATCAAGTAAATCAAGTAATTCAAGTAAATCAAGTAAATCAAGTAAATCAAGTAAAACAAGTAAATCAAGTAAATCAAGTAAATCAAGTAAATTAAGTAAATTAAGTAACTTAAGTAACTTAAGTAACTTAAGTAACTTAAGTAACGTAAGTAACTTAAGTAACTTAAGTAACTTAAGTAACTTAAGTAACTTAAGTAACTTAAGTAACTTAAGTAACTTAAGTAACTTAAGTAACTTAAGTAACTTAAGTAACTTAAGTAACTTAAGTAACTTAAGTAACTTAAGTAACTTAAGTAACTTAAGTAACTTAAGTAACTTAAGTAACTTAAGTAACTTAAGTAACTTAAGTAACTTAAGTAACTTAAGTAACTTAAGTAACTTAAGTAACTTAAGTAACTTAAGTAACTTAAGTAACTTAAGTAACTTAAGTAACTTAAGTAACTTAAGTAACTTAAGTAACTTAAGTAACTTAAGTAACTTAAGTAACTTAAGTAACTTAAGTAACTTAAGTAACTTAAGTAACTTAAGTAACTTAAGTAACTTAAGTAACTTAAGTAACTTAAGTAACTTAAGTAACTTAAGAAACTTAAGAAACTTAAGTTACTTAAGTTACTTACTTTTACTTAAGTAACTTAAGTAAATTAAGTAAATTAAGTAAATTAAGTAAATTAAGTAAATTAAGTAAATTAAGTAAATTAAGTAAATTAAGTAAATTAAGTAAATTAAGTAAATTAAGTAAATTAAGTAAATTAAGTAAATTAAGTAAATTAAGTAAATCAAGTAAATCAAGTAAATCAAGTAAATCAAGTAAATTCAGAAAATCAAGTAAATCAAGTAAATCAAGTAAATCAAGTAAATCAAGTAAATCAAGTAAATCAAGTAAATCAAGTAAATCAAGTAAATCAAGTAAATCAAGTAAATCAAGTAAATCAAGTAAATCAAGTAAATTAAGTAAATTAAGTAACTTAAGTAACTTAAGTAACTTAAGTAACTTAAGTAACTTAAGTAACTTAAGTAACTTAAGTAACTAAAGTAACTTAAGTAACTTAAGTAACTTAAGTAACTTAAGTAACTTAAGTAACTTAAGTAACTTAAGTAACTTAAGTAACTTAAGTAACTTAAGAAACTTAAGCAACTTAAGTTACTTAAGTTACTTACTTTTACTTAAGTAACTTAAGTAAATTAAGTAAATTAAGTAAATTAAGTAAATTAAGTAAATTAAGTAAATTAAGTAAATTAAGTAAATTAAGTAAATTAAGTAAATTAAGTAAATTAAGTAAATTAAGTAAATTAAGTAAATTAAGTAAATTAAGTAAATTAAGTAAATTAAGTAAATTAAGTAAATTAAGTAAATTAAGTAAATTAAGTAAATTAAGTAAATTAAGTAAATTAAGTAAATTAAGTAAATTAAGTAAATTAAGTAAATTAAGTAAATTAAGTAAATTAAGTAAATCAAGTAAATCAAGTAAATCAAGTAAATCAAGTAAATTCAGAAAATCAAGTAAATCAAGTAAATCAAGTAAATCAAGTAAATCAAGTAAATCAAGTAAATCAAGTAAATCAAGTAAATCAAGTAAATCAAGTAAATCAAGTAAATCAAGTAAATCAAGTAAATCAAGTAAATCAAGTAAATCAAGTAAATCAAGTAAATCAAGTAAATCAAGTACATTAAGTAAATTAAGTAACTTAAGTAACTTAAGTAACTTAAGTAACTTAAGTAACTTAAGTAACTTAAGTAACTTAAGTAACTTAAGTAACTTAAGTAACTTAAGTAACTTAAGTAACTTAAGTAACTTAAGTAACTTAAGTAACTTAAGTAACTTAAGTAACTTAAGTAACTTAAGTAACTTAAGTAACTTAAGTAACTTAAGTAACTTAAGTAACTTAAGTAACTTAAGTAACTTAAGTAACTTAAGTAACTTAAGTAACTTAAGTAACTTAAGTAACTTAAGTAACTTAAGTAACTTAAGTAACTTAAGTAACTTAAGTAACTTAAGTAACTTAAGTAACTTAAGTAACTTAAGTAACTTAAGTAACTTAAGTAACTTAAGTAACTTAAGTAACTTAAGTAACTTAAGTAACTTAAGTAACTTAAGTAACTTAAGTAACTTAAGTAACTTAAGTAACTTAAGTAACTTAAGTAACTTAAGAAACTTAAGAAACTTAAGTTACTTAAGTTACTTACTTTTACTTAAGTAACTTAAGTAAATTAAGTAAATTAAGTAAATTAAGTAAATTAAGTAAATTAAGTAAATTAAGTAAATTAAGTAAATTAAGTAAATTAAGTAAATTAAGTAAATTAAGTAAATTAAGTAAATTAAGTAAATTAAGTAAATTAAGTAAATTAAGTAAATCAAGTAAATCAAGTAAATCAAGTAAATCAAGTAAATTCAGAAAATCAAGTAAATCAAGTAAATCAAGTAAATCAAGTAAATCAAGTAAATCAAGTAAATCAAGTAAATCAAGTAAATCAAGTAAATCAAGTAAATCAAGTAAATCAAGTAAATCAAGTAAATCAAGTAAATCAAGTAAATCAAGTAAATCAAGTAAATCAAGTAAATTAAGTAAATTAAGTATTTTAAGTAACTTAAGTAACTTAAGTAACTTAAGTAACTTAAGTAACTTAAGTAACTAAAGTAACTTAAGTAACTTAAGTAACTTAAGTAACTTAAGTAACTTAAGTAACTTAAGTAACTTAAGTAACTTAAGTAACTTAAGTAACTTAAGTAACTTAAGTAACTTAAGTAACTTAAGAAACTTAAGCAACTTAAGTTACTTACTTTTACTTAAGTAACTTAAGTAAATTAAGTAAATTAAGTAAATTAAGTAAATTAAGTAAATTAAGTAAATTAAGTAAATTAAGTAAATTAAGTAAATTAAGTAAATTAAGTAAATTAAGTAAATTAAGTAAATTAAGTAAATTAAGTAAATTAAGTAAATTAAGTAAATCAAGTAAATTAAGTAAATTAAGTAAATTAAGTAAATTAAGTAAATTAAGTAAATTAAGTAAATTAAGTAAATTAAGTAAATTAAGTAAATTAAGTAAATTAAGTAAATTAAGTAAATTAAGTAAATTAAGTAAATTAAGTAAATCAAGTAAATCAAGTAAATCAAGTAAATTCAGAAAATCAAGTAAATCAAGTAAATCAAGTAAATCAAGTAAATCAAGTAAATCAAGTAAATCAAGTAAATCAAGTAAATCAAGTAAATCAAGTAAATCAAGTAAATCAAGTAAATCAAGTAAATCAAGTAAATCAAGTAAATCAAGTACATTAAGTAAATTAAGTAACTTAAGTAACTTAAGTAACTTAAGTAACTTAAGTAACTTAAGTAACTTAAGTAACTTAAGTAACTTAAGTAACTTAAGTAACTTAAGTAACTTAAGTAACTTAAGTAACTTAAGTAACTTAAGTAACTTAAGTAACTTAAGTAACTTAAGTAACTTAAGTAACTTAAGTAACTTAAGTAACTTAAGTAACTTAAGTTACTTAAGTTACTTAAGTTACTTAAGTTACTTAAGTTACTTAAGTTACTTAAGTTACTTAAGTTACTTAAGTTACTTAAGTTACTTAAGTTACTTAAGTTACTTAAGTTACTTAAGTTACTTAAGTTACTTAAGTTACTTAATATACTTGATTTACTTGATTTACTTGATTAACTTGATTTACTTGATTTACTTGATTTACTTGATTTACTTGATTTACTTGATTTACTTGATTTACTTGATTTACTTGATGTAATTGATTTACTTGATTTACTTGATTTACTTGATTTACTTGATTTACTTAATTTACTTGATTTACTTGATTTACTTGATTTACTTGATTTACTTGATTTACTTGATTTACTTGATTTACTTGATTTACTTAATTTACTTAATTTACTTAATTTACTTAAGTTACTTAAGTTACTTAAGTTACTTAAGTTACTTAAGTTACTTAAATTACTTAAGTTACTTAAGTTACTTAAGTTACTTAAGTTACTTAAGTTACTTAAGTTACTTAAGTTACTTAAGTTACTTAATTTACTTAATTTACTTAATTTACTTGATTTACTTGATTTACTTGATTTACTTGATTTACTTGGTTTACTTGATTTACTTGATTTACTTGATTTACTTGATTTACTTGATTTACTTGATTTACTTGATTTACTTGATTTACTTGATTTACTAAATTAAGTAAATCAAGTAAATCAAGTAAATCAAGTAAATCAAGTAAATCAAGTAAATCAAGTAAATCAAGTAAATCAAGTAAATCAAGTAAATCAAGTAAATCAAGTAAATTAAGTAACTTAAGTAACTTAAGTAACTTAAGTAACTTAAGTAACTTAAGTAACTTAAGTAACTTAAGTAACTTAAGTAACTTAAGTAACTTAAGTAACTTAAGTAACTTAAGTAACTTAAGTAACTTAAGTAACTTAAGTAACTTAAGTAACTTAAGTAACTTAAGTAAATTAAGTAAATTAAGTAAATTAAGTAAATTAAGTAAATTAAGTAAATCAAGTAAATCAAGTAAATCAAGTAAATCAAGTAATTCAAGTAAATCAAGTAAATCAAGTAAATCAAGTAAATCAAGTAAATCAAGTAAATCAAGTAAATCAAGTAAATCAAGTAAATCAAGTAAATCAAGTAAATCAAGTAAATCAAGTAAATCAAGTAAATCAAGTAAATCAAGTAAATTAAGTAACTTAAGTAACTTAAGTAAATCATGTAAATCAAGTAAATCAAGTAAATCAAGTAAATCAAGTAAATTAAGTAAATCAAGTAAATCAAGTAAATCAAGTAAATCAAGTAGATCAAGTAAATCAAGTAAATCAAGTAAATCAAGTTAATCAAGTAAATCAAGTAAATTAAGTAAATTAAGAAACTTAAGTAACTTAAGTAACTTAAGTAACTTAAGTAACTTAAGTAACTTAAGTAACTTAAGTAACTTAAGTAACTTAAGTAACTTAAGTAACTTAAGTAACTTAAGTAACTTAAGTAACTTAAGTAACTTAAGTAACTTAAGTAACTTAAGTAACTTAAGTAACTTAAGTAACTTAAGTAACTTAAGTAACTTAAGTAACTTAAGTAACTTAAGTAACTTAAGTAACTTAAGTAACTTAAGTAACTTAAGTAACTTAAGTAACTTAAGTAACTTAAGTAACTTAAGTAACTTAAGTAACTTAAGTAACTTAAGTAACTTAAGTAACTTAAGTAACTTAAGTAACTTAAGTAACTTAAGTAACTTAAGTAACTTAAGTAACTTAAGTAACTTAAGTAACTTAAGTAACTTAAGTAACTTAAGTAACTTAAGAAACTTAAGAAACTTAAGTTACTTAAGTTACTTACTTTTACTTAAGTAACTTAAGTAAATTAAGTAAATTAAGTAAATTAAGTATATTAAGTAAATTAAGTAAATTAGGTAAATTAAGTAAATTAAGTAAATTAAGTAAATTAAGTAAATTAAGTAAATTAAGTAAATTAAGTAAATTAAGTAATTTAAGTAATTTAAGTAATTTAAGTAATTTAAGTAAATCAAGTAAATCAAGTAAATCAAGTAAATCGAGTAAATTCAGAAAATCAAGTAAATCAAGTAAATCAAGTAAATCAAGTAAATCAAGTAAATCAAGTAAATCAAGTAAATCAAGTAAAACAAGTAAATCAAGTAAATCAAGTAAATCAAGTAAATCAAGTAAATCAAGTAAATCAAGTAAATCAAGTAAATCAAGTAAATCAAGTAAATCAAGTAAATCAAGTAAATCAAGTAAATCAAGTAAATCAAGTAAATTAAGTTACTTAAGTTACTTAAGTTACTTAAGTTACTTAAGTTACTTAAGTTACTTAAGTTACTTAAGTAACTTAAGTAACTTAAGTAACTTAAGTAACTTAAGTAACTTAAGTAACTTAAGTAACTTAAGTAACTTAAGTAACTTAAGTAACTTAAGTAACTTAAGTAACTTAAGTAACTTAAGTAACTTAAGTAACTTAAGTAACTTAAGTAACTTAAGTAACTTAAGTAACTTAAGTAACTTAAGTAACTTAAGAAACTTAAGTAACTTAAGTAACTTAAGTAACTTAAGAAACTTAAGTAACTTAAGTTACTTAAGTTACTTAATTTACTTGATTTATTTGATTTACTTGATTTACTTGATTTACTTGATTTACTTGATTTACTAGATTTACTTGATTTACTTGATTTACTTGATTTACTTGATTTACTTGTTTTACTTGATTTACTTAATTTACTTAATTTACTTAATTTACTTAATTTACTTAATTTACTTAATTTACTTAAGTTTCTAAAGTTACTTAAGTTACTTAAGTTACTTAAGTTACTTAAGTTACTTTAGTTACTTAAGTTACTTAAGTTACTTAAGTTACTTAAGTTACTTAAGTTACTTAAGTTACTTAAGTTACTTAAGTTACTTAAGTTACTTAAGTTACTTAAGTTACTTAAGTTACTTAAGTTACTTAAGTTACTTAAGTTACTTAAGTTACTTAAGTTACCTAAGTTACTTAAGTTACTTAAGTTACTTAAGTTACTTAAGTTACTTAAGTTACTTAAGTTACTTAAGTTACTTAAGTTACTTAAGTAACTTAAGTTACTTAAATTACTTAAGTTACTTAAGTTACTTAAGTTACTTAAGTTACTTAAGTTACTTAATTTACTTAATTTACTTGATTTACTTGATTTACTTGATTTACTTGATTTACTTGATTAACTTGATTTACTTGATTAACTTGATTTACTTGATTTACTTGATTTACTTGATTTACTTGATTTACTTGATTTACTTGATTTTCTGAATTTACTTGATTTACTTGATTTACTTGATTTACTTGATTTACTTGATTTACTTGATTTACTTAATTTACTTAATTTACTTAATTTACTTAATTTACTTAATTTACTTAATTTACTTAATTTACTTAATTTACTTAATTTACTTAATTTACTTAATTTACTTAATTTACTTAATTTACTTAATTTACTTAATTTACTTAATTTACTTTATTTACTTAATTTACTTAATTTACTTAATTTACTTAATTTACTTAAGTTACTTAAGTAAAAGTAAGTAACTTAAGTAACTTAAGTTACTTAAGTTTCTTAAGTTTCTTAAGTTTCTTAAGTTACTTAAGTTCCTTAAGTTACTTAAGTTACTTAAGTTACTTAAGTTACTTAAGTTACTTAAGTTACTTAAGTTACTTAAGTTACTTAAGTTACTTAAGTTACTTAAGTTACTTAAGTTACTTAAGTTACTTAAGTTACTTAAGTTACTTAAGTTACTTAAGTTACTTAAGTTACTTAAGTTACTTAAGTTACTTAAGTTACTTAAGTTACTTAAGTTACTTAAGTTACTTAAGTTACTTAAGTTACTTAAGTTACTTAAGTTACTTAAGTTACTTAAGTTACTTAAGTTACTTAAGTTACTTAAGTTACTTAAGTTACTTAAGTTACTTAAGTTACTTAAGTTACTTAAGTTACTTAAGTTACTTAAGTTACTTAAGTTACTTAAGTTACTTAAGTTACTTAAGTTACTTAAGTTACTTAAGTTACATAATTTACTTGATTTACTTGATTTACTTGATTTACATGATTTACTTGATTTACTTGATTTACTTGATTTACTTGATTTACTTGAATTACTTGATTTACTTGATTTACTTGATTTACTTGATTTACTTGATTTACTTGATTTACTTAATTTACTTAATTTACTTAATTTACTTAATTTACTTAAGTTACTTAAGTTACTTAAGTTACTTAAGTTACTTAAGTTACTTAAGTTACTTAAGTAACTTAAGTAACTTAAGTAACTTAAGTAACTTAAGTAACTTAAGTAACTTAAGTAACTTAAGTAAATTAAGTAAATTAAGTAAATTAAGTAAATTAAGTAAATTAAGTAAATCAAGTAAATCAAGTAAATCAAGTAAATCAAGTAATTCAAGTAAATCAAGTAAATCAAGTAAATCAAGTAAATCAAGTAAATCAAGTAAATCAAGTAAATCAAGTAAATCAAGTAAATCAAGTAAATCAAGTAAATCAAGTAAATCAAGTAAATCAAGTAAATCAAGTAAATCAAGTAAATCAAGTAAATTAAGTAACTTAAGTAACTTAAGTAAATCATGTAAATCAAGTAAATCAAGTAAATCAAGTAAATCAAGTAAATTAAGTAAATCAAGTAAATCAAGTAAATCAAGTAAATCAAGTAGATCAAGTAAATCAAGTAAATCAAGTAAATCAAGTTAATCAAGTAAATCAAGTAAATTAAGTAAATTAAGAAACTTAAGTAACTTAAGTAACTTAAGTAACTTAAGTAACTTAAGTAACTTAAGTAACTTAAGTAACTTAAGTAACTTAAGTAACTTAAGTAACTTAAGTAACTTAAGTAACTTAAGTAACTTAAGTAACTTAAGTAACTTAAGTAACTTAAGTAACTTAAGTAACTTAAGTAACTTAAGTAACTTAAGTAACTTAAGTAACTTAAGTAACTTAAGTAACTTAAGTAACTTAAGTAACTTAAGTAACTTAAGTAACTTAAGTAACTTAAGTAACTTAAGTAACTTAAGTAACTTAAGTAACTTAAGTAACTTAAGTAACTTAAGTAACTTAAGTAACTTAAGTAACTTAAGTAACTTAAGTAACTTAAGTAACTTAAGTAACTTAAGTAACTTAAGAAACTTAAGAAACTTAAGTTACTTAAGTTACTTACTTTTACTTAAGTAACTTAAGTAAATTAAGTAAATTAAGTAAATTAAGTAAATTAAGTAAATTAAGTATATTAAGTAAATTAAGTAAATTAGGTAAATTAAGTAAATTAAGTAAATTAAGTAAATTAAGTAAATTAAGTAAATTAAGTAAATTAAGTAAATTAAGTAAATTAAGTAAATTAAGTAATTTAAGTAATTTAAGTAAATCAAGTAAATCAAGTAAATCAAGTAAATCGAGTAAATCAAGTAAATCAAGTAAATCAAGTAAATCAAGTAAATCAAGTAAATCAAGTAAATCAAGTAAATCAAGTAAAACAAGTAAATCAAGTAAATCAAGTAAATCAAGTAAATCAAGTAAATCAAGTAAATCAAGTAAATCAAGTAAATCAAGTAAATCAAGTAAATCAAGTAAATCAAGTAAATCAAGTAAATCAAGTAAATTAAGTTACTTAAGTTACTTAAGTTACTTAAGTAACTTAAGTAACTTAAGTAACTTAAGTAACTTAAGTAACTTAAGTAACTTAAGTAACTTAAGTAACTTAAGTAACTTAAGTAACTTAAGTAACTTAAGTAACTTAAGTAACTTAAGTAACTTAAGTAACTTAAGTAACTTAAGTAACTTAAGTAACTTAAGTAACTTAAGTAACTTAAGTAACTTAAGAAACTTAAGTAACTTAAGTAACTTAAGAAACTTAAGAAACTTAAGTTACTTAAGTTACTTAAGTTACTTAATTTACTTGATTTATTTGATTTACTTGATTTACTTGATTTACTTGATTTACTTGATTTACTAGATTTACTTGATTTACTTGATTTACTTGATTTACTTGATTTACTTGTTTTACTTGATTTACTTAATTTACTTAATTTACTTAATTTACTTAATTTACTTAATTTACTTAATTTACTTAATTTACTTAAGTTACTTAAGTTACTTAAGTTACTTAAGTTACTTAAGTTACTTTAGTTACTTAAGTTACTTAAGTTACTTAAGTTACTTAAGTTACTTAAGTTACTTAAGTTACTTAAGTTACTTAAGTTACTTAAGTTACTTAAGTTACTTAAGTTACTTAAGTTACTTAAGTTACTTAAGTTACTTAAGTTACCTAAGTTACTTAAGTTACTTAAGTTACTTAAGTTACTTAAGTTACTTAAGTTACTTAAGTTACTTAAGTTACTTAAGTTACTTAAGTTACTTAAGTAACTTAAGTTACTTAAGTTACTTAAGTTACTTAAGTTACTTAAGTTACTTAAGTTACTTAAGTTACTTAAGTTACTTAATTTACTTAATTTACTTGATTTACTTGATTTACTTGATTTACTTGATTTACTTGATTTACTTGATTTACTTGATTAACTTGATTTACTTGATTAACTTGATTTACTTGATTTACTTGATTTACTTGATTTACTTGATTTACTTGATTTACTTGATTTTCTGAATTTACTTGATTTACTTGATTTACTTGATTTACTTGATTTACTTGATTTACTTGATTTACTTAATTTACTTAATTTACTTAATTTACTTAATTTACTTAATTTACTTAATTTACTTAATTTACTTAATTTACTTAATTTACTTAATTTACTTAATTTACTTAATTTACTTAATTTACTTAATTTACTTAATTTACTTAATTTACTTAATTTACTTAATTTACTTAATTTACTTAAGTTACTTAAGTAAAAGTAAGTAACTTAAGTAACTTAAGTTACTTAAGTTTCTTAAGTTTCTTAAGTTTCTTAAGTTACTTAAGTTCCTTAAGTTACTTAAGTTACTTAAGTTACTTAAGTTACTTAAGTTACTTAAGTTACTTAAGTTACTTAAGTTACTTAAGTTACTTAAGTTACTTAAGTTACTTAAGTTACTTAAGTTACTTAAGTTACTTAAGTTACTTAAGTTACTTAAGTTACTTAAGTTACTTAAGTTACTTAAGTTACTTAAGTTACTTAAGTTACTTAAGTTACTTAAGTTACTTAAGTTACTTAAGTTACTTAAGGTAATTAAGTTACTTAAGTTACTTAAGTTACTTAAGTTACTTAAGTTACTTAAGTTACTTAAGTTACTTAAGTTACTTAAGTTACTTAAGTTATTTAAGTTACTTAAGTTACTTAAGTTACTTAAGTTACTTAAGTTACTTAAGTTACTTAAGTTACTTAAGTTACTTAAGTTACTTAAGTTACTTAAGTTACTTAAGTTACTTAAGTTACTTAAGTTACTTAAGTTACATAATTTACTTAATTTACTTGATTTACTTGATTTACATGATTTACTTGATTTACTTGATTTACTTGATTTACTTGATTTACTTGAATTACTTGATTTACTTGATTTACTTGATTTACTTGATTTACTTGATTTACTGAATTTACTTAATTTACTTAATTTACTTAATTTACTTAATTTACTTAAGTTACTTAAGTTACTTAAGTTACTTAAGTTACTTAAGTTACTTAAGTTACTTAAGTTACTTAAGTTACTTAAGTTACTTAAGTTACTTAAGTTACTTAAGTTACTTAAGTTACTTAAGTTACTTAAGTTACTTAAGTTACTTAAGTTACTTAAGTTACTTAAGTTACTTAAGTTACTTAAGTTACTTAAGTTACTTAAGTTACTTAAGTTACTTAAGTTACTTAATTTACTTGATTTACTTGATTTACTTGATTTACTTGATTTACTTGATTTACTTGATTTACTTGATTTACTAAATTTACTTAATTTACTTAATTTACTTAATTTACTTAATTTACTTAATTTACTTAATTTACTTAATTTACTTAAGTTACTTAAGTTACTTAAGTTACTTAAGTTACTTAAGTAACTTAAGTAACTTAAGTTACTTAAGTTACTTAAGTTACTTAAGTTACTTAAGTTACTTAAGTTACTTAAGTTACTTAAGTTACTTAAGTTACTTAAGTTACTTAATTTACTTAATTTACCTAATTTACTTTATTTACTTAAATTACTTGATTTACTTGATTTACTTGATTTACTTGATTTACTTGATTTACTTGATTTACTTGATTTACTTAATTTACTTAATTTACTTAATTTACTTAATTTACTTAATTTACTTAAGTTACTTAAGTTACTTAAGTTACTTAAGTTACTTAAGTTACTTAATTTTCTTAAGTTACATAAGTTACTTAAGTTACTTAATTTACTTAATTTACTTGATTTACTTGATTAACTTGATTTACTTGATTTAATTGATTAACTTGATTTACTTGATTTACTTGATTTACTTGATTTACTTGATTTACTTGATTTACTTGATTTACTTGATTTACTTGATTTACTTGATTTACTTGATTTACTTGATTTACTTGATTTACTTGATTACTTGATTTACTTGATTTACTTGATTTACTTGATTTACTTGATTTACTTGATTTATTTGATTTACTTGATTTACTTGATTTACTTGATTTACTTGATTTATTATGTTACTTAAGTTACTTAAGTTACTTAAGTTACTTAAGTTACTTAAGTTACTTAAGTTACTTAAGTTACTTAAGTTACTTAATTTACTTGATTTACTTGATTTACTTGATTTACTTGATTTAATTGATTTACTTGATTTAATTGATTTACTTGATTTACTTGATTTACTTGATTTACTTGATTTACTTGATTTACTTGATTTACTTGATTTACTTGATTTACTTGATTTACTTGATTTACTTGATTTACTTGATTTACTTGATTTACTTGATTTACTTGATTTACTTGATTTACTTGATTTACTTGATTTACTTGATTTACTTGATTTACTTGATTTACTTGATTTACTTGATTTACTTGATTTATTTGATTTACTTGATCTACTTGATTTACTTGATTTACTTAAGTTACTTAAGTTACTTAAGTTACTTAAGTTACTTAAGTTACTTAAGTTACTTAAGTAACTTAAGTAACTTAAGTAACTTAAGTAACTTAAGTAACTTAAGCAACTTAAGTAACTTAAGTAACTTAAGTAACTTAAGTAACTTAAGTAACTTAAGTAACTTAAGTAACTTAAGTAACTTAAGTAACTTAAGTAACTTAAGTAACTTAAGTAACTTAAGTAACTTAAGTAACTTAAGTAACTTAAGTAACTTAAGTAACTTAAGTAACTTAAGTAACTTAAGTAACTTAAGTAACTTAAGTAACTTAAGTAACTTAAGTAACTTAAGTAACTTAAGTAACTTAAGTAACTTAAGTAACTTAAGTAACTTAAGTAACTTAAGTAACTTAAGTAACTTAAGTAACTTAAGTAACTTAAGTAACTTAAGTAACTTAAGTAACTTAAGTAACTTAAGTAACTTAAGTAACTTAAGTAACTTAAGTAACTTAAGTAACTTAAGTAACTTAAGTAACTTAAGTAACTTAAGTAACTTAAGTAACTTAAGTAACTTAAGTAACTTAAGTAACTTAAGTAACTTAAGTAACTTAAGTAACTTAAGTAACTTAAGTAACTTAAGTAACTTAAGTAACTTAAGTAACTTAAGTAACTTAAGTAACTTAAGTAACTTAAGTAACTTAAGTAACTTAAGTAAATCACGTAAATCAAGTAAATCAAGTAAATCAAGTAAATCAAGTAAATCAAGTAAATCAAGTAAATCAAGTAAATCAAGTAAATCAAGTAAATCAAGTAAATCAAGTAAATCAAGTAAATCAAGTTAATCAAGTAAATCAAGTAAATCAAGTAAATCAAGTAAATCAAGTAAATCAAGTAAATCAAGTAAATCAAGTAAATTAAGTAACTTAAGTAACTTAAGTAACTTAAGTAACTTAAGTAACTTAAGTAACTTAAGTAAATCAAGTAAATCAAGTAAATCAAGTAAATCAAGTAAATCAAGTAAATCTAGTAAATCAAGTAAATCAAGTAAATCAAGTAAATCAAGTAAATCAAGTAAATCAAGTAAATCAAGTAAATCAAGTAAATCAAGTAAATCAAGTAAATCAAGTAAATCAAGTAAATCAAGTAAATCAAGTAAATTAAGTAACTTAAGTAACTTAAGTAACTTAAGTAACTTAAGTAACTTAAGTAACTTAAGTAACTTAAGTAACTTAAGTAACTTAAGTAACTTAAGTAAATTAAGTAAATTAAGTAAATTAATTAAATTAAGTAAATTAAGTAAATTAAGTAAATTAAGTAAATCAAGTAAATCAAGTAAATCAAGTAAATCAAGTAAATCAAGTAAATCAAGTAAATCAAGTAAATCAAGTAAATCAAGTAAATCAAGTAAATCAAGTAAATCAAGTAAATCAATTAAATCAAGTAAATCAAGTAAATCAAGTAAATCAAGTAAATTAAGTAAATTAAGTAACTTAAGTAACTTAAGTAACTTAAGTAACTTAAGTAACTTAAGTAACTTAAGTAACTTAAGAAACTTAAGTAACTTAAGTAACTTAAGTTACTTAAGTTACTTAAGTTACTTAAGTTACTTAAGTTACTTAAGTTACTTAAGTTACTTAAGTTACTTAAGTTACTTTAGTTACTTAAGTTACTTAAGTTACTTAAGTTACTTAAGTTACTTAAGTTACTTAAGTTACTTAAGTTACTTAAGTTACTTAATTTACTTAATTTACTTAATTTACTTAATTTACTTAATTTACTTAATTTACTTAATTTACTTAATTTACTTAAGTTACTTAAGTAAAAGTAAGTAACTTAAGTAACTTAAGTTACTTAAGTAACTTAAGTAACTTAAGTAACTTAAGTAACTTAAGTAACTTAAGTAACTTAAGTAACTTAAGTAACTTAAGTTACTTAAGTAACTTAAGTAACTTAAGTAACTTAAGTAACTTAAGAAACTTAAGAAACTTAAGTTACTTAAGTTACTTACTTTTACTTAAGTAACTTAAGTAAATTAAGTAAATTAAGTAAATTAAGTAAATTAAGTAAATTAAGTAAATTAAGTAAATTAAGTAAATTAAGTAAATTAAGTAAATTAAGTAACTTAAGTAACTTAAGTAACTTAAGTAACTTAAGTAACTTAAGTAACTTAAGTAACTTAAGTAACTTAAGTAACTTAAGTAACTTAAGTAACTTAAGTAACTTAAGTAACTTAAGTAACTTAAGTAACTTAAGTAACTTAAGTAACTTAAGTAACTTAAGTAACTTAAGTAACTTAAGTAACTTAAGTAACTTAAGTAACTTAAGTAACTTAAGTAACTTAAGTAACTTAAGTAACTTAAGTAACTTAAGTAACTTAAGTAACTTAAGTAACTTAAGTAACTAAAGTAACTTAAGTAACTTAAGTAACTTAAGTAACTTAAGTAACTTAAATAACTTAAGTAACTTAAGTAACTTAAGTAACTTAAGTAAATTAAGTAAATTAAGTAAATTAAGTAAATTAAGTAAATTAAGTAAATTAAGTAAATTAAGTAAATCAAGTAAATCAAGTAAATCAAGTAAATCAAGTAAATCAAGTAAATCAAGTAAATCAAGTAAATCAAGTAAATCAAGTAAATCAAGTAAATCAATTAAATCAAGTAAATCAAGTAAATCAAGTAAATCAAGTAAATCAAGTAAATTAAGTAAATTAAGTAACTTAAGTAACTTAAGTAACTTAAGAAACTTAAGTAACTTAAGTAACTTAAGTAACTTAAGTAACTTAAGTAACTTAAGTAACTTAAGTAACTTAAGTAACTTAAGTAACTTAAGTAACTTAAGTAACTTAAGTAACTTAAGTAACTTAAGTAACTTAAGTAACTTAAGTAAATTAAGTAAATTAAGTAAATTAAGTAAATTAAGTAAATCAAGTAAATCAAGTAAATCAAGTAAATCAAGTAAATCAAGTAAATCAAGTAAATCAAGTTAATCAAGTTAATCAAGTAAATCAAGTAAATCAAGTAAATCAAGTAAATCAAGTAAATTAAGTAACTTAAGTAACTTAAGTAACTTAAGTAACTTAAGTAACTTAAGTAACTTAAGTAACTTAAGTAACTTAAGTAACTTAAGTAACTTAAGTAACTTAAGTAACTTAAGTAACTTAAGTAAATCACGTAAATCAAGTAAATCAAGTAAATCAAGTAAATCAAGTAAATCAAGTAAATCAAGTAAATCAAGTAAATCAAGTAAATCAAGTAAATCAAGTAAATCAAGTAAATCAAGTAAATCAAGTAAATCAAGTAAATCAAGTAAATCAAGTAAATCAAGTTAATCAAGTTAATCAAGTTAATCAAGTAAATCAAGTAAATCAAGTAAATCAAGTAAATTAAGTAACTTAAGTAACTTAAGTAACTTAAGTAACTTAAGTAACTTAAGTAACTTAAGTAACTTAAGTAACTTAAGTAAATCAAGTAAATCAAGTAAATCAAGTAAATCAAGTAAATCAAGTAAATCAAGTAAATCAAGTAAATCAAGTAAATCAAGTAAATCAAGTAAATCAAGTAAATCAAGTAAATCAAGTAAATCAAGTAAATCAAGTAAATCAAGTAAATCAAGTAAATCAAGTAAATCAAGTAAATCAAGTAAATCAAGTAAATCAAGTAAATCAAGTAAATCAAGTAAATCAAGTAAATCAAGTAAATCAAGTAAATCAAGTAAATCAAGTAAATCAAGTAAATCAAGTAAATCAAGTAAATCAAGTAACTTAAGTAACTTAAGTAACTTAAGTAACTTAAGTAACTTAAGTAACTTAAGTAACTTAAGTAACTTAAGTAACTTAAGTAACTTAAGTAAATTAAGTAAATTAAGTAAATTAATTAAATTAAGTAAATTAAGTAAATTAAGTAAATTAAGTAAATTAAGTAAATCAAGTAAATCAAGTAAATCAAGTAAATCAAGTAAATCAAGTAAATCAAGTAAATCAAGTAAATCAAGTAAATCAAGTAATCAAGTAAATCAAGTAAATCAAGTAAATCAAGTAAATCAATTAAATCAAGTAAATCAAGTAAATCAAGTAAATCAAGTAAATCAAGTAAATCAAGTAAATCAAGTAAATTAAGTAACTTAAGTAACTTAAGTAACTTAAGTAACTTAAGTAACTTAAGTAACTTAAGTAACTTAAGTAACTTAAGTAACTTAAGTAAATTAAGTAACTTAAGTAACTTAAGTAACTTAAGTAACTTAAGTAACTTAAGTAACTTAAGTAACTTAAGTAACTTAAGTAACTTAAGTAACTTAAGTAACTTAAGTAACTTAAGTAACTTAAGTAACTTAAGTAACTTAAGTAACTTAAGTAACTTAAGTAACTTAAGTAAATCACGTAAATCAAGTAAATCAAGTAAATCAAGTAAATCAAGTAAATCAAGTAAATCAAGTAAATCAAGTAAATCAAGTAAATCAAGTAAATCAAGTAAATCAAGTAAATCAAGTAAATCAAGTAAATCAAGTAAATCAAGTAAATCAAGTAAATCAAGTAAATCAAGTTAATCAAGTTAATCAAGTTAATCAAGTTAATCAAGTTAATCAAGTAAATCAAGTAAATTAAGTAACTTAAGTAACTTAAGTAACTTAAGTAACTTAAGTAACTTAAGTAACTTAAGTAACTTAAGTAACTTAAGTAAATCAAGTAAATCAAGTAAATCAAGTAAATCAAGTAAATCAAGTAAATCAAGTAAATCAAGTAAATCAAGTAAATCAAGTAAATCAAGTAAATCAAGTAAATCAAGTAAATCAAGTAAATCAAGTAAATCAAGTAAATCAAGTAAATCAAGTAAATCAATTAAATCAAGTAAATCAAGTAAATCAAGTAAATTAAGTTAATTAAGTAACTTAAGTAACTTAAGTAACTTAAGTAACTTAAGTAACTTAAGAAACTTAAGTAACTTAAGAAACTTAAGTAACTTAAGTAACTTAAGTAACTTAAGTAACTTAAGTAACTTAAGTAACTTAAGTAACTTAAGTAACTTAAGTAACTTAAGTAACTTAAGTAACTTAAGTAACTTAAGTAACTTAAGTAACTTAAGTAACTTAAGTAACTTAAGTAACTTAAGTAACTTAAGTAACTTAAGTAACTTAAGTAACTTAAGTAACTTAAGTAACTTAAGTAACTTAAGTAACTTAAGTAACTTAAGTAACTTAAGTAACTTAAGTAACTTAAGTTACTTAAGTTACTTAAGTTACTTAAGTTACTTAAGTTTCTTAAGTTACTTAAGTTTCTTAAGTTACTTAAGTTACTTAAGTTACTTAAGTTACTTAAGTTACTTAATTTACTTAATTTACTTGATTTACTTGATTTACTTGATTTACTTGATTTAATTGATTTACTTGATTTACTTGATTTACTTGATTTACTTGATTTACTTGATTTACTTGATTTACTTGATTTACTTGATTTACTTAATTTACTTAATTTACTTAATTTACTTAATTTAATTAATTTACTTAATTTACTTAATTTACTTAAGTTACTTAAGTTACTTAAGTTACTTAAGTTACTTAAGTTACTTAAGTTACTTAAGTTACTTAAGTTACTTAAGTTACTTAATTTACTTGATTTACTTGATTTACTTGATTTACTTGATTTACTTGATTTACTTGATTTACTTGATTTACTTGATTTACTTGATTTACTTGATTTACTTGATTTACTTGATTTACTTGATTTACTTGATTTACTTGATTTACTTGATTTACTTGATTTACTTGATTTACTTGATTTACTTGATTTACTTGATTTACTTAAGTTACTTAAGTTACTTAAGTTACTTAAGTTACTTAAGTTACTTAAGTTACTTAAGTTACTTAAGTTACTTAAGTTACTTAATTTACTTGATTTACTTGATTAACTTGATTTACTTGATTAACTTGATTAACTTGATTAACTTGATTTACTTGATTTACTTGATTTACTTGATTTACTTGATTTACTTGATTTACTTGATTTACTTGATTTACTTGATTTACTTGATTTACTTGATTTACTTGATTTACTTGATTTACTTGATTTACTTGATTTACTTGATTTACTTGATTTACTTGATTTACGTGATTTACTTAAGTTACTTAAGTTACTTAAGTTACTTAAGTTACTTAAGTTACTTAAGTTACTTAAGTTACTTAAGTTACTTAAGTTACTTAAGTTACTTAAGTTACTTAAGTTACTTAAGTTACTTAATTTACTTAAGTTACTTAAGTTACTTAAGTTACTTAAGTTACTTAAGTTACTTAAGTTACTTAAGTTACTTAAGTTACTTAATTTACTTGATTTACTTGATTTACTTGATTTACTTGATTTACTTGATTTACTTGATTTACTTGATTTACTTGATTTAATTGATTTACTTGATTTACTTGATTAACTTGATTTACTTGATTTACTTGATTTACTTGATTTACTTGATTTACTTGATTTACTTGATTTACTTGATTTACTTGATTTACTTGATTTACTTGATTTACTTAATTTACTTAATTTACTTAATTTACTTAATTTAATTAATTTACTTAATTTACTTAATTTACTTAAGTTACTTAAGTTACTTAAGTTACTTAAGTTACTTAAGTTACTTAAGTTACTTAAGTTACTTAAGTTACTTAAGTTACTTAAGTTACTTAAGTTACTTAAGTTACTTAATTTACTTGATTTACTTGATTTACTTGATTTACTTGATTTACTTGATTTACTTGATTTACTTGATTTACTTGATTTACTTGATTTACTTGATTTACTTGATTTACTTGATTTACTTGATTTACTTGATTTACTTGATTAACTTGATTTACTTGATTTACTTGATTTACTTGATTTACTTGATTTACTTGATTTACTTGATTTACTTGATTTACTTGATTTACTTGATTTACTTGATTTACTTAAGTTACTTAAGTTACTTAAGTTACTTAAGTTACTTAAGTTACTTAAGTTACTTAAGTTACTAAATTTACTTGATTTACTTGATTTACTTGATTTACTTGATTAACTTGATTAACTTGATTAACTTGATTTACTTGATTTACTTGATTTACTTGATTTACTTGATTTACTTGATTTACTTGATTTACTTGATTTACTTGATTTACTTGATTTACTTGATTTACTTGATTTACTTGATTTACTTGATTTACTTGATTTACGTGATTTACGTGATTTACTTAAGTTACTTAAGTTACTTAAGTTACTTAAGTTACTTAAGTTACTTAAGTTACTTAAGTTACTTAAGTAACTTAAGTTACTTAATTTACTTGATTTACTTGATTTACTTGATTTACTTGATTTACTTGATTAACTTGATTAACTTGATTTACTTGATTTACTTGATTTACTTGATTTACTTGATTTACTTGATTTACTTGATTTACTTGATTTACTTGATTTACTTGATTTACTTAATTTACTTAATTTACTTAATTTACTTAATTTACTTAAGTTACTTAAGTTACTTAAGTTACTTAAGTTACTTAAGTTACTTAAGTTACTTAAGTTACTTAAGTTACTTAAGTTACTTAAGTTACTTAAGTTACTTAAGTTACTTAAGTTACTTAAGTTACTTAAGTTTCTTAAGTTACTTAAGTTACTTAAGTTACTTAATTTACTTAATTTACTTGATTTACTTGATTTACTTGATTTACTTGATTTACTTGATTTAATTGATTTACTTGATTTACTTGATTTACTTGATTTACTTGATTTACTTGATTTACTTGATTTACTTGATTTACTTGATTTACTTGATTTACTTGATTTACTTAATTTACTTAATTTACTTAATTTACTTAATTTACTTAATTTACTTAATTTACTTAATTTACTTAAGTTACTTAAGTTACTTAAGTTACTTAAGTTACTTAAGTTACTTAAGTTACTTAAGTTACTTAAGTTACTTAAGTTACTTAAGTTACTTAAGTTACTTAAGTTACTTAAGTTACTTAAGTTACTTAAGTTACTTAAGTTACTTAAGTTACTTAAGTTACTTAAGTTACTTAAGTTACTTAAGTTACTTAAGTTACTTAAGTTACTTAAGTTACTTAAGTTACTTAAGTTACTTAAGTTACTTAAGTTACTTAAGTTACTTAAGTTACTTAAGTTACTTAAGTTACTTAAGTTACTTAAGTTACTTAAGTTACTTAATTTACTTAATTTACTTAATTTACTTAATTTACTTAATTTACTTAAGTTACTTAAGTAAAAGTAAGTAACTTAAGTAACTTAAGTTTCTTAAGTTTCTTAAGTTACTTAAGTTACTTAAGTTACTTAAGTTACTTAAGTAACTTAAGTTACTTAAGTTACTTAAGTTACTTAAGTTACTTAAGTTACTTAAGTTACTTAAGTTACTTAAGTAACTTAAGTAACTTAAGAAACTTAAGAAACTTAAGTTACTTAAGTTACTTACTTTTACTTAAGTAACTTAAGTAAATTAAGTAAATTAAGTAAATTAAGTAAATTAAGTAAATTAAGTAAATTAAGTAAATTAAGTAAATTAAGTAAATTAAGTAAATTAAGTAACTTAAGTAACTTAAGTAACTTAAGTAACTTAAGTAACTTAAGTAACTTAAGTAACTTAAGTAACTTAAGTAACTTAAGTAACTTAAGTAACTTAAGTAACTTAAGTAACTTAAGTAACTTAAGTAACTTAAGTAACTTAAGTAACTTAAGTTACTTAAGTTACTTAAGTTTCTTAAGTTACTTAAGTTACTTAAGTTACTTAAGTTACTTAAGTTACTTAAGTTACTTAAGTTACTTAATTTACTTAATTTACTTGATTTACTTGATTTACTTGATTTACTTGATTTACTTGATTTACTTGATTTACTTGATTTACTTGATTTACTTAATTTACTTAATTTACTTAATTTACTTAATTTACTTAATTTACTTAATTTACTTAATTTACTTAAGTTACTTAAGTTACTTAAGTTACTTAAGTTACTTAAGTTACTTAAGTTACTTAAGTTACTTAAGTTACTTAAGTTACTTAAGTTACTTAAGTTACTTAAGTTACTTAAGTTACTTAATTTACTTGATTTACTTGATTTACTTGATTTACTTGATTTACTTGATTTACTTGATTTACTTGATTTACTTGATTTACTTGATTTACTTGATTTACTTGATTTACTTGATTTACTTGATTTACTTGATTTACTTGATTTACTTGATTTACTTGATTTACTTGATTTACTTGATTTACTTGATTTACTTGATTTACTTGATTTACTTGATTTACTTGATTTACTTAAGTTACTTAAGTTACTTAAGTTACTTAAGTTACTTAAGTTACTTAAGTTACTTAAGTTACTAAATTTACTTGATTTACTTGATTTACTTGATTTACTTGATTAACTTGATTAACTTGATTAACTTGATTTACTTGATTTACTTGATTTACTTGATTTACTTGATTTACTTGATTTACTTGATTTACTTGATTTACTTGATTTACTTGATTTACTTGATTTACTTGATTTACTTGATTTACTTGATTTACTTGATTTACGTGATTTACGTGATTTACTTAAGTTACTTAAGTTACTTAAGTTACTTAAGTTACTTAAGTTACTTAAGTTACTTAAGTTACTTAAGTAACTTAAGTTACTTAATTTACTTGATTTACTTGATTTACTTGATTTACTTGATTTACTTGATTAACTTGATTAACTTGATTTACTTGATTTACTTGATTTACTTGATTTACTTGATTTACTTGATTTACTTGATTTACTTGATTTACTTGATTTACTTGATTTACTTAATTTACTTAATTTACTTAATTTACTTAATTTACTTAAGTTACTTAAGTTACTTAAGTTACTTAAGTTACTTAAGTTACTTAAGTTACTTAAGTTACTTAAGTTACTTAAGTTACTTAAGTTACTTAAGTTACTTAAGTTACTTAAGTTACTTAAGTTTCTTATGTTACTTAAGTTACTTAAGTTACTTAATTTACTTAATTTACTTGATTTACTTGATTTACTTGATTTACTTGATTTACTTGATTTAATTGATTTACTTGATTTACTTGATTTACTTGATTTACTTGATTTACTTGATTTACTTGATTTACTTGATTTACTTGATTTACTTGATTTACTTGATTTACTTGATTTACTTAATTTACTTAATTTACTTAATTTACTTAATTTACTTAATTTACTTAATTTACTTAATTTACTTAAGTTACTTAAGTTACTTAAGTTACTTAAGTTACTTAAGTTACTTAAGTTACTTAAGTTACTTAAGTTACTTAAGTTACTTAAGTTACTTAAGTTACTTAAGTTACTTAAGTTACTTAAGTTACTTAAGTTACTTAAGTTACTTAAGTTACTTAAGTTACTTAAGTTACTTAAGTTACTTAAGTTACTTAAGTTACTTAAGTTACTTAAGTTACTTAAGTTACTTAAGTTACTTAAGTTACTTAAGTTACTTAAGTTACTTAAGTTACTTAAGTTACTTAAGTTACTTAAGTTACTTAAGTTACTTAAGTTACTTAAGTTACTTAAGTTACTTAAGTTACTTAATTTACTTAATTTACTTAATTTACTTAATTTACTTAATTTACTTAAGTTACTTAAGTAAAAGTAAGTAACTTAAGTAACTTAAGTTTCTTAAGTTTCTTAAGTTACTTAAGTTACTTAAGTTACTTAAGTTACTTAAGTAACTTAAGTTACTTAAGTTACTTAAGTTACTTAAGTTACTTAAGTTACTTAAGTTACTTAAGTTACTTAAGTAACTTAAGTAACTTAAGAAACTTAAGAAACTTAAGTTACTTAAGTTACTTACTTTTACTTAAGTAACTTAAGTAAATTAAGTAAATTAAGTAAATTAAGTAAATTAAGTAAATTAAGTAAATTAAGTAAATTAAGTAAATTAAGTAACTTAAGTAACTTAAGTAACTTAAGTAACTTAAGTAACTTAAGTAACTTAAGTAACTTAAGTAACTTAAGTAACTTAAGTAACTTAAGTAACTTAAGTAACTTAAGTAACTTAAGTAACTTAAGTAACTTAAGTAACTTAAGTAACTTAAGTTACTTAAGTTACTTAAGTTTCTTAAGTTACTTAAGTTTCTTAAGTTACTTAAGTTACTTAAGTTACTTAAGTTACTTAAGTTACTTAATTTACTTGATTTACTTGATTTACTTGATTTACTTGATTAACTTGATTAACTTGATTTACTTGATTTACTTGATTTACTTGATTTACTTGATTTACTTGATTTACTTGATTTACTTGATTTACTTGATTTACTTCATTTACTTGATTTACTTGATTTACTTGATTTACTTAATTTACTTAATTTACTTAATTTACTTAATTTACTTAAGTTACTTAAGTTACTTAAGTTACTTAAGTTACTTAAGTTACTTAAGTTACTTAAGTTACTTAAGTTACTTAAGTTACTTAAGTTACTTAAGTTACTTAAGTTACTTAAGTTACTTAAGTTACTTAATTTACTTGATTTACTTGATTTACTTGATTTACTTGATTTACTTGATTTACTTGATTTACTTGATTTACTTGATTTACTTGATTTACTTGATTTACTTGATTTACTTGATTTACTTGATTTACTTGAATTACTTGATTTACTTAAGTTACTTAAGTTACTTAAGTTACTTAAGTTACTTAAGTTACTTAAGTTACTTAATTTACTTGATTTACTTGATTTACTTGATTTACTTAAGTTACTTAAGTTACTTAAGTTACTTAAGTTACTTAAGTTACTTAAGTTACTTAAGTTACTTAAGTTACTTAAGTTACTTAATTGACTTGATTTACTTGATTTACTTGATTTAATTGATTTACTTGATTTACTAGATTAACTTGATTTACTTGATTTACTTGATTTACTTGATTTACTTGATTTACTTGATTTACTTGATTTACTTGATTTACTGAATTTACTTGATTTACTTGATTTACTTGATTTACTTGATTTACTTAATTTACTTAATTTACTTAATTTACTTAATTTACTTAAGTTACTTAAGTTACTTAAGTTACTTAAGTTACTTAAGTTACTTAAGTTACTTAAGTTACTTAAGTTACTTAAGTTACTTAAGTTACTTAAGTTACTTAAGTTACTTAAGTTACTTAAGTTACTTAAGTTACTTAAGTTACTTAAGTTACTTAAGTTACTTAAGTTACTTAAGTTACTTAAGTTACTTAAGTTACTTAAGTTACTTAATTTACTTAATTTACTTAATTTACTTAATTTACTTAATTTACTTGATTTACTTGATTTACTTGATTTACTTGATTTACTTAATTTACTTGATTTACTTGATTTACTTGATTTACTTGATTTACTTGATTTACTTGATTTACTTGATTTACATGATTTACTTGATTTACTTGATTTACTTGATTTACTTGATTTACTTGATTTACTTGATTTACTTGATTTACTTGATTTACTTGATTTACTTGATTTACTTGATTTACTTGATTTACTTGATTTACTTGATTTACTTGATTTACTTAAGTTACTTAAGTTACTTAAGTTACTTAAGTTACTTAAGTTACTTAAGTTACTTAAGTTACTTAAGTTACTTAAGTTACTTAAGTTACTTAAGTTACTTAATTTACTTGATTTACTTGATTTACTTGATTTACTTGATTAACTTGATTAACTTGATTTACTTGATTTACTTGATTTACTTGATTTACTTGATTTACTTGATTTACTTGATTTACTTGATTTACTTGATTTACTTGATTTACTTCATTTACTTGATTTACTTGATTTACTTGATTTACTTAATTTACTTAATTTACTTAATTTACTTAATTTACTTAAGTTACTTAAGTTACTTAAGTTACTTAAGTTACTTAAGTTACTTAAGTTACTTAAGTTACTTAAGTTACTTAAGTTACTTAAGTTACTTAAGTTACTTAAGTTACTTAAGTTACTTAAGTTTCTTAAGTTACTTAAGTTACTTAAGTTACTTAATTTACTTAAGTTACTTAAGTTACTTAAGTTACTTAAGTTACTTAAGTTACTTAATTTACTTAATTTACTTGATTTACTTGATTTACTTGATTTACTTGATTTACTTGATTTACTTGATTTAATTGATTTACTTGATTTACTTGATTTACTTGATTTACTTGATTTACTTGATTTACTTGATTTACTTGATTTACTTGATTTACTTGATTTACTTGATTTACTTGATTTACTTGATTTACTTGATTTACTTAATTTACTTAATTTACTTAATTTACTTAATTTACTTAATTTACTTAATTTACTTAAGTTACTTAAGTTACTTAAGTTACTTAAGTTACTTAAGTTACTTAAGTTACTTAAGTTACTTAAGTTACTTAAGTTACTTAAGTTACTTAAGTTACTTAAGTTACTTAAGTTACTTAATTTACTTGATTTACTTGATTTACTTGATTTACTTGATTTACTTGATTTACTTGATTTACTTGATTTACTTGATTTACTTGATTTACTGAATTTACTTGATTTACTTGATTTACTTGATTTACTTGATTTACTTAATTTACTTAATTTACTTAATTTACTTAATTTACTTAATTTACTTAATTTACTTAATTTACTTAATTTACTTAAGTTACTTAAGTAAAAGTAAGTAACTTAAGTAACTTAAGTTACTTAAGTAACTTAAGAAACTTAAGTTACTTAAGTTTCTTAAGTTACTTAAGTTACTTAAGTTACTTAAGTTACTTAAGTTACTTAAGTTACTTAAGTTACTTAAGTTACTTAAGTTACTTAAGTTACTTAAGTTACTTAAGTTACTTAAGTTACTTAAGTTACTTAAGTTACTTAAGTTACTTAAGTTACTTAAGTTACTTAAGTTACTTAAGTTACTTAAGTTACTTAAGTTACTTAAGTTACTTAAGTTACTTAAGTTACTTAAGTTACTTAAGTTACTTAAGTTACTTAAGTTACTTAAGTTACTTAAGTTACTTAAGTTACTTAAGTTACTTAAGTTACTTAAGTTACTTATGTTACTTAAGTTACTTAAGTTACTTAAGTTACTTAAGTTACTTAAGTTACTTAAGTTACTTAAGTTACTTAAGTTACTTAAGTTACTTAAGTTACTTACGTTACTTAAGTTACTTAAGTTACTTAAGTTACTTAAGTTACTTAATTTACTTAATTTACTTGATTTACTTGATTTACTTGATTTACTTGATTTACTTGATTTACTTGATTTACTTGATTTACTTGAATTACTTGATTTACTTAAGTTACTTAAGTTACTTAAGTTACTTAAGTTACTTAAGTTACTTAAGTTACTTAAGTTACTTAAGTTACTTAAGTTACTTAATTTACTTGATTTACTTGATTTACTTGATTTACTTAAGTTACTTAAGTTACTTAAGTTACTTAAGTTACTTAAGTTACTTAAGTTACTTAAGTTACTTAAGTTACTTAAGTTACTTAAGTTACTTAATTTACTTGATTTACTTGATTTACTTGATTTACTTGATTTACTAGATTAACTTGATTTACTTGATTTACTTGATTTACTTGATTTACTTGATTTACTTGATTTACTTGATTTACTTGATTTACTTGATTTACTTGATTTACTTGATTTACTTGATTTACTTGATTTACTGAATTTACTTGATTTACTTGACTTACTTGATTTACTTGATTTACTTAATTTACTTAATTTACTTAATTTACTTAATTTACTTAATTTACTTAAGTTACTTAAGTTACTTAAGTTACTTAAGTTACTTAAGTTACTTAATTTACTTAATTTACTTGATTTACTTGATTTACTTGATTTACTTGATTTTCTTGATTTACTTGATTTACTTGATTTACTTGAATTACTTGATTTACTTGATTTACTTGATTTACTTGATTTACTTGATTTACTTAATTTACTTAATTTACTTAATTTACTTAATTTACTTAATTTACTTAAGTTACTTAAGTTACTTAAGTTACTTAAGTTACTTAAGTTACTTAAGTTACTTAAGTTACTTAAGTTACTTAAGTTACTTAAGTTACTTAAGTTACTTAAGTTACTTAAGTTACTTAAGTTACTTAAGTTACTTAATTTACTTGATTTACTTGATATACTTGATTTACTTGTTTTACTTGATTTACTTGATTTACTTGATTTACTTGATTTACTTGATTTACTTAATTTACTTAATTTACTTAATTTACTTAATTTACTTAATTTACTTAATTTACTTAATTTACTTAAGTTACTTAAGTTACTTAAGTTACTTAAGTTACTTAAGTTACTTAAGTTACTTAAGTTACTTAAGTTACTTAAGTTACTTAAGTTACTTAAGTTACTTAAGTTACTTAAGTTACTTAAGTTACTTAAGTTACTTAAGTTACTTAAGTTACTTAAGTTACTTAAGTTACTTAAGTTACTTAAGTTACTTAATTTACTTGATTTACTTGATTTACTTGATTTACTTGATTTACTTGATTTACTTGATTTACTTGATTTACTTGATTTACTTGATTTACTTGATATACTTGATTTACTTGATTTACTTGATTTACTTGATTTACTTGATTTACTTGATTTACTTGATTTACTTGATTTACTTGATTTACTTGATTTACTTGATTTACTTGATTTACTTGATTTACTTGATTTACTTGATTTACTTGATTTACTTGATTTACTTGATTTACTTGATTTACTTGATTTACTTGATTTAAAATAAATCAAGTAAATCAAGTAAATCAAGTAAATCAAGTAAATCAAGTAAATCAAGTTAATCAAGTACATCAAGTAAATCAAGTAAATCAAGTAAATCAAGTAAATCAAGTAAATCAAGTAAATCAAGTAAATCAAGTAAATCAATTAAATCAAGTTAATCAAGTTAATCAAGTAAATCAAGTAAATTAAGTTAATTAAGAAACTTAAGTAACTTAAGTAACTTAAGTAACTTAAGTAACTTAAGTTACTTAAGTAACTTAAGTAACTTAAGTTACTTAAGTAACTTAAGTAACTTAAGTAACTTAAGTTACTTAAGTAACTTAAGTAACTTAAGTAACTTAAGTAACTTAAGTAACTTAAGAAACTTAAGTGACTTAAGTAACTTAAGTAACTTAAGTAACTTAAGTAACTTAAGTAACTTAAGTAACTTAAGTAACTTAAGTAAATTAAGTAAATTAAGTAAATTAAGTAAATCAAGTAAATCAAGTAAATCAAGTAAATCAAGTAAATCAAGTAAATCAAGTAAGTCAAGTAAATCAAGTAAATTAAGTAAATCAAGTAAATCAAGTAAATCAAGTAAATCAAGTAAATCAAGTAAATCAAGTAAATCAAGTAAATCAAGTAAATCAAGTAAATCAAGTAAATCAAGTAAATCAAGTAAATCAAGTAAATCAAGTAAATCAAGTAAAACAAGTAAATCAAGTAAATCAAGTAAATCAAGTAAATCAAGTTAATCAAGTAAATCAAGTAAATCAAGTAAATTAAGTAACTTAAGTAACTTAAGTAACTTAAGTAACTTAAGTAACTTAAGTAACTTAAGTAACTTAAGTAACTTAAGTAACTTAAGTAACTTAAGTAAATCATGTAAATCAAGTAAATCAAGTAAATCAAGTAAATCAAGTAAATCAAGTAAATCAAGTAAATCAAGTAAATCAAGTAAATCAAGTAAATCAAGTAAATCAAGTAAATCAAGTAAATCAAGTAAATCAAGTAAATCAAGTAAATCAAGTAAATCAAGTAAATCAAGTAAATCAAGTAAATCAAGTAAATCAATTAAATCAAGTAAATCAAGTAAATCAAGTAAATCAAGTAAATCAAGTAAATCAAGTAAATTAAGTAACTTAAGTAACTTAAGTAACTTAAGAAACTTAAGTAACTTAAGTAACTTAAGTAACTTAAGTAACTTAAGTAACTTAAGTAACTTAAGTAACTTAAGTAACTTAAGTAACTTAAGTAAATCTAGTAAATCAAGTAAATCAAGTAAATCAAGTAAATCAAATAAATCAAGTAAATAAAGTAAATCAAGTAAATCAAGTAAATCAAGTAAATCAAGTAAATCAAGTAAATCAAGTAAATCAAGTAAATCAAGTAAATCAAGTAAATCAAGTAAATCAAGTAAATCAAGTAAATCAATTAAATCAAGTAAATCAAGTAAATCAAGTAAATCAAGTAAATTAAGTAAATTAAGTAACTTAAGTAACTTATGTAACTTAAGAAACTTAAGTAACTTAAGTAACTTAAGTAACTTAAGTAACTTAAGTAACTTAAGTAAATTAAGTAAATTAAGTAAATTAAGTAAATTAAGTAAATTAAGTAAATTAAGTAAATCAAGTAAATCAAGTAAATCAAGTAAATCAAGTAAATCAAGTAAATCAAGTAAATCAAGTAAATCAAGTAAATCAAGTAAATCAAGTAAATCAAGTAAATCAAGTTAATTAAGTAAATTAAGTAAATTAAGTAAATTAAGTAAATTAAGTAATTTAAGTAACTTAAGTAACTTAAGTAACTTAAGTAACTTAAGTAACTTAAGTAACTTAAGTAACTTAAGTAACTTAAGTAACTTAAGTAACTTAAGTAACTTAAGTAACTTAAGTAACTTAAGTAACTTAAGTAACTTAAGTAACTTAAGTAACTTAAGTAACTTAAGTAACTTAAGTAACTTAAGTAACTTAAGTAACTTAAGTAACTTAAGTAACTTAAGTAACTTAAGTAACTTAAGTAACTTAAGTAACTTAAGTAACTTAAGTAACTTAAGTAACTTAAGTAACTTAAGTAACTTAAGTAACTTAAGTAACTTAAGTAAATTAAGTAAATTAAGTAAATTAAGTAAATTAAGTAAATTAAGTAAATCAAGTAAATCAAGTAAATCAAGTAAATCAAGTAATTCAAGTAAATCAAGTAAATCAAGTAAATCAAGTAAATCAAGTAAATCAAGTAAATCAAGTAAATCAAGTAAATCAAGTAAATCAAGTAAATTAAGTAAATTAAGTAACTTAAGTAACTTAAGTAACTTAAGTAACTTAAGTAACTTAAGTAACTTAAGTAACTTAAGTAACTTAAGTAACTTAAGTAACTTAAGTAACTTAAGTAACTTAAGTAACTTAAGTAACTTAAGTAACTTAAGTAACTTAAGTAACTTAAGTAACTTAAGTAACTTAAGTAACTTAAGTAACTTAAGTAACTTAAGTAACTTAAGTAACTTAAGTACCTTAAGTAACTTAAGTAACTTAAGTAACTTAAGTATCTTAAGTAACTTAAGTTACTTAAGTAACTTAAGTAACTTAAGTAACTTAAGTAACTTAAGTAACTTAAGTAACTTAAGTAACTTAAGTAACTTAAGTAACTTAAGTAACTTAAGTAACTTAGGTAACTTAAGTAACTTAAGTAACTTAAGTAACTTAAGTAACTTAAGAGACTTAAGAAACTTAAGTAACTTAAGTTACTTAAGTTACTTACTTTTACTTAAGTAACTTAAGTAAATTAAGTAAATTAAGTAAATTAAGTAAATTAAGTAAATTAAGTAAATTAAGTAAATTAAGTAAATTAAGTAAATTAAGTAAATTAAGTAAATCAAGTAAATCAAGTAAATCAAGTAAATCAAGTAAATCAAGTAAATCAAGTAAATTCAGAAAATCAAGTAAATCAAGTAAATCAAGTAAATCAAGTAAATCAAGTAAATCAAGTAAATCAAGTAAATCAAGTAAATCAAGTAAATCAAGTAAATCAAATAAATCAAGTTAATCAAGTAAATCAAGTAAATCAAGTAAATCAAGTAAATCAAGAAAATTAAGTAATTTAAGTAACTTAAGTAACTTAAGTAACTTAAGTAACTTAAGTAAATTAAGTAAATTAAGTAAATTAAGTAAATTAAGTAAATTAATTAAATCAAGTAAATCAAGTAAATCAAGTAAATCAAGTAAATCAAGTAAATCAAGTAAATCAAGTAAATCAAGTAAATCTAGTAAATCAAGTAAATCAAGTAAATCAAGTAAATCAAGTAAATCAAGTAAATCAAGTAACTTAAGTAACTTAAGTAACTTAAGTAACTTAAGTAACTTAAGTAACTTAAGTAACTTAAGTAACTTAAGTAACTTAAGTAACTTAAGTAACTTAAGTAACTTAAGTAACTTAAGTAACTTAAGTAACTTAAGTAACTTAAGTAACTTAAGTAACTTAAGTAACTTAAGTAACTTAAGTAACTTAAGTAACTTAAGTAACTTAAGTTACTTAAGTTACTTAAGTTACTTAAGTTACTTAAGTTACTTAAGTTACTTAAGTTACTTAAGTTACTTAAGTTACTTAAGTTACTTAAGTTACTTAAGTTACTTAAGTTACTTAATTTACTTAATTTACTTGATTTACTTGATTTACTTGATTTACTTGATTTACTTGATTTACTTGATTTACTTGATTTACTTGATTTACTTGATTTACTTGATTTACTTGATTTTCTGAATTTACTTGATTTACTTGATTTACTTGATTTACTTGATTTACTTAATTTACTTAATTTACTTAATTTACTTAATTTACTTAATTTACTTAATTTACTTAATTTACTTAATTTACTTAATTTACTTAATTTACTTAATTTACGTAATTTACTTAATTTACTTAATTTACTTAATTTACTTAATTTACTTAATTTACGTAATTTACTTAATTTACTTAATTTACTTAAGTTACTTAAGTAAAAGTAAGTAACTTAAGTAACTTAAGTTTCTTAAGTTTCTTAAGTTACTTAAGTTACTTAAGTTACTTAAGTTACTTAAGTTACTTAAGTTACTTAAGTTACTTAAGTTACTTACGTTACTTAAGTTACTTAAGTTACTTAAGTTACTTAAGTTACTTAATTTACTTAATTTACTTGATTTACTTGATTTAATTGATTTACTTGATTTACTTGATTTACTTGATTTACTTGATTTACTTGATTTACTTGATTTACTTGATTTACTTGATTTACTTGATTTACTTGATTTACTTAATTTACTTAATTTACTTAATTTACTTAATTTACTTAATTTACTTAATTTACTTAATTTACTTAAGTTACTTAAGTTACTTAAGTTACTTAAGTTACTTAAGTTACTTAAGTTACTTAAGTTACTTAAGTTACTTAAGTTACTTAAGTTACTTAAGTTACTTAAGTTACTTAAGTTACTTAAGTTACTTAAGTTACTTAAGTTACTTAAGTTACTTAAGTTACTTAAGTTACTTAAGTTACTTAAGTTACTTAAGTTACTTAAGTTACTTAAGTTACTTAAGTTACTTAAGTTACTTAAGTTACTTAAGTTACTTAAGTTACTTAAGTTACTTAAGTTACTTAAGTTACTTAAGTTACTTAAGTTACTTAAGTTACTTAATTTACTTAATTTACTTAATTTACTTAATTTACTTAATTTACTTAAGTTACTTAAGTAAAAGTAAGTAACTTAAGTAACTTAAGTTTCTTAAGTTTCTTAAGTTACTTAAGTTACTTAAGTTACTTAAGTTACTTAAGTAACTTAAGTTACTTAAGTTACTTAAGTTACTTAAGTTACTTAAGTAACTTAAGTTACTTAAGTTACTTAAGTAACTTAAGTAACTTAAGAAACTTAAGAAACTTAAGTTACTTAAGTTACTTACTTTTACTTAAGTAACTTAAGTAAATTAAGTAAATTAAGTAAATTAAGTAAATTAAGTAAATTAAGTAAATTAAGTAAATTAAGTAAATTAAGTAACTTAAGTAACTTAAGTAACTTAAGTAACTTAAGTAACTTAAGTAACTTAAGTAACTTAAGTAACTTAAGTAACTTAAGTAACTTAAGTAACTTAAGTAACTTAAGTAACTTAAGTAACTTAAGTAACTTAAGTAACTTAAGTAACTTAAGTTACTTAAGTTACTTAAGTTTCTTAAGTTACTTAAGTTTCTTAAGTTACTTAAGTTACTTAAGTTACTTAAGTTACTTAAGTTACTTAATTTACTTAATTTACTTGATTTACTTGATTTACTTGATTTACTTGATTTACTTGATTTACTTGATTTACTTGATTTACTTGATTTACTTAATTTACTTAATTTACTTAATTTACTTAATTTACTTAATTTACTTAATTTACTTAATTTACTTAAGTTACTTAAGTTACTTAAGTTACTTAAGTTACTTAAGTTACTTAAGTTACTTAAGTTACTTAAGTTACTTAAGTTACTTAAGTTACTTAAGTTACTTAATTTACTTGATTTACTTGATTTACTTGATTTACTTGATTTACTTGATTTACTTGATTTACTTGATTTACTTGATTTACTTGATTTACTTGATTTACTTGATTTACTAGATTTACTTGATTTACTTGATTTACTTGATTTACTTGATTTACTTGATTTACTTGATTTACTTAAGTTACTTAAGTTACTTAAGTTACTTAAGTTACTTAAGTTACTTAAGTTACTTAAGTTACTTAAGTTACTTAAGTTACTTAATTTACTTGATTTACTTGATTAACTTGATTAACTTGATTTACTTGATTTACTTAATTTACTTAATTAAATCAAGTAAATCAAGTAAATCAAGTAAATCAAGTAAATCAAGTAAATCAAGTAAATCAAGTAAATTAAGTAACTTAAGTAACTTAAGTAACTTAAGTAACTTAAGTAACTTAAGTAACTTAAGTAACTTAAGTAACTTAAGTAAATTAAGTAACTTAAGTAACTTAAGTAACTTAAGTAACTTAAGTAACTTAAGTAACTTAAGTAACTTAAGTAACTTAAGTAACTTAAGTAACTTAAGTAACTTAAGTAACTTAAGTAACTTAAGTAACTTAAGTAACTTAAGTAACTTAAGTAACTTAAGTAACTTAAGTAAATCACGTAAATCAAGTAAATCAAGTAAATCAAGTAAATCAAGTAAATCAAGTAAATCAAGTAAATCAAGTAAATCAAGTAAATCAAGTAAATCAAGTAAATCAAGTAAATCAAGTAAATCAAGTAAATCAAGTAAATCAAGTAAATCAAGTAAATCAAGTAAATCAAGTAAATCAAGTAAATCAAGTAAATCAAGTAAATCAAGTAAATCAAGTAAATCAAGTTAATCAAGTTAATCAAGTTAATCAAGTAAATCAAGTTAATCAAGTAAATCAAGTAAATTAAGTAACTTAAGTAACTTAAGTAACTTAAGTAACTTAAGTAACTTAAGTAACTTAAGTAACTTAAGTAAATCAAGTAAATCAAGTAAATCAAGTAAATCAAGTAAATCATGTAAATCAAGTAAATCAAGTAAATCAAGTAAATCAAGTAAATCAAGTAAATCAAGTCAATCAAGTAAATCAAGTAAATCAAGTAAATCAAGTAAATCAAGTAAATCAAGTAAATCAAGTAAATCAAGTAAATCAAGTAAATCAAGTAAATCAAGTAAATTAAGTAACTTAAGTAACTTAAGTAACTTAAGTAACTTAAGTAACTTAAGTAACTTAAGTAACTTAGGTAACTTAAGTAACTTAAGTAAATTAAGTAAATTAAGTAAATTAATTAAATTAAGTAAATTAAGTAAATTAAGTAAATCAAGTAAATCAAGTAAATCAAGTAAATCAAGTAAATCAAGTAAATCAAGTAAATCAAGTAAATCAAGTAAATCAAGTAAATCAATTAAATCAAGTAAATCAAGTAAATCAAGTAAATCAAGTAAATTAAGTAAATTAAGTAACTTAAGTAACTTAAGTAACTTAAGTAACTTAAGTAACTTAAGAAACTTAAGTAACTTAAGAAACTTAAGTAACTTAAGTAACTTAAGTAACTTAAGTAACTTAAGTAACTTAAGTAACTTAAGTAACTTAAGTAACTTAAGTAACTTAAGTAACTTAAGTAACTTAAGTAACTTAAGTAACTTAAGTAACTTAAGTAACTTAAGTAACTTAAGTAACTTAAGTAACTTAAGTAACTTAAGTAACTTAAGTAACTTAAGTAACTTAAGTAACTTAAGTAACTTAAGTAACTTAAGTAACTTAAGTAACTTAAGTAACTTAAGTAACTTAAGTAACTTAAGTAACTTAAAAAACTTAAGAAACTTAAGTTACTTAAGTTACTTACTTTTACTTAAGTAACTTAAGTAAATTAAGTAAATTAAGTAAATTAAGTAAATTAAGTAAATTAAGTAAATTAAGTAAATTAAGTAAATTAAGTAAATTAAGTAAATTAAGTAAATTAAGTAAATTAAGTAAATTAAGTAAATTAAGTAAATTAAGTAAATTAAGTAAATTAAGTAAATTAAGTAAATTAAGTAAATTAAGTAAATTAAGTAAATTAAGTAAATTAAGTAAATTAAGTAAATTAAGTAAATTAAGTAAATCAAGTAAATCAAGTAAATCAAGTAAATCAAGTAAATCAAGTAAATCAAGTAAATCAAGTAAATCAAGTAAATCAAGTAAATCAAGTAAATCAAGTAAATTAAGTAACTTAAGTAACTTAAGTAACTTAAGTAACTTAAGTAACTTAAGTAACTTAAGTAACTTAAGTAACTTAAGTAACTTAAGTAACTTAAGTAACTTAAGTAACTTAAGTAACTTAAGTAACTTAAGTAACTTAAGTAAATAAGGTAAATTAAGTAAATTAAGTAAATTAAGTAAATCAAGTAAATCAAGTAAATCAAGTAAATCAAGTAAATCAAGTAATTCAAGTAAATCAAGTATATCAAGTAAATCAAGTAAATCAAGTAAATCAAGTAAATCAAGTAAATCAAGTAAATCAAGTAAATTAACTTAAGTAACGTAAGTAACTTAAGTAACTTAAGTAACTTAAGTAACTTAAGTAACTTAAGTAACTTTAGTAACTTAAGTAACTTAAGTAACTTAAGTAACTTAAGTAACTTAAGTAACTTAAGTAACTTAAGTAACTTAAGTAACTTAAGTAACTTAAGTAACTTAAGTAACTTAAGTAACTTAAGTAACTTAAGTAACTTAAGTAACTTAAGTAACTTAAGTAACTTAAGTAACTTAAGTAACTTAAGTAACTTAAGTAACTTAAGTAACTTAAGTAACTTAAGTAGCTTAAGTAACTTAAGTAACTTAAGTAACTTAAGTAACTTAAGTAACTTAAGTAACTTAAGTAACTTAAGTAACTTAAGTAACTTAAGTAACTTAAGTAACTTAAGTAACTTAAGTAACTTAAGTAACTTAAGTAACTTAAGTAACTTAAGTAACTTAAGAAACTTAAGAAACTTAAGTTACTTAAGTTACTTACTTTTACTTAAGTAACTTAAGTAAATTAAGTAAATTAAGTAAATTAAGTAAATTAAGTAAATTAAGTAAATTAAGTAAATTAAGTAAATTAAGTAAATTAAGTAAATTAAGTAAATTAAGTAAATTAAGTAAATTAAGTAAATTAAGTAAATTAAGTAAATTAAGTAAATTAAGTAAATTAAGTAAATTAAGTAAATTAAGTAAATTAAGTAAATCAAGTAAATCAAGTAAATCAAGTAAATCAAGTAAATTCAGAAAATCAAGTAAATCAAGTAAATCAAGTAAATCAAGTAAATCAAGTAAATCAAGTAAATCAAGTAAATCAAGTAAATCAAGTAAATCAAGTAAATCAAGTAAATCAAGTAAATCAAGTAAATCAAGTAAATCAAGTAAATCAAGTAAATCAAGTAAATCAAGTAAATCAAGTAAATCAAGTAAATCAAGTAAATTAAGTAAATTAAGTAACTTAAGTAACTTAAGTAACTTAAGTAACTTAAGTAACTTAGTAACTTAAGTAACTTAAGTAACTTAAGTAACTTAAGTAACTTAAGTAACTTAAGTAACTTAAGTAACTTAAGTAACTTAAGTAACTTAAGTAACTTAAGTAACTTAAGTAACTTAAGTAACTTAAGTAACTTAAGTAACTTAAGTAACTTAAGTAACTTAAGTAACTTAAGTAACTTAAGTAACTTAAGTAACTTAAGTAACTTAAGTAACTTAAGTAACTTAAGTAACTTAAGTAACTTAAGTAACTTAAGTAACTTAAGAAACTTAAGAAACTTAAGTTACTTAAGTTACTTACTTTTACTTAAGTAACTTAAGTAAATTAAGTAAATTAAGTAAATTAGGTAAATTAAGTAAATTAAGTAAATTAAGTAAATTAAGTAAATTAAGTAAATTAAGTACATTAAGTAAATTAAGTAAATTAAGTAAATTAAGTAAATTAAGTAAATTAAGTAAATTAAGTAAATTAAGTAAATTAAGTAAATTAAGTAAATTAAGTAAATCAAGTAAATCAAGTAAATCAAGTAAATCAAGTAAATTCAGAAAATCAAGTAAATCAAGTAAATCAAGTAAATCAAGTAAATCAAGTAAATCAAGTAAATCAAGTAAATCAAGTAAATCAAGTAAATCAAGTAAATCAAGTAAATTAAGTAAATTAAGTAACTTAAGTAACTTAAGTAACTTAAGTAACTTAAGTAACTTAAGTAACTTAAGTAACTTAAGTAACTTAAGTAACTTAAGTAACTTAAGTAACTTAAGTAACTTAAGTAACTTAAGTTACTTAAGTTACTTAAGTTACTTAAGTTACTTAAGTTACTTAAGTTACTTAAGTTACTTAAGTTACTTAAGTTACTTAAGTTACTTAAGTTACTTAAGTTACTTAAGTTACTTAAGTTACTTAAGTTACTTAAGTTACTTAAGTTACTTAAGTTACTTAAGTTACTTAAGTTACTTAAGTTACTTA
The DNA here is from genome assembly GCA_944738965.1 of Nebria brevicollis. Taxonomy (NCBI): domain Eukaryota; kingdom Metazoa; phylum Arthropoda; class Insecta; order Coleoptera; family Carabidae; genus Nebria; species Nebria brevicollis. Next base: position 547,991 of record CALYJB010000151.1, read on the forward strand.
AGTTACTTAAGTTACTTAAGTTACTTGATTTATTTGATTTACTTGATTTACTTGATTTACTTGATTTACTTGATTTACTAGATTTACTTGATTTACTTGATTTACTTGATTAACTTGATTTACTTGATTTACTTGATTTACTTGATTTACTTGATTTAATTAATTTACTTAATTTACTTAATTTACTTAATTTACTTAATTTACTTAAGTTACTTAAGTTACTTAAGTTACTTAAGTTACTTAAATTACTTAATTTTCTTGATTTACTTGATTTACTTGATTTACTTGATTTACTTGATTAACTTGATTTACTTGATTTACTTGATTTACTTGATTTACTTGATTTACTTGATTTACTTGATTTACTTGATTTACTTGATTTACTTGATTTACTTGATTTACTTGATTTTCTGAATTTACTTGATTTACTTGATTTACTTGATTTACTTGATTTACTTGATTTACTTGATTTACTTAATTTACTTAAGTTACTTAAGTTACTTTAGTTACTTAATTTACTTGATTTACTTAATTTACTTAATTTACTTAATTTACTTAATTTACTTAAGTTACTTAAGTAAAAGTAAGTAACTTAAGTAACTTAAGTTACTTAAGTTTCTTAAGTCTCTTAAGTTACTTAAGTTACTTAAGTTACTTAAGTTACTTAAGTTACCTAAGTTACTTAAGTTACTTAAGTTACTTAAGTTACTTAAGTTACTTAAGTTACTTAAGTTACTTAAGTTACTTAAGTTACTTAAGTTACTTAAGTAACTTAAGTTACTTAAGTTACTTAAGTTACTTAAGTTACTTAAGTTACTTAAGGTACTTAAGTTACTTAAGTTACTTAAGTTACTTAAGTTACTTAAGTTACTTAAGTTACTTAAGTTACTTAAGTTACTTAAGTTACTTAAGTTACTTAAGTTACTTAAGTTACTTAAGTTACTTAAGTTACTTAAGTTACTTAAGTTACTTAAGTTACTTAAGTTACTTAAGTTACTTAAGTTACTTAAGTTACTTAAGTTACTTAAGTTACTTAAGTTACTTAATTTACTTAATTTACTTGATTTACTTGATTTACTTGATTTACTTGATTTACTTGATTTACTTGATTTACTTGATTTACTTGATTTACTTGAATTACTTGATTTACTTGATTTACTTGATTTACTTGATTTACTTAATTTACTTAATTTACTTAATTTACTTAATTTACTTAATTTACTTAAGTTACTTAAGTTACTTAAGTTACTTAAGTTACTTAAGTTACTTAAGTTACTTAAGTTACTTAAGTTACTTAAGTTACTTAAGTTACTTAAGTTACTTAAGTTACTTAAGTTACTTAAGTTACTTAAGTTACTTAAGTTACTTAAGTTACTTAAGTTACTTAAGTTACTTAAGTTACTTAAGTTACTTAAGTTACTTAAGTTACTTAAGTTACTTAAGTTACTTAAGTTACTTAAGTTACTTAAGTTACTTAAGTTACTTAAGTTACTTAAGTTACTTAAGTTACTTAAGTTACTTAAGTTACTTAAGTTACTTAAGTTACTTAAGTTACTTAAGTTACTTAAGTTACTTAATTTACTTAATTTACTTAATTTACTTAATTTACTTAATTAACTTGATTTACTTGATTTACTTGATTTACTTGATTTACTTGATTTACTTGATTTACTTGATTTACTTGATTTACTTGATTTACTTGATTTACTTAATTTACTTAATTTACTTAATTTACTTAATTTACTTAATTTACTTAATTTACTTAAGTTACTTAAGTTACTTAAGTTACTTAAGTTACTTAAGTTACTTAAGTTTCTTAAGTTACTTATGTTACTTAAGTTACTTAATTTACTTAATTTACTTGATTTAATTGATTTACTTGATTTACTTGATTTAATTGATTTACTTGATTTACTTGATTTACTTGATTTACTTGATTTACTTGATTTACTTGATTTACTTGATTTACTTGAATTACTTGATTTACTTGATTTACTTGATTTACTTGATTTACTTTATTTACTTGATTTATTTGATTTACTTGATTTACTTGATTTACTTGATTTACTAGATTTACTTAAGTTACTTAAGTTACTTAAGTTACTTAAGTTACTTAAGTTACTTAAGTTACTTAAGTTACTTAAGTTACTTAAGTTACTTAAGTTTCTTAAGTTACTTAAGTTACTTAAGTTACTTAATTTACTTGATTTACTTGATTTACTTGATTTACTTGATTTACTTGATTTACTTGATTTAATTGATTTACTTGATTTACTTGATTTACTTGATTTACTTGATTTACTTGATTTACTTGATTTACTTGATTTACTTGATTTACTTGATTTACTTGATTTACTTGATTTACTTGATTTACTTGATTTACTTGATTTACTTGATTTACTTGATTTACTTGATTTACTTGATTTACTTGATTTACTTGATTTACTTGATTTACATGATTTACTTAAGTTACTTAAGTTACTTAAGTTACTTAAGTTACTTAAGTTACTTAAGTTACTTAAGTTACTTAAGTTACTTAAGTTACTTAATTTACTTGATTTACTTGATTTACTTGATTAACTTGATTTACTTGATTTACTTGATTTACTTGATTTACTTGTTTTACTTGATTTACTTGATTTACTTGATTTACTTGATTTACTTGATTTACTTGATTTACTTGATTTACTTGATTTACTTGATTTACTTGATTTACTTGATTTACTTGATTTACTTGATTTACTTGATTTACTTGATTTACTTAATTTACTTGATTTACTTGACTTACTTGATTTACTTGATTTACTTGATTTACTTGATTTACTTGATTTACTTGATTTACTTAATTTACTTAATTTACTTAATTTACTTAAGTTACTTAAGTTACTTAAGTTACTTAAGTTACTTAAGTTACTTAAGTTACTTAAGTTACTTAAGTTACTTAAGTTTCTTAAGTTACTTAAGTTACTTAAGTTACTTAAGTTACTTAAGTTACTTAAGTAACTTAAGTTAGTTAAGTTACTTTAGTTACTTAAGTAACTTAAGTTACTTAAGTTACTTAAGTAACTTAAGTTACTTAAGTTACTTAAGTTACTTAAGTTACTTAAGTTTCTTAATTAACTTAATTTACTTGATTTACTTGATTAACTTGATTAACTTGATTTAATTGATTTACTTGATTTACTTGATTTACTTGATTTACTTGATTTACTTGATTTACTTGATTTACTTGATTTACTTGATTTACTTGATTAACTTGATTTACTTGATTTACTTGATTTACTTGATTTACTTGATTTACTTGATTTATTTTAAATCAAGTAAATCAAGTAAATCAAGTAAATCAATTAAATCAAGTAAATCAAGTAAATCAAGTAAATCAAGTAAATCAAGTAAATCAAGTAAATCAAGTAAATCAAGTAAATCAAGTAAATCAAGTAAATCAAGTAAATCAAGTAAATCAAGTAAATCAAGTAAATCAAGTAAATCAAGTATATCAAGTAAATCAAGTAAATCAAGTAAATCAAGTAAATCAAGTAAATCAAGTAAATCAAGTAAATCAAGTAAATCAAGTAAATCAAGTAAATTAAGTAACTTAAGTAACTTAAGTAACTTAAGTAACTTAAGTAACTTAAGTAACTTAAGTAACTTAAGTAACTTAAGTAACTTAAGTAACTTAAGTAACTTAAGTAACTTAAGTAACTTAAGTAACTTAAGTAACTTAAGTAACTTAAGTAACTTAAGTAACTTAAGTAACTTAAGTAACTTAAGTAACTTAAGTAACTTAAGTAACTTAAGTAACTTAAGTAAATTAAGTAAATTAAGTAAATTAAGTAAATTAAGTAAATTAAGTAAATTAAGTAAATTAAGTAAATCAAGTAAATCAAGTAAATCAAGTAAATCAAGTAAATCAAGTGAATCAAGTAAATCAAGTATATCAAGTAAATCAAGTAAATTAAGTAACTTAAGTAACTTAAGTAACTTAAGTAACTTAAGTAACTTAAGTAACTTAAGTAACTTAAGTAACTTAAGTAACTTAAGTAACTTAAGTAACTTAAGTAACTTAAGTAACTTAAGTAACTTAAGTAACTTAAGTAAATTAAGTAAATTAAGTAAATTAAGTAAATTAAGTAAATTAAGTAAATCAAGTAAATCAAGTAAATCAAGTAAATCAAGTAAATCAAGTAATTCAAGTAAATCAAGTAAATCAAGTTAATCAAAAAAATCAAGTAAATCAAGTAAATCAAGTAAATCAAGTAAATTAAGTAAATTAAGTAACTTAAGTAACTTAAGTAACTTAAGTAACTTAAGTAACTTAAGTAAATTAAGTAAATTAAGTAAATTAAGTAAATTAAGTAAATTAAGTAAATCAAGTAAATCAAGTAAATCAAGTAAATCAAGTAAATTCAGTAAATCAAGTAAATCAAGTAAATCAAGTAAATCAAGTAAATCAAGTAAATCAAGTAAATCAAGTAAATCAAGTAAATCAAGTAAATCAAGTAAATCAAGTAAATCAAGTAAATCAAGTAAATCAAGTAAATCAAGTTAATCTAGTAAATCAAGTAAATCAAGTAAATCAAGTAAATCAAGTAAATTAAGTAACTTAAGTAACTTAAGTAACTTAAGTAACTTAAGTAACTTAAGTAACTTAAGTAACTTAAGTAACTTAAGTAACTTAAGTAAATCAAGTAAATCAAGTAAATCAAGTAAATTAAGTAACTTAAGTAACTTAAGTAACTTAAGTAACTTAAGTAACTTAAGTAACTTAAGTAACTTAAGTAACTTAAGTAACTTAAGTAAATCAAGTAATTCAAGTAAATCAAGTAAATCAAGTAAATCAAGTAAATCAAGTAAATCAAGTAAATCAAGTAAATCAAGTAAATTAAGTAAATTAAGTAACTTAAGTAACTTAAGTAACTTAAGTAACTTAAGTAACGTAAGTAACTTAAGTAACTTAAGTAACTTAAGTAACTTAAGTAACTTAAGTAACTTAAGTAACTTAAGTAACTTAAGTAACTTAAGTAACTTAAGTAACTTAAGTAACATAAGTAACTTAAGTAACTTAAGTAACTTAAGTAACTTAAGTAACTTAAGTAACTTAAGTAACTTAAGTAACTTAAGTAACTTAAGTAACTTAAGTAACTTAAGTAACTTAAGTAACTTAAGTAACTTAAGTAACTTAAGTAACTTAAGTAACTTAAGTAACTTAAGTAACTTAAGTAACTTAAGTAACTTAAGTAACTTAAGTAACTTAAGTAACTTAAGTAACTTAAGTAACTTAAGTAACTTAAGTAACTTAAGTAACTTAAGTAACTTAAGTAACTTAAGTAACTTAAGTAACTTAAGAAACTTAAGAAACTTAAGTAACTTAAGTTTCTTAAGTTACTTAAGTAACTTAAGTTACTTAAGTTACTTACTTTTACTTAAGTAACTTAAGTAAATTAAGTAAATTAAGTAAATTAAGTAAATTAAGTAAATTAAGTAAATTAAGTAAATTAAGTAAATTAAGTAAATCAAGTAAATCAAGTAAATCAAGTAAATCAAGTAAATTCAGTAAATCAAGTAAATCAAGTAAATCAAGTAAATCAAGTAAATCAAGTAAATCAAGTAAATCAAGTAAATCAAGTAAATCAAGTAAATTAAGTAACTTAAGTAACTTAAGTAACTTAAGTAACTTAAGTAACTTAAGTAACTTAAGTAACTTAAGTAACTTAAGTAACTTAAGTAACTTAAGTAACTTAAGTAACTTAAGTAACTTAAGTAACTTAAGTAAATTAAGTAAATTAAGTAAATTAATTAAATTAAGTAAATTAAGTAAATTAAGTAAATCAAGTAAATCAAGTAAATCAAGTAAATCAAGTAAATCAAGTAAATCAAGTAAATCAAGTAAATCAAGTAAATCAAGTAAATCAAGTAAATCAAGTAAATCAAGTAAATCAAGTAAATCAAGTAAATCAATTAAATCAAGTAAATCAAGTAAATCAAGTAAATCAAGTAAATCAAGTAAATCAAGTAAATTAAGTAAATTAAGTAACTTAAGTAACTTAAGTAACTTAAGTAACTTAAGTAACTTAAGTAAATTAAGTAACTTAAGTAACTTAAGTAACTTAAGAAACTTAAGTAACTTAAGTAACTTAAGTAACTTAAGTAACTTAAGTAACTTAAGTAACTTAAGTAACTTAAGTAACTTAAGTAACTTAAGTAACTTAAGTAACTTAAGTAACTTAAGTAACTTAAGTAACTTAAGTAACTTAAGTAAATTAAGTAAATTAAGTAAATTAAGTAAATTAAGTAAATCAAGTAAATCAAGTAAATCAAGTAAATGAAGTAAATCAAGTAAATCAAGTAAATCAAGTAAATCAAGTAAATCAAGTAAATCAAGTAAATCAAGTAAATCAAGTAAATCAAGTAAATCAAGTAAATCAAGTTAATCAAGTAAATCAAGTAAATCAAGTAAATCAAGTAAATTAAGTAACTTAAGTAACTTAAGTAACTTAAGTAACTTAAGTAACTTAAGTAACTTAAGTAACTTAAGTAACTTAAGTAACTTAAGTAACTTAAGTAACTTAAGTAAATCAAGTAAATCAAGTAAATCAAGTAAATCAAGTAAATCAAGTAAATCAAGTAAATCAAGTAAATCAAGTAAATCAAGTAAATCAAGTAAATCAAGTAAATCAAGTAAATCAAGTAAATCAAGTAAATCATGTAAATCAAGTAAATCAAGTAAATCAAGTAAATCAAGTAAATCAAGTAAATCAAGTAAATCAAGTAAATCAAGTAAATTAAGTAAATCAAGTAAATCAAGTAAATCAAGTAAATCAAGTAAATTAAGTAAATTAAGTAAATTAAGTAAATTAAGTAAATTAAGTAACTTAAGTAACTTAAGTAACTTAAGTAACTTAAGTAACTTAAGTAACTTAAGTAACTTAAGTAACTTAAGTAACTTAAGTAACTTAAGTAACTTAAGTAACTTAAGTAACTTAAGTAACTTAAGTAACTTAAGTAACTTAAGTAACTTAAGTAACTTAAGTAACTTAAGTAACTTAAGTAACTTAAGTAACTTAAGTAACTTAAGTAACTTAAGTAAATTAAGTAAATTAAGTAAATTAAGTAAATTAAGTAAATCAAGTAAATCAAGTAAATCAAGTAAATCAAGTAAATTCAGTAAATCAAGTAAATCAAGTAAATCAAGTAAATCAAGTAAATCAAGTAAATCAAGTAAATCAAGTAAATCAAGTTAATCTAGTAAATCAAGTAAATCAATTAAATCAAGTAAATCAAGTAAATCAAGTCAATTAAGTAACTTAAGTAACTTAAGTAACTTAAGTAACTTAAGTAACTTAAGTAACTTAAGTAACTTAAGTAACTTAAGTAACTTAAGTAAATCAAGTAAATCAAGTAAATCAAGTAAATTAAGTAACTTAAGTAACTTAAGTAACTTAAGTAACTTAAGTAACTTAAGTAACTTAAGTAAATCAAGTAATTCAAGTAAATCAAGTAAATCAAGTAAATCAAGTAAATCAAGTAAATCAAGTAAATCAAGTAAATCAAGTAAATCAAGTAAATCAAGTAAATCAAGTAAATCAAGTAAATCAAGTAAATCAAGTAAATTAAGTAACTTAAGTAACTTAAGTAACTTAAGTAACTTAAGTAACTTAAGTAACTTAAGTAACTTAAGTAACTTAAGTAACTTAAGTAACTTAAGTAACTTAAGTAAATTAAGTAAATTAAGTAAATTAATTAAATTAAGTAAATTAAGTAAATTAAGTAAATCAAGTAAATCAAGTAAATCAAGTAAATCAAGTAAATCAAGTAAATCAAGTAAATCAAGTAAATCAAGTAAATCAAGTAAATCAAGTAAATCAAGTAAATCAAGTAAATCAAGTAAATCAAGTAAATCAAGTAAATCAAGTAAATCAAGTAAATCAAGTAAATCAAGTAAATCAAGTAAATCAAGTAAATCAAGTAAATCAATTAAATCAAGTAAATCAAGTAAATCAAGTAAATCAAGTAAATCAAGTAAATCAAGTAAATCAAGTAAATCAAGTAAATTAAGTAAATTAAGTAACTTAAGTAACTTAAGTAACTTAAGTAACTTAAGTAACTTAAGTAAATTAATTAACTTAAGTAACTTAAGTAACTTAAGTAACTTAAGAAACTTAAGTAACTTAAGTAACTTAAGTAACTTAAGTAACTTAAGTAACTTAAGTAACTTAAGTAACTTAAGTAACTTAAGTAACTTAAGTAACTTAAGTAACTTAAGTAACTTAAGTAACTTAAGTAACTTAAGTAAATTAAGTAAATTAAGTAAATTAAGTAAATTAAGTAAATCAAGTAAATCAAGTAAATCAAGTAAATCAAGTAAATCAAGTAAATCAAGTAATACAAGTAAATCAAGTAAATCAAGTAAATCAAGTAAATCAAGTAAATCAAGTAAATCAAGTTAATCAAGTTAATCAAGTAAATCAAGTAAATCAAGTAAATCAAGTAAATTAAGTAACTTAAGTAACTTAAGTAACTTAAGTAACTTAAGTAACTTAAGTAACTTAAGTAAATCAAGTAAATCAAGTAAATCAAGTAAATCAAGTAAATCAAGTAAATCAAGTAAATCAAGTAAATCAAGTAAATCAAGTAAATCAAGTAAATCAAGTAAATCAAGTAAATCAAGTAAATCAAGTAAATCAAGTAAATCAAGTAAATCAAGTAAATCAAGTAAATCAAGTAAATCAAGTAAATTAAGTAAATCAAGTAAATCAAGTAAATCAAGTAAATTAAATAAATTAAGTAAATTAAGTAAATTAAGTAAATTAAGTAAATTAAGTAACTTAAGTAACTTAAGTAACTTAAGTAACTTAAGTAACTTAAGTAACTTAAGTAACTTAAGTAACTTAAGTAACTTAAGTAACTTAAGTAACTTAAGTAACTTAAGTAACTTAAGTAACTTAAGTAACTTAAGTAACTTAAGTAACTTAAGTAACTTAAGTAACTTAAGTAACTTAAGTAACTAAAGTAACTTAAGTAACTTAAGTAACTTAAGTAACTTAAGTAACTTAAGTAACTTAAGTAACTTAAGTAACTTAAGTAACTTAAGTAACTTAAGTAACTTAAGTAACTTAAGTAACTTAAGTAACTAAAGTAACTTAAGTAACTTAAGTAACTTAAGTAACTTAAGTAACTTAAGTAACTTAAGTAACTTAAGTAACTTAAGTAACTTAAGTAACTTAAGTAACTTAAGTAACTTAAGTAAATTAAGTAAATTAAGTAAATTAAGTAAATTAAGTAAATCAAGTAAATCAAGTAAATCAAGTAAATCAAGTAAATCAAGTAAATTCAGTAAATCAAGTAAATCAAGTAAATCAAGTAAATCAAGTAAATCAAGTAAATCAAGTAAATCAAGTAAATCAAGTAAAACAAGTTAATCTAGTAAATCAAGTAAATCAAGTAAATCAAGTAAATCAAGTAAATCAAGTCAATTAAGTAACTTAAGTAACTTAAGTAACTTAAGTAACTTAAGTAACTTAAGTAACTTAAGTAACTTAAGTAACTTAAGTAACTTAAGTAACTTAAGTAACTTAAGTAACTTAAGTAACTAAAGTAAATCAAGTAAATCAAGTAAATCAAGTAAATTAAGTAACTTAAGTAACTTAAGTAACTTAAGTAACTTAAGTAACTTAAGTAAATCAAGTAATTCAAGTAAATCAAGTAAATCAAGTAAATCAAGTAAATCAAGTAAATCAAGTAAATCAAGTAAATCAAGTAAATCAAGTAAATCAAGTAAATCAAGTAAATCAAGTAAATCAAGTAAATTAAGTAAATTAAGTAACTTAAGTAACTTAAGTAACTTAAGTAACTTAAGTAACTTAAGTAACTTAAGTAACTTAAGTAACTTAAGTAACTTAAGTAACTTAAGTAACTTAAGAAACTTAAGTTACTTAAGTTTCTTAAGTTACTTTAGTTACTTAAGTTACTTAAGTTACTTAAGTTACTTAAGTTACTTAAGTTACTTAAGTTACTTAAGTTACTTAAGTTACTTAAGTAACTTAAGTAACTTAAGTAACTTAAGTAACTTAAGTAACTTAAGTAACTTAAGTAACTTAAGTAACTTAAGTAACTTAAGTAACTTAAGTAACTTAAGTAACTTAAGTAACTTAAGTAACTTAAGTAACTTAAGTAACTTAAGTAACTTAAGTAACTTAAGTAACTTAAGTAACTTAAGTAACTTAAGTAACTTAAGTAACTTAAGTAACTTAAGTAACTTAAGTAACTTAAGTAACTTAAGTAACTTAAGTAACTTAAGTAACTTAAGTAACTTAAGTAACTTAAGTAACTTAAGTAACTTAAGTAACTTAAGTAACTTAAGTAACTTAAGTAACTTAAGTAACTTAAGTAACTTAAGTAACTTAAGTAACTTAAGTAACTTAAGTAACTTAAGTAACTTAAGTAACTTAAGTAACTTAAGTAACTTAAGTAACTTAAGTAACTTAAGTAACTTAAGTAACTTAAGTAAATTAAGTAAATTAAGTAAATTAAGTAAATTAAGTAAATCAAGTTAATCAAGTAAATCAAGTAAATCAAGTAAATTCAGTAAATCAAGTAAATCAAGTAAATCAAGTAAATCAAGTAAATCAAGTAAATCAAGTAAATCAAGTTAATCTAGTAAATCAAGTAAATCAAGTAAATCAAGTAAATCAAGTAAATCAAGTAAATTAAGTAACTTAAGTAACTTAAGTAACTTAAGTAACTTAAGTAACTTAAGTAACTTAAGTAACTTAAGTAACTTAAGTAACTTAAGTAAATCAAGTAAATCAAGTAAATCAAGTAAATTAAGTAACTTAAGTAACTTTAGTAACTTAAGTAACTTTAGTAACTTAAGTAACTTAAGTAACTTAAGTAAATCAAGTAATTCAAGTAAATCAAGTAAATCAAGTAAATCAAGTAAATCAAGTAAATCAAGTAAATCAAGTAAATCAAGTAAATTAAGTAAATTAAGTAACTTAAGTAACTTAAGTAACTTAAGTAACTTAAGTATCGTAAGTAACGTAAGTAACGTAAGTAACTTAAGTAACTTAAGTAACTTAAGTAACTTAAGTAACTTAAGTAACTTAAGTAACTTAAGTAACTTAAGTAACTTAAGTAACTTAAGTAACTTAAGTAACTTAAGTAACTTAAGTAACTTAAGTAAATTAAGTAAATTAAGTAAATTAATTAAATTAAGTAAATTAAGTAAATTAAGTAAATCAAGTAAATCAAGTAAATCAAGTAAATCAAGTAAATCAAGTAAATCAAGTAAATCAAGTAAATCAAGTAAATCAAGTAAATCAAGTAAATCAAGTAAATCAAGTAAATCAAGTAAATCAAGTAAATCAAGTAAATCAAGTAAATCAAGTAAATCAAGTAAATCAATTAAATCAAGTAAATCAAGTAAATCAAGTAAATCAAGTAAATCAAGTAAATTAAGTAAATTAAGTAACTTAAGTAACTTAAGTAACTTAAGAAACTTAAGTAACTTAAGTAACTTAAGTAACTTAAGTAACTTAAGTAACTTAAGTAACTTAAGTAACTTAAGTAACTTAAGTAACTTAAGTAAATTAAGTAACTTAAGTAACTTAAGTAACTTAAGTAAATTAAGTAAATTAATTAAATTAAGTATATTAAGTAAATTAAGTAAATCAAGTAAATCAAGTAAATCAAGTAAATTCAGTAAATCAAGTAAATCAAGTAAATCAAGTAAATCAAGTAAATCAAGTAAATCAAGTAAATCAAGTAAATCAAGTAAATCAAGTAATTCAAGTAAATCAAGTAAATCAAGTTAATCTAGTAAATCAAGTAAATCAAGTAAATCAAGTAAATCAAGTCAATTAAGTAACTTAAGTAACTTAAGTAACTTAAGTAACTTAAGTAACTTAAGTAACTTAAGTAACTTAAGTAACTTAAGTAACTTAAGTAACTTAAGTAAATCAAGTAAATCAAGTAAATCAAGTAAATTAAGTAACTTAAGTAACTTAAGTAACTTAAGTAACTTAAGTAAATCAAGTAATTCAAGTAAATCAAGTAAATCAAGTAAATCAAGTAAATCAAGTAAATCAAGTAAATCAAGTAAATCAAGTAAATCAAGTAAATCAAGTAAATCAAGTAAATTAAGTAAATTAAGTAACTTAAGTAACTTAAGTAACTTAAGTAACTTAAGTAACTTAAGTAACGTAAGTAACGTAAGTAACGTAAGTAACTTAAGTAACTTAAGTAACTTAAGTAACTTAAGTAACTTAAGTAACTTAAGTAACTTAAGTAACTTAAGTAACTTAAGTAACTTAAGTAACTTAAGTAACTTAAGTAACTTAAGTAACTTAAGTAACTTAAGTAACTTAAGTAACTTAAGTAACTTAAGTAACTTAAGTAACTTAAGTAACTTAAGTAAATTAAGTAACTTAAGTAACTTAAGTAACTTAAGTAAATTAAGTAAATTAAGTAAATTAATTAAATTAAGTAAATTAAGTAAATTAAGTAAATCAAGTAAATCAAGTAAATCAAGTAAATCAAGTAAATCAAGTAAATCAAGTAAATCAAGTAAATCAAGTAAATCAAGTAAATCAAGTAAATCAAGTAAATCAAGTAAATCAAGTAAATCAAGTTAATCAAGTTAATCAAGTAAATCAAGTAAATCAAGTAAATCAAGTAAATCAAGTAAATCAAGTAAATTAAGTAACTTAAGTAACTTAAGTAACTTAAGTAACTTAAGTTACTTAAGTAACTTAAGTAACTTAAGTAACTTAAGTAACTTAAGTAAATCAAGTAAATCAAGTAAATCAAGTAAATCAAGTAAATCAAGTAAATCAAGTAAATCAAGTAAATCAAGTAAATCAAGTAAATCAAGTAAATCAAGTAAATCAAGTAAATCAAGTAAATCAAGTAAATCAAGTAAATCAAGTAAATCAAGTAAATCAAGTAAATCAAGTAAATCAAGTAAATCAAGTAAATCAAGTAAATCAAGTAAATCAAGTAAATCAAGTAAATCAAGTAAATCAAGTAAATCAAGTAAATCAAGTAAATCAAGTAAATTAAGTAAATCAAGTAAATCAAGTAAATCAAGTAAATCAAGTAAATCAAGTAAATTAAGTAAATTAAGTAAATTAAGTAAATTAAGTAAATTAAGTAACTTAAGTAACTTAAGTAACTTAAGTAACTTAAGTAACTTAAGTAACTTAAGTAACTTAAGTAACTTAAGTAACTTAAGTAACTTAAGTAACTTAAGTAACTTAAGTAACTTAAGTAACTTAAGTAACTTAAGTAACTTAAGTAACTTAAGTAACTTAAGTAACTTAAGTAACTTAAGTAACTAAAGTAACTTAAGTAACTTAAGTAACTTAAGTAACTTAAGTAACTTAAGTAACTTAAGTAACTTAAGTAACTTAAGTAACTTAAGTAAATTAAGTAAATTAAGTAAATTAAGTAAATTAAGTAAATTAAGTAAATTAAGTAAATTAAGTAAATTAAGTAAATTAAGTAAATTAAGTAAATTAAGTAAATTAAGTAAATTAAGTAAATTAAGTAAATTAAGTAAATTAAGTAAATTAAGTAAATTAAGAAAATCAAGTAAATCAAGTAAATCAAGTAAATCAAGTAAATTAAGTAAATTAAGTAAATTAAGTAAATCAAGTAAATCAAGTAAATCAAGTAAATTCAGAAAATCAAGTAAATCAAGTAAATCAAGTAAATCAAGTAAATCAAGTAAATCAAGTAAATCAAGTAAATCAAGTAAATCAAGTAAATCAAGTAAATCAAGTAAATTAAGTAAATTAAGTAACTTAAGTAACTTAAGTAACTTAAGTAACTTAAGTAACTTAAGTAACTTAAGAAACTTAAGTAACTTAAGTTTCTTAAGTTACTTGAGTAACTTAAGTTACTTAAGTTACTTACTTTTACTTAAGTAACTTAAGTAAATTAAGTAAATTAAGTAAATTAAGTAAATTAAGTAAATTAAGTAAATTAAGTAAATTAAGTAAATTAAGTAAATTAAGTAAATTAAGTAAATTAAGTAAATTAAGTAAATCAAGTAAATCAAGTAAATCAAGTAAATCAAGTAAATTCAGTAAATCAAGTAAATCAAGTAAATCAAGTAAATCAAGTAAATCAAGTAAATCAAGTAAATTAAGTAACTTAAGTAACTTAAGTAACTTAAGTAACTTAAGTAACTTAAGTAACTTAAGTAACTTAAGTAACTTAAGTAACTTAAGTAACTTAAGTAACTTAAGTAACTTAAGTAACTTAAGTAAATTAAGTAAATTAAGTAAATTAATTAAATTAAGTAAATTAAGTAAATTAAGTAAATCAAGTAAATCAAGTAAATCAAGTAAATCAAGTAAATCAAGTAAATCAAGTAAATCAAGTAAATCAAGTAAATCAAGTAAATCAAGTAAATCAAGTAAATCAAGTAAATCAAGTAAATCAATTAAATCAAGTAAATCAAGTAAATCAAGTAAATCAAGTAAATCAAGTAAATCAAGTAAATTAAGTAAATTAAGTAACTTAAGTAACTTAAGTAACTTAAGTAACTTAAGTAAATTAAGTAACTTAAGTAACTTAAGTAACTTAAGAAACTTAAGTAACTTAAGTAACTTAAGTAACTTAAGTAACTTAAGTAACTTAAATAACTTAAGTAACTTAAGTAACTTAAGTAACTTAAGTAACTTAAGTAACTTAAGTAACTTAAGTAACTTAAGTAAATTAAGTAAATTAAGTAAATTAAGTAAATTAAGTAAATCAAGTAAATCAAGTAAATCAAGTAAATGAAGTAAATCAAGTAAATCAAGTAAATCAAGTAAATCAAGTAAATCAAGTAAATCAAGTAAATCAAGTAAATCAAGTAAATCAAGTAAATCAAGTTAATCAAGTTAATCAAGTAAATCAAGTAAATCAAGTAAATTAAGTAACTTAAGTAACTTAAGTAACTTAAGTAACTTAAGTAACTTAAGTAACTTAAGTAACTTAAGTAACTTAAGTAACTTAAGTAACTTAAGTAAATCAAGTAAATCAAGTAAATCAAGTAAATCAAGTAAATCAAGTAAATCAAGTAAATCAAGTAAATCAAGTAAATCAAGTAAATCAAGTAAATCAAGTAAATCAAGTAAATCAAGTAAATCAAGTAAATCAAGTAAATCAAGTAAATCAAGTAAATCAAGTAAATCAAGTAAATCAAGTAAATCAAGTAAATCAAGTAAATCAAGTAAATTAAGTATATCAAGTAAATCAAGTAAATCAAGTAAATCAAGTAAATTAAGTAAATTAAGTAAATTAAGTAAATTAAGTAACTTAAGTAACTTAAGTAACTTAAGTAACTTAAGTAACTTAAGTAACTTAAGTAACTTAAGTAACTTAAGTAACTTAAGTAACTTAAGTAACTTAAGTAACTTAAGTAACTTAAGTAACTTAAGTAACTTAAGTAACTTAAGTAACTTAAGTAACTTAAGTAACTTAAGTAACTTAAGTAACTTAAGTAACTTAAGTAACTTAAGTAACTTAAGTAACTTAAGTAACTTAAGTAACTTAAGTAACTTAAGTAACTTAAGTAACTTAAGTAACGTAAGTAACTTAAGTAACTTAAGTAACTTAAGTAAATTAAGTAAATTAAGTAAATTAAGTAAATTAAGTAAATCAAGTAAATCAAGTAAATCAAGTAAATTCAGTAAATCAAGTAAATCAAGTAAATCAAGTAAATCAAGTAAATCAAGTAAATCAAGTAAATCAAGTAAATCAAGTAAATCAAGTAAATCAAGTAAATCAAGTAAATCAAGTAAATCAAGTAAATTAAGTCACTTAAGTAACTTAAGTAACTTAAGTAACATAAGTAACTTAAGTAACTTAAGTAACTTAAGTAACTTAAGTAACTTAAGTAACTTAAGTAAATTAAGTAAATTAAGTAAATTAATTAAATTAAGTAAATTAAGTAAATTAAGTAAATCAAGTAAATCAAGTAAATCAAGTAAATCAAGTAAATCAAGTAAATCAAGTAAATCAAGTAAATCAAGTAAATCAAGTAAATCAAGTAAATCAAGTAAATCAAGTAAATCAAGTAAATCAAGTAAATCAAGTAAATCAAGTAAATCAATTAAATCAAGTAAATCAAGTAAATCAAGTAAATCAAGTAAATCAAGTAAATCAAGTAAATCAAGTAAATTAAGTAAATTAAGTAACTTAAGTAACTTAAGTAACTTAAGTAACTTAAGTAACTTAAGTAACTTAAGTAAATTAAGTAACTTAAGTAACTTAAGTAACTTAAGAAACTTAAGTAACTTAAGTAACTTAAGTAACTTAAGTAACTTAAGTAACTTAAGTAACTTAAGTAACTTAAGTAACTTAAGTAACTTAAGTAACTTAAGTAACTTAAGTAACTTAAGTAACTTAAGTAACTTAAGTAACTTAAGTAACTTAAGTAACTTAAGTAACTTAAGTAACTTAAGTAACTTAAGTAAATTAAGTAAATTAAGTAAATTAAGTAAATTAAGTAAATCAAGTAAATCAAGTAAATCAAGTAAATCAAGTAAATCAAGTAAATCAAGTAATACAAGTAAATCAAGTAAATCAAGTAAATCAAGTAAATCAAGTAAATCAAGTAAATCAAGTTAATCAAGTTAATCAAGTAAATCAAGTAAATCAAGTAAATCAAGTAAATTAAGTAACTTAAGTAACTTAAGTAACTTAAGTAACTTAAGTAACTTAAGTAACTTAAGTAACTTAAGTAACTTAAGTAAATCAAGTAAATCAAGTAAATCAAGTAAATCAAGTAAATCAAGTAAATCAAGTAAATTAAGTAAATCAAGTAAATCAAGTAAATCAAGTAAATCAAGTAAATCAAGTAAATCAAGTAAATCAAGTAAATCAAGTAAATCAAGTAAATCAAGTAAATCAAGTAAATCAAGTAAATCAAGTAAATCAAGTAAATTAAGTAAATCAAGTAAATCAAGTAAATCAAGTAAATCAAGTAAATCAAGTAAATTAAATAAATTAAGTAAATTAAGTAAATTAAGTAAATTAAGTAACTTAAGTAACTTAAGTAACTTAAGTAACTTAAGTAACTTAAGTAACTTAAGTAACTTAAGTAACTTAAGTAACTTAAGTAACTAAAGTAACTTAAGTAACTAAAGTAACTAAAGTAACTTAAGTAACTTAAGTAACTTAAGTAACTTAAGTAACTTAAGTAACTTAAGTAACTTAAGTAACTTAAGTAACTTAAGTAACTTAAGTAACTTAAGTAACTTAAGTAACTTAAGTAAATTAAGTAAATTAAGTAAATTAAGTAAATTAAGTAAATCAAGTAAATCAAGTAAATCAAGTAAATCAAGTAAATTCAGTAAATCAAGTAAATCAAGTAAATCAAGTAAATCAAGTAAAGCAAGTAAATCAAGTAAATCAAGTAAATCAAGTAAATCAAGTTAATCTAGTAAATCAAGTAAATCAAGTAAATCAAGTAAATCAAGTCAATTAAGTAACTTAAGTAACTTAAGTAACTTAAGTAACTTAAGTAACTTAAGTAACTTAAGTAACTTAAGTAACTTAAGTAACTTAAGTAACTTAAGTAACTAAAGTAAATCAAGTAAATCAAGTAAATCAAGTAAATTAAGTAACTTAAGTAACTTAAGTAACTTAAGTAACTTAAGTAACTTAAGTAAATCAAGTAATTCAAGTAAATCAAGTAAATCAAGTAAATCAAGTGAATCAAGTAAATCAAGTAAATCAAGTAAATCAAGTAAATCAAGTAAATCAAGTAAATCAAGTAAATTAAGTAAATTAAGTAACTTAAGTAACTTAAGTAACTTAAGTAACTTAAGTAACGTAAGTAACTTAAGTAACTTAAGTAACTTAAGTAACTTAAGTAACTTAAGTAACTTAAGTAACTTAAGTAACTTAAGTAACTTAAGTAACTTAAGTAACTTAAGTAACTTAAGTAACTTAAGTAACTTAAGTAACTTAAGTAACTTAAGTAACTTAAGTAACTTAAGTAACTTAAGTAACTTAAGTAACTTAAGTAACTTAAGTAACTTAAGTAACTTAAGTAACTTAAGTAACTTAAGTAACTTAAGTAACTTAAGTAACTTAAGTAACTTAAGTAACTTAAGTAACTTAAGTAACTTAAGTAACTTAAGTAACTTAAGTAACTTAAGTAACTTAAGTAACTTAAGTAACTTAAGTAACTTAAGTAACTTAAGTAACTTAAGTAACTTAAGTAACTTAAGTAACTTAAGTAACTTAAGTAACTTAAGTAACTTAAGTTACTTAAGTTACTTAAGTTACTTAAGTAACTTAAGTAACTTAAGTAACTTAAGTAACTTAAGTAACTTAAGTTACTTAAGTTACTTAAGTAACTTAAGTAACTTAAGTAACTTAAGTAACTTAAGTAACTTAAGTAACTTAAGTAACTTAAGTAACTTAAGTTACTTAAGTTACTTAAGTTACTTAAGTTACTTAAGTTACTTAAGTTACTTAAGTTACTTAAGTTACTTAAGTTACTTAAGTTACTTAAGTTACTTAAGTTACTTAAGTTACTTAAGTTACTTAAGTTACTTAAGTTACTTAAGTTACTTAAGTTACTTAAGTTACTTAAGTTACTTAAGTTACTTAAGTTACTTAAGTTACTTAAGTTACTTAAGTTACTTAAGTTACTTAAGTTACTTAAGTTACTTAAGTTACTTAAGTTACTTAAGTTACTTAAGTTACTTAAGTTACTTAAGTTACTTACGTTACTTAAGTTACTTAAGTTACTTAAGTTACTTAAGTTACTTAATTTACTTAATTTACTTGATTTACTTGATTTACTTGATTTACTTGATTTACTTGATTTACTTGATTTACTTGATTTACTTGAATTACTTGATTTACTTGATTTACTTAAGTTACTTAAGTTACTTAAGTTACTTAAGTTACTTAAGTTACTTAATTTACTTGATTTACTTGATTTACTTGATTTACTTAAGTTACTTAAGTTACTTAAGTTACTTAAGTTACTTAAGTTACTTAAGTTACTTAAGTTACTTAAGTTACTTAAGTTACTTAATTGACTTGATTTACTTGATTTACTTGATTTACTTGATTTACTAGATTAACTTGATTTACTTGATTTACTTGATTTACTTGATTTACTTGATTTACTTGCTTTACTTGATTTACTTGATTTACTTGATTTACTTGATTTACTGAATTTACTTGATTTACTTGATTTACTTGATTTACTTGATTTACTTAATTTACTTAATTTACTTAATTTACTTAATTTACTTAAGTTACTTAAGTTACTTAAGTTACTTAAGTTACTTAAGTTACTTAAGTTACTTAAGTTACTTAAGTTACTTAGAGTTACTTAAGTTACTTAAGTTACTTTAGTTACTTAAGTTACTTAAGTTACTTTAGTTACTTAAGTTACTTAAGTTACTTAAGTTACTTAAGTTACTTAAGTTACTTAAGTTACTTAAGTTACTTAAGTTACTTAAGTTACTTAATTTACTTAATTTACTTAATTTACTTAATTTATTTAATTTACTTGATTTACTTGATTTACTTGATTTACTTGATTTACTTGATTTACTTGATTTACTTAATTTACTTGATTTACTTGATTTACTTGATTTACTTGATTTACTTGATTTACTTGATTTACTTGATTTACTTGATTTACTTGATTTACTTGATTTACTTGATTTACTTGATTTACTTGATTTACTTGATTTACTTGATTTACTTGATTTACTTGATTTACTTGATTTACTTGATTTACTTGATTTACTTGATTTACTTGATTTACTTAAGTTACTTAAGTTACTTAAGTTACTTAAATTACTTAAATTACTTAAGTTACTTAATTTACTTGATTTACTTGATTTACTTGATTTACTTGATTAACTTGATTAACTTGATTTACTTGATTTACTTGATTTACTTGATTTACTTGATTTACTTGATTTACTTGTATTACTTGATTTACTTGATTTACTTGATTTACTTGATTTACTTGATTTACTTGATTTACTTAATTTACTTAATTTACTTAATTTACTTAATTTACTTAAGTTACTTAAGTTACTTAAGTTACTTAAGTTACTTAAGTTACTTAAGTTACTTAAGTTACTTAAGTTACTTAAGTTACTTAAGTTACTTAAGTTACTTAAGTTACTTAAGTTACTTAAGTTACTTAAGTTACTTAAGGTTTCTTAAGTTACTTAAGTTACTTAAGTTACTTAATTTACTTAAGTTACTTAAGTTACTTAAGTTACTTAAGTTACTTAAGTTACTTAATTTACTTAATTTACTTGATTTACTTGATTTACTTGATTTACTTGATTTACTTGATTTACTTGATTTACTTGATTTACTTGATTTACTTGATTTACTTGATTTACTTGATTTACTTGATTTACTTGATTTACTTGATTTACTTGATTTACTTGATTTACTTGATTTACTTTGATTTACTTGATTTACTTGATTTACTTGATTTACTTGATTTACTTGATTTACTTGATTTACTTGATTTACTTGATTTACTTAATTTACTTAATTTACTTAATTTAATTAATTTACTTAATTTACTTAATTACTTAAGTTACTTAAGTTACTTAAGTTACTTAAGTTATTAAGTTACTTAAGTTACTTATGTTACTTAAGTTACTTAAGTTACTTAAGTTACTTAAGTGACTTAATTTACTTGATTTACTTGATTTACTTGATTTACTTGATTTACTTGATTTACTTGATTTACTTGATTTACTTGATTTACTTGATTTACTTGATTTACTTGATTTACTTGATTTACTTGATTTACTTGATTTACTTGATTTACTTGATTTACTTGATTTACTTGATTTACTTGATTTACTTGAATTACTTGATTTACTTAAGTTACTTAAGTTACTTAAGTTACTTAAGTTACTTAAGTTACTTAAGTTACTTAAGTTACTTAATTTACTTGATTTACTTGATTTACTTGATTTACTTAAGTTACTTAAGTTACTTAAGTTACTTAAGTTACTTAAGTTACTTAAGTTACTTAAGTTACTTAAGTTACTTAAGTTACTTAATTGACTTGATTTACTTGATTTACTTGATTTAATTGATTTACTTGATTTACTAGATTTACTTGATTTACTTGATTTACTTGATTTACTTGATTTACTTGATTTACTTGATTTACTTGATTTACTTGATTTACTTGATTTACTTGATTTACTTAATTTACTTGATTTACTTGATTTACTTAATTTACTTGATTTACTTAATTTACTTAATTTACTTAATTTACTTAATTTACTTAAGTTACTTAAGTTACTTAAGTTACTTAAGTTACTTAAGTTACTTAAGTTACTTAAGTTACTTAAGTTACTTAAGTTACTTAAGTTACTTAAGTTACTTAAGTTACTTAAGTTACTTAAGTTAACTTAAGTTACTTAAGTTACTTAAGTTACTTAAGTTACTTAAGTTACTTAAGTTACTTAAGTTACTTAAGTTACTTAATTTACTTAATTTACTTAATTTACTTAATTTACTTGATTTACTTGATTTACTTGATTTACTTGATTTACTTGATATACTTAATTTACTTGATTTACTTGATTTACTTGATTTACTTGATTTACTTGATTTACTTGATTTACTTGATTTACTTGATTTACTTGATTTACTTGATTTACTTGATTTACTTGATTTACTTGATTTACTTGATTTACTTGATTTACTTGATTTACTTGATTTACTTGATTTACTTGATTTACTTGATTTACTTGATTTACTTGATTTACTTGATTTACTTGATTTACTTGATTTACTTGATTTACTTGATTTACTTGATTTAACTTAAGTTACTTAAGTTACTTAAGTTACTTAAGTTACTTAAGTTACTTAAGTTACTTAAGTTACTTAAGTTACTTAAGTTACTTAAGTTACTAAAGTTACTTAATTTACTTGATTTACTTGATTTACTTGATTTACTTGATTTACTTGATTTACTTGATTAACTTGATTAACTTGATTTACTTGATTTACTTGATTTACTTGATTTACTTGATTTACTTCATTTACTTGATTTACTTGATTTACTTGATTTACTTGATTTACTTAATTTACTTAATTTACTTAATTTACTTAAGTTACTTAAGTTACTTAAGTTACTTAAGTTACTTAAGTTACTTAAGTTACTTAAGTTACTTAAGTTACTTAAGGTTACTTAAGTTACTTAAGTTACTTAAGTTACTTAAGTTACTTAAGTTACTTAAGTTTCTTAAGTTACTTAAGTTACTTAAGTTACTTAATTTACTTAAGTTACTTAAGTTACTTAAGTTACTTAAGTTACTTAAGTTACTTAATTTACTTATTTACTTGATTTACTTGATTTACTTGATTTACTTGATTTACTTGATTTACTTGATTTAATTGATTTACTTGATTTACTTGATTTACTTGATTTACTTGATTTACTTGATTTACTTGATTTACTTGATTTACTTGATTTACTTGATTTACTTGATTTACTTGATTTACTTGATTTTACTTGATTTACTTGATTTACTTGATTTACTTGATTTACTTAATTTACTTAATTTACTTAATTTAATTAATTTACTTAATTTACTTAATTTACTTAAGTTACTTAAGTTACTTAAGTTACTTAAGTTACTTAAGTTACTAAGGTTACTTAAGTTACTTAAGTTACTTAAGTTACTTAAGTTACTTAAGTTACTTAAGTTACTTAATTTACTTGATTTACTTGATTTACTTGATTTACTTGATTTACTTGATTTACTTGATTTACTTGATTTACTTGATTTACTGAATTTACTTGATTTACTTGATTACTTGATTTACTTGATTTACTTAATTTACTTAATTTACTTAATTTACTTAATTTACTTAATTTACTTAATTTACTTAATTTACTTAATTTACTTACTTACTTTTACTTAAGTAACTTAAGTAAAAGTAAGTAACTTAAGTAACTTAAGTTTCTTAAGTTTCTTAAGTTACTTAAGTTACTTAAGTTACTTAAGTTACTTAAGTTACTTAAGTTACTTAAGTTACTTAAGTTACTTAAGTTACTTAAGTTACTTAAGTTACTTAAGTTACTTAAGTTACTTAAGTTACTTAAGTTACTTAAGTTACTTAAGTTACTTAAGTTTAAGTTACTTAAGTTACTTAAGTTACTTAAGTTACTTAAGTTACTTAAGTTACTTAAGTTACTTAAGTTACTTAAGTTACTTAAGTTACTTAAGTTACTTAATTTACTTGATTTACTTGATTTACTTGATTTACTTGATTTACTTGATTTACTTGATTTACTTGATTTACTTGATTTACTTGATTTACTTGATTTACTTGAATTACTTGATTTACTTAAGTTACTTAAGTTACTTAAGTTACTTAAGTTACTTAAGTTACTTAATTTACTTGATTTACTTGATTTACTTGATTTACTTAAGTTACTTAAGTTACTTAAGTTACTTAAGTTACTTAAGTTACTTAAGTTACTTAAGTTACTTAAGTTACTTAAGTTACTTAAGTTACTTAAGTTACTTAATTGACTTGATTTACTTGATTTACTTGATTTACTTGATTTACTAGATTAACTTGATTTACTTGATTTACTTGATTTACTTGATTTACTTGCTTTACTTGATTTACTTGATTTACTTGATTTTACTTGATTTACTGAATTTACTTGATTTACTTGATTTACTTGATTTACTTGATTTACTTAATTTACTTAATTTACTTAATTTACTTAATTTACTTAAGTTACTTAAGTTACTTAAGTTACTTAAGTTACTTAAGTTACTTAAGTTACTTAAGTTACTTAAGTTACTTAAGTTACTTAAGTTACTTAAGTTACTTAAGTTACTTAAGTTACTTTAGTTACTTTAGTTACTTAAGTTACTTTAGTTACTTAAGTTACTTAAGTTACTTAAGTTACTTAAGTTACTTAAGTTACTTAAGTTACTTAAGTTACTTAAGTTACTTAAGTTACTTAAGTTACTTAAGTTACTTAAGTCACTTAAGTTACTTAAGTTACTTAAGTTACTTAAGTTACTTAAGTTACTTAAGTTACTTAAGTTACTTAAGTTACTTAAGTTACTTAAGTTACTTAAGTTACTTAAGTTACTTAAGTTACTTAAGTTACTTAAGTTACTTAAGTTACTTAAGTTACTTACGTTACTTACGTTACTTACGTTACTTAAGTTACTTAAGTTACTTAAGTTACTTAAGTTACTTAAGTTACTTAATTTACTTAATTTACTTGATTTACTTGATTTACTTGATTTACTTGATTTACTTGATTTACTTGATTTACTTGATTTACTTGATTTACTTGAATTACTTGATTTACTTAAGTTACTTAAGTTACTTAAGTTACTTAAGTTACTTAATTTACTTGATTTACTTGATTTACTTGATTTACTTAAGTTACTTAAGTTACTTAAGTTACTTAAGTTACTTAAGTTACTTAAGTTACTTAAGTTACTTAAGTTACTTAAGTTACTTAAGTTACTTAAGTTACTTAAGTTACTTAATTGACTTGATTTACTTGATTTACTTGATTTACTAGATTAACTTGATTTACTTGATTTACTTGAATTACTTGATTTACTTGATTTACTTGATTTACTTGATTTACTTGATTTACTTGATTTACTTGATTTACTTGATTTACTGAATTTACTTGATTTACTTGATTTACTTGATTTACTTAATTTACTTAATTTACTTAATTTAATTAATTTACTTAATTTACTTAAGTTACTTAAGTTACTTAAGTTACTTAATTTACTTAAGTTACTTAAGTTACTTAAGTTACTTAAGTTACTTAAGTTACTTAAGTTACTTAAGTTACTTAAGTTACTTAAGTTACTTAAGTTTCTTAAGTTACTTAAGTTACTTAAGTTACTTAATTTACTTAATTTACTTGATTTACTTGATTTACTTGATTTACTTGATTTAATTGATTTACTTGATTTACTTGATTTACTTGATTTACTTGATTTACTTGATTTACTTGATTTACTTGATTTACTTGATTTACTTGATTTACTTGATTTACTTGATTTACTTGATTTACTTGATTTACTTGATTTACTTGATTTACTTGATTTACTTGATTTACTTGATTTACTTAATTTACTTAATTTACTTAATTTAATTAATTTACTTAATTTACTTAATTTACTTAAGTTACTTAAGTTACTTAAGTTACTTAAGTTACTTAAGTTACTTAAGTTACTTAAGTTACTTAAGTTACTTAAGTTACTTAAGTTACTTAATTTACTTGATTTACTTGATTTACTTGATTTACTTGATTAACTTGATTAACTTGATTTACTTGATTTACTTGATTTACTTGATTTACTTGATTTACTTGATTTACTTGATTTACTTGATTTACTTGATTTACTTGAATTACTTGATTTACTTAAGTTACTTAAGTTACTTAAGTTACTAAAGTTACTTAAGTTACTAAAGTTACTTAAGTTACTTAATTTACTTGATTTACTTGATTTACTTGATTTACTTAAGTTACTTAAGTTACTTAAGTTACTTAAGTTACTTAAGTTACTTAAGTTACTTAAGTTACTTAAGTTACTTAAGTTACTTAATTTACTTGATTTACTTGATTTACTTGATTTACTTGATTTACTTGATTTACTAGATTAACTTGATTTACTTGATTTACTTGATTTACTTGATTTACTTGATTTACTTGATTTACTTGATTTACTTGATTTACTGAATTTACTTGATTTACTTGATTTACTTGATTAACTTGATTTACTTAATTTACTTAATTTACTTAATTTACTTAATTTACTTAAGTTACTTAAGTTACTTAAGTTACTTAAGTTACTTAAGTTACTTAAGTTACTTAAGTTACTTAAGTTACTTAAGTTACTTAAGTTACTTAAGTTACTTTAGTTACTTAAGTTACTTAAGTTACTTAAGTATCTTAAGTTACTTAAGTTACTTAAGTTACTTAAGTTACTTAAGTAACTTAAGTTACTTAAGTTACTTAAGTTACTTAAGTTACTTAAGTTACTTAAGTTACTTAAGTTACTTAAGTTACTTAAGTTACTTAAGTTACTTAAGTTACTTAAGTTACTTAAGTTACTTAAGTTACTTAAGTTACTTAAGTTACTTAAGTTACTTAAGTTACTTAAGTTACTTAAGTTACTTAAGTTACTTAAGTTACTTAAGTTACTTAAGTTACTTAAGTTACTTAAGTTACTTAAGTTACTTAAGTTACTTAAGTTACTTAAGTTACTTAAGTTACTTAAGTTACTTAATTTACTTAATTTACTTAATTTACTTAATTTACTTAATTTACTTGATTTACTTGATTTACTTGATTTACTTGATTTACTTGATTTACTTGATTTACTTAATTTACTTGATTTACTTGATTTACTTGATTTACTTGATTTACTTGATTTACTTGATTTACTTGATTTACTTGATTTACTTGATTTACTTGATTTACTTGATTTACTTGATTTACTTGATTTACTTGATTTACTTGATTTACTTGATTTACTTGATTTACTTGATTTACTTGATTTACTTGATTTACTTGATTTACTTGATTTACTGAATTTACTTGATTTACTTGATTTACTTGATTTACTTGATTTACTTGATTTACTTAATTTACTTAATTTACTTAATTTACTTAATTTACTTAATTTACTTAATTTACTTAAGTTACTTAAGTAAAAGTAAGTAACTTAAGTAACTTAAGTTACTTAAGTAACTTAAGAAACATAAGTTACTTAAGTTTCTTAAGTTACTTTAGTTACTTAAGTTACTTAAGTTACTTAAGTTACTTAAGTTACTTAAGTTACTTAAGTTACTTAAGTTACTTAAGTTACTTAAGTTACTTAAGTTACTTAAGTTACTTAAGTTACTTAAGTTACTTAAGTTACTTAAGTTACTTAAGTTACTTAAGTTACTTAAGTTACTTAAGTTACTTAAGTTACTTAAGTTACTTAAGTTACTTAAGTTACTTAAGTTACTTAAGTTACTTAAGTTACTTAAGTTACTTAAGTTACTTAAGTTACTTAAGTTACTTAAGTTACTTAAGTTACTTAAGTTACTTAAGTTACTTAAGTTACTTAAGTTACTTAAGTTACTTAAGTTACTTAAGTTACTTAAGTTACTTAAGTTACTTAAGTTACTTAAGTAACTTAAGTAACTTAAGTAACTTAAGTAACTTAAGTAACTTAAGTAACTTAAGTAACTAAAGTAACTTAAGAAACTTAAGTAACTTAAGTTTCTTAAGTTACTTAAGTTACTTAAGTTACTTAAGTTACTTAAGTTACTTAAGTTACTTACGTTACTTAAGTTACTTAAGTTACTTAAGTTACTTAAGTTACTTAATTTACTTAATTTACTTGATTTACTTGATTTACTTGATTTACTTGATTTACTTGATTTACTTGATTAACTTGATTTACTTGATTTACTTGATTTACTTGATTTACTTGAATTACTTGATTTACTTAAGTTACTTAAGTTACTTAAGTTACTTAAGTTACTTAAGTTACTTAAGTTACTTAATTTACTTGATTTACTTGATTTACTTGATTTACTTTAGTTACTTAAGTTACTTAAGTTACTTAAGTTACTTAAGTTACTTAAGTTACTTAAGTTACTTAAGTTACTTAAGTTACTTAAGTTACTTAATTGACTTGATTTACTTGATTTACTTGATTTACTTGATTTACTTGATTTAATAGATTAACTTGTTTTACTTGATTTACTTGATTTACTTGATTTACTTGATTTACTTGATTTACTTGATTTACTTGATTTACTGAATTTACTTGATTTACTTGATTTACTTGATTTACTTGATTTACTTGATTTACTTAATTTACTTAATTTACTTAATTTACTTAATTTACTTAAGTTACTTAAGTTACTTAAGTTACTTAAGTTACTTAAGTTACTTAAGTTACTTAAGTTACTTAAGTTACTTAAGTTACTTAAGTTACTTAAGTTACTTTAGTTACTTAAGTTACTTAAGTTACTTAAGTTACTTAAGTTACTTAAGTTACTTAAGTTACTTAAGTTACTTAAGTTACTTAAGTTACTTAAGTTACTTAAGTTACTTAAGTTACTTAAGTTACTTTAGTTACTTAAGTTACTTAAGTTACTTAAGTTACTTAAGTTACTTAAGTTACTTAAGTTACTTAAGTTACTTAAGTTACTTAAGTTACTTAAGTTACTTAAGTTACTTAAGTTACTTAAGTTACTTAAGTTACTTAAGTTACTTAAGTTACTTAAGTTACTTAAGTTACTTAAGTTACTTAAGTTACTTAAGTTACTTAAGTTACTTAAGTTACTTAATTTACTTAATTTACTTAATTTACTTAATTTACTTAATTTATTTAATTTACTTGATTTACTTGATTTTCTTGATTTACTTAATTTACTTGATTTACTTGATTTACTTGATTTACTTGATTTACTTGATTTACTTGATTTACTTGATTTACTTGATTTACTTGATTTACTTGATTTACTTGATTTACTTGATTTACTTGATTTACTTGATTTACTTGATTTACTTGATTTACTTGATTTACTTAAGTTACTTAAGTTACTTAAGTTACTTAAGTTACTTAAGTTACTTAATTTACTTGATTTACTTGATTTACTTGATTTACTTGATTTACTTGATTAACTTGATTAACTTGATTTACTTGATTTACTTGATTTACTTGATTTACTTGATTTACTTGATTTACTTGTATTACTTGATTTACTTGATTTACTTGATTTACTTGATTTACTTGATTTACTTGATTTACTTAATTTACTTAATTTACTTAATTTACTTAATTTACTTAAGTTACTTAAGTTACTTAAGTTACTTAAGTTACTTAAGTTACTTAAGTTACTTAAGTTACTTAAGTTACTTAAGTTACTTAAGTTACTTAAGTTACTTAAGTTACTTAAGTTACTTAAGTTACTTAAGTTTCTTAAGTTACTTAAGTTACTTAAGTTAATTAATTTACTTAAGTTACTTAAGTTACTTAAGTTACTTAAGTTACTTAAGTTACTTAATTTACTTAATTTACTTGATTTACTTGATTTACTTGATTTACTTGATTTACTTGATTTACTTGATTTACTTGATTTACTTGATTTACTTGATTTAATTGATTTACTTGATTTACTTGATTTACTTGATTTACTTGATTTACTTGATTTACTTGATTTACTTGATTTACTTGATTTACTTGATTTACTTGATTTACTTGATTTACTTGATTTACTTGATTTACTTGATTTACTTGATTTACTTGATTTACTTGATTTACTTAAGTTACTTAAGTTACTTAAGTTACTTAAGTTACTTAAGTTACTTAAGTTACTTAAGTTACTTAAGTTACTTAAGTTACTTAAGTTACTTAATTTACTTGATTTACTTGATTTACTTGATTTACTTGATTAACTTGATTAACTTGATTTACTTGATTTACTTGATTTACTTGATTTACTTGATTTACTTGATTTACTTGATTTACTTGATTTACTTGATTTACTTGATTTACTTGATTTACTTGATTTACTTGATTTACTTGATTTACTTGATTTACGTGATTTACTTAAGTTACTTAAGTTACTTAAGTTACTTAAGTTACTTAAGTTACTTAAGTTACTTAAGTTACTTAAGTTACTTAAGTTACTTAAGTTACTTAAGTTACTTAAGTTACTTAAGTTACTTAAGTTACTTAAGTTACTTAAGTTACTTAAGTTACTTAAGTTACTTAAGTTACTTAAGTTACTTAAGTTACTTAAGTTACTTAAGTTACTTAAGTTACTTAAGTTACTTAAGTTACTTAAGTTACTTAAGTTACTTAAGTTACTTAAGTTACTTAAGTTACTTAAGTTACTTAAGTTACTTAAGTTACTTAAGTTACTTAAGTTACTTAAGTTACTTAAGTTACTTAAGTTACTTAAGTTACTTAAGTTACTTAAGTAAATCAAGTAAATCAAGTAAATCAAGTAAATCAAGTAAATCAAGTAAATCAAGTAAATCAAGTAAATCAAGTAAATCAAGTAAATCAAGTAAATCAAGTAAATCAAGTAAATCAAGTAAATCAAGTAAATCAAGTAAATCAAGTAAATCAAGTAAATCAAGTAAATCAAGTAAATCAAGTAAATCAAGTAAATCAAGTAAATCAAGTAAATCAAGTAAATCAATTAAATCAAGTAAATCAATTAAATCAAGTAAATCAAGTAAATCAAGTAAATCAAGTAAATTAAGTAACTTAAGTAACTTAAGTAACTTAAGTAACTTAAGTAACTTAAGTAACTTAAGTAACTTAAGTAACTTAAGTAACTTAAGTAACTTAAGTAACTTAAGTAAATCAAGTAAATCAAGTAAATCAAGTAAATCAAGTAAATCAAATAAATCAAGTAAATCAAGTAAATCAAGTAAATCAAGTAAATCAAGTAAATCAAGTAAATCAAGTAAATCAAGTAAATCAAGTAAATCAAGTAAATCAAGTAAATCAAGTAAATCAAGTAAATCAAGTAAATCAAGTAAATCAAGTAAATCAAGTAAATCAAGTTAATCAATTAAATCAAGTAAATCAAGTTAATCAAGTAAATCAAGTAAATTAAGTAAATTAAGTAACTTAAGTAACTTATGTAACTTAAGAAACTTAAGTAACTTAAGTAACTTAAGTAACTTAAGTAACTTAAGTAACTTAAGTAACTTAAGTAAATTAAGTAAATTAAGTAAATTAAGTAAATTAAGTAAATCAAGTAAATCAAGTAAATCAAGTAAATCAAGTAAATCAAGTAAATCAAGTAAATCAAGTAAATCAAGTAAATCAAGTAATTTAAGTAAATAAAGTAAATTAGGTAAATTAAGTAAATTAAGTAACTTAAGTAACTTAAGTAACTTAAGTAACTTAAGTAACTTAAGTAACTTAAGTAACTTAAGTAACTTAAGTAACTTAAGTAACTTAAGTAACTTAAGTTACTTAAGTTACTTAAGTAACTTAAGTAACTTAAGTAACTTAAGTAACTTAAGTAACTTAAGTAAATTAAGTAAATTAAGTAAATTAAGTAAATTAAGTAAATTAAGTAAATTAAGTAAATTAAGTAAATTAAGTAAATTAAGTAAATTAAGTAAATTTAGTAAATCAAGTAATTCAAGTAAATCAAGTAAATCAAGTAAATCAAGTAAATCAAGTAAATCAAGTAAATTAAGTAACTTAAGTAACTTAAGTAACTTAAGTAACTTAAGTAACTTAAGTAACTTAAGTAACTTAAGTAACTTAAGTAACTTAAGTAACTTAAGTAACTTAAGTAACTTAAGTAACTTAAGTAACTTAAGTAACTTAAGTAACTTAAGTAACTTAAGTAACTTAAGTAACTTAAGTAACTTAAGTAACTTAAGTAACTTAAGTAACTTAAGTAACTTAAGTAACTTAAGTAACTTAAGTAACTTAAGTAACTTAAGTAACTTAATTACCTTAAGTAACTTAAGTAACTTAAGTAACTTAAGTAACTTAAGTAACTTAAGTAACTTAAGTAACTTAAGTAACTTAAGTAACTTAAGTAACTTAAGTAACTTAAGTAACTTAAGTAACTTAAGTAACTTAAGTAACTTAAGTAACTTAAGTAACTTAAGGAACTTAAGTAACTTAAGAAACTTAAGAAACTTAAGAAACTTAAGTAACTTAAGTTACTTAAGTTACTTACTTTTACTTAAGTAACTTAAGTAAATTAAGTAAATTAAGTAAATTAAGTAAATTAAGTAAATTAAGTAAATTAAGTAAATTAAGTAAATTAAGTAAATTAAGTAAATTAAGTAAATTAAGTAAATTAAGTAAATTAAGTAAATTAAGTAAATTAAGTAAATCAAGTAAATCAAGTAAATCAAGTAAATCAAGTAAATCAAGTAAATCAAGTAAATTCAGAAAATCAAGTAAATCAAGTAAATCAAGTAAATCAAGTTAATCAAGTAAATCAAGTTAATCAAGTAAATCAAGTAAATCAAGTAAATCAAGTAAATCAAGTAAATCAAGTAAATTAAGTAAATTAAGTAACTTAAGTAACTTAAGTAACTTAAGTAACTTAAGTAACTTAAGTAACTTAAGTAACTTAAGTAACTTAAGTTACTTAAGTAACTTAAGTAACTTAAGTAACTTAAGTAACTTAAGTAACTTAAGTAACTTAAGTAACTTAAGTAACTTAAGTAACTTAGGTAACTTAAGTAACTTAAGTAACTTAAGTAACTTAAGTAACTTAAGTAACTTAAGTAACTTAAGTAACTTAAGTAACTTAAGTAACTTAAGTAACTTAAGTAACTTAAGTAACTTAAGTAACTTAAGTAACTTAAGTAACTAAAGTAACTTAAGTAACTTAAGTAACTTAAGTAACTTAAGTAACTTAAGTAAATTAAGTAAATTAAGTAAATTAAGTAAATTAAGTAAATTAAGTAAATTAAGTAAATTAAGTAAATTAAGTAAATCAAGTAAAACAAGTAAATCAAGTAAATCAAGTAAATCAAGTAAATCAAGTAAATCAAGTAAATCAAGTAAATCAAGTAAATCAAGTAAATCAAGTAAATCAAATAAATCAAGTAAATTAAGTAACTTAAGTAACTTAAGTAACTTAAGTTTCTTAAGTTTCTTAAGTTACTTAAGTTACTTAAGTTACTTAAGTTACTTAAGTTACTTAAGTTACTTAAGTTACTTAAGTTACTTAAGTTACTTAAGTTACTTAAGTTACTTAAGTTACTTAAGTTACTTAAGTTACTTAAGTTACTTAAGTTACTTAAGTTACTTAAGTTACTTAAGTTACTTAAGTTACTTAAGTTACTTAAGTTACTTAAGTTACTTAAGTTACTTAAGTTACTTAAGTTACTTAAGTTACTTAAGTTACTTAAGTTACTTAAGTTACTTAAGTTACTTAAGTTACTTAAGTTACTTAATTTACTTAATTTACTTGATTTACTTGATTTACTTGATTTACTTGATTTACTTGATTTACTTGATTTACTTGATTTACTTGATTTACTTGATTTACTTGATTTACTTGATTTACTTGATTTACTTGATTTACTTGATTTACTTGATTTACTTGTTTTACTTGATTTACTTGATTTACTTGATTTACTTGATTTACTTGATTTACTTGATTTACTTGATTTTCTGAATTTACTCGATTTACTTGATTTACTTGATTTACTTGATTTACTTAATTTACTTAATTTACTTAATTTACTTAATTTACTTAATTTACTTAATTTACTTAATTTACTTAATTTACTTAATTTACTTAATTTACTTAATTTACTTAATTTACTTAATTTACTTAATTTACTTAATTTACTTAATATACTTAATTTACTTAATTTACTTAATTTACTTAAGTAAAAGTAAGTAACTTAAGTAACTTAAGTTTCTTAAGTTTCTTAAGTTACTTAAGTTACTTAAGTTACTTAAGTTACTTAAGTTACTTAAGTTACTTAAGTTACTTAAGTTACTTAAGTTACTTAAGTTACTTAAGTTACTTAAGTTACTTAAGTTACTTAAGTTACTTAAGTTACTTAAGTTACTTAAGTTACTTAAGTTACTTAAGTTACTTAAGTTACTTAAGTTACTTAAGTTACTTAAGTTACTTAAGTTACTTAAGTTACTTAAGTTACTTAAGTTACTTAAGTTACTTAAGTTACTTAAGTTACTTAAGTTACTTAAGTTACTTAAGTTACTTAAGTTACTTAAGTTTCTTATTTTACTTAATTTACTTGATTTACTTGATTAACTTGATTTACTTGATTTACTTGATTTACTTGATCTACTTGATTTACTTGATTTACTTGATTTACTTGATTTACTTAATTTACTTGATTTACTTGATTTACTTGATTTACTTGATTTACTTGATTTACTTAAGTTACTTAAGTTACTTAATTTACTTGATTTACTTGATTTACTTGATTTACTTGATTTACTTGATTTACTTGATTTACTTGATTTACTTGATTTACTTGATTTACTTGATTTACTTGATTTACTTGATTTACTTGATTTACTTGATTTACTTGATTTACTTGAATTACTTGATTTACTTGATTTACTTGATTTACTTGATTTACTTAATTTACTTAATTTACTTAATTTACTTAATTTACTTAATTTACTTAAGTTACTTAAGTTACTTAAGTTACTTAAGTTACTTAAGTTACTTAAGTTACTTAAGTTACTTAAGTTACTTAAGTTACTTAAGTTACTTAAGTTACTTAAGTTACTTAAGTTACTTAAGTTACTTAAGTTACTTAAGTTACTTAAGTTACTTAAGTTACTTAATTTACTTGATTTACTTGATTTACTTGATTTACTTGATTTACTTGATTTACTTGATTTACTTGATTTACTTGATTTACTTGATTTACTTGATTTACTTGATTTACTTGATTTACTTGATTTACTTGATTTACTTGATTTACTTGATTTACTTGATTTACTTGATTTACTTGATTTACTTAAGTAACTTAAGTAAATCAAGTAAATCAAGTAAATCAAGTAAATCAAGTAAATCAAGTAAATCAAGTAAATCAAGTAAATCAAGTAAATCAAGTAAATCAAGTAAATCAAGTAAATCAAGTAAATCAAGTAAACCAAGTAAATCAAGTAAATCAAGTAAATCAAGTAAATCAAGTAAATTAAGTAAATTAAGTAAATTAAGTAACTTAAGTAACTTAAGTAACTTAAGTAACTTAAGTAACTTAAGTAACTTAAGTAACTTAAGTAATTTAAGTAACTTAAGTAACTTAAGTAACTTAAGTAACTTAAGTAACTTAAGTAAATTAAGTAAATTAAGTAAATTAAGTAAATCAAGTAAATCAAGTAAATCAAGTAAATCAAGAAAATCAAGTAAATCAAGTAAATCAAGTAAATCAAGTTAATCAAGTAAATCAAGTAAATCAAGTAAATCAAGTATATTAAGTAACTTAAGTAACTTAAGTAACTTAAGTAACTTAAGTAACTTAAGTAACTTAAGTAACTTAAGTAACTTAAGTAACTTAAGTAACTTAAGTAATTTAAGTAACTTAAGTAACTTAAGTAACTTAAGTTACTTAAGTAACTTAAGTAACTTAAGTAACTTAAGTAACTTAAGTAACTTAAGTAACTTAGGTAACTTAAGTAACTTAAGTAACTTAAGTAACTTAAGTAACTTAAGTAACTTAAGTAACTTAAGTAACTTAAGTAACTTAAGTAACTTAAGTAACTTAAGTAACTTAAGTAACTTAAGTAACTTAAGTAACTTAAGTAACTTAAGTAAATTAAGTAAATTAAGTAAATTAAGTAAATTAAGTAAATTAAGTAAATTAAGTAAATTAAGTAAATTAAGTAAATCAAGTAAATCAAGTAAATCAAGTAAATCAAGTAAATCAAGTAAATCAAGTAAATCTAGTAAATCAAGTAAATCAAGTAAATCAAGTAAATCAAATAAATCAAGTAAATTAAGTAACTTAAGTAACTTAAGTAACTTAAGTAACTTAAGTAACTTAAGTAACTTAAGTAACTTAAGTAACTTAAGTAACTTAAGTAACTTAAGTAACTTAAGTAACTTAAGTAACTTAAGTAACTTAAGTAACTTAAGTTACTTAAGTTACTTAAGTTACTTAAGTTACTTAAGTTACTTAAGTTACTTAAGTTACTTAAGTTACTTAAGTTACTTAAGTTACTTAAGTTACTTAAGTTACTTAAGTTACTTAAGTTACTTAAGTTACTTAAGTTACTTAATTTACTTAATGTACTTGATTTACTTGATTTACTTGATTTACTTGATTTACTTGATTTACTTGATTTACTTGATTTACTTGATTTACTTGATTTACTTGATTTACTTGATTTACTTGATTTACTTGATTTACTTGATTTACTTGATTTACTTGATTTACTTGATTTTCTGAATTTACTTGATTTACTTGATTTACTTGATTTACTTAATTTACTTAATTTACTTAATTTACTTAATTTACTTAATTTACTTAATTTACTTAATTTACTTAATTTACTTAATTTACTTAATTTACTTAATTTACTTAATTTACTTAATTTACTTAATTTACTTAATTTACTTAATTTACTTAATTTACTTAATTTACTTAATTTACTTAATTTACTTAATTTACTTAATTTACTTAATTTACTTAAGTTACTTAAGTAAAAGTAAGTAACTTAAGTAACTTAAGTTGCTTAAGTTTCTTAAGTTACTTAAGTTACTTAAGTTACTTAAGTTACTTAAGTTACTTAAGTTACTTAAGTTACTTAAGTTACTTAAGTTACTTAAGTTACTTAAGTTACTTTAGTTACTTAAGTTACTTAAGTTACTTAAGTTACTTAAGTTACTTAAGTTACTTAAGTTACTTAATTTACTTAATTTACTTGATTTACTTGATTTACTTGATTTACTTGATTTACTTGATTTACTTGATTTACTTGATTTACTTGATTTACTTGATTTACTTGATTTACTTGATTTACTTGATTTACTTGATTTACTTGATTTACTTGATTTACTTGATTTACTTGATTTACTTGATTTACTTGATTTACTTGATTTACTTGATTTACTTGATTTACTTGATTTTCTGAATTTACTTGATTTACTTGATTTACTTGATTTACTTGATTTACTTAATTTACTTAATTTACTTAATTTACTTAATTTACTTAATTTACTTAATTTACTTAATTTACTTAATTTACTTAATTTACTTAATTTACTTAATTTACTTAATTTACTTAATTTACTTAATTTACTTAATTTACTTAATTTACTTAATTTACTTAATTTACTTAATTTACTTAATTTACTTAATTTACTTAATTTACTTAATTTACTTAATTTACTTAATTTACTTAAGTTACTTAAGTAAAAGTAAGTAACTTAAGTAACTTAAGTTTCTTAAGTTTCTTAAGTTACTTAAGTTACTTAAGTTACTTAAGTTACTTAAGTTACTTAAGTTACTTAAGTTACTTAAGTTACTTAAGTTACTTAAGTTACTTAAGTTACTTAAGTTACTTAAGTTACTTAAGTTACTTAAGTTACTTAAGTTACTTAAGTTACTTAAGTTACTTAAGTTACTTAAGTTACTTAAGTTACTTAAGTTACTTAAGTTACTTAAGTTACTTAAGTTACTTAAGTTACTTAAGTTACTTAAGTTACTTAAGTTACTTAAGTTACTTAAGTTACTTAAGTTACTTAAGTTACTTAAGTTACTTAAGTTACTTAAGTTACTTAAGTTACTTAAGTTACTTAAGTTACTTAAGTTACTTAAGTTACTTAAGTTACTTAAGTTACTTAAGTTACTTAAGTTACTTAAGTTACTTAAGTTACTTAAGTTACTTAAGTTACTTAAGTTACTTAAGTTACTTAAGTTACTTAAGTTACTTAAGTTACTTAAGTTACTTAAGTTACTTAAGTTACTTAAGTTACTTAATTTACTTAATGCACTTGATTTACTTGATTTACTTGATTTACTTGATTTACTTGATTTACTTGATTTACTTGATTTACTTGATTTACTTGATTTACTTGATTTACTTGATTTACTTGATTTACTTGATTTACTTGATTTACTTGATTTACTTGATTTACTTGATTTACTTGATTTTCTGAATTTACTTGATTTACTTGATTTACTTGATTTACTTGATTTACTTAATTTACTTAATTTACTTAATTTACTTAATTTACTTAATTTACTTAATTTACTTAATTTACTTAATTTACTTAATTTACTTAATTTACTTAATTTACTTAATTTACTTAATTTACTTAATTTACTTAATTTACTTAATTTACTTAATTTACTTAATTTACTTAATTTACTTAATTTACTTAATTTACTTAATTTACTTAATTTACTTAATTTACTTAATTTACTTAAGTTACTTAAGTAAAAGTAAGTAACTTAAGTAACTTAAGTTGCTTAAGTTTCTTAAGTTACTTAAGTTACTTAAGTTACTTAAGTTACTTAAGTTACTTAAGTTACTTAAGTTACTTAAGTTACTTAAGTTACTTAAGTTACTTTAGTTACTTAAGTTACTTAAGTTACTTAAGTTACTTAAGTTACTTAAGTTACTTAAGTTACTTAATTTACTTAATTTACTTGATTTACTTGATTTACTTGATTTACTTGATTTACTTGATTTACTTGATTTACTTGATTTACTTGATTTACTTGATTTACTTGATTTACTTGATTTACTTGATTTACTTGATTTACTTGATTTACTTGATTTACTTGATTTACTTGATTTACTTGATTTACTTGATTTACTTGATTTACTTGATTTTCTGAATTTACTTGATTTACTTGATTTACTTGATTTACTTGATTTACTTGATTTACTTAATTTACTTAATTTACTTAATTTACTTAATTTACTTAATATACTTAATTTACTTAATTTACTTAATTTACTTAATTTACTTAATTTACTTAATTTACTTAAGTTACTTAAGTAAAAGTAAGTAACTTAAGTAACTTAAGTTTCTTAAGTTTCTTAAGTTACTTAAGTTACTTAAGTTACTTAAGTTACTTAAGTTACTTAAGTTACTTAAGTTACTTAAGTTACTTAAGTTACTTAAGTTACTTAAGTTACTTAAGTTACTTAAGTTACTTAAGTTACTTAAGTTACTTAAGTTACTTAAGTTACTTAAGTTACTTAAGTTACTTAAGTTACTTAAGTTACTTAAGTTACTTAAGTTACTTAAGTTACTTAAGTTACTTAAGTTACTTAAGTTACTTAAGTTACTTAAGTTACTTAAGTTACTTAAGTTACTTAAGTTACTTAAGTTACTTAAGTTACTTAAGTTACTTAAGTTACTTAAGTTACTTAAGTTACTTAAGTTACTTAAGTTACTTACGTTACTTAAGTTACTTAAGTTACTTAAGTTACTTAAGTTACTTAATTTACTTAATTTACTTGATTTACTTGATTTACTTGATTTACTTGTTTTACTTGATTTACTTGATTTACTTGATTTACTTGAATTACTTGATTTACTTGATTTACTTGATTTACTTGATTTACTTGATTTACTTAATTTACTTAATTTACTTAATTTACTTAATTTACTTAATTTACTTAATTAACTTAAGTTACTTAAGTTACTTAAGTTACTTAAGTTACTTAAGTTACTTAAGTTACTTAATTTACTTGATTTACTTGATTTACTTGATTTACTTGATTTACTTGATTTACTTGATTTACTTGATTTACTTGATTTACTTGATTTACTTAATTTACTTAATTTACTTAATTTACTTAATTTACTTAATTTACTTAATTTACTTAATTTACTTAATTTACTTAATTTACTTAATTTACTTAATTTACTTAATTTACTTAATTTACTTAATTTACTTAATTTACTTAATTTACTTAATTTACTTGATTTACTTAATTTACTTGATTTACTTGATTTACTTAATTTACTTAATTTACTTAATTTACTTAATTTACTTAATTTACTTAAGTTACTTAAGTAAAAGTAAGTAACTTAAGTAACTTAAGTTTCTTAAGTTTCTTAAGTTACTTAAGTTACTTAAGTTACTTAAGTTACTTAAGTTACTTAAGTTACTTAAGTTACTTAAGTTACTTAAGTTACTTAAGTTACTTAAGTTACTTAAGTTACTTAAGTTACTTAAGTTACTTAAGTTACTTAAGTTACTTAAGTTACTTAAGTTACTTAAGTTACTTAAGTTACTTAAGTTACTTAAGTTACTTAAGTTACTTAAGTTACTTAAGTTACTTAAGTTACTTAAGTTACTTAAGTTACTTAAGTTACTTAAGTTACTTAAGTTACTTAAGTTACTTAAGTTACTTAAGTTACTTAAGTTACTTAAGTTACTTAAGTTACTTAAGTTACTTAAGTTTCTTAAGTTACTTAAGTTTCTTAAGTTACTTAAGTTACTTAAGTTACTTAAGTTACTTAAGTTACTTAATTTACTTAATTTACTTGATTTACTTGATTTACTTGATTTACTTGATTTAATTGATTTACTTGATTTACTTGATTTACTTGATTTACTTGATTTACTTGATTTACTTGATTTACTTGATTTACTTGATTTACTTGATTTACTTGATTTACTTGATTTACTTGATTTACTTGATTAACTTAATTTACTTAATTTACTTAATTTACTTAATTTAATTAATTTACTTAATTTACTTAATTTACTTAAGTTACTTAAGTTACTTAAGTTACTTAAGTTACTTAAGTTACTTAAGTTACTTAAGTTACTTAAGTTACTTAAGTTACTTAAGTTACTTAATTTACTTGATTTACTTGATTTACTTGATTTACTTGATTTACTTGATTTACTTGATTTACTTGATTTACTTGATTTACTTGATTTACTTGATTTACTTGATTTACTTGATTTACTTGATTTACTTGATTTACTTGATTTACTTGATTTACTTGATTTACTTGATTTACTTGATTTACTTGATTTACTTGATTTACTTGATTTACTTGATTTACTTGATTTACTTGATTTACTTGATTTACTTGATTTACTTGATTTACTTAAGTTACTTAAGTTACTTAAGTTACTTAAGTTACTTAAGTTACTTAAGTTACTTAATTTACTTGATTTATTTGATTTACTTGATTAACTTGATTAACTTGATTAACTTGATTTACTTGATTTACTTGATTTACTTGATTTACTTGATTTACTTGATTTACTTGATTTACTTGATTTACTTGATTTACTTGATTTACTTGATTTACTTGATTTACTTGATTTACTTGATTTACTTGATTTACTTGATTTACTTGATTTACGTGATTTACTTAAGTTACTTAGGTTACTTAAGTTACTTAAGTTACTTAAGTTACTTAAGTTACTTAAGTTACTTAAGTTACTTAAGTTACTTAAGTTACTTAAGTTACTTAAGTTACTTAAGTTACTTAAGTTACTTAAGTTACTTAAGTTACTTAAGTTACTTAAGTTACTTAAGTTACTTAAGTTACTTAAGTTACTTAAGTTACTTAAGTTACTTAAGTTACTTAAGTTACTTAAGTTACTTAAGTTACTTAAGTTACTTAAGTTACTTAAGTTACTTAAGTTACTTAAGTTACTTAAGTTACTTAAGTTACTTAAGTTACTTAAGTTACTTAAGTTACTTAAGTTACTTAAGTTACTTAAGTTACTTAAGTTACTTAAGTTACTTAAGTTACTTAAGTTACTTAAGTTACTTAAGTTACTTAAGTTACTTAAGTTACTTAAGTTACTTAAGTTACTTAAGTTACTTAAGTTACTTAAGTTACTTAAGTTACTTAAGTTTCTTAAGTTACTTAAGTTTCTTAAGTTTCTTAAGTTACTTAAGTTACTTAAGTTACTTAAGTTACTTAAGTTACTTAATTTACTTAATTTACTTGATTTACTTGATTTACTTGATTTACTTGATTTAATTGATTTACTTGATTTACTTGATTTACTTGATTTACTTGATTTACTTGATTTACTTGATTTACTTGATTTACTTGATTTACTTGATTTACTTGATTTACTTAATTTACTTAATTTACTTAATTTACTTAATTTAATTAATTTACTTAATTTACTTAATTTACTTAAGTTACTTAAGTTACTTAAGTTACTTAAGTTACTTAAGTTACTTAAGTTACTTAAGTTACTTAAGTTACTTAAGTTACTTAATTTACTTGATTTACTTGATTTACTTGATTTACTTGATTTACTTGATTTACTTGATTTACTTGATTTACTTGATTTACTTGATTTACTTGATTTACTTGATTTACTTGATTTACTTGATTTACTTGATTTACTTGATTTACTTGATTTACTTGATTTACTTGATTTACTTGATTTACTTGATTTACTTAAGTTACTTAAGTTACTTAAGTTACTTAAGTTACTTAAGTTACTTAAGTTACTTAAGTTACTTAAATTACTTAATTTACTTGATTTACTTGATTTACTTGATTTACTTGATTAACTTGATTAACTTGATTAACTTGATTTACTTGATTTACTTGATTTACTTGATTTACTTGATTTACTTGATTTACTTGATTTACTTGATTTACTTGATTTACTTGATTTACTTGATTTACTTGATTTACTTGATTTACTTGATTTACTTGATTTACTTGATTTACTTGATTTACTTGATTTACTTGATTTACTTGATTTACTTGATTTACTTGATTTACTTAATTTACTTAATTTACTTAATTTACTTAATTTAATTAATTTACTTAATTTACTTAATTTACTTAAGTTACTTAAGTTACTTAAGTTACTTAAGTTACTTAAGTTACTTAAGTTACTTAAGTTACTTAAGTTACTTAAGTTACTTAAGTTACTTAAGTTACTTAATTTACTTGATTTACTTGATTTACTTGATTTACTTGATTTACTTGATTTACTTGATTTACTTGATTTACTTGATTTACTTGATTTACTTGATTTACTTGATTTACTTGATTTACTTGATTTACTTGATTTACTTGATTTACTTGATTTACTTGATTTACTTAAGTTACTTAAGTTACTTAAGTTACTTAAGTTACTTAAGTTACTTAAGTTACTTAATTTACTTGATTTACTTGATTTACTTGATTTACTTGATTAACTTGATTAACTTGATTAACTTGATTTACTTGATTTACTTGATTTACTTGATTTACTTGATTTACTTGATTTACTTGATTTACTTGATTTACTTGATTTACTTGATTTACTTGATTTACTTGATTTACTTGATTTACTTGATTTACTTGATTTACTTGATTTACTTGATTTACTTGATTTACTTGATTTACGTGATTTACTTAAGTTACTTAGGTTACTTAAGTTACTTAAGTTACTTAAGTTACTTAAGTTACTTAAGTTACTTAAGTTACTTAAGTTACTTAAGTTACTTAAGTTACTTAAGTTACTTAAGTTACTTAAGTTACTTAAGTTACTTAAGTTACTTAAGTTACTTAAGTTACTTAAGTTACTTAAGTTACTTAAGTTACTTAAGTTACTTAAGTTACTTAAGTTACTTAAGTTACTTAAGTTACTTAAGTTACTTAAGTTACTTAAGTTACTTAAGTTACTTAAGTTACTTAAGTAACTTAAGTTACTTAAGTTACTTAAGTTACTTAAGTTACTTAAGTTACTTAAGTTACTTAAGTTACTTAAGTTACTTAAGTTACTTAAGTTACTTAAGTTACTTAAGTTACTTAAGTTACTTAAGTTACTTAAGTTACTTAAGTTACTTAAGTTACTTAAGTTACTTAAGTTACTTAAGTTACTTAAGTTACTTAAGTTACTTAAGTTACTTAAGTTACTTAAGTTACTTAAGTTACTTAAGTTACTTAAGTTACTTAAGTTACTTAAGTTACTTAAGTTACTTAAGTTACTTAAGTTTCTTAAGTTACTTAAGTTTCTTAAGTTTCTTAAGTTACTTAAGTTACTTAAGTTACTTAAGTTACTTAAGTTACTTAATTTACTTAATTTACTTGATTTACTTGATTTACTTGATTTACTTGATTTAATTGATTTACTTGATTTACTTGATTTACTTGATTTACTTGATTTACTTGATTTACTTGATTTACTTGATTAACTTGATTTACTTGATTTACTTGATTTACTTGATTTACTTAATTTACTTAATTTACTTAATTTACTTAATTTAATTAATTTACTTAATTTACTTAATTTACTTAAGTTACTTAAGTTACTTAAGTTACTTAAGTTAATTAAGTTACTTAAGTTACTTAAGTTACTTAAGTTACTTAAGTTACTTAAGTTACTTAAGTTACTTAAGTTACTTAAGTTACTTAAGTTACTTAAGTTACTTAAGTTACTTAAGTTACTTAAGTTACTTAAGTTACTTAAGTTACTTAAGTTACTTAAGTTACTTAAGTTACTTAAGTTACTTAAGTTACTTAAGTTACTTAAGTTACTTAAGTTACTTAAGTTACTTAAGTTACTTAAGTTACTTAAGTTACTTAAGTTACTTAAGTTACTTAAGTTACTTAAGTTACTTAAGTTACTTAAGTTACTTAAGTTACTTAAGTTACTTAAGTTACTTAAGTTACTTAAGTTACTTAAGTTACTTAAGTTTCTTAAGTTACTTAAGTTTCTTAAGTTTCTTAAGTTACTTAAGTTACTTAAGTTACTTAAGTTACTTAAGTTACTTAATTTACTTAATTTACTTGATTTACTTGATTTACTTGATTTACTTGATTTAATTGATTTACTTGATTTACTTGATTTACTTGATTTACTTGATTTACTTGATTTACTTGATTTACTTGATTTACTTGATTTACTTGATTTACTTGATTTACTTAATTTACTTAATTTACTTAATTTACTTAATTTAATTAATTTACTTAATTTACTTAATTTACTTAAGTTACTTAAGTTACTTAAGTTACTTAAGTTACTTAAGTTACTTAAGTTACTTAAGTTACTTAAGTTACTTAAGTTACTTAATTTACTTGATTTACTTGATTTACTTGATTTACTTGATTTACTTGATTTACTTGATTTACTTGATTTACTTGATTTACTTGATTTACTTGATTTACTTGATTTACTTGATTTACTTGATTTACTTGATTTACTTGATTTACTTGATTTACTTGATTTACTTGATTTACTTGATTTACTTGATTTACTTAAGTTACTTAAGTTACTTAAGTTACTTAAGTTACTTAAGTTACTTAAGTTACTTAAATTACTTAATTTACTTGATTTACTTGATTTACTTGATTTACTTGATTAACTTGATTAACTTGATTAACTTGATTAACTTGATTTACTTGATTTACTTGATTTACTTGATTTACTTGATTTACTTGATTTACTTGATTTACTTGATTTACTTGATTTACTTGATTTACTTGATTTACTTGATTTACTTGATTTACTTGATTTACTTGATTTACTTG
This sequence comes from Nebria brevicollis, assembly GCA_944738965.1. Lineage (NCBI taxonomy): Eukaryota > Metazoa > Arthropoda > Insecta > Coleoptera > Carabidae > Nebria > Nebria brevicollis. The sequence continues at coordinate 592,988 of CALYJB010000151.1, forward strand.
ATTTACTTGATTTACTTAATTTACTTAATTTACTTAATTTACTTAATTTAATTAATTTACTTAATTTACTTAATTTACTTAAGTTACTTAAGTTACTTAAGTTACTTAAGTTACTTAAGTTACTTAAGTTACTTAAGTTACTTAAGTTACTTAAGTTACTTAAGTTACTTAATTTACTTGATTTACTTGATTTACTTGATTTACTTGATTTACTTGATTTACTTGATTTACTTGATTTACTTGATTTACTTGATTTACTTGATTTACTTGATTTACTTGATTTACTTGATTTACTTGATTTACTTGATTTACTTGATTTACTTAAGTTACTTAAGTTACTTAAGTTACTTAAGTTACTTAAGTTACTTAAGTTACTTAATTTACTTGATTTACTTGATTTACTTGATTTACTTGATTAACTTGATTAACTTGATTAACTTGATTTACTTGATTTACTTGATTTACTTGATTTACTTGATTTACTTGATTTACTTGATTTACTTGATTTACTTGATTTACTTGATTTACTTGATTTACTTGATTTACTTGATTTACTTGATTTACTTGATTTACTTGATTTACTTGATTTACTTGATTTACTTGATTTACTTGATTTACTTGATTTACTTGATTTACTTGATTTACGTGATTTACTTAAGTTACTTAGGTTACTTAAGTTACTTAAGTTACTTAAGTTACTTAAGTTACTTAAGTTACTTAAGTTACTTAAGTTACTTAAGTTACTTAAGTTACTTAAGTTACTTAAGTTACTTAAGTTACTTAAGTTACTTAAGTTACTTAAGTTACTTAAGTTACTTAAGTTACTTAAGTTACTTAAGTTACTTAAGTTACTTAAGTTACTTAAGTTACTTAAGTTACTTAAGTTACTTAAGTTACTTAAATTACTTAAGTTACTTTAGTTACTTAAGTTACTTAAGTTACTTAAGTTACTTAAGTTACTTAAGTTACTTAAGTTACTTAAGTTACTTAAGTTACTTAAGTTACTTAAGTTACTTAAGTTACTTAAGTTACTTAAGTTACTTAAGTTACTTAAGTTACTTAAGTTACTTAAGTTACTTAAGTTACTTAAGTTACTTAAGTTACTTAAGTTACTTAAGTTACTTAAGTTACTTAATTTACTTAATTTACTTAATTTACTTAATTTACTTAATTTACTTAAGTTACTTAAGTAAAAGTAAGTAACTTAAGTAACTTAAGTTTCTTAAGTTTCTTAAGTTACTTAAGTTTCTTAAGTTTCTTAAGTTACTTAAGTTACTTAAGTTACTTAAGTTACTTAAGTTACTTAAGTTACTTAAGTTACTTAAGTTACTTAAGTTACTTAAGTTACTTAAGTTACTTAAGTTACTTAAGTTACTTAAGTTACTTAAGTTACTTAAGTTACTTAAGTTACTTAAGTTACTTAAGTTACTTAAGTTACTTAAGTTACTTAAGTTACTTAAGTTACTTAAGTTACTTCAGTTACTTAAGTTACTTAAGTTACTTAAGTTACTTAAGTTACTTAAGTTACTTAAGTTACTTAAGTTACTTAAGTTACTTAAGTTACTTAAGTTACTTAAGTTACTTAAGTTACTTAAGTTACTTAAGTTACTTAAGTTACTTAAGTTACTTAAGTTACTAAAGTTACTTAAGTTACTTAAGTTACTTAAGTTACTTAAGTTACTTAAGTTACTTAAGTTACTTAAGTTACTTAAGTTACTTAAGTTACTTAAGTTACTTAAGTTACTTAAGTTACTTAAGTTACTTAAGTTACTTAAGTTACTTAAGTTACTTAAGTTACTTAAGTTACTTAAGTTACTTAAGTTACTTAAGTTACTTAAGTTACTTAAGTTACTTAAGTTACTTAAGTTACTTAAGTTACTTAAGTTACTTAAGTTACTTAAGTTACTTAAGTTACTTAAGTTACTTAAGTTACTTAATTTACTTGAATTACTTGATTTACTTGATTTACTTGATTTACTTGATTTACTTGATTTACTTGATTTACTTGATTTACTTAATTTACTTAATTTACTTAATTTACTTAATTTACTTAATTTACTTAATTTACTTAATTTACTTAATTTACTTAATTTACTTAATTTACTTAATTTACTTAATTTACTTAATTTACTTAATTTACTTAATTTACTTAATTTACTTAATTTACTTAAGTTACTTAAGTAAAAGTAAGTAACTTAACTAACTTAAGTTTCTTAAGTTTCTTAAGTTACTTAAGTTACTTAAGTTACTTAAGTTACTTAAGTTACTTAAGTTACTTAAGTTACTTAAGTTACTTAAGTTACTTAAGTTACTTAAGTTACTTAAGTTACTTAAGTCACTTAAGTTACTTAAGTTACTTAAGTTACTTAAGTTACTTAAGTTACTTAAGTAACTTAAGTTACTTAAGTTACTTAAGTTACTTAAGTTACTTAAGTTACTTAAGTTACTTAAGTTACTTAAGTTACTTAAGTTACTTAAGTTACTTAATTTACTTAATTTACTTGATTTACTTGATTTACTTGATTTACTTGATTTAATTGATTTACTTGATTTACTTGATTTACTTGATTTACTTGATTTACTTGATTTACTTGATTTACTTGATTTACTTGATTTACTTGATTTACTTGATTTACTTGATTTACTTGATTTACTTGATTTACTTGATTTACTTGATTTACTTGATTTACTTGATTTACTTAATTTACTTAATTTACTTAATTTACTTAATTTAATTAATTTACTTAATTTACTTAATTTACTTAAGTTACTTAAGTTACTTAAGTTACTTAAGTTACTTAAGTTACTTAAGTTACTTAAGTTACTTAAGTTACTTAAGTTACTTAAGTTACTTAATTTACTTGATTTACTTGATTTACTTGATTTACTTGATTTACTTGATTTACTTGATTTACTTGATTTACTTGATTTACTTGATTTACTTGATTTACTTGATTTACTTGATTTACTTGATTTACTTGATTTACTTGATTTACTTGATTTACTTGATTTACTTGATTTACTTGATTTACTTGATTTACTTGATTTACTTGATTTACTTGATTTACTTAAGGTACTTAAGTTACTTAAGTTACTTAAGTTACTTAAGTTACTTAAGTTACTTAAGTTACTTAAGTTACTTAAGTTACTTAATTTACTTGATATACTTGATTTACTTGATTTACTTGATTTACTTGATTAACTTGATTAACTTGATTTACTTGATTTACTTGATTTACTTGATTTACTTGATTTACTTGATTTACTTGATTTACTTGATTTACTTGATTTACTTGATTTACTTGATTTACTTGATTTACTTGATTTACTTGATTTACTTGATTTACTTGATTTACTTGATTTACTTGATTTACTTGATTTACTTGATTTACTTGATTTACTTGATTTACGTGATTTACTTAAGTTACTTAAGTTACTTAAGTTACTTAAGTTACTTAAGTTACTTAAGTTACTTAAGTTACTTAAGTTACTTAAGTTACTTAAGTTACTTAAGTTACTTAAGTTACTTAAGTTACTTAAGTTACTTAAGTTACTTAAGTTACTTAAGTTACTTAAGTTACTTAAGTTACTTAAGTTACTTAAGTTACTTAAGTTACTTAAGTTACTTAAGTTACTTAAGTTACTTAAGTTACTTAAGTTACTTAAGTTACTTAAGTTACTTAAGTTACTTAAGTTACTTAAGTTACTTAAGTTACTTAAGTTACTTAAGTTACTTAAGTTACTTAAGTTACTTAAGTTACTTAAGTTACTTAAGTTACTTAAGTTACTTAAGTTACTTAAGTTACTTAAGTTACTTAAGTTACTTAAGTTACTTAAGTTACTTAAGTTACTTAAGTTTCTTAAGTTACTTAAGTTTCTTAAGTTTCTTAAGTTACTTAAGTTACTTAAGTTACTTAAGTTACTTAAGTTACTTAATTTACTTAATTTACTTAATTTACTTGATTTACTTGATTTACTTGATTTACTTGATTTAATTGATTTACTTGATTAACTTGATTAACTTGATTTACTTGATTTACTTGATTTACTTGATTTACTTGATTTACTTGATTTACTTGATTTACTTGATTTACTTGATTTACTTGATTTACTTGATTTACTTGATTTACTTAATTTACTTAATTTACTTAATTTACTTAATTTAATTAATTTACTTAATTTACTTAATTTACTTAAGTTACTTAAGTTACTTAAGTTACTTAAGTTACTTAAGTTACTTAAGTTACTTAAGTTACTTAAGTTACTTAAGTTACTTAAGTTACTTAAGTTACTTAAGTTACTTAATTTACTTGATTTACTTGATTTACTTGATTTACTTGATTTACTTGATTTACTTGATTTACTTGATTTACTTGATTTACTTGATTTACTTGATTTACTTGATTTACTTGATTTACTTGATTTACTTGATTTACTTGATTTACTTGATTTACTTGATTTACTTGATTTACTTGATTTACTTGATTTACTTGATTTACTTGATTTACTTGATTTACTTGATTTACTTGATTTACTTAAGTTACTTAAGTTACTTAAGTTACTTAAGTTACTTAAGTTACTTAAGTTACTTAATTTACTTGATTTACTTGATTTACTTGATTAACTTGATTAACTTGATTAACTTGATTTACTTGATTTACTTGATTTACTTGATTTACTGGATTTACTTGATTTACTTGATTTACTTGATTAACTTGATTTACTTGATTTACTTGATTTACTTGATTTACTTGATTTACTTGATTTACTTGATTTACTTGATTTACTTGATTTACTTGATTTACTTGATTTACTTGATTTACTTGATTTACTTGATTTACTTGATTTACTTGATTTACGTGATTTACTTAAGTTACTTAAGTTACTTAAGTTACTTAAGTTACCTAAGTTACTTAAGTTACTTAAGTTACTTAAGTTACTTAAGTTACTTAAGTTACTTAAGTTACTTAAGTTACTTAATTTACTTGATTTACTTGATTTACTTGATTTACTTGATTTACTTGATTTACTTGATTTACTTGATTTACTTGATTTACTTGATTTACTTGATTTACTTGATTTACTTAATTTACTTAATTTACTTAATTTACTTAATTTAATTAATTTACTTAATTTACTTAATTTACTTAAGTTACTTAAGTTACTTAAGTTACTTAAGTTACTTAAGTTACTTAAGTTACTTAAGTTACTTAAGTTACTTAAGTTACTTAAGTTACTTAAGTTACTTAAGTTACTTAATTTACTTGATTTACTTGATTTACTTGATTTACTTGATTTACTTGATTTACTTGATTTACTTGATTTACTTGATTTACTTGATTTACTTGATTTACTTGATTTACTTGATTTACTTGATTTACTTGATTTTCTTGATTTACTTGATTTACTTGATTTACTTGATTTACTTGATTTACTTGATTTACTTGATTTACTTGATTTACTTGATTTACTTGATTTACTTGATTTACTTGATTTACTTGATTTACTTGATTTACTTGATTTACTTGATTTACTTGATTTACTTGATTTACTTAAGTTACTTAAGTTACTTAAGTTACTTAAGTTACTTAAGTTACTTAAGTTACTTAATTTACTTGATTTACTTGATTTACTTGATTAACTTGATTAACTTGATTAACTTGATTTACTTGATTTACTTGATTTACTTGATTTACTTGATTTACTTGATTTACTTGATTAACTTGATTAACTTGATTTACTTGATTTACTTGATTTACTTGATTTACTTGATTTACTTGATTTACTTGATTTACTTGATTTACTTGATTTACTTGATTTACTTGATTTACTTGATTTACTTGATTTACTTGATTTACTTGATTTACGTGATTTACTTAAGTTACTTAAGTTACTTAAGTTACTTAAGTTACTTAAGTTACTTAAGTTACTTAAGTTACTTAAGTTACTTAAGTTACTTAAGTTACTTAAGTTACTTAAGTTACTTAAGTTACTTAATTTACTTGATTTACTTGATTTACTTGATTTACTTGATTTACTTGATTTACTTGATTAACTTGATTAACTTGATTTACTTGATTTACTTGATTTACTTGATTAACTTGATTTACTTGATTTACTTGATTTACTTGATTTACTTGATTTACTTAATTTACTTAATTTACTTAATTTACTTAATTTACTTAAGTTACTTAAGTTACTTAAGTTACTTAAGTTACTTAAGTTACTTAAGTTACTTAAGTTACTTAAGTTACTTAAGTTACTTAAGTTACTTAAGTTACTTAAGTTTCTTAAGTTACTTAAGTTACTTAAGTTACTTAATTTACTTAATTTACTTGATTTACTTGATTTACTTGATTTACTTGATTTACTTGATTTAATTGATTTACTTGATTTACTTGATTTACTTGATTTACTTGATTTACATGATTTACTTGATTTACTTGATTTACTTGATTTACTTGATTTACTTGATTTACTTGATTTACTTAATTTACTTAATTTACTTAATTTACTTAATTTACTTAATTTACTTAATTTACTTAATTTACTTAATTTACTTAAGTTACTTAAGTTACTTAAGTTACTTAAGTTACTTAAGTTACTTAAGTTACTTAAGTTACTTTAGTTACTTAAGTTACTTAAGTTACTTAAGTTACTTAAGTTACTTAAGTTACTTAAGTTACTTAAGTTACTTAAGTTACTTAAGTTACTTAAGTTACTTAAGTTACTTAAGTTACTTAAGTTACTTAAGTTACTTAAGTTACTTAAGTTACTTAAGTTACTTAAGTTACTTAAGTTACTTAAGTTACTTAAGTTACTTAAGTTACTTAAGTTACTTAAGTTACTTAAGTTACTTAAGTTACTTAAGTTACTTAAGTTACTTAATTTACTTAATTTACTTAATTTACTTAATTTACTTAATTTACTTAATTTACTTAATTTACTTAATTTACTTAATTTACTTAATTTACTTAAGTTACTTAAGTAAAAGTAAGTAACTTAAGTAACTTAAGTTTCTTAAGTTTCTTAAGTTACTTAAGTTACTTAAGTTACTTAAGTTACTTAAGTTACTTAAGTTACTTAAGTTACTTAAGTTACTTAAGTTACTTAAGTTACTTAAGTTACTTAAGTTACTTAAGTTACTTAAGTTACTTAAGTTACTTAAGTTACTTAAGTTACTTAAGTTACTTAAGTTTCTTAAGTTACTTAAGTTTCTTAAGTTACTTAAGTTACTTAAGTTACTTAAGTTACTTAAGTTACTTAATTTACTTAATTTACTTGATTTACTTGATTTACTTGATTTACTTGATTTAATTGATTTACTTGATTTACTTGATTTACTTGATTTACTTGATTTACTTGATTTACTTGATTTACTTGATTTACTTGATTTACTTGATTTACTTGATTTACTTGATTTACTTGATTTACTTGATTTACTTAATTTACTTAATTTACTTAATTTACTTAATTTAATTAATTTACTTAATTTACTTAATTTACTTAAGTTACTTAAGTTACTTAAGTTACTTAAGTTACTTAAGTTACTTAAGTTACTTAAGTTACTTAAGTTACTTAAGTTACTTAAGTTACTTAATTTACTTGATTTACTTGATTTACTTGATTTACTTGATTTACTTGATTTACTTGATTTACTTGATTTACTTGATTTACTTGATTTACTTGATTTACTTGATTTACTTGATTTACTTGATTTACTTGATTTACTTGATTTACTTGATTTACTTGATTTACTTGATTTACTTGATTTACTTGATTTACTTAAGTTACTTAAGTTACTTAAGTTACTTACGTTACTTAAGTTACTTAAGTTACTTAAGTTACTTAAGTTACTTAAGTTACTTAATTTACTTGATTTACTTGATTTACTTGATTTACTTGATTAACTTGATTAACTTGATTAACTTGATTTACTTGATTTACTTGATTTACTTGATTTACTTGATTTACTTGATTTACTTGATTTACTTGATTTACTTGATTTACTTGATTTACTTGATTTACTTGATTTACTTGATTTACTTGATTTACTTGATTTACTTGATTTACGTGATTTACTTAAGTTACTTAAGTTACTTAAGTTACTTAAGTTACTTAAGTTACTTAAGTTACTTAAGTTACTTAAGTTACTTAAGTTACTTAAGTTACTTAAGTTACTTAAGTTACTTAAGTTACTTAAGTTACTTAAGTTACTTAAGTTACTTAAGTTACTTAAGTTACTTAAGTTACTTAAGTTACTTAAGTTACTTAAGTTACTTAAGTTACTTAAGTTACTTAAGTTACTTAAGTTACTTAAGTTACTTAAGTTACTTAAGTTACTTAAGTTACTTAAGTTACTTAAGTTACTTAAGTTACTTAAGTTACTTAAGTTACTTAAGTTACTTAAGTTACTTAAGTTACTTAAGTTACTTAAGTTACTTAAGTTACTTAAGTTACTTAAGTTACTTAAGTTACTTAAGTTACTTAAGTTACTTAAGTTACTTAAGTTACTTAAGTTACTTAAGTTACTTAAGTTACTTAAGTTACTTAAGTTACTTAAGTTACTTAAGTTTCTTAAGTTACTTAAGTTTCTTAAGTTTCTTAAGTTACTTAAGTTACTTAAGTTACTTAAGTTACTTAAGTTACTTAATTTACTTAATTTACTTAATTTACTTGATTTACTTGATTTACTTGATTTACTTGATTTAATTGATTTACTTGATTAACTTGATTAACTTGATTTACTTGATTTACTTGATTTACTTGATTTACTTGATTTACTTGATTTACTTGATTTACTTGATTTACTTGATTTACTTGATTTACTTGATTTACTTAATTTACTTGATTTACTTAATTTACTTAATTTACTTAATTTACTTAATTTAATTAATTTACTTAATTTACTTAAGTTACTTAAGTTACTTAAGTTACTTAAGTTACTTAAGTTACTTAAGTTACTTAAGTTACTTAAGTTACTTAAGTTACTTAAGTTACTTAAGTTACTTAAGTTACTTAAGTTACTTAATTTACTTGATTTACTTGATTTACTTGATTTACTTGATTTACTTGATTTACTTGATTTACTTGATTTACTTGATTTACTTGATTTACTTGATTTACTTGATTTACTTGATTTACTTGATTTACTTGATTTACTTGATTTACTTGATTTACTTGATTTACTTGATTTACTTGATTTACTTGATTTACTTGATTTACTTGATTTACTTGATTTACTTGATTTACTTGATTTACTTGATTTACTTGATTTACTTGATTTACTTAAGTTACTTAAGTTACTTAAGTTACTTAAGTTACTTAAGTTACTTAAGTTACTTAATTTACTTGATTTACTTGATTTACTTGATTAACTTGATTAACTTGATTAACTTGATTTACTTGATTTACTTGATTTACTTGATTTACTTGATTTACTTGATTTACTTGATTTACTTGATTAACTTGATTTACTTGATTTACTTGATTTACTTGATTTACTTGATTTACTTGATTTACTTGATTTACTTGATTTACTTGATTTACTTGATTTACTTGATTTACTTGATTTACTTGATTTACGTGATTTACTTAAGTTACTTAAGTTACTTAAGTTACTTAAGTTACTTAAGTTACTTAAGTTACTTAAGTTACTTAAGTTACTTAAGTTACTTAAGTTACTTAAGTTACTTAAGTTACTTAAGTTACTTAAGTTACTTAAGTTACTTAAGTTACTTAATTTACTTGATTTACTTGATTTACTTGATTTACTTGATTTACTTGATTTACTTGATTAACTTGATTAACTTGATTTACTTGATTTACTTGATTTACTTGATTTACTTGATTTACTTGATTTACTTGATTTACTTGATTTACTTGATTTACTTGATTTACTTAATTTACTTAATTTACTTAATTTACTTAATTTACTTAAGTTACTTAAGTTACTTAAGTTACTTAAGTTACTTAAGTTACTTAAGTTACTTAAGTTACTTAAGTTACTTAAGTTACTTAAGTTACTTAAGTTACTTAAGTTACTTAAGTTACTTAAGTTTCTTAAGTTACTTAAGTTACTTAAGTTACTTAATTTACTTAATTTACTTGATTTACTTGATTTACTTGATTTACTTGATTTAATTGATTTACTTGATTTACTTGATTTACTTGATTTACTTGATTTACTTGATTTACTTGATTTACTTGATTTACTTGATTTACTTGATTTACTTGATTTACTTAATTTACTTAATTTACTTAATTTACTTAATTTACTTAATTTACTTAATTTACTTAATTTACTTAATTTACTTAAGTTACTTAAGTTACTTAAGTTACTTAAGTTACTTAAGTTACTTAAGTTACTTAAGTTACTTAAGTTACTTTAGTTACTTAAGTTACTTAAGTTACTTAAGTTACTTAAGTTACTTAAGTTACTTAAGTTACTTAAGTTACTTAAGTTACTTAAGTTACTTAAGTTACTTAAGTTACTTAAGTTACTTAAGTTACTTAAGTTACTTAAGTTACTTAAGTTACTTAAGTTACTTAAGTTACTTAAGTTACTTAAGTTACTTAAGTTACTTAAGTTACTTAATTTACTTAATTTACTTAATTTACTTAATTTACTTAATTTACTTAATTTACTTAATTTACTTAAGTTACTTAAGTAAAAGTAAGTAACTTAAGTAACTTAAGTTTCTTAAGTTTCTTAAGTTACTTAAGTTACTTAAGTTACTTAAGTTACTTAAGTTACTTAAGTTACTTAAGTTACTTAAGTTACTTAAGTTACTTAAGTTACTTAAGTTACTTAAGTTACTTAAGTTACTTAAGTTACTTAAGTTACTTAAGTTACTTAAGTTACTTAAGTTACTTAAGTTACTTAAGTTACTTAAGTTACTTAAGTTACTTAAGTTACTTAAGTTACTTAAGTTACTTAAGTTACTTAAGTTACTTAAGTTACTTAAGTTACTTAAGTTACTTAAGTTACTTAAGTTACTTAAGTTACTTAAGTTACTTAAGTTACTTAAGTTACTTAAGTTACTTAAGTTACTTAAGTTACTTAAGTTACTTAAGTTACTTAAGTTACTTAAGTTACTTAAGTTACTTAAGTTACTTAAGTTACTTAAGTTTCTTAATTTACTTAATTTACTTGATTTACTTGATTAACTTGATTTACTTGATTTACTTGATTTACTTGATCTACTTGATTTACTTGATTTACTTGATTTACTTGATTTACTTGATTTACTTAATTTACTTGATTTACTTGATTTACTTGATTTACTTGATTTACTTGATTTACTTAAGTTACTTAAGTTACTTAATTTACTTGATTTACTTGATTTACTTGATTTACTTGATTTACTTGATTTACTTGATTTACTTGATTTACTTGATTTACTTGATTTACTTGATTTACTTGATTTACTTGATTTACTTGATTTACTTGATTTACTTAATTTACTTGATTTACTTGTTTTACTTGAATTACTTGATTTACTTGATTTACTTGATTTACTTGATTTGCTTAATTTACTTAATTTACTTAATTTACTTAATTTACTTAATTTACTTAATTTACTTAATTTACTTAATTTACTTAAGTTACTTAAGTTACTTAAGTTACTTAAGTTACTTAAGTTACTTAAGTTACTTAAGTTACTTAAGTTACTTAAGTTACTTAAGTTACTTAAGTTACTTAAGTTACTTAAGTTACTTAAGTTACTTAAGTTACTTAAGTTACTTAAGTTACTTAAGTTACTTAAGTTACTTAAGTTACTTAAGTTACTTAAGTTACTTAAGTTACTTAAGTTACTTAAGTTACTTAAGTTACTTAAGTTACTTAAGTTACTTAATTTACTTGATTTACTTGATTTACTTGATTTACTTGATTTACTTGATTTACTTGATTTACTTGATTTACTTGATTTACTTGATTTAAAATAAATCAAGTAAATCAAGTAAATCAAGTAAATCAAGTAAATCAAGTAAATCAAGTAAATCAAGTAAATCAAGTAAATCAAATAAATCAAGTAAATCAAGTAAATCAAGTAAATCAAGTAAATCAAGTAAATCAAGTAAACCAAGTAAATCAAGTAAATCAAGTAAATCAAGTAAATCAAGTAAATCAAGTAAATTAAGTAAATTAAGTAAATTAAGTAACTTAAGTAACTTAAGTAACTTAAGTAACTTAAGTAACTTAAGTAACTTAAGTAACTTAAGTAACTTAAGTAACTTAAGTAACTTAAGTAACTTAAGTAACTTAAGTAACTTAAGTAACTTAAGTAACTTAAGTAACTTAAGTAACTTAAGTAACTTAAGTAACTTAAGTAACTTAAGTAACTTAAGTAACTTAAGTAACTTAAGTAACTTAAGTAACTTAAGTAACTTAAGTAACTTAAGTAACTTAAGTAACTTAAGTAACTTAAGTAACTTAAGTAACTTAAGTAACTTAAGTAAATTAAGTAAATTAAGTAAATTAAGTAAATCAAGTAAATCAAGTAAATCAAGTAAATCAAGTAAATCAAGTAAATCAAGTAAATCAAGTAAATCAAGTAAATCAAGTAAATCAAGTAAATTAAGTAAATCAAGTAAATCAAGTAAATCAAGTAAATCAAGTAAATCAATTAAATCAAGTAAATCAAGTAAATCAAGTAAATCAAGTAAATCAAGTAAATCAAGTAAATCAAGTAAATCAAGTAAATCAAGTAAATCAAGTAAATCAAGTAAATCAAGTAAATCAAGTAAATCAAGTAAATCAAGTAAATCAAGTTAATCAAGTAAATCAAGTAAATCAAGTAAATCAAGTATATTAAGTAACTTAAGTAACTTAAGTAACTTAAGTAACTTAAGTAACTTAAGTAACTTAAGTAACTTAAGTAACTTAAGTAACTTAAGTAACTTAAGTAACTTAAGTAACTTAAGTCACTTAAGTTACTTAAGTAACTTAAGTAACTTAAGTAACTTAAGTAACTTAAGTAACTTAAGTAACTTAGGTAACTTAAGTAACTTAAGTAACTTAAGTAACTTAAGTAACTTAAGTAACTTAAGTAACTTAAGTAACTTAAGTAACTTAAGTAACTTAAGTAACTTAAGTAACTTAAGTAACTTAAGTAACTTAAGTAACTTAAGTAACTTAAGTAACTTAAGTAACTTAAGTAACTTAAGTAACTTAAGTAACTTAAGTAACTTAAGTAACTTAAGTAACTTAAGTAACTTAAGTAACTTAAGTAACTTAAGTAACTTAAGTAACTTAAGTAACTTAAGTAACTTAAGTAACTTAAGTAACTTAAGTAACTTAAGTAACTTAAGTAAATTAAGTAAATTAAGTAAATTAAGTAAATTAAGTAAATTAAGTAAATTAAGTAAATTAAGTAAATGAAGTAAATCAAGTAAATCAAGTAAATCAAGTAAATCAAGTAAATCAAGTAAATCAAGTAAATCTAGTAAATCAAGTAAATCAAGTAAATCAAGTAAATCAAGTAAATCAAGTAAATCAAATAAATCAAGTAAATTAAGTAACTTAAGTAACTTAAGTAACTTAAGTAACTTAAGTAACTTAAGTAACTTAAGTAACTTAAGTAACTTAAGTAACTTAAGTTACTTAAGTTACTTAAGTTACTTAAGTTACTTAAGTTACTTAAGTTACTTAAGTTACTTAAGTTACTTAAGTTACTTAAGTTACTTAAGTTACTTAAGTTACTTAAGTTACTTAAGTTACTTAAGTTACTTAAGTTACTTAATTTACTTAATTTACTTGATTTACTTGATTTACTTGATTTACTTGATTTACTTGATTTACTTGATTTACTTGATTTACTTGATTTACTTGATTTACTTGATTTACTTGATTTACTTGATTTACTTGATTTACTTGATTTACTTGATTTACTTGATTTACTTGATTTACTTGATTTACTTGACTTACTTGATTTACTTGATTTACTTGATTTACTTGATTTACTTGATTTACTTGATTTACTTGATTTACTTGATTTACTTGATTTACTTGATTTACTTGATTTTCTGAATTTACTTGATTTACTTGATTTACTTGATTTACTTGATTTACTTAATTTACTTAATTTACTTAATTTACTTAATTTACTTAATTTAGTTAATTTACTTAATTTACTTAATTTACTTAATTTACTTAATTTACTTAATTTACTTAATTTACTTAATTTACTTAATTTACTTAATTTACTTAATTTACTTAAGTTACTTAAGTAAAAGTAAGTAACTTAAGTAACTTAAGTTGCTTAAGTTTCTTAAGTTACTTAAGTTACTTAAGTTACTTAAGTTACTTAAGTTACTTAAGTGACTTAAGTTACTTAAGTTACTTAAGTTACTTTAGTTACTTTAGTTACTTAAGTTACTTAAGTTACTTAAGTTACTTAAGTTACTTAAGTTACTTAAGTTACTTAAGTTACTTAATTTACTTAATTTACTTGATTTACTTGATTTACTTGATTTACTTGATTTACTTGATTTACTTGATTTACTTGATTTACTTGATTTACTTGATTTACTTGATTTACTTGATTTACTTGATTTACTTGATTTACTTGATTTACTTGATTTACTTGATTTACTTGATTTACTTGATTAACTTGATTTACTTGATTTACTTGATTTACTTGATTTACTTGATTTACTTGATTTACTTGATTTTCTGAATTTACTTGATTTACTTGATTTACTTGATTTACTTGATTAACTTAATTTACTTAATTTACTTAATTTACTTAATTTACTTAATTTACTTAATTTACTTAATTTACTTAATTTACTTAATTTACTTAATTTACTTAATTTACTTAATTTACTTAAGTTACTTAAGTAAAAGTAAGTAACTTAAGTAACTTAAGTTTCTTAAGTTACTTAAGTTACTTAAGTTACTTAAGTTACTTAAGTTACTTAAGTTACTTAAGTTACTTAAGTTACTTAAGTTACTTAAGTTACTTAAGTTACTTAAGTTACTTAAGTTACTTAAGTTACTTAAGTTACTTAAGTTACTTAAGTTACTTAAGTTACTTAAGTTACTTAAGTTACTTAAGTTACTTAAGTTACTTAAGTTACTTAAGTTACTTAAGTTACTTAAGTTACTTAAGTTACTTAAGTTACTTAAGTTACTTAAGTTACTTAAGTTACTTAAGTTACTTAAGTTACTTAAGTTACTTAAGTTACTTAAGTTACTTAAGTTACTTAAGTTACTTACGTTACTTAAGTTACTTAAGTTACTTAAGTTACTTAAGCTACTTAAGTTACTTAATTTACTTGATTTACTTGATTTACTTGATTTACTTGTTTTACTTGATTTACTTGATTTACTTGATTTACTTGAATTACTTGATTTACTTGATTTACTTGATTTACTTGATTTACTTGATTTACTTAATTTACTTAATTTACTTAATTTACTTAATTTACTTAATTTACTTAATTAACTTAAGTTACTTAAGTTACTTAAGTTACTTAAGTTACTTAAGTTACTTAAGTTACTTAAGTTACTTAAGTTACTTAAGTTACTTAAGTTACTTAAGTTACTTAATTTACTTGATTTACTTGATTTACTTGATTTACTTGATTTACTTGATTTACTTGATTTACTTGATTTACTTAATTTACTTAATTTACTTAATTTACTTAATTTACTTAATTTACTTAATTTACTTAATTTACTTAAGTTACTTAAGTTACTTAAGTTACTTAAGTTACTTAAGTTACTTAAGTTACTTAAGTTACTTAAGTTACTTAAGTTACTTAAGTTACTTAAGTTACTTAAGTTACTTAAGTTATTTAAGTTACTTAAGTTACTTAAGTTACTTAAGTTACTTAAGTTACTTAAGTTACTTAAGTTACTTAAGTTACTTAAGTTACTTAAGTTACTTAAGTTACTTAATTTACTTGATTTACTTGATTTACTTGATTTACTTGATTTACTTGATTTACTTGATTTACTTGATTTACTTGATTTACTTGATTTACTTGATTTACTTGATTTACTTGATTTAAAATAAATCAAGTAAATCAAGTAAATCAAGTAAATCAAGTAAATCAAGTAAATCAAGTAAATCAAGTAAATCAAGTAAATCAAGTAAATCAAGTAAATCAAGTAAACCAAGTAAATCAAGTAAATCAAGTAAATCAAGTAAATCAAGTAAATTAAGTAACTTAAGTAACTTAAGTAACTTAAGTAACTTAAGTAACTTAAGTAAATAAAGTAAATTAAGTAAATTAAGTAAATTAAGTAAATTAAGTAAATTAAGTAAATCAAGTAAATCAAGTAAATCAAGTAAATCAAGTAAATCAAGTAAATCAAGTAAATCTAGTAAATCAAGTAAATCAAGTAAATCAAGTAAATCAAGTAAATCAAATAAATAAAGTAAATTAAGTAACTTAAGTAACTTAAGTAACTTAAGTTTCTTAAGTTTCTTAAGTTACTTAAGTTACTTAAGTTACTTAAGTTACTTAAGTTACTTAAGTTACTTAAGTTACTTAAGTTACTTAAGTTACTTAAGTTACTTAAGTTACTTAAGTTACTTAAGTTACTTAAGTTACTTAAGTTACTTAAGTTACTTAAGTTACTTAAGTTACTTAAGTTACTTAATTTACTTAATTTACTTGATTTACTTGATTTACTTGATTTACTTGATTTACTTGATTTACTTGATTTACTTGATTTACTTGATTTACTTGATTTACTTGATTTACTTGATTTACTTGATTTACTTGATTTACTTGATTTACTTGATTTACTTGATTTACTTGATTTACTTGATTTACTTGATTTACTTGATTTACTTGATTTACTTGATTTACTTGATTTACTTGATTTACTTGTTTTACTTGATTTACTTGATTTACTTGATTTACTTGATTTACTTGATTTACTTGATTTACTTGATTTACTTGATTTTCTGAATTTACTTGATTTACTTGATTTACT
Organism: Nebria brevicollis; assembly: GCA_944738965.1. Taxonomy (NCBI): domain Eukaryota; kingdom Metazoa; phylum Arthropoda; class Insecta; order Coleoptera; family Carabidae; genus Nebria; species Nebria brevicollis. The sequence goes on from CALYJB010000151.1 coordinate 609,942, forward strand.
TGATTTACTTAATTTACTTAATTTACTTAATTTACTTAATTTACTTAATTTACTTAATTTACTTAATTTACTTAATTTACTTAATTTACTTAATTGACTTAATTTACTTAATTTACTTAATTTACTTAATTTACTTAATTTACTTAATTTACTTAATTTACTTAATTTACTTAAGTTACTTAAGTAAAAGTATGTAACTTAAGTAACTTAAGTTTCTTAAGTTTCTTAAGTTACTTAAGTTACTTAAGTTATTTAAGTTACTTAAGTTACTTAAGTAACTTAAGTAACTTAAGTTACTTAAGTTACTTAAGTTACTTAAGTTACTTAAGTTACTTAAGTTACTTAAGTTACTTAAGTTACTTAAGTTACTTAAGTTACTTAAGTTACTAAAGTTACTTAAGTTACTTACGTTACTTAAGTTACTTAAGTTACTTAAGTTACTTAAGTTACTTAATTTACTTAATTTACTTAATTTACTTAATTTACTTAATTTACTTAATTTACTTAATTTACTTAAGTTACTTAAGTAAAAGTAAGTAACTTAAGTAACTTAAGTTGCTTAAGTTTCTTAAGTTACTTAAGTTACTTAAGTTACTTAAGTTACTTAAGTTACTTAAGTTACTTAAGTTACTTAAGTTACTTAAGTTACTTAAGTTACTTTAGTGACTTAAGTTACTTAAGTTACTTAAGTTACTTAAGTTACTTAAGTTACTTAAGTTACTTAATTTACTTAATTTACTTGATTTACTTGATTTACTTGATTTACTTGATTTACTTGATTTACTTGATTTACTTGATTTACTTGATTTACTTGATTTACTTGATTTACTTGATTTACTTGATTTACTTGATTTACTTGATTTACTTGATTTACTTGATTTACTTGATTTACTTGATTTACTTGATTTACTTGATTTACTTGATTTACTTGATTTTCTGAATTTACTTGATTTACTTGATTTACTTGATTTACTTGATTTACTTAATTTACTTAATTTACTTAATTTACTTAATTTACTTAATTTACTTAATTTACTTAATTTACTTAATTTACTTAATTTACTTAATTTACTTAATTTACTTAATTTACTTAAGTTACTTAAGTAAAAGTAAGTAACTTAAGTAACTTAAGTTTCTTAAGTTTCTTAAGTTACTTAAGTTACTTAAGTTACTTAAGTTACTTAAGTTACTTAAGTTACTTAAGTTACTTAAGTTACTTAAGTTACTTAAGTTACTTAAGTTACTTAAGTTACTTAAGTTACTTAAGTTACTTAAGTTACTTAAGTTACTTAAGTTACTTAAGTTACTTAAGTTACTTAAGTTACTTAAGTTACTTAAGTTACTTAAGTTACTTAAGTTACTTAAGTTACTTAAGTTACTTAAGTTACTTAAGTTACTTAAGTTACTTAAGTTACTTAAGTTACTTAAGTTACTTAAGTTACTTATGTTACTTAAGTTACTTAAGTTACTTAAGTTACTTAAGTTACTTAAGTTACTTAAGTTACTTAAGTTACTTAAGTTACTTAAGTTACTTAAGTTACTTAAGTTACTTAAGTTACTTACGTTACTTAAGTTACTTAAGTTACTTAAGTTACTTAAGTTACTTAATTTACTTAATTTACTTGATTTACTTGATTTACTTGATTTACTTGTTTTACTTGATTTACTTGATTTACTTGATTTACTTGAATTACTTAATTTACTTGATTTACTTGATTTACTTGATTTACTTGATTTACTTAATTTACTTAATTTACTTAATTTACTTAATTTACTTAATTTACTTAATTAACTTAAGTTACTTAAGTTACTTAAGTTACTTAAGTTACTTAAGTTACTTAAGTTACTTAAGTTACTTAAGTTACTTAAGTTACTTAAGTTACTTAAGTTACTTAAGTTACTTAAGTTACTTAAGTTACTTAAGTTACTTAATTTACTTGATTTACTTGATTTACTTGATTTACTTGATTTACTTGATTTACTTGATTTACTTGATTTACTTGATTTACTTAATTTACTTAATTTACTTAATTTACTTAATTTACTTAATTTACTTAATTTACTTAATTTACTTAATTTACTTAATTTACTTAAGTTACTTAAGTTACTTAAATTACTTAAGTTCCTTAAGTTACTTAAGTAACTTAAGTAACTTAAGTTACTTAAGTTACTTAAGTTACTTAAGTTACTTAAATTACTTAAATTACTTTAGTTACTTAAGTTACTTAATTTACTTAATTTACTTAATTTACCTAATTTACTTAATTTACTTAATTTACTTGATTTACTTGATTTACTTGATTTACTTGATTTACTTGATTTACTTGATTTACTTGATTTACTTGATTTACTTGATTTACTTAATTTACTTAATTTACTTAATTTACTTAATTTACTTAATTTACTTAAGTTACTTAAGTTACTTAAGTTACTTAAGTTAATTAAGTTTCTTAAGTTACTTAAGTTACTTAAGTTACTTAAGTTACTTAAGTTACTTAATTTACTTGATTTACTTGATTTACTTGATTTACTTGATTTACTTGATTTACTTGATTTACTTGATTTACTTGATTTACTTGATTTACTTGAGTTACTTGATTTACTTGATTTACTTGATTTACTTGATTTACTTGATTTACTTGATTTACTTGATTTACTTGATTTACTTGATTTACTTGATTTACTTAATTTACTTAATTTACTTAATTTAATTTATTTACTTAATTTACTTAATTTACTTAAGTTACTTAAGTTACTTAAGTTACTTAAGTTACTTAAGTTACTTAAGTTACTTAAGTTACTTAAGTTACTTAATTTACTTGATTTACTTGATTTACTTGATTTACTTGATTTACTTGATTTACTTGATTTACTTGATTTACTTGATTTACTTGATTTACTTGATTTACTTGATTTACTTGATTTACTTGATTTACTTGATTTACTTGATTGACTTGATTTACTTGATTTACTTGATTTACTTGATTTACTTGATTTACTTGATTTACTTGATTTACTTGATTTACTTGATTTACTTGATTTACTTGATTTACTTGATTTACTTGATTTACTTGATTTACTTGATTTACTTGATTTACTTGATTTACTTGATTAACTTGATTAACTTGATTTACTTGATTTACTTGATTTACTTGATTTACTTGATTTACTTGATTTACTTGATTAACTTGATTTACTTGATTTACTTAATTTACTTAATTTACTTAATTTACTTAATTTACTTAAGTTACTTAAGTTACTTAAGTTACTTAAGTTAATTAAGTTTCTTAAGTTACTTAAGTTACTTAAGTTACTTAAGTTACTTAATTTACTTAATTTACTTGATTTACTTGATTTACTTGATTTACTTGATTTACTTGATTTACTTGATTTACTTGATTTACTTGATTTACTTGATTTACTTGATTTACTTGATTTACTTGATTTACTTAATTTACTTAATTTACTTAATTTACTTAATTTAATTTATTTACTTAATTTACTTAATTTACTTAAGTTACTTAAGTTACTTAAGTTACTTAAGTTACTTAAGTTACTTAAGTTACTTAAGTTACTTAATTTACTTGATTTACTTGATTTACTTGATTTACTTGATTTACTTGATTTACTTGATTTACTTGATTTACTTGATTTACTTGATTTACTTGATTTACTTGATTTACTTGATTTACTTGATTTACTTGATTTACTTGATTTACTTGATTTACTTGATTTACTTGATTTACTTGATTTACTTGATTTACTTGATTTACTTGATTAACTTGATTAACTTGATTTACTTGATTTACTTGATTTACTTGATTTACTTGATTTACTTGATTTACTTGATTAACTTGATTTACTTGATTTACTTAATTTACTTAATTTACTTAATTTACTTAATTTACTTAAGTTACTTAAGTTACTTAAGTTACTTAAGTTAATTAAGTTTCTTAAGTTACTTAAGTTACTTAAGTTACTTAAGTTACTTAATTTACTTAATTTACTTGATTTACTTGATTTACTTGATTTACTTGATTTAATTGATTTACTTGATTTACTTGATTTACTTGATTTACTTGATTTACTTGATTTACTTGATTTACTTGATTTACTTGATTTACTTGATTTACTTGATTTACTTGATTTACTTGATTTACTTAATTTACTTAATTTAATTTATTTACTTAATTTACTTAATTTACTTAATTTACTTAATTTACTTAAGTTACTTAAGTTACTTAAGTTACTTAAGTTACTTAAGTTACTTAAGTTACTTAAGTTACTTAATTTACTTGATTTACTTGATTTACTTGATTTACTTGATTTACTTGATTTACTTGATTTACTTGATTTACTTGATTTACTTGATTTACTTGATTTACTTGATTTACTTGATTTACTTGATTTACTTGATTTACTTGATTTACTTGATTTACTTGATTTACTTGATTTACTTGATTTACTTGATTTACTTGATTAACTTGATTAACTTGATTTACTTGATTTACTTGATATACTTGATTTACTTGATTTACTTGATTTACTTGATTTACTTGATTTACTTGATTTACTTGATTTACTTGATTTACTTGATTTACTTGATTTACTTGATTTACTTGATTTACTTGATTTACTTGATTTACTTGATTTACTTGATTTACTTGATTTACTTAAGTTACTTAAGTTACTTAAGTTACTTAAGTTACTTAAGTTACTTAAGTTACTTAAGTTACTTAAGTTACTTAAGTTACTTAATTTACTTGATTTACTTGATTTACTTGATTTACTTGATTAACTTGATTAACTTGATTTACTTGATTTACTTGATTTACTTGATTTACTTGATTTACTTGATTTACTTAATTTACTTAATTTACTTAATTTACTTAATTTACTTAATTTACTTAATTTACTTAATTTACTTAAGTTTCTTAAGTTACTTAAGTTACTTAAGTTACTTAAGTTACTTAAGTTACTTAAGTTACTTTAGTTACTTTAGTTACTTAAGTAACTTAAGTTACTTAAGTTACTTAAGTTACTTAAGTTACTTAAGTTACTTAAGTTACTTAAGTTACTTAAGTTACTTAAGTTACTTAAGTTACTTAAGTTACTTAAGTTACTTAAGTTACTTAAGTTACTTAAGTTACTTAAGTTACTTAAGTTACTTAAGTTACTTAAGTTACTTAAGTTACTTAAGTTACTTAAGTTACTTAAGTTACTTAATTTACTTAATTTACTTAATTTACTTAATTTACTTAATTTACTTAATTTACTTAATTTACTTAATTTACTTAATTTACTTAATTTACTTAAGTTACTTAAGTAAAAGTAAGTAACTTAAGTAACTTAAGTTTCTTAAGTTTCTTAAGTTACTTAAGTTACTTAAGTTACTTAAGTTACTTAAGTTACTTAAGTTACTTAAGTTACTTAAGTTACTTAAGTTACTTAAGTTACTTAAGTTACTTAAGTTACTTAAGTTACTTAAGTTACTTAAGTTACTTCAGTTACTTCAGTTACTTAAGTTACTTAAGTTACTTAAGTTACTTAAGTTACTTAAGTTACTTAAGTTACTTAAGTTACTTAAGTTACTTAAGTTACTTAAGTTACTTAAGTTACTTAAGTTACTTAAGTTACTTAAGTTACTTAAGTTACTTAAGTTACTTAAGTTACTTAAGTTACTTAAGTTACTTAAGTTACTTAAGTTACTTAAGTTACTTAAGTTACTTAAGTTACTTAAGTTACTTAAGTTACTTAAGTTACTTAAGTTACTTAAGTTACTTAAGTTACTTAAGTTACTTAAGTTACTTAAGTTACTTAAGTTACTTAAGTTACTTAAGTTACTTAAGTTACTTAAGTTACTTAAGTTACTTAAGTTACTTAAGTTACTTAAGTTACTTAAGTTACTTAAGTTACTTAAGATTTACTTGATTTACTTGATTTACTTGATTTACTTGATTTACTTGATTTACTTGATTTACTTGATTTACTTGATTTACTTGATTTACTTGATTTACTTGATTTACTTAATTTACTTAATTTAATTTATTTACTTAATTTACTTAATTTACTTAATTTACTTAAGTTACTTAAGTTACTTAAGTTACTTAAGTTACTTAAGTTACTTAAGTTACTTAAGTTACTTAATTTACTTGATTTACTTGATTTACTTGATTTACTTGATTTACTTGATTTACTTGATTTACTTGATTTACTTGATTTACTTGATTTACTTGATTTACTTGATTTACTTGATTTACTTGATTTACTTGATTTACTTGATTTACTTGATTTACTTGATTTACTTGATTTACTTGATTTACTTGATTTACTTGATTTACTTGATTTACTTGATTTACTTGATTAACTTGATTAACTTGATTAACTTGATTAACTTGATTTACTTGATTTACTTGATTTACTTGATTTACTTGATTTACTTGATTTACTTGATTTACTTGATTTACTTGATTTACTTGATTTACTTGATTTACTTGATTTACTTGATTTACTTGATTTACTTGATTTACTTGATTTACTTGATTTACTTAAGTTACTTAAGTTACTTAAGTTACTTAAGTTACTTAAGTTACTTAAGTTACTTAAGTTACTTAAGTTACTTAAGTTACTTAATTTACTTGATTTACTTGATTTACTTGATTTACTTGATTTACTTGATTAACTTGATTAACTTGATTTACTTGATTTACTTGATTTACTTGATTTACTTGATTTACTTGATTTACTTGATTTACTTAATTTACTTAATTTACTTAATTTACTTAATTTACTTAATTTACTTAAGTTACTTAAGTTACTTAAGTTACTTAAGTTACTTAAGTTACTTAAGTTACTTAAGTTACTTAAGTTACTTAAGTTACTTAATTTACTTGATTTACTTGATTTACTTGATTTACTTGATTAACTTGATTAACTTGATTTACTTGATTTACTTGATTTACTTGATTTACTTGATTTACTTGATTTACTTAATTTACTTAATTTACTTAATTTACTTAATTTACTTAATTTACTTAATTTACTTAATTTACTTAAGTTACTTAAGTTACTTAAGTTACTTAAGTTACTTAAGTTACTTAAGTTACTTAAGTTACTTTAGTTACTTTAGTTACTTAAGTTACTTAAGTTACTGAAGTTACTTAAGTTACTTAAGTTACTTAAGTTACTTAAGTTACTTAAGTTACTTAAGTTACTTAAGTTACTTAAGTTACTTAAGTTACTTAAGTTACTTAAGTTACTTAAGTTACTTAAGTTACTTAAGTTACTTAAGTTACTTAAGTTACTTAAGTTACTTAAGTTACTTAAGTTACTTAAGTTACTTAATTTACTTAATTTACTTAATTTACTTAATTTACTTAATTTACTTAATTTACTTAATTTACTTAATTTACTTAATTTACTTAATTTACTTAAGTTACTTAAGTAAAAGTAAGTAACTTAAGTAACTTAAGTTTCTTAAGTTTCTTAAGTTACTTAAGTTACTTAAGTTACTTAAGTTACTTAAGTTACTTAAGTTACTTAAGTTACTTAAGTTACTTAAGTTACTTAAGTTACTTAAGTTACTTAAGTTACTTAAGTTACTTAAGTTACTTAAGTTACTTCAGTTACTTCAGTTACTTAAGTTACTTAAGTTACTTAAGTTACTTAAGTTACTTAAGTTACTTAAGTTACTTAAGTTACTTAAGTTACTTAAGTTACTTAAGTTACTTAAGTTACTTAAGTTACTTAAGTTACTTAAGTTACTTAAGTTACTTAAGTTACTTAAGTTACTTAAGTTACTTAAGTTACTTAAGTTACTTAAGTTACTTAAGTTACTTAAGTTACTTAAGTTACTTAAGTTACTTAAGTTACTTAAGTTACTTAAGTTACTTAAGTTACTTAAGTTACTTAAGTTACTTAAGTTACTTAAGTTACTTAAGTTACTTAAGTTACTTAAGTTACTTAAGTTACTTAAGTTACTTAAGTTACTTAAGTTACTTAAGTTACTTAAGTTACTTAAGATTTACTTGATTTACTTGATTTAATTGATTTACTTGATTTACTTGATTTACTTGATTTACTTGATTTACTTAATTTACTTAATTTACTTAATTTACTTAATTTACTTAAGTTACTTAAGTTACTTAAGTTACTTAAGTTACTTAAGTTACTTAAGTTACTTAAGTTACTTAAGTTACTTAAGTTACTTAAGTTACTTAAGTTACTTAAGTTACTTAAGTTACTTAAGTTACTTAAGTTACTTTAGTTACTTTAGTTACTTAAGTTACTTAAGTTACTTAAGTTACTTAAGTTACTTAAGTTACTTAAGTTACTTAAGTTACTTAAGTTACTTAAGTTACTTAAGTTACTTAAGTTACTTAAGTTACTTAAGTTACTTAAGTTACTTAAGTTACTTAAGTTACTTAATTTACTTAATTTACTTAATTTACTTAATTTACTTAATTTACTTAATTTACTTAAGTTGCTTAAGTAAAAGTAAGTAACTTAAGTAACTTAAGTTTCTTAAGTTTCTTAAGTTACTTAAGTTACTTAAGTTACTTAAGTTACTTAAGTTACTTAAGTTACTTAAGTTACTTAAGTTACTTAAGTTACTTCAGTTACTTAAGTTACTTAAGTTACTTAAGTTACTTAAGTTACTTAAGTTACTTAAGTTACTTAAGTTACTTAAGTTACTTAAGTTACTTAAGTTACTTAAGTTACTTAAGTTACTTAAGTTACTTAAGTTACTTAAGTTACTTAAGTTACTTAAGTTACTTAAGTTACTTAAGTTACTTAAGTTACTTAAGTTACTTACGTTACTTAAGTTACTTAAGTTACTTAAGTTACTTAATTTACTTGATTTACTTGATTTACTTGATTTACTTGATTTACTTGATTTACTTGATTTACTTGATTTACTTGATTTACTTGATTTACTTGATTTACTTGATTTACTTGATTTACTTAATTTACTTAATTTAATTTATTTACTTAATTTACTTAATTTACTTAATTTACTTAAGTTACTTAAGTTACTTAAGTTACTTAAGTTACTTAAGTTACTTAAGTTACTTAAGTTACTTAATTTACTTGATTTACTTGATTTACTTGATTTACTTGATTTACTTGATTTACTTGATTTACTTGATTTACTTGATTTACTTGATTTACTTGATTTACTTGATTTACTTGATTTACTTGATTTACTTGATTTACTTGATTTACTTGATTGAAATGATTTACTTGATTTACTTGATTTACTTGATTTACTTGATTTACTTGATTTACTTGATTTACTTGATTTACTTGATTTACTTGATTTACTTGATTAACTTGATTAACTTGATTAACTTGATTAACTTGATTTACTTGATTTACTTGATATACTTGATTTACTTGATTTACTTGATTTACTTGATTTACTTGATTTACTTGATTTACTTGATTTACTTGATTTACTTGATTTACTTGATTTACTTGATTTACTTGATTTACTTAAGTTACTTAAGTTACTTAAGTTACTTAAGTTACTTAAGTTACTTAAGTTACTTAAGTTACTTAAGTTACTTAATTTACTTGATTTACTTGATTTACTTGATTTACTTGATTTACTTGATTAACTTGATTAACTTGATTTACTTGATTTACTTGATTTACTTGATTTACTTGATTTACTTGATTTACTTGATTTACTTGATTTACTTAATTTACTTAATTTACTTAATTTACTTAATTTACTTAATTTACTTAATTTACTTAATTTACTTAATTTACTTAAGTTACTTAAGTTACTTAAGTTACTTAAGTTACTTAAGTTACTTAAGTTACTTAAGTTACTTAAGTTACTTAAGTTACTTTAGTTACTTAAGTTACTTAAGTTACTGAAGTTACTTAAGTTACTTAAGTTACTTAAGTTACTTAAGTTACTTAAGTTACTTAAGTTACTTAAGTTACTTAAGTTACTTAAGTTACTTAAGTTACTTAAGTTACTTAAGTTACTTAAGTTACTTAAGTTACTTAAGTTACTTAAGTTACTTAAGTTACTTAAGTTACTTAATTTACTTAATTTACTTAATTTACTTAATTTACTTAATTTACTTAATTTACTTAATTTACTTAATTTACTTAATTTACTTAAGTTACTTAAGTAAAAGTAAGTAACTTAAGTAACTTAAGTTTCTTAAGTTTCTTAAGTTACTTAAGTTACTTAAGTTACTTAAGTTACTTAAGTTACTTAAGTTACTTAAGTTACTTAAGTTACTTAAGTTACTTAAGTTACTTAAGTTACTTAAGTTACTTAAGTTACTTAAGTTACTTAAGTTACTTAAGTTACTTAAGTTCCTTAAGTTACTTCAGTTACTTAAGTTACTTAAGTTACTTAAGTTACTTAAGTTACTTAAGTTACTTAAGTTACTTAAGTTACTTAAGTTACTTAAGTTACTTAAGTTACTTAAGTTACTTAAGTTACTTAAGTTACTTAAGTTACTTAAGTTACTTAAGTTACTTAAGTTACTTAAGTTACTTAAGTTACTTAAGTTACTTAAGTTACTTAAGTTACTTAAGTTACTTAAGTTACTTAAGTTACTTAAGTTACTTAAGTTACTTAAGTTACTTAAGTTACTTAAGTTACTTAAGTTACTTAAGTTACTTAAGTTACTTAAGTTACTTAAGTTACTTAAGTTACTTAAGTTACTTAAGTTACTTAAGTTACTTAAGTTACTTAAGTTACTTAAGATTTACTTGATTTACTTGATTTAATTGATTTACTTGATTTACTTGATTTACTTGATTTACTTGATTTACTTGATTTACTTAATTTACTTAATTTACTTAATTTACTTAATTTACTTAAGTTACTTAAGTTACTTAAGTTACTTAAGTTACTTAAGTTACTTAAGTTACTTAAGTTACTTAAGTTACTTAAGTTACTTAAGTTACTTAAGTTACTTAAGTTACTTAAGTTACTTAAGTTACTTAAGTTACTTAAGTTACTTTAGTTACTTAAGTTACTTAAGTTACTTAAGTTACTTAAGTTACTTAAGTTACTTAAGTTACTTAAGTTACTTAAGTTACTTAAGTTACTTAAGTTACTTAAGTTACTTTAGTTACTTTAGTTACTTAAGTTACTTAAGTTACTTAAGTTACTTAATTTACTTAATTTACTTAATTTACTTAATTTACTTAATTTACTTAATTTACTTAATTTACTTAAGTTACTTAAGTAAAAGTAAGTAACTTAAGTAACTTAAGTTTCTTAAGTTTCTTAAGTTACTTAAGTTACTTAAGTTACTTAAGTTACTTATGTTACTTAAGTTACTTAAGTTACTTAAGTTACTTAAGTTACTTAAGTCACTTAAGTTACTTAAGTTACTTAAGTTACTTAAGTTACTTAAGTTACTTAAGTTACTTAAGTTACTTAAGTAACTTAAGTTACTTAAGTTACTTAAGTTACTTAAGTTACTTAAGTTACTTAAGTTACTTAAGTAACTTAAGTTACTTAAGTTACTTAAGTTACTTAAGTTACTTAAGTTACTTAAGTTACTTAAGTTACTTAAGTTACTTAAGTTACTTAAGTTACTTAAGTTACTTAAGTTACTTAAGTTACTTAAGTTACTTAAGTTACTTAAGTTACTTAAGTTACTTAAGTTACTTAAGTTACTTAAGTTACTTACGTTACTTAAGTTACTTAAGTTACTTAAGTTACTTAAGTTACTTAATTTACTTAATTTACTTGATTTACTTGATTTACTTGATTTACTTGATTTACTTGATTTACTTGATTTACTTGATTTACTTGATTTACTTGATTTACTTGATTTACTTGATTTACTTGAATTACTTGATTTACTTGATTTACTTGATTTACTTGATTTACTTGATTTACTTAATTTACTTAATTTACTTAATTTACTTAATTTACTTAATTTACTTAAGTTACTTAAGTTACTTAAGTTACTTAAGTTACTTAAGTTACTTAAGTTACTTAAGTTACTTAAGTTACTTAAGTTACTTAATTTACTTGATTTACTTGATTTACTTGATTTACTTGATTTACTTGATTTACTTGATTTACTTGATTTACTTAATTTACTTAATTTACTTAATTTACTTAATTTACTTAATTTACTTAATTTACTTAATTTACTTAATTTACTTAATTTACTTAATTTACTTAAGTTACTTAAGTTACTTAAATTACTTAAGTTCCTTAAGTTACTTAAGTTACTTAAGTTACTTAAATTACTTAAGTTCCTTAAGTTACTTAAGTTACCTAAGTTACTTAATTTACTTGATTTACTTGATTTACTTGATTTACTTGATTTACTTGATTTACTTGATTTACTTGATTTACTTGATTTACTTGATTTACTTGATTTACTTGATTTACTTGATTTACTTGATTTACTTGATTTACTTGATTTACTTGATTTACTTGATTTACTTGATTTACTTGATTTACTTGATTTACTTGATTTACTTGATTTACTTGATTTACTTGATTTACTTGATTTACTTAATTTACTTAATTTACTTAATTTACTTAATTTACTTTAGTTACTTAAGTTACTTAAGTTACTTAAGTTACTTAAGTTACTTAAGTTACTTAAGTTACTTAAGTTACTTAAGTTACTTAAGTTACTTAAGTTACTTAAGTTACTTAAGTTACTTAAGTTACTTAATTTACTTAATTTACTTAATTTACTTAATTGACTTAATTTACTTAAGTTACTTAAGTAAAAGTAAGTAACTTAAGTAACTTAAGTTTCTTAAGTTTCTTAAGTTACTTAAGTTACTTAAGTTACTTAAGTTACTTAAGTTACTTAAGTTACTTATGTTACTTAAGTTACTTAAGTTACTTTAGTTACTTAAGTTACTTATGTTACTTAAGTTACTTAAGTTACTTAAGTTTCTTAAGTTACTTAAGTTACTTAAGTTACTTAAGTTACTTAAGTTACTTAAGTTACTTAAGTTACTTAAGTTACTTAAGTTACTTAAGTTACTTAAGTTACTTAAGTTACTTAAGTTACTTAAGTTACTTAAGTTACTTAAGTTACTTAAGTTACTTAAGTTACTTAAGTTACTTAAGTTACTTAAGTTACTTAAGTTACTTAAGTTACTTAAGTTACTTTAGTTACTTAAGTTACTTAAGTTACTTAAGTTACTTAAGTTACTTAAGTTACTTAAGTTACTTAAGATTTACTTGATTTACTTGATTTAATTGATTTACTTGATTTACTTGATTTACTTGATTTACTTGATTTACTTGATTTACTTGATTTACTTGATTTACTTAATTTACTTAATTTACTTAATTTACTTAATTTACTTAAGTTACTTAAGTTACTTAAGTTACTTAAGTTACTTAAGTTACTTAAGTTACTTAAGTTACTTAAGTTACTTAAGTTACTTAAGTTACTTAAGTTACTTAAGTTACGTAAGTTACTTAAGTTTCTTAAGTTACTTAAGTTACTTAAGTTACTTAATTTACTTAATTTACTTGATTTACTTGATTTACTTGATTTACTTGATTTACTTGATTTACTTGATTTACTTGATTTAATTGATTTACTTGATTTACTTGATTTACTTGATTTACTTGATTTACTTGATTTACTTGATTTACTTAATTTACTTAATTTACTTAATTTACTTAATTTACTTAATTTACTTAATTTACTTAATTTACTTAATTTACTTAATTTACTTAATTAACTTAATTTACTTAAGTTACTTAAGTTACTTAAGTTACTTAAGTTACTTAAGTTACTTAAGTTACTTAAGTTACTTAAGTTACTTAAGTTACTTAAGTTTCTTTAGTTACTTAAGTTACTTAAGTTACTTAAGTTACTTAAGTTACTTAAGTTACTTAAGTTACTTAAGTTACTTAAGTTACTTAAGTTACTTAAGTTACTTAAGTTACTTAAGTTACTTAAGTTACTTAAGTTACTTAAGTTACTTAAGTTACTTAAGTTACTTAAGTTACTTAAGTTACTTAAGTTACTTAAGTTACTTAAGTTACTTAAGTTACTTAAGTTACTTAAGTTACTTAAGTTACTTAAGTTACTTAAGTTACTTAATTTACTTAATTTACTTAATTTACTTAATTTACTTAATTTACTTAATTTACTTAAGTAAAAGTAAGTAACTTAAGTAACTTAAGTTTCTTAAGTTTGTTAAGTTACTAAAGTTACTTAAGTTACTTAAGTTACTTAAGTTACTTAAGTTACTTAAGTTACTTAAGTTACTTAAGTTACTTAAGTTACTTAAGTTACTTAAGTTACTGAAGTTACTTAAGTTACTTATGTTACTAAAGTTACTTAAGTTACTTAAGTTACTTAAGTTACTTAAGTTACTTAAGTTACTTAAGTTACTTAAGTTACTTAAGTTACTTAAGTTACTTAAGTTACTTAAGTTACTTGAGTTACTTAAGTTACTTAAGTAACTTAAGTTACTTAAGTTACTTAAGTTACTTAAGTTACTTAAGTTACTTAAGTTACTTAAGTTACTTAAGTTACTAAAGTTACTTAAGTTACTTAAGTTACTTAAGTTACTTAAGTTACTTAAGTTACTTAAGTTACTTAAGTTACTTAAGTTACTTAAGTTACTTAAGTTACTTAAGTTACTTAAGTTACTTAAGTTACTTAAGTTACTTAAGTTACTTAAGTTACTTAAGTTACTTAAGTTACTTAAGTTACTTAAGTTACTTAAGTTACTTAAGTTACTTAAGTTACTTAAGTTACTTAAGTTACTTAAGTTACTTAAGTTACTTAAGTTACTTAAGTTACTTAAGTTACTTAAGTTACTTAAGTTACTTAAGTTACTTAAGTTACTTAAGTTACTTAAGTTACTTAAGTTACTTAAGTTACTTAAGTTACTTAAGTTACTTAAGTTACTTAAGTTACTTAAGTTACTTAAGTTACTTAAGTTACTTAAGTTACTTAAGTTACTTAAGTTACTTAAGTTACTTAATTTACTTAATTTACTTAATTTACTTAATTTACTTAATTTACTTAATTTACTTAATTTACTTAATTTACTTAAGTAAAAGTAAGTAACTTAAGTAACTTAAGTTTCTTAAGTTTGTTAAGTTACTAAAGTTACTTAAGTTACTTAAGTTACTTAAGTTACTTAAGTTACTTAAGTTACTTAAGTTACTTAAGTTACTTAAGTTACTTAAGTTACTGAAGTTACTTAAGTTACTTATGTTACTAAAGTTACTTAAGTTACTTAAGTTACTTAAGTTACTTAAGTTACTTAAGTTACTTAAGTTACTTAAGTTACTTAAGTTACTTAAGTTACTTAAGTTACTTAAGTTACTTAAGTTACTTAAGTTACTTGAGTTACTTAAGTTACTTAAGTAACTTAAGTTACTTAAGTTACTTAAGTTACTTAAGTTACTTAAGTTACTTAAGTTACTTAAGTTACTTAAGTTACTTAAGTTACTTAAGTTACTAAAGTTACTTAAGTTACTTAAGTTACTTAAGTTACTTAAGTTACTTAAGTTACTTAAGTTACTTAAGTTACTTAAGTTACTTAAGTTACTTAAGTTACTTAAGTTACTTCAGTTACTTAAGTTACTTAAGTTACTTAAGTTACTTAAGTTACTTAAATTACTTAAGTTACTTAAGTTACTTAAGTTACTTAAGTTACTTAAGTTACTTAAGTTACTTAAGTTACTTAAGTTACTTAAGTTACTTAAGTTACTTAAGTTACTTAAGTTACTTAAGTTACTTAAGTTACTTAAGTTACTTAAGTTACTTAAGTTACTTAAGTTACTTAAGTTACTTAAGTTACTTAAGTTACTTAAGTTACTTAAGTTACTTAAGTTACTTAAGTTACTTAAGTTACTTAAGTTACTTAAGTTACTTAAGTTACTTAATTTACTTAATTTACTTAATTTACTTAATTTACTTAATTTACTTAATTTACTTAATTTACTTAAGTTACTTAAGTAAAAGTAAGTAACTTAAGTAACTTAAGTTTCTTAAGTTTCTTAAGTTACTTAAGTAACTTAAGTTACTTAAGTTACTTAAGTTACTTAAGTTACTTAAGTTACTTAAGTTACTTAAGTTACTTAAGTTACTTAAGTTACTTAAGTTACTTAAGTTACTTAAGTTACTTAAGTTACTTAAGTTACTTAAGTTACTTAAGTTACTTAAGTTACTTAAGTTACTTAAGTTACTTAAGTTACTTAAGTTACTTAAGTTACTTAAGTTACTTAAGTTACTTAAGTTACTTAAGTTACTTAAGTTACTTAAGTTACTTAAGTTACTTAAGTTACTTAAGTTACTTAAGTTACTTAAGTTACTTAAGTTACTTAAGTTACTTAAGTTACTTAAGTTACTTAAGTTACTTAAGTTACTTAAGTTACTTAAGTTACTTAAGATTTACTTGATTTACTTGATTTAATTGATTTACTTGATTTACTTGATTTACTTGATTTACTTGATTTACTTGATTTACTTGATTTACTTGATTTACTTGATTTACTTGATTTACTTGATTTACTTAATTTACTTGATTTACTTAATTTACTTAATTTACTTAATTTACTTAATTTACTTAATTTACTTAATTTACTTAAGTTACTTAAGTTACTTAAGTTACTTAAGTTACTTAAGTTACTTAAGTTACTTAAGTTACTTAAGTTACTTAAGTTACTTAAGTTACTTAAGTTACTTAAGTTACTTAAGTTACTTAAGTTACTTAAGTTACTTAATTTACTTGATTTACTTGATTTACTTGATTTACTTGATTTACTTGATTTACTTGATTTACTTGATTTACTTGATTTACTTGATTTACTTGATTTACTTGATTTACTTGATTTACTTGATTTACTTGATTTACTTGATTTACTTGATTTACTTGATTTACTTGATTTACTTGATTTACTTGATTTACTTGATTTACTTGATTTACTTGATTTACTTGATTTACTTGATTTACTTGATTTACTTGATTTACTTGATTTACTTAAGTTACTTAAGTTACTTAAGTTACTTAAGTTACTTAAGTTACTTAATTTACTTGATTTACTTGATTTACTTGATTAACTTGATTAACTTGATTAACTTGATTTACTTGATTTACTTGATTTACTTGATTTACTTGATTTACTTGATTTACTTGATTTACTTGATTTACTTGATTAACTTGATTTACTTGATTTACTTGATTTACTTGATTTACTTGATTTACTTGATTTACTTGATTTACTTGATTTACTTGATTTACTTGATTTACTTGATTTACTTGATTTACTTGATTTACTTGATTTACTTGATTTACTTGATTTACTTGATTTACGTGATTTACTTAAGTTACTTAAGTTACTTAAGTTACTTAAGTTACTTAAGTTACTTAAGTTACTTAAGTTACTTAAGTTACTTAAGTTACTTAAGTTACTTAAGTTACTTAAGTTACTTAAGTTACTTAAGTTACTTAAGTTACTTAAGTTACTTAATTTACTTGATTTACTTGATTTACTTGATTTACTTGATTTACTTGATTTACTTGATTAACTTGATTAACTTGATTTACTTGATTTACTTGATTTACTTGATTTACTTGATTTACTTGATTTACTTGATTTACTTGATTTACTTAATTTACTTAATTTACTTAATTTACTTAATTTACTTAAGTTACTTAAGTTACTTAAGTTACTTAAGTTACTTAAGTTACTTAAGTTACTTAAGTTACTTAAGTTACTTAAGTTACTTAAGTTACTTAAGTTACTTAAGTTACTTAAGTTACTTAAGTTACTTAAGTTTCTTAAGTTACTTAAGTTACTTAAGTTACTTAATTTACTTAATTTACTTGATTTACTTGATTTACTTGATTTACTTGATTTAATTGATTTACTTGATTTACTTGATTTACTTGATTTACTTGATTTACTTGATTTACTTGATTTACTTGATTTACTTGATTTACTTGATTTACTTGATTTACTTAATTTACTTAATTTACTTAATTTACTTAATTTACTTAATTTACTTAATTTACTTAATTTACTTAATTTACTTAATTTACTTAAGTTACTTAAGTTACTTAAGTTACTTAAGTTACTTAAGTTACTTAAGTTACTTAAGTTACTTTAGTTACTTTAGTTACTTAAGTTACTTAAGTTACTTAAGTTACTTAAGTTACTTAAGTTACTTAAGTTACTTAAGTTACTTAAGTTACTTAAGTTACTTAAGTTACTTAAGTTACTTAAGTTACTTAAGTTACTTAAGTTACTTAAGTTACTTAAGTTACTTAAGTTACTTAAGTTACTTAAGTTACTTAAGTTACTTAAGTTACTTAAGTTACTTAAGTTACTTAAGTTACTTAAGTTACTTAAGTTACTTAATTTACTTAATTTACTTAATTTACTTAATTTACTTAATTTACTTAATTTACTTAATTTACTTAAGTTACTTAAGTAAAAGTAAGTAACTTAAGTAACTTAAGTTTCTTAAGTTTCTTAAGTTACTTAAGTTACTTAAGTTACTTAAGTTACTTAAGTTACTTAAGTTACTTAAGTTACTTAAGTTACTTAAGTTACTTAAGTTACTTAAGTTACTTAAGTTACTTAAGTTACTTAAGTTACTTAAGTTACTTAAGTTACTTAAGTTACTTAAGTTACTTAAGTTACTTAAGTTACTTAAGTTACTTAAGTTACTTAAGTTACTTAAGTTACTTAAGTTACTTAAGTTACTTAAGTTACTTAAGTTACTTAAGTTACTAAAGTTACTTAAGTTACTTAAGTTACTTAAGTTACTTAAGTTACTTAAGTTACTTAAGTTACTTAAGTTACTTAAGTTACTTAAGTTACTTAAGTTACTTAAGTTACTTAAGTTACTTAAGTTACTTAAGTTACTTAAGTTACTTAAGTTACTTAAGTTACTTAAGTTACTTAAGTTACTTAAGTTACTTAAGTTACTTAAGTTACTTAAGTTACTTAAGTTACTTAAGTTACTTAAGTTACTTAAGTTACTTAAGTTACTTAAGTTACTTAAGTTACTTAAGTTACTTAAGTTACTTAAGTTACTTAAGTTACTTAAGTTACTTAAGTTACTTAAGTTACTTAAGTTACTTAAGTTACTTAAGTTACTTAAGTTACTTAAGTAACTTAAGTAACTTAAGTAACTTAAGTAACTTAAGTAACTTAAGTAACTTAAGTAAATCAAGTAAATCAAGTAAATCAAGTAGATCAAGTAAATCAAATAAATCAAGTAAATCAAGTAAATCAAGTAAATCAAGTAAATCAAGTAAATCAAGTAAATCAAGTAAATCAAGTAAATCAAGTAAATCAAGTAAATCAAGTAAATCAAGTAAATCAAGTAAATCAAGTAAATCAAGTAAATCAAGTAAATCAAGTAAATCAAGTAAATCAATTAAATCAAGTAAATCAAGTAAATCAATTAAATCAAGTAAATCAAGTAAATCAAGTAAATCAAGTAAATTAAGTAACTTAAGTAACTTAAGTAACTTAAGTAACTTAAGTAACTTAAGTAACTTAAGTAACTTAAGTAACTTAAGTAACTTAAGTAACTTAAGTAAATCAAGTAAATCAAGTAAATCAAGTAAATCAAGTAAATCAAGTAAATCAAATAAATCAAGTAAATCAAGTAAATCAAGTAAATCAAGTAAATCAAGTAAATCAAGTAAATCAAGTAAATCAAGTAAATCAAGTAAATCAAGTAAATCAAGTAAATCAAGTAAATCAAGTAAATCAAGTAAATCAAGTAAATCAAGTAAATCAAGTAAATCAAGTAAATCAAGTAAATCAAGTAACTCAAGTAAATCAATTAAATCAAGTAAATCAAGTTAATCAAGTAAATCAAGTAAATTAAGTAAATTAAGTAACTTAAGTAACTTATGTAACTTAAGAAACTTAAGTAACTTAAGTAACTTAAGTAACTTAAGTAACTTAAGTAACTTAAGTAAATTAAGTAAATTAAGTAAATTAAGTAAATTAAGTAAATTAAGTAAATCAAGTAAATCAAGTAAATCAAGTAAATCAAGTAAATCAAGTAAATCAAGTAAATCAAGTAATTTAAGTAAATAAAGTAAATTAGGTAAATTAAGTAAATTAAGTAACTTAAGTAACTTAAGTAACTTAAGTAACTTAAGTAACTTAAGTAACTTAAGTAACTTAAGTAACTTAAGTAACTTAAGTAACTTAAGTAACTTAAGTAACTTAAGTAACTTAAGTTACTTAAGTTACTTAAGTAACTTAAGTAACTTAAGTAACTTAAGTAACTTAAGTAAATTAAGTAAATTAAGTAAATTAAGTAAATTAAGTAATTTAAGTAAATTAAGTAAATTAAGTAAATTAAGTAAATCAAGTAATTCAAGTTAATCAAGTAAATCAAGTAAATCAAGTAAATCAAGTAAATCAAGTAAATTAAGTAAATTAAGTAACTTAAGTAACTTAAGTAACTTAAGTAACTTAAGTAACTTAAGTAACTTAAGTAACTTAAGTAACTTAAGTAACTTAAGTAACTTAAGTAACTTAAGTAACTTAAGTAACTTAAGTAACTTAAGTAACTTAAGTAACTTAAGTAACTTAAGTAACTTAAGTAAATTAAGTAAATTAAGTAAATTAAGTAAATTAAGTAAATTAAGTAAATTAAGTAAATTCAGTAAATCAAGTAAATCAAGTAAATCAAGTAAATCAAGTAAATCAAGTAAATCAAGTAAATCAAGTAAATCAAGTAAATCAAGTAAATCAAGTAAATCAAGTAACTCAAGTAAATCAAGTAAATCAAGTAAATCAAGTTAATCAAGTAAATCAAGTAAATTAAGTAAATTAAGTAACTTAAGTAACTTATGTAACTTAAGAAACTTAAGTAACTTAAGTAACTTAAGTAACTTAAGTAACTTAAGTAACTTAAGTAAATTAAGTAAATTAAGTAAATTAAGTAAATTAAGTAAATTAAGTAAATCAAGTAAATCAAGTAAATCAAGTAAATCAAGTAAATCAAGTAAATCAAGTAAATCAAGTAAATCAAGTAAATCAAGTAATTTAAGTAAATAAAGTAAATTAGGTAAATTAAGTAAATTAAGTAACTTAAGTAACTTAAGTAACTTAAGTAACTTAAGTAACTTAAGTAACTTAAGTAACTTAAGTAACTTAAGTAACTTAAGTAACTTAAGTAACTTAAGTAACTTAAGTAACTTAAGTAACTTAAGTTACTTAAGTTACTTAAGTTACTTAAGTAACTTAAGTAACTTAAGTAACTTAAGTAACTTAAGTAAATTAAGTAAATTAAGTAAATTAAGTAAATTAAGTAAATTAAGTAAATTAAGTAAATTAAGTAAATTAAGTAAATCAAGTAATTCAAGTAAATCAAGTAAATCAAGTAAATCAAGTAAATCAAGTAAATCAAGTAAATCAAGTAAATTAAGTAACTTAAGTAACTTAAGTAACTTAAGTAACTTAAGTAACTTAAGTAACTTAAGTAACTTAAGTAACTTAAGTAACTTAAGTAACTTAAGTAACTTAAGTAACTTAAGTAACTTAAGTAACTTAAGTAACTTAAGTAACTTAAGTAACTTAAGTAACTTAAGTAACTTAAGTAACTTAAGTAAATTAAGTAAATTAAGTAAATTAAGTAAATTAAGTAAATTCAGTAAATCAAGTAAATCAAGTAAATCAAGTAAATCAAGTAAATCAAGTAAATCATGTAAATCAAGTAAATCAAGTAAATTAAGTAAATTAAGTAACTTAAGTAACTTAAGTAACTTAAGTAACTTAAGTAACTTAAGTAACTTAAGTAACTTAAGTAACTTAAGTAACTTACGTAACTTAAGTAACTTAAGCAACTTAAGTAACTTAAGTAACTTAAGTAACTTAAGTAACTTAAGTAACTTAAGTAACTTAAGTAACTTAAGTAACTTAATTACCTTAAGTAACTTAAGTAACTTAAGTAACTTAAGTAACTTAAGTAACTTAAGTAACTTAAGTAACTTAAGTAACTTAAGTAACTTAAGTAACTTAAGTAACTTAAGTAACTTAAGTAACTTAAGTAACTTAAGTAACTTAAGGAACTTAAGTAACTTAAGAAACTTAAGAAACTTAAGAAACTTAAGTAACTTAAGTTACTTAAGTTACTTACTTTTACTTAAGTAACTTAAGTAAATTAAGTAAATTAAGTAAATTAAGTAAATTAAGTAAATTAAGTAAATTAAGTAAATTAAGTAAATTAAGTAAATTAAGTAAATTAAGTAAATCAAGTAAATCAAGTAAATCAAGTAAATCAAGTAAATCAAGTAAATTCAGAAAATCAAGTAAATCAAGTAAATCAAGTAAATCAAGTAAATCAAGTAAATCAAGTAAATCAAGTAAATCAAGTTAATCAAGTAAATCAAGTAAATCAAGTAAATCAAGTAAATCAAGTAAATCAAGTAAATTAAGTAAATTAAGTAACTTAAGTAACTTAAGTAACTTAAGTAACTTAAGTAACTTAAGTAACTTAAGTAACTTAAGTAACTTAAGTTACTTAAGTAACTTAAGTAACTTAAGTAACTTAAGTAACTTAAATAACTTAAGTAACTTAAGTAACTTAAGTAACTTAAGTAACTTAGGTAACTTAAGTAACTTAAGTAACTTAAGTAACTTAAGTAACTTAAGTAACTTAAGTAACTTAAGTAACTTAAGTAACTTAAGTAACTTAAGTAACTTAAGTAACTTAAGTAACTAAAGTAACTTAAGTAACTTAAGTAACTTAAGTAACTTAAGTAACTTAAGTAAATTAAGTAAATTAAGTAAATTAAGTAAATTAAGTAAATTAAGTAAATTAAGTAAATTAAGTAAATCAAGTAAATCAAGTAAATCAAGTAAATCAAGTAAATCAAGTAAATCAAGTAAATCTAGTAAATCAAGTAAATCAAGTAAATCAAGTAAATCAAATAAATCAAGTAAATTAAGTAACTTAAGTAACTTAAGTAACTTAAGTAACTTAAGTAACTTAAGTTTCTTAAGTTTCTTAAGTTACTTAAGTTACTTAAGTTACTTAAGTTACTTAAGTTACTTAAGTTACTTAAGTTACTTAAGTTACTTAAGTTACTTAAGTTACTTAAGTTACTTAAGTTACTTAAGTTACTTAAGTTACTTAAGTTACTTAAGTTACTTAAGTTACTTAAGTTACTTAAGTTACTTAAGTTACTTAAGTTACTTAAGTTACTTAAGTTACTTAAGTTACTTAAGTTACTTAAGTTACTTAAGTTACTTAAGTTACTTAAGTTACTTAAGTTACTTAAGTTACTTAAGTTACTTAAGTTACTTAAGTTACTTAAGTTTCTTAATTTACTTAATTTACTTGATTTACTTGATTAACTTGATTTACTTGATTTACTTGATTTACTTGATCTACTTGATTTACTTGATTTACTTGATTTACTTGATTTACTTGATTTATTTAATTTACTTGATTTACTTGATTTACTTGATTTACTTGATTTACTTGATTTACTTAAGTTACTTAAGTTACTTAATTTACTTGATTTACTTGATTTACTTGATTTACTTGATTTACTTGATTTACTTGATTTACTTGATTTACTTGATTTACTTGATTTACTTGATTTACTTGATTTACTTGATTTACTTGATTTACTTGATTTACTTGATTTACTTGTTTTACTTGAATTACTTGATTTACTTGATTTACTTGATTTACTTGATTTACTTAATTTACTTAATTTACTTAATTTACTTAATTTACTTAATTTACTTAATTTACTTAATTTACTTAATTTACTTAAGTTACTTAAGTTACTTAAGTTACTTAAGTTACTTAAGTTACTTAAGTTACTTAAGTTACTTAAGTTACTTAAGTTACTTAAGTTACTTAAGTTACTTAAGTTACTTAAGTTACTTAAGTTACTTAAGTTACTTAAGTTACTTAAGTTACTTAAGTTACTTAAGTTACTTAAGTTACTTAAGTTACTTAAGTTACTTAAGTTACTTAAGTTACTTAAGTTACTTAAGTTACTTAAGTTACTTAAGTTACTTAATTTACTTGATTTACTTGATTTACTTGATTTACTTTATTTACTTGATTTACTTGATTTACTTGATTTACTTGATTTACTTGATTTACTTGATTTACTTGATTTAAAATAAATCAAGTAAATCAAGTAAATCAAGTAAATCAAGTAAATCAAGTAAATCAAGTAAATCAAGTAAATCAAGTAAATCAAGTAAATCAAATAAATCAAGTAAATCAAGTAAATCAAGTAAATCAAGTAAATCAAGTAAATCAAGTAAACCAAGTAAATCAAGTAAATCAAGTAAATCAAGTAAATCAAGTAAATCAAGTAAGTTAAGTAAATTAAGTAAATTAAGTAACTTAAGTAACTTAAGTAACTTAAGTAACTTAAGTAACTTAAGTAACTTAAGTAACTTAAGTAACTTAAGTAACTTAAGTAACTTAAGTAACTTAAGTAACTTAAGTAACTTAAGTAACTTAAGTAACTTAAGTAACTTAAGTAACTTAAGTAACTTAAGTAACTTAAGTAACTTAAGTAACTTAAGTAACTTAAGTAACTTAAGTAACTTAAGTAACTTAAGTAACTTAAGTAACTTAAGTAACTTAAGTAACTTAAGTAACTTAAGTAACTTAAGTAACTTAAGTAACTTAAGTAACTTAAGTAACTTAAGTAACTTAAGTAACTTAAGTAACTTAAGTAACTTAAGTTACTTAAGTAAATTAAGTAAATTAAGTAAATTAAGTAAATCAAGTAAATCAAGTAAATCAAGTAAATCAAGTAAATCAAGTAAATCAAGTAAATCAAGTAAATCAAGTAAATTAAGTAAATCAAGTAAATCAAGTAAATCAAGTAAATCAAGTAAATCAATTAAATCAAGTAAATCAAGTAAATCAAGTAAATCAAGTAAATCAAGTAAATCAAGTAAATCAAGTAAATCAAGTAAATCAAGTAAATCAAGTAAATCAAGTAAATCAAGTAAATCAAGTTAATCAAGTAAATCAAGTAAATCAAGTAAATCAAGTAAATTAAGTAACTTAAGTAACTTAAGTAACTTAAGTAACTTAAGTAACTTAAGTAACTTAAGTAACTTAAGTAACTTAAGTAACTTAAGTAACTTAAGTAACTTAAGTAACTTAAGTCACTTAAGTAACTTAAGTAACTTAAGTAACTTAAGTAACTTAAGTAACTTAAGTAACTTAAGTAACTTAGGTAACTTAAGTAACTTAAGTAACTTAAGTAACTTAAGTAACTTAAGTAACTTAAGTAACTTAAGTAACTTAAGTAACTTAAGTAACTTAAGTAACTTAAGTAACTTAAGTAACTTAAGTAACTTAAGTAACTTAAGTAACTTAAGTAACTTAAGTAACTTAAGTAACTTAAGTAACTTAAGTAACTTAAGTAACTTAAGTAACTTAAGTAACTTAAGTAACTTAAGTAACTTAAGTAAATTAAGTAAATTAAGTAAATTAAGTAAATTAAGTAAATTAAGTAAATTAAGTAAATTAAGTAAATGAAGTAAATGAAGTAAATCAAGTAAATCAAGTAAATCAAGTAAATCAAGTAAATCAAGTAAATCAAGTAAATCAAGTAAATCAAGTAAATCTAGTAAATCAAGTAAATCAAGTAAATCAAGTAAATCAAGTAAATCAAGTAAATTAAGTAACTTAAGTAAATTAAGTAAATTAAGTAAATTAAGTAAATTAAGTAAATTAAGTAAATCAAGTAAATCAAGTAAATCAAGTAAATCAAGTAAATCAAGTAAATCAAGTAAATCTAGTAAATCAAGTAAATCAAGTAAATCAAGTAAATCAAATAAATCAAGTAAATTAAGTAACTTAAGTAACTTAAGTAACTTAAGTAACTTAAGTAACTTAAGTTTCTTAAGTTTCTTAAGTTACTTAAGTTACTTAAGTTACTTAAGTTACTTAAGTTACTTAAGTTACTTAAGTTACTTAAGTTACTTAAGTTACTTAAGTTACTTAAGTTACTTAAGTTACTTAAGTTACTTAAGTTACTTAAGTTACTTAAGTTACTTAAGTTACTTAAGTTACTTAAGTTACTTAAGTTACTTAAGTTACTTAAGTTACTTAAGTTACTTAAGTTACTTAAGTTACTTAAGTTACTTAAGTTACTTAAGTTACTTAAGTTACTTAAGTTACTTAAGTTACTTAAGTTACTTAAGTTACTTAAGTTACTTAATTTACTTGATTTACTTGATTTACTTGATTTACTTGATTTACTTGATTTACTTGATTTACTTGATTTACTTGATTTACTTGATTTACTTAAGTTACTTGATTTAAAATAAATCAAGTAAATCAAGTAAATCAAGTAAATCAAGTAAATCAAGTAAATCAAGTAAATCAAGTAAATCAAGTAAATCAAGTAAATCAAATAAATCAAGTAAATCAAGTAAATCAAGTAAATCAAGTAAATCAAGTAAATCAAGTAAATCAAGTAAATCAAGTAAATCAAGTAAATCAAGTAAATCAAGTAAATCAAGTAAGTTAAGTAAATTAAGTAAATTAAGTAACTTAAGTAACTTAAGTAACTTAAGTAACTTAAGTAACTTAAGTAACTTAAGTAACTTAAGTAACTTAAGTAACTTAAGTAACTTAAGTAACTTAAGTAACTTAAGTAACTTAAGTAACTTAAGTAACTTAAGTAACTTAAGTAACTTAAGTAACTTAAGTAACTTAAGTAACTTAAGTAACTTAAGTAACTTAAGTAACTTAAGTAACTTAAGTAACTTAAGTAACTTAAGTAACTTAAGTAACTTAAGTAACTTAAGTAACTTAAGTAACTTAAGTAACTTAAGTAACTTAAGTAACTTAAGTAACTTAAGTAACTTAAGTAACTTAAGTAACTTAAGTAACTTAAGTAACTTAAGTAAATTAAGTAAATTAAGTAAATTAAGTAAATCAAGTAAATCAAGTAAATCAAGTAAATCAAGTAAATCAAGTAAATCAAGTAAATCAAGTAAATCAAGTAAATTAAGTAAATCAAGTAAATCAAGTAAATCAAGTAAATCAAGTAAATCAATTAAATCAAGTAAATCAAGTAAATCAAGTAAATCAAGTAAATCAAGTAAATCAAGTAAATCAAGTAAATCAAGTAAATCAAGTAAATCAAGTAAATCAAGTAAATCAAGTAAATCAAGTTAATCAAGTAAATCAAGTAAATCAAGTAAATCAAGTATATTAAGTAACTTAAGTAACTTAAGTAACTTAAGTAACTTAAGTAACTTAAGTAACTTAAGTAACTTAAGTAACTTAAGTAACTTAAGTAACTTAAGTAACTTAAGTAACTTAAGTCACTTAAGTTACTTAAGTAACTTAAGTAACTTAAGTAACTTAAGTAACTTAAGTAACTTAAGTAACTTAGGTAACTTAAGTAACTTAAGTAACTTAAGTAACTTAAGTAACTTAAGTAACTTAAGTAACTTAAGTAACTTAAGTAACTTAAGTAACTTAAGTAACTTAAGTAACTTAAGTAACTTAAGTAACTTAAGTAACTTAAGTAACTTAAGTAACTTAAGTAACTTAAGTAACTTAAGTAACTTAAGTAACTTAAGTAACTTAAGTAACTTAAGTAACTTAAGTAACTTAAGTAACTTAAGTAAATTAAGTAAATTAAGTAAATTAAGTAAATTAAGTAAATTAAGTAAATTAAGTAAATTAAGTAAATGAAGTAAATGAAGTAAATCAAGTAAATCAAGTAAATCAAGTAAATCAAGTAAATCAAGTAAATCAAGTAAATCAAGTAAATCAAGTAAATCAAGTAAATCTAGTAAATCAAGTAAATCAAGTAAATCAAGTAAATCAAGTAAATCAAGTAAATCAAGTAAATCAAGTAAATTAAGTAACTTAAGTAACTTAAGTAACTTAAGTAACTTAAGTAACTTAAGTAACTTAAGTAACTTAAGTAACTTAAGTAACTTAAGTAACTTAAGTTACTTAAGTTACTTAATTTACTTAATTTACTTAAGTTACTTAATTTACTTAAGTTACTTAAGTTACTTAAGTTACTTAAGTTACTTAAGTTACTTAAGTTACTTAAGTTACTTAAGTTACTTAAGTTACTTAAGTTACTTAAGTTACTTAATTTACTTAATTTACTTGATTTACTTGATTTACTTGATTTACTTGATTTACTTGATTTACTTGATTTACTTGATTTACTTGATTTACTTGATTTACTTGATTTACTTGATTTACTTGATTTACTTGATTAACTTGATTTACTTGATTTACTTGATTTACTTGATTTACTTGATTTACTTGATTTACTTGATTTACTTGATTTACTTGATTTACTTGATTTACTTGATTTACTTGATTTTCTGAATTTACTTGATTTACTTGATTTACTTGATTTACTTGATTTACTTAATTTACTTAATTTACTTAATTTACTTAATTTACTTAATTTACTTAATTTACTTGATTTACTTAATTTACTTAATTTACTTAATTTACTTAATTTACTTAATTTACTTAATTTACTTAATTTACTTAATTTACTTAAGTTACTTAAGTAAAAGTAAGTAACTTAAGTAACTTAAGTTGCTTAAGTTTCTTAAGTTACTTAAGTTACTTAAGTTACTTAAGTTACTTAAGTTACTTAAGTGACTTAAGTTACTTAAGTTACTTAAGTTACTTTAGTTACTTTAGTTACTTAAGTTACTTAAGTTACTTAAGTTACTTAAGTTACTTAAGTTACTTAAGTTACTTAATTTACTTAATTTACTTGATTTACTTGATTTACTTGATTTACTTGATTTACTTGATTTACTTGATTTACTTGATTTACTTGATTTACTTGATTTACTTGATTTACTTGATTTACTTGATTTACTTGATTTACTTGATTTACTTGATTTACTTGATTAACTTGATTTACTTGATTTACTTGATTTACTTGATTTACTTGATTTACTAGATTTACTTGATTTTCTGAATTTACTTGATTTACTTGATTTACTTGATTTACTTGATTTACTTAATTTACTTAATTTACTTAATTTACTTAATTTACTTAATTTAGTTAATTTACTTAATTTACTTAATTTACTTAATTTACTTAATTTACTTAATTTACTTAATTTACTTAATTTACTTAATTTACTTAATTTACTTAAGTTACTTAAGTAAAAGTAAGTAACTTAAGTAACTTAAGTTGCTTAAGTTTCTTAAGTTACTTAAGTTACTTAAGTTACTTAAGTTACTTAAGTTACTTAAGTGACTTAAGTTACTTAAGTTACTTAAGTTACTTTAGTTACTTTAGTTACTTAAGTTACTTAAGTTACTTAAGTTACTTAAGTTACTTAAGTTACTTAAGTTACTTAATTTACTTAATTTACTTGATTTACTTGATTTACTTGATTTACTTGATTTACTTGATTTACTTGATTTACTTGATTTACTTGATTTACTTGATTTACTTGATTTACTTGATTTACTTGATTTACTTGATTTACTTGATTTACTTGATTTACTTGATTAACTTGATTTACTTGATTTACTTGATTTACTTGATTTACTTGATTTACTAGATTTACTTGATTTTCTGAATTTACTTGATTTACTTGATTTACTTGATTTACTTGATTTACTTAATTTACTTAATTTACTTAATTTACTTAATTTACTTAATTTACTTAATTTACTTAATTTACTTAATTTACTTAATTTACTTAATTTACTTAATTTACTTAAGTTACTTAAGTAAAAGTAAGTAACTTAAGTAACTTAAGTTTCTTAAGTTTCTTAAGTTACTTAAGTTACTTAAGTTACTTAAGTTACTTAAGTTACTTAAGTTACTTAAGTTACTTAAGTTACTTAAGTTACTTAAGTTACTTAAGTTACTTAAGTTACTTAAGTTACTTAAGTTACTTAAGTTACTTAAGTTACTTAAGTTACTTAAGTTACTTAAGTTACTTAAGTTACTTAAGTTACTTAAGTTACTTAAGTTACTTAAGTTACTTAAGTTACTTAAGTTACTTAAGTTACTTAAGTTACTTAAGTTACTTAAGTTACTTAAGTTACTTAAGTTACTTAAGTTACTTAAGTTACTTAAGTTACTTAAGTTACTTAAGTTACTTAAGTTACTTAAGTTACTTAAGTTACTTAAGTTACTTAAGTTACTTAAGTTACTTACGTTACTTAAGTTACTTAAGTTACTTAAGTTACTTAAGCTACTTAAGTTACTTAATTTACTTGATTTACTTGATTTACTTGATTTACTTGTTTTACTTGATTTACTTGATTTACTTGATTTACTTGAATTACTTGATTTACTTGATTTACTTGATTTACTTGATTTACTTGATTTACTTAATTTACTTAATTTACTTAATTTACTTAATTTACTTAATTTACTTAATTAACTTAAGTTACTTAAGTTACTTAAGTTACTTAAGTTACTTAAGTTACTTAAGTTACTTAAGTTACTTAAGTTACTTAAGTTACTTAAGTTACTTAATTTACTTGATTTACTTGATTTACTTGATTTACTTGATTTACTTGATTTACTTGATTTACTTGATTTACTTAATTTACTTAATTTACTTAATTTACTTAATTTACTTAATTTACTTAATTTACTTAAGTTACTTAAGTTACTTAAGTTACTTAAGTTACTTAAGTTACTTAAGTTACTTAAGTTACTTAAGTTACTTAAGTTACTTAAGTTACTTAAGTTACTTAAGTTACTTAAGTTACTTAAGTTATTTAAGTTACTTAAGTTACTTAAGTTACTTAAGTTACTTAAGTTACTTAAGTTACTTAAGTTACTTAAGTTACTTAAGTTACTTAAGTTACTTAAGTTACTTAAGTTACTTAAGTTACTTAATTTACTTGATTTACTTGATTTACTTGATTTACTTGATTTACTTGATTTACTTGATTTACTTGATTTACTTGATTTACTTGATTTACTTGATTTACTTAAGTTAAAGTAAATCAAGTAAATCAAGTAAATCAAGTAAATCAAGTAAATCAAGTAAATCAAGTAAATCAAGTAAATCAAGTAAATCAAGTAAATCAAGTAAATCAAGTAAATCAAGTAAATCAAGTAAATCAAGTAAATCAAGTAAATCAAGTAAATCAAGTAAATTAAGTAACTTAAGTAACTTAAGTAACTTAAGTAACTTAAGTAACTTAAGTAAATAAAGTAAATTAAGTAAATTAAGTAAATTAAGTAAATTAAGTAAATTAAGTAAATCAAGTAAATCAAGTAAATCAAGTAAATCAAGTAAATCAAGTAAATCAAGTAAATCTAGTAAATCAAGTAAATCAAGTAAATCAAGTAAATCAAGTAAATCAAATAAATCAAGTAAATTAAGTAACTTAAGTAACTTAAGTAACTTAAGTTTCTTAAGTTTCTTAAGTTACTTAAGTTACTTAAGTTACTTAAGTTACTTAAGTTACTTAAGTTACTTAAGTTACTTAAGTTACTTAAGTTACTTAAGTTACTTAAGTTACTTAAGTTACTTAAGTTACTTAAGTTACTTAAGTTACTTAAGTTACTTAAGTTACTTAAGTTACTTAAGTTACTTAAGTTACTTAAGTTACTTAAGTTACTTAAGTTACTTAATTTACTTAATTTACTTGATTTACTTGATTTACTTGATTTACTTGATTTACTTGATTTACTTGATTTACTTGATTTACTTGATTTACTTGATTTACTTGATTTACTTGATTTACTTGATTTACTTGATTTACTTGATTTACTTGATTTACTTGATTTACTTGATTTACTTGATTTACTTGATTTACTTGTTTTACTTGATTTACTTGATTTACTTGATTTACTTGATTTACTTGATTTACTTGATTTACTTGATTTTCTGAATTTACTTGATTTACTTGATTTACTTGATTTACTTAATTTACTTAATTTACTTAATTTACTTAATTTACTTAATTTACTTAATTTACTTAATTTACTTAATTTACTTAATTTACTTAATTTACTTAATTTACTTAATTTACTTAAGTTACTTAAGTAAAAGTAAGTAACTTAAGTAACTTAAGTTTCTTAAGTTTCTTAAGTTACTTAAGTTACTTAAGTTATTTAAGTTACTTAAGTTACTTAAGTAACTTAAGTAACTTAAGTTACTTAAGTTACTTAAGTTACTTAAGTTACTTAAGTTACTTAAGTTACTTAAGTTACTTAAGTTACTTAAGTTACTTAAGTTACTAAAGTTACTTAAGTTACTTACGTTACTTAAGTTACTTAAGTTACTTAAGTTACTTAAGTTACTTAATTTACTTAATTTACTTAATTTACTTAATTTACTTAATTTACTTAATTTACTTAATTTACTTAAGTTACTTAAGTAAAAGTAAGTAACTTAAGTAACTTAAGTTGCTTAAGTTTCTTAAGTTACTTAAGTTACTTAAGTTACTTAAGTTACTTAAGTTACTTAAGTTACTTAAGTTACTTAAGTTACTTAAGTTACTTAAGTTACTTTAGTGACTTAAGTTACTTAAGTTACTTAAGTTACTTAAGTTACTTAAGTTACTTAAGTTACTTAATTTACTTAATTTACTTGATTTACTTGATTTACTTGATTTACTTGATTTACTTGATTTACTTGATTTACTTGATTTACTTGATTTACTTGATTTACTTGATTTACTTGATTTACTTGATTTACTTGATTTACTTGATTTACTTGATTTACTTGATTTACTTGATTTACTTGATTTACTTGATTTACTTGATTTACTTGATTTACTTGATTTACTTGATTTACTTGATTTACTTGATTTTCTGAATTTACTTGATTTACTTGATTTACTTGATTTACTTGATTTACTTAATTTACTTAATTTACTTAATTTACTTAATTTACTTAATTTACTTAATTTACTTAATTTACTTAATTTACTTAATTTACTTAATTTACTTAAGTTACTTAAGTAAAAGTAAGTAACTTAAGTAACTTAAGTTTCTTAAGTTTCTTAAGTTACTTAAGTTACTTAAGTTACTTAAGTTACTTAAGTTACTTAAGTTACTTAAGTTACTTAAGTTACTTAAGTTACTTAAGTTACTTAAGTTACTTAAGTTACTTAAGTTACTTAAGTTACTTAAGTTACTTAAGTTACTTAAGTTACTTAAGTTACTTAAGTTACTTAAGTTACTTAAGTTACTTAAGTTACTTAAGTTACTTAAGTTACTTAAGTTACTTAAGTTACTTAAGTTACTTAAGTTACTTAAGTTACTTAAGTTACTTAAGTTACTTAAGTTACTTAAGTTACTTAAGTTACTTAAGTTACTTAAGTTACTTACGTTACTTAAGTTACTTAAGTTACTTAAGTTACTTAAGTTACTTAATTTACTTAATTTACTTGATTTACTTGATTTACTTGATTTACTTGTTTTACTTGATTTACTTGATTTACTTGATTTACTTGAATTACTTGATTTACTTGTTTTACTTGATTTACTTGATTTACTTGATTTACTTAATTTACTTAATTTACTTAATTTACTTAATTTACTTAATTTACTTAATTAACTTAAGTTACTTAAGTTACTTAAGTTACTTAAGTTACTTAAGTTACTTAAGTTACTTAAGTTACTTAAGTTACTTAAGTTACTTAAGTTACTTAAGTTACTTAAGTTACTTAAGTTACTTAAGTTACTTAAGTTACTTAATTTACTTGATTTACTTGATTTACTTGATTTACTTGATTTACTTGATTTACTTGATTTACTTGATTTACTTGATTTACTTGATTTACTTAATTTACTTAATTTACCTAATTTACTTAATTTACTTAATTTACTTAATTTACTTAATTTACTTAATTTACTTAAGTTACTTAAGTTACTTAAATTACTTAAGTTCCTTAAGTTACTTAAGTAACTTAAGTAACTTAAGTTACTTAAGTTACTTAAGTTACTTAAGTTACTTAAATTACTTAAGTTACTTTAGTTACTTAAGTTACTTAATTTACTTAATTTACTTAATTTACCTAATTTACTTAATTTACTTAATTTACTTGATTTACTTGATTTACTTGATTTACTTGATTTACTTGATTTACTTGATTTACTTGATTTACTTGATTTACTTGATTTACTTAATTTACTTAATTTACTTAATTTACTTAATTTACTTAATTTACTTAAGTTACTTAAGTTACTTAAGTTACTTAAGTTAATTAAGTTTCTTAAGTTACTTAAGTTACTTAAGTTACTTAAGTTACTTAAGTTACTTAATTTACTTAATTTACTTGATTTACTTGATTTACTTGATTTACTTGATTTACTTGATTTACTTGATTTACTTGATTTACTTGATTTACTTGAGTTACTTGATTTACTTGATTTACTTGATTTACTTGATTTACTTGATTTACTTGATTTACTTGATTTACTTGATTTACTTGATTTACTTGATTTACTTGATTTACTTAATTTACTTAATTTACTTAATTTAATTTATTTACTTAATTTACTTAATTTACTTAAGTTACTTAAGTTACTTAAGTTACTTAAGTTACTTAAGTTACTTAAGTTACTTAAGTTACTTAAGTTACTTAAGTTACTTAATTTACTTGATTTACTTGATTTACTTGATTTACTTGATTTACTTGATTTACTTGATTTACTTGATTTACTTGATTTACTTGATTTACTTGATTTACTTGATTTACTTGATTTACTTGATTTACTTGATTTACTTGATTTACTTGATTTACTTGATTGACTTGATTTACTTGATTTACTTGATTTACTTGATTTACTTGATTTACTTGATTTACTTGATTTACTTGATTTACTTGATTTACTTGATTTACTTGATTTACTTGATTTACTTGATTTACTTGATTTACTTGATTTACTTGATTTACTTGATTTACTTGATTTACTTGATTAACTTGATTAACTTGATTTACTTGATTTACTTGATTTACTTGATTTACTTGATTTACTTGATTTACTTGATTAACTTGATTTACTTGATTTACTTAATTTACTTAATTTACTTAATTTACTTAATTTACTTAAGTTACTTAAGTTACTTAAGTTACTTAAGTTAATTAAGTTTCTTAAGTTACTTAAGTTACTTAAGTTACTTAAGTTACTTAATTTACTTAATTTACTTGATTTACTTGATTTACTTGATTTACTTGATTTACTTGATTTACTTGATTTACTTGATTTACTTGATTTACTTGATTTACTTGATTTACTTGATTTACTTGATTTACTTGATTTACTTAATTTACTTAATTTACTTAATTTAATTTATTTACTTAATTTACTTAATTTACTTAAGTTACTTAAGTTACTTAAGTTACTTAAGTTACTTAAGTTACTTAAGTTACTTAAGTTACTTAAGTTACTTAATTTACTTGATTTACTTGATTTACTTGATTTACTTGATTTACTTGATTTACTTGATTTACTTGATTTACTTGATTTACTTGATTTACTTGATTTACTTGATTTACTTGATTTACTTGATTTACTTGATTTACTTGATTTACTTGATTTACTTGATTTACTTGATTTACTTGATTTACTTGATTTACTTGATTTACTTGATTTACTTGATTTACTTGATTTACTTGATTTACTTGATTTACTTGATTAACTTGATTAACTTGATTAACTTGATTTACTTGATTTACTTGATTTACTTGATTTACTTGATTTACTTGATTTACTTGATTAACTTGATTTACTTGATTTACTTAATTTACTTAATTTACTTAATTTACTTAATTTACTTAATTTACTTAATTTACTTAAGTTACTTAAGTTACTTAAGTTACTTAAGTTAATTAAGTTTCTTAAGTTACTTAAGTTACTTAAGTTACTTAAGTTACTTAATTTACTTAATTTACTTGATTTACTTGATTTACTTGATTTACTTGATTTAATTGATTTACTTGATTTACTTGATTTACTTGATTTACTTGATTTACTTGATTTACTTGATTTACTTGATTTACTTGATTTACTTGATTTACTTGATTTACTTGATTTACTTGATTTACTTGATTTACTTGATTTACTTAATTTACTTAATTTAATTTATTTACTTAATTTACTTAATTTACTTAATTTACTTAAGTTACTTAAGTAACTTAAGTTACTTAAGTTACTTAAGTTACTTAAGTTACTTAAGTTACTTAATTTACTTGATTTACTTGATTTACTTGATTTACTTGATTTACTTGATTTACTTGATTTACTTGATTTACTTGATTTACTTGATTTACTTGATTTACTTGATTTACTTGATTTACTTGATTTACTTGATTTACTTGATTTACTTGATTTACTTGATTTACTTGATTTACTTGATTTACTTGATTTACTTGATTAACTTGATTAACTTGATTAACTTGATTTACTTGATATACTTGATTTACTTGATTTACTTGATTTACTTGATTTACTTGATTTACTTGATTTACTTGATTTACTTGATTTACTTGATTTACTTGATTTACTTG
Organism: Nebria brevicollis; assembly: GCA_944738965.1. Taxonomy (NCBI): domain Eukaryota; kingdom Metazoa; phylum Arthropoda; class Insecta; order Coleoptera; family Carabidae; genus Nebria; species Nebria brevicollis. Next base: position 646,415 of record CALYJB010000151.1, read on the forward strand.
ATTTACTTGATTTACTTGATTTACTTGATTTACTTAAGTTACTTAAGTTACTTAAGTTACTTAAGTTACTTAAGTTACTTAAGTTACTTAAGTTACTTAAGTTACTTAATTTACTTGATTTACTTGATTTACTTGATTTACTTGATTAACTTGATTAACTTGATTTACTTGATTTACTTGATTTACTTGATTTACTTGATTTACTTGATTTACTTAATTTACTTAATTTACTTAATTTACTTAATTTACTTAATTTACTTAATTTACTTAATTTACTTAAGTTACTTAAGTTACTTAAGTTACTTAAGTTACTTAAGTTACTTAAGTTACTTTAGTTACTTTAGTTACTTAAGTTACTTAAGTTACTGAAGTTACTTAAGTTACTTAAGTTACTTAAGTTACTTAAGTTACTTAAGTTACTTAAGTTACTTAAGTTACTTAAGTTACTTAAGTTACTTAAGTTACTTAAGTTACTTAAGTTACTTAAGTTACTTAAGTTACTTAAGTTACTTAAGTTACTTAAGTTACTTAAGTTACTTAAGTTACTTAAGTTACTTAAGTTACTTAATTTACTTAATTTACTTAATTTACTTAATTTACTTAATTTACTTAATTTACTTAATTTACTTAATTTACTTAAGTTACTTAAGTAAAAGTAAGTAACTTAAGTAACTTAAGTTTCTTAAGTTTCTTAAGTTACTTAAGTTACTTAAGTTACTTAAGTTACTTAAGTTACTTAAGTTACTTAAGTTACTTAAGTTACTTAAGTTACTTAAGTTACTTAAGTTACTTAAGTTACTTAAGTTACTTAAGTTACTTAAGTTACTTAAGTTACTTCAGTTACTTCAGTTACTTAAGTTACTTAAGTTACTTAAGTTACTTAAGTTACTTAAGTTACTTAAGTTACTTAAGTTACTTAAGTTACTTAAGTTACTTAAGTTACTTAAGTTACTTAAGTTACTTAAGTTACTTAAGTTACTTAAGTTACTTAAGTTACTTAAGTTACTTAAGTTACTTAAGTTACTTAAGTTACTTAAGTTACTTAAGTTACTTAAGTTACTTAAGTTACTTAAGTTACTTAAGTTACTTAAGTTACTTAAGTTACTTAAGTTACTTAAGTTACTTAAGTTACTTAAGTTACTTAAGTTACTTAAGTTACTTAAGTTACTTAAGTTACTTAAGTTACTTAAGTTACTTAAGTTACTTAAGTTACTTAAGATTTACTTGATTTAATTGATTTACTTGATTTACTTGATTTACTTGATTTACTTGATTTACTTAATTTACTTAATTTACTTAATTTACTTAATTTACTTAAGTTACTTAAGTTACTTAAGTTACTTAAGTTACTTAAGTTACTTAAGTTACTTAAGTTACTTAAGTTACTTAAGTTACTTAAGTTACTTAAGTTACTTAAGTTACTTAAGTTACTTAAGTTACTTAAGTTACTTAAGTTACTTAAGTTACTTTAGTTACTTTAGTTACTTAAGTTACTTAAGTTACTTAAGTTACTTAAGTTACTTAAGTTACTTAAGTTACTTAAGTTACTTAAGTTACTTAAGTTACTTAAGTTACTTAAGTTACTTAAGTTACTTAAGTTACTTAAGTTACTTAAGTTACTTAAGTTACTTAAGTTACTTAATTTACTTAATTTACTTAATTTACTTAATTTACTTAATTTACTTAATTTACTTAAGTTACTTAAGTAAAAGTAAGTAACTTAAGTAACTTAAGTTTCTTAAGTTTCTTAAGTTACTTAAGTTTCTTAAGTTTCTTAAGTTACTTAAGTTACTTAAGTTACTTAAGTTACTTAAGTTACTTAAGTTACTTAAGTTACTTAAGTTACTTAAGTTACTTCAGTTACTTAAGTTACTTAAGTTACTTAAGTTACTTAAGTTACTTAAGTTACTTAAGTTACTTAAGTTACTTAAGTTACTTAAGTTACTTAAGTTACTTAAGTTACTTAAGTTACTTAAGTTACTTAAGTTACTTAAGTTACTTAAGTTACTTAAGTTACTTAAGTTACTTAAGTTACTTAAGTTACTTAAGTTACTTAAGTTACTTAAGTTACTTAAGTTACTTAAGTTACTTAAGTTACTTAAGTTACTTAAGTTACTTAAGTTACTTACGTTACTTAAGTTACTTAAGTTACTTAAGTTACTTAAGTTACTTAATTTACTTGATTTACTTGATTTACTTGATTTACTTGATTTACTTGATTTACTTGATTTACTTGATTTACTTGATTTACTTGATTTACTTGATTTACTTGATTTACTTGATTTACTTGATTTACTTAATTTACTTAATTTAATTTATTTACTTAATTTACTTAATTTACTTAATTTACTTAAGTTACTTAAGTTACTTAAGTTACTTAAGTTACTTAAGTTACTTAAGTTACTTAAGTTACTTAAGTTACTTAATTTACTTGATTTACTTGATTTACTTGATTTACTTGATTTACTTGATTTACTTGATTTACTTGATTTACTTGATTTACTTGATTTACTTGATTTACTTGATTTACTTGATTTACTTGATTTACTTGATTTACTTGATTTACTTGATTAACTTGATTAACTTGATTAACTTGATTAACTTGATTTACTTGATTTACTTGATATACTTGATTTACTTGATTTACTTGATTTACTTGATTTACTTGATTTACTTGATTTACTTGATTTACTTGATTTACTTGATTTACTTGATTTACTTGATTTACTTGATTTACTTGATTTACTTGATTTACTTGATTTACTTAAGTTACTTAAGTTACTTAAGTTACTTAAGTTACTTAAGTTACTTAAGTTACTTAAGTTACTTAATTTACTTGATTTACTTGATTTACTTGATTTACTTGATTTACTTGATTAACTTGATTAACTTGATTTACTTGATTTACTTGATTTACTTGATTTACTTGATTTACTTGATTTACTTGATTTACTTAATTTACTTAATTTACTTAATTTACTTAATTTACTTAATTTACTTAATTTACTTAATTTACTTAATTTACTTAAGTTACTTAAGTTACTTAAGTTACTTAAGTTACTTAAGTTACTTAAGTTACTTAAGTTACTTAAGTTACTTTAGTTACTTAAGTTACTTAAGTTACTGAAGTTACTTAAGTTACTTAAGTTACTTAAGTTACTTAAGTTACTTAAGTTACTTAAGTTACTTAAGTTACTTAAGTTACTTAAGTTACTTAAGTTACTTAAGTTACTTAAGTTACTTAAGTTACTTAAGTTACTTAATTTACTTATTTTACTTAATTTACTTAATTTACTTAATTTACTTAATTTACTTAATTTACTTAATTTACTTAAGTTACTTAAGTAAAAGTAAGTAACTTAAGTAACTTAAGTTTCTTAAGTTTCTTAAGTTACTTAAGTTACTTAAGTTACTTAAGTTACTTAAGTTACTTAAGTTACTTAAGTTACTTAAGTTACTTAAGTTACTTAAGTTACTTAAGTTACTTAAGTTACTTCAGTTACTTAAGTTACTTAAGTTACTTAAGTTACTTAAGTTACTTAAGTTACTTAAGTTACTTAAGTTACTTAAGTTACTTAAGTTACTTAAGTTACTTCAGTTACTTAAGTTACTTAAGTTACTTAAGTTACTTAAGTTACTTAAGTTACTTAAGTTACTTAAGTTACTTAAGTTACTTAAGTTACTTAAGTTACTTAAGTTACTTAAGTTACTTAAGTTACTTAAGTTACTTAAGTTACTTAAGTTACTTAAGTTACTTTACTTAAGTTACTTAAGTTACTTAAGTTACTTAAGTTACTTAAGTTACTTAAGTTACTTAAGTTACTTAAGTTACTTAAGTTACTTAAGTTACTTAAGTTACTTAAGTTACTTAAGTTACTTAAGTTACTTAAGTTACTTAAGTTACTTAAGTTACTTAAGTTACTTAAGTTACTTAAGTTACTTAAGTTACTTAAGTTACTTAAGTTACTTAAGTTACTTAAGTTACTTAAGTTACTTAAGTTACTTAAGTTACTTAAGTTACTTAAGTTACTTAAGTTACTTAAGATTTACTTGATTTACTTGATTTAATTGATTTACTTGATTTACTTGATTTACTTGATTTACTTGATTTACTTGATTTACTTAATTTACTTAATTTACTTAATTTACTTAATTTACTTAAGTTACTTAAGTTACTTAAGTTACTTAAGTTACTTAAGTTACTTAAGTTACTTAAGTTACTTAAGTTACTTAAGTTACTTAAGTTACTTAAGTTACTTAAGTTACTTAAGTTACTTAAGTTACTTTAGTTACTTAAGTTACTTAAGTTACTTAAGTTACTTAAGTTACTTAAGTTACTTAAGTTACTTAAGTTACTTAAGTTACTTAAGTTACTTAAGTTACTTAAGTTACTTTAGTTACTTTAGTTACTTAAGTTACTTAAGTTACTTAAGTTACTTAATTTACTTAATTTACTTAATTTACTTAATTTACTTAATTTACTTAATTTACTTAATTTACTTAAGTTACTTAAGTAAAAGTAAGTAACTTAAGTAACTTAAGTTTCTTAAGTTTCTTAAGTTACTTAAGTTACTTAAGTTACTTAAGTTACTTAAGTTACTTAAGTTACTTAAGTTACTTAAGTTACTTAAGTTACTTAAGTTACTTAAGTTACTTAAGTCACTTAAGTTACTTAAGTTACTTAAGTTACTTAAGTTACTTAAGTTACTTAAGTTACTTAAGTTACTTAAGTTACTTAAGTTACTTAAGTTACTTAAGTTACTTAAGTTACTTAAGTTACTTAAGTTACTTAAGTTACTTAAGTTACTTAAGTTACTTAAGTTACTTAAGTTACTTAAGTTACTTAAGTTACTTAAGTTACTTAAGTTACTTAAGTTACTTAAGTTACTTAAGTTACTTAAGTTACTTAAGTTACTTAAGTTACTTAAGTTACTTAAGTTACTTAAGTTACTTAAGTTACTTAAGTTACTTAAGTTACTTAAGTTACTTACGTTACTTAAGTTACTTAAGTTACTTAAGTTACTTAAGTTACTTAATTTACTTAATTTACTTGATTTACTTGATTTACTTGATTTACTTGATTTACTTGATTTACTTGATTTACTTGATTTACTTGATTTACTTGAATTACTTGATTTACTTGATTTACTTGATTTACTTGATTTACTTGATTTACTTAATTTACTTAATTTACTTAATTTACTTAATTTACTTAATTTACTTAAGTTACTTAAGTTACTTAAGTTACTTAAGTTACTTAAGTTACTTAAGTTACTTAAGTTACTTAAGTTACTTAATTTACGTGATTTACTTGATTTACTTGATTTACTTGATTTACTTGATTTACTTGATTTACTTGATTTACTTGATTTACTTAATTTACTTAATTTACTTAATTTACTTAATTTACTTAATTTACTTAATTTACTTAATTTACTTAATTTACTTAATTTACTTAATTTACTTAATTTACTTAAGTTACTTAAGTTACTTAAATTACTTAAGTTCCTTAAGTTACTTAAGTAACTTAAGTAACTTAAGTTACTTAAGTTACTTAAGTTACTTAAGTTACCTAAGTTACTTAATTTACTTGATTTACTTGATTTACTTGATTTACTTGATTTACTTGATTTACTTGATTTACTTGATTTACTTGATTTACTTGATTTACTTGATTTACTTGATTTACTTGATTTACTTGATTTACTTGATTTACTTGATTTACTTGATTTACTTGATTTACTTGATTTACTTGATTTACTTGATTTACTTGATTTACTTGATTTACTTGATTTACTTGATTTACTTGATTTACTTGATTTACTTGATTTACTTAATTTACTTAATTTACTTAATTTACTTAATTTACTTTAGTTACTTAAGTTACTTAAGTTACTTAAGTTACTTAAGTTACTTAAGTTACTTAAGTTACTTAAGTTACTTAAGTTACTTAAGTTACTTAAGTTACTTAAGTTACTTAAGTTACTTAAGTTACTTAAGTTACTTAATTTACTTAATTTACTTAATTTACTTAATTGACTTAATTTACTTAAGTTACTTAAGTAAAAGTAAGTAACTTAAGTAACTTAAGTAACTTAAGTAACTTAAGTAACTTAAGTAACTTAAGTAACTTAAGTAACTTAAGTAACTTAAGTAACTTAAGTAACTTAAGTAACTTAAGTAACTTAAGTAACTTAAGTAACTTAAGTAACTTAAGTAACTTAAGTAACTTAAGTAACTTAAGTAACTTAAGTAACTTAAGTAACTTAAGTAACTTAAGTAACTTAAGAAACTTAAGTAACTTAAGTAACTTAAGTTACTTAAGTTACTTAAGTTACTTAAGTTACTTAAGTTACTTAAGTTACTTAAGTTACTTAAGTTACTTAAGTTACTTAAGTTACTTAAGTTACTTAAGTTACTTAAGTTACTTAAGTTACTTAAGTTACTTAAGTTACTTAAGTTACTTAAGTTACTTTAGTTACTTAAGTTACTTAAGTTACTTAAGTTACTTAAGTTACTTAAGTTACTTAAGTTACTTAAGTTACTTAAGATTTACTTGATTTACTTGATTTAATTGATTTACTTGATTTACTTGATTTACTTGATTTACTTGATTTACTTGATTTACTTGATTTACTTAATTTACTTAATTTACTTAATTTACTTAATTTACTTAAGTTACTTAAGTTACTTAAGTTACTTAAGTTACTTAAGTTACTTAAGTTACTTAAGTTACTTAAGTTACTTAAGTTACTTAAGTTACTTAAGTTACTTAAGTTACTTAAGTTTCTTAAGTTACTTAAGTTACTTAAGTTACTTAATTTACTTAATTTACTTGATTTACTTGATTTACTTGATTTACTTGATTTACTTGATTTACTTGATTTAATTGATTTACTTGATTTACTTGATTTACTTGATTTACTTGATTTACTTGATTTACTTGATTTACTTGATTTACTTAATTTACTTAATTTACTTAATTTACTTAATTTACTTAATTTACTTAATTTACTTAATTTACTTAATTTACTTAATTAACTTAATTTACTTAAGTTACTTAAGAATTACTTTTACTTAAGTTACTTAAGTTACTTAAGTTACTTAAGTTACTTAAGTTACTTTAGTTACTTAAGTTACTTAAGTTACTTAAGTTACTTAAGTTACTTAAGTTACTTAAGTTACTTAAGTTACTTAAGTTACTTAAGTTACTTAAGTTACTTAAGTTACTTAAGTTACTTAAGTTACTTAAGTTACTTAAGTTACTTAAGTTACTTAAGTTACTTAAGTTACTTAAGTTACTTAAGTTACTTAAGTTACTTAAGTTACTTAAGTTACTTAAGTTACTTAAGTTACTTAAGTTACTTAAGTTACTTAAGTTACTTAAGTTACTTAAGTTACTTAATTTACTTAATTTACTTAATTTACTTAATTTACTTAATTTACTTAATTTACTTAATTTACTTAAGTAAAAGTAAGTAACTTAAGTAACTTAAGTTTCTTAAGTTTGTTAAGTTACTAAAGTTACTTAAGTTACTTAAGTTACTTAAGTTACTTAAGTTACTTAAGTTACTTAAGTTACTTAAGTTACTTAAGTTACTTAAGTTACTTAAGTTACTTAAGTTACTGAAGTTACTTAAGTTACTTATGTTACTAAAGTTACTTAAGTTACTTAAGTTACTTAAGTTACTTAAGTTACTTAAGTTACTTAAGTTACTTAAGTTACTTAAGTTACTTAAGTTACTTAAGTTACTTAAGTTACTTGAGTTACTTAAAGTTACTTAAGTAACTTAAGTTACTTAAGTTACTTAAGTTACTTAAGTTACTTAAGTTACTTAAGTTACTTAAGTTACTTAAGTTACTTAAGTTACTAAAGTTACTTAAGTTACTTAAGTTACTTAAGTTACTTAAGTTACTTAAGTTACTTAAGTTACTTAAGTTACTTAAGTTACTTAAGTTACTTAAGTTACTTAAGTTACTTAAGTTACTTAAGTTACTTCAGTTACTTAAGTTACTTAAGTTACTTAAGTTACTTAAGTTACTTAAGTTACTTAAGTTACTTAAGTTACTTAAGTTACTTAAGTTACTTAAGTTACTTAAGTTACTTAAGTTACTTAAGTTACTTAAGTTACTTAAGTTACTTAAGTTACTTAAGTTACTTAAGTTACTTAAGTTACTTAAGTTACTTAAGTTACTTAAGTTACTTAAGTTACTTAAGTTACTTAAGTTACTTAAGTTACTTAAGTTACTTAAGTTACTTAAGTTACTTAAGTTACTTAAGTTACTTAAGTTACTTAAGTAACTTAAGTTACTTAAGTTACTTAAGTTACTTAAGTTACTTAAGTTACTTAAGTTACTTAAGTTACTTAAGTTACTTAATTTACTTAATTTACTTAATTTACTTAATTTACTTAATTTACTTAATTTACTTAATTTACTTAAGTTACTTAAGTAAAAGTAAGTAACTTAAGTAACTTAAGTTTCTTAAGTTTCTTAAGTTACTTAAGTAACTTAAGTTACTTAAGTTACTTAAGTTACTTAAGTTACTTAAGTTACTTAAGTTACTTAAGTTACTTAAGTTACTTAAGTTACTTAAGTTACTTAAGTTACTTAAGTTACTTAAGTTACTTAAGTTACTTAAGTTACTTAAGTTACTTAAGTTACTTAAGTTACTTAAGTTACTTAAGTTACTTAAGTTACTTAAGTTACTTAAGTTACTTAAGTTACTTAAGTTACTTAAGTTACTTAAGTTACTTAAGTTACTTAAGTTACTTAAGTTACTTAAGTTACTTAAGTTACTTAAGTTACTTAAGTTACTTAAGTTACTTAAGTTACTTAAGTTACTTAAGATTTACTTGATTTACTTGATTTAATTGATTTACTTGATTTACTTGATTTACTTGATTTACTTGATTTACTTGATTTACTTGATTTACTTAATTTACTTAATTTACTTAATTTACTTAATTTACTTAAGTTACTTAAGTTACTTAAGTTACTTAAGTTACTTAAGTTACTTAAGTTACTTAAGTTACTTAAGTTACTTAAGTTACTTAAGTTACTTAAGTTACCTCAGTTACTTAAGTTACTTAAGTTTCTTAAGTTACTTAAGTTACTTAAGTTACTTAATTTACTTAATTTACTTGATTTACTTGATTTACTTGATTTACTTGATTTACTTGATTTAATTGATTTACTTGATTTACTTGATTTACTTGATTTACTTGATTTACTTGATTTACTTGATTTACTTGATTTACTTGATTTACTTGATTTACTTGATTTACTTAATTTACTTAATTTACTTAATTTACTTAATTTACTTAATTTACTTAATTTACTTAATTTACTTAATTTACTTAAGTTACTTAAGTTACTTAAGTTACTTAAGTTACTTAAGTTACTTAAGTTACTTAAGTTACTTAAGTTACTTAAGTTACTTAAGTTACTTAAGTTACTTAAGTTACTTAAGTTACTTAAGTTACTTAAGTTACTTAAGTTACTTAAGTTACTTAAGTTACTTAAGTTACTTAAGTTACTTAAGTTACTTAAGTTACTTAAGTTACTTAAGTTACTTAAGTTACTTAAGTTACTTAAGTTACTTAAGTTACTTAAGTTACTTAAGTTACTTAAGTTACTTAAGTTACTTAAGTTACTTAAGTTACTTAAGTTACTTAATTTACTTAATTTACTTAATTTACTTAATTTACTTAATTTACTTAATTTACTTAATTTACTTAATTTACTTAATTTACTTAATTTACTTAATTTACTTAATTTACTTAATTTACTTAATTTACTTAATTAACTTAAGTTACTTAAGTAAAAGTAAGTAACTTAAGTAACTTAAGTTTCTTAAGTTTCTTAAGTTACTTAAGTTACTTAAGTTACTTAAGTTACTTAAGTTACTTAAGTTACCTTAGTTACTTAAGTTACTTAAGTTACTTAAGTTACTTAAGTTACTTAAGTTACTTAAGTTACTTAAGTTACTTAAGTTACTTAAGTTACTTAAGTTACTTAAGTTACTTAAGTTACTTAAGTTACTTAAGTTACTTAAGTTACTTAAGTTACTTAAGTTACTTAAGTTACTTAAGTTACTTAAGTTACTTAAGTTACTTAAGTTACTTAAGTTACTTAAGTTACTTAAGTTACTTAAGTTACTTAAGTTACTTAAGTTACTTAAGTTACTTAAGTTACTTAAGTTACTTAAGTTACTTAAGTTACTTAAGTTACTTAAGTTACTTAAGTTACTTAAGTTACTTAAGTTACTTAAGTTACTTAAGTTACTTAAGTTACTTAAGTTACTTAAGTTACTTAAGTTACTTAAGTTACTTAAGTTACTTAAGTTACTTAAGTTACTTAAGTTACTTAAGTTACTTAAGTTACTTAAGTTACTTAAGTTACTTAAGTTACTTAAGTTACTTAAGTTACTTAAGTTACTTAAGTTACTTAAGTTACTTAAGTTACTTAAGTTACTTAAGTTACTTAAGTTACTTAAGTTACTTAAGTTACTTAAGTTACTTAAGTTACTTAAGTTACTTAAGTTACTTAAGTTACTAAAGTTACTTAAGTTACTAAAGTTATTTAAGTTACTTAAGTTACTTAAGTTACTTAAGTTACTTAAGTTACTTAAGTTACTTAAGTTACTTAAGTTACTTAAGTTACTTAAGTTACTTAAGTTACTTAAGTTACTTAAGTTACTTAAGTTACTTAAGTTACTTAAGTTACTTAAGTTACTTAAGTTACTTAAGTTACTTAAGTTACTTAAGTTACTTAAGTTACTTAAGTTACTTAAGTTACTTAAGTTACTTAAGTTACTTAAGTTACTTAAGTTACTTAAGTTACTTAAGTTACTTAAGTTACTTAAGTTACTTAAGTTACTTAAGTTACTTAAGTTACTTAAGTTACTTAAGTTACTTAAGTTACTTAAGTTACTTAAGTTACTTAAGTTACTTAAGTTACTTAAGTAACTTAAGTAACTTAATTTACTTAATTTACTTGATTTACTTGATTTACTTGATTTACTTGATTTACTTGATTAACTTGATTTACTTGATTTACTTGAATTACTTGATTTACTTGATTTACTTGATTTAATTGATTTACTTGATTTACTTGATTTACTTGATTTACTTGATTTACTTGATTTACTTGATTTACTTGATTTACTTAATTTACTTAATTTACTTAATTACTTAATTTACTTAATTTACTTAATTTACTTAATTTACTTAAGTTACTTAAGTTACTTAAGTAACTTAAGTTACTTAAGTTACTTAAGTAACTTAAGTAACTTAAGTTACTTAAGTTACTTAAGTTACTTAAGTTACTTAATTTACTTAATTTACTTAATTTACTTAATTTACTTAATTTACTTAATTTACTTAAGTTACTTAAGTAAAAGTAAGTAACTTAAGTAACTTAAGTTTCTTAAGTTTCTTAAGTTACTTAAGTTACTTAAGTTACTTAAGTTACTTAAGTTACTTAAGTTACTTAAGTTACTTAAGTTACTTAAGTTACTTAAGTTACTTAAGTTACTTAAGTTACTTAAGTTACTTAAGTTACTTAAGTTACTTAAGTTACTTAAGTTACTTAAGTTACTTAAGTAACTTAAGTTACTTAAGTTACTTAAGTTCCTTAAGTTACTTAAGCTACTTAAGTTACTTAAGTTACTTAAGTTACTTAATTTACTTAATTTACTTGATTTACTTGATTTACTTGATTTACTTGATTTACTTGATTTACTTGATTTACTTGATTTACTTGATTTACTTGATTTATTGATTTACTTGATTTACTTGATTTACTTGAATTACTTGATTTACTTGATTTACTTGATTTACCTTGATTTACTTAATTTACTTAATTTACTTAATTTACTTAATTTACTTAATTTACTTAATTTACTTAAGTTACTTAAGTTACTTAAGCTACTTAAGTTACTTAAGTTACTTAAGTTACTTAAGTTACTTAAGTTACTTAAGTTACTTAAGTTACTTAAGTTACTTAAGTTACTTAAGTTACTTAAGTTACTTAAGTTACTTAAGTTACTTAAGTTACTTAAGTTACTTAAGTTACTTAAGTTACTTAAGTTACTTAAGTTACTTAAGTTACTTAAGTTACTTAAGTTACTTAAGTACTTAAGTTACTTAAGTTACTTAAGTTACTTAAGTTACTTAAGTTACTTAAGTTACTTAAGTTACTTAAGTTACTTAAGTTACTTAAGTTACTTAAGTTACTTAAGTTACTTAAGTTACTTAATTTACTTAATTTACTTAAGTTACTTAAGTAAAAGTAAGTAACTTAAGTAACTTAAGTTTCTTAAGTTTCTTAAGTTACTTAAGTTACTTAAGTTACTTAAGTTACTTAAGTTACTTAAGTTACTTAAGTTACTTAAGTTACTTAAGTTACTTAAGTTACTTAAGTTACTTAAGTTACTTAAGTTACTTAAGTTACTTAAGTTACTTAGTTACTTAAGTTACTTAAGTTACTTAAGTTACTTAAGTTACTTAAGTTACTTAAGTTACTTAAGTTACTTAAGTTACTTAAGTTACTTAAGTTACTTAAGTTACTTAAGTTACTTAAGTTACTTTAGTTACTTAAGTTACTTAAGTTACTTAAGTTACTTAATTTACTTAAGTTACTTAAGTTACTTAAGGTACTTAAGTTACTTAAGTTACTTAAGGTACTTAAGTTACTTAAGTTACTTAAGTTACTTAAGTTACTTAAGTTACTTAAGTTACTTAAGTTACTTAAGTAACTTAAGTAACTTAAGTTTCTTAAGTTTCTTAAGTTACTTAAGTTACTTAAGTTACTTAAGTTACTTAATTTACTTAATTTACTTGATTTACTTGATTTACTTGATTTACTTGATTTAATTGATTTACTTGATTTACTTGATTTACTTGATTTACTTGATTTACTTGATTTACTTGATTTACTTGATTTACTTGATTTACTTGATTTACTTGATTTACTTGATTTACTTGATTTACTTAAGTTACTTAATTTACTTGATTTACTTGATTTACTTGATTTACTTGATTTACTTGATTTACTTGATTTACTTGATTTACTTGATTTACTTGATTTACTTGATTTACTTGATTTACTTGATTTACTTGATTTACTTGATTTACTTGATTTACTTGATTTACTTAAGTTACTTAAGTTACTTAAGTTACTTAAGTTACTTAAGTTACTTAAGTTATTTAATTTACTTGATTTACTTGATTTACTTGATTTACTTGATTAACTTGATTAACTTGATTAACTTGATTTACTTGATTTACTTGATTTACTTGATTTACTTGATTTACTTGATTTACTTGATTTACTTGATTTACTTGATTTACTTGATTTACTTGATTTACTTGATTTACTTGATTTACTTGATTTACTTGATTTACTTGATTTACTTGATTTACTTGATTTACTTGATTTACTTGATTTACGTGATTTACTTAAGTTACTTAAGTTACTTAAGTTACTTAAGTTACTTAAGTTACTTAAGTTACTTAAGTTACTTAAGTTACTTAAGTTACTTAAGTTACTTAAGTTACTTAAGTTACTTAAGTTACTTAAGTTACTTAAGTTACTTAAGTTACTTAAGTTACTTAAGTTACTTAAGTTACTTAAGTTACTTAAGTTACTTAAGTTACTTAAGTTACTTAAGTTACTTAAGTTACTTAAGTTACTTAAGTTACTTAAGTTACTTAAGTTACTTAAGTTACTTAAGTTACTTAAGTTACTTAAGTTACTTAAGTTACTTAAGTTACTTAAGTTACTTAAGTTACTTAAGTTACTTAAGTTACTTAAGTTTCTTAAGTTACTTAAGTTTCTTAAGTTTCTTAAGTTACTTAAGTTACTTAAGTTACTTAAGTTACTTAAGTTACTTAATTTACTTAATTTACTTGATTTACTTGATTTACTTGATTTACTTGATTTAATTGATTTACTTGATTTACTTGATTTACTTGATTTACTTGATTTACTTGATTTACTTGATTTACTTGATTTACTTGATTTACTTGATTGACTTGATTTACTTGATTTACTTGATTTACTTAATTTACTTAATTTACTTAATTTAATTAATTTACTTAATTTACTTAATTTACTTAAGTTACTTAAGTTACTTAAGTTACTTAAGTTACTTAAGTTACTTAAGTTACTTAAGTTACTTAAGTTACTTAAGTTACTTAAGTTACTTAAGTTACTTAAGTTACTTAATTTACTTGATTTACTTGATTTACTTGATTTACTTGATTTACTTGATTTACTTGATTTACTTGATTTACTTGATTTACTTGATTTACTTGATTTACTTGATTTACTTGATTTACTTGATTTACTTGATTTACTTGATTTACTTGATTTACTTGATTTACTTGATTTACTTGATTTACTTGATTTACTTGATTTACTTGATTTACTTGATTTACTTGATTTACTTGATTTACTTAAGTTACTTAAGTTACTTAAGTTACTTAAGTTACTTAAGTTACTTAAGTTACTTAAGTTACTTAATTTACTTGATTTACTTGATTTACTTGATTTACTTGATTAACTTGATTAACTTGATTAACTTGATTTACTTGATTTACTTGATTTACTTGATTTACTTGATTTACTTGATTTACTTGATTTACTTGATTTACTTGATTAACTTGATTTACTTGATTTACTTGATTTACTTGATTTACTTGATTTACTTGATTAACTTGATTTACTTGATTTACTTGATTTACTTGATTTACTTGATTTACTTGATTTACGTGATTTACTTAAGTTACTTAAGTTACTTAAGTTACTTAAGTTACTTAAGTTACTTAAGTTACTTAAGTTACTTAAGTTACTTAAGTTACTTAAGTTACTTAAGTTACTTAAGTTACTTGATTTACTTGATTTACTTGATTTACTTGATTTACTTGATTTACTTGATTAACTTGATTAACTTGATTAACTTGATTTACTTGATTTACTTGATTTACTTGATTTACTTGATTTACTTGATTTACTTGATTTACTTAATTTACTTAATTTACTTAATTTACTTAATTTACTTAAGTTACTTAAGTTACTTAAGTTACTTAAGTTACTTAAGTTACTTAAGTTACTTAAGTTACTTAAGTTACTTAAGTTACTTAAGTTACTTAAGTTACTTAAGTTACTTAAGTTTCTTAAGTTACTTAAGTTACTTAAGTTACTTAATTTACTTAATTTACTTGATTTACTTGATTTACTTGATTTACTTGATTTACTTGATTTAATTGATTTACTTGATTTACTTGATATACTTGATTTACTTGATTTACTTGATTTACTTGATTTACTTGATTTACTTGATTTACTTGATTTACTTGATTTACTTAATTTACTTAATTTACTTAATTTACTTAATTTACTTAATTTACTTAATTTACTTAAGTTACTTAAGTTACTTAAGTTACTTAAGTTACTTAAGTTACTTAAGTTACTTAAGTTACTTAAGTTACTTAAGTTACTTTAGTTACTTAAGTTACTTAAGTTACTTAAGTTACTTAAGTTACTTAAGTTACTTAAGTTACTTAAGTTACTTAAGTTACTTAAGTTACTTAAGTTACTTAAGTTACTTAAGTTACTTAAGTTACTTAAGTTACTTAAGTTACTTAAGTTACTTAAGTTACTTAAGTTACTTAAGTTACTTAAGTTACTTAAGTTACTTAAGTTACTTAAGTTACTTAAGTAACTTAAGTAACTTAATTTACTTAATTTACTTGATTTACTTGATTTACTTGATTTACTTGATTAACTTGATTAACTTGATTTACTTGATTTACTTGAATTACTTGATTTACTTGATTTACTTGATTTAATTGATTTACTTGATTTACTTGATTTACTTGATTTACTTGATTTACTTGATTTACTTGATTTACTTAATTTACTTTATTTACTTAATTTACTTAATTTACTTAATTTACATAATTTACTTAATTTACTTAAGTTACTTAAGTTACTTAAGTTACTTAAGTTACTTAAGTAACTTAAGTTACTTAAGTTACTTAAGTTACTTAAGTTACTTAATTTACTTAATTTACTTAATTTACTTAATTTACTTAATTTACTTAATTTACTTAATTTACTTAATTTACTTAATTTACTTAAGTTACTTAAGTAAAAGTAAGTAACTTAAGTAACTTAAGTTTCTTAAGTTTCTTAAGTTACTTAAGTTACTTAAGTTACTTAAGTTACTTAAGTTACTTAAGTTTCTTAAGTTACTTAAGTTACTTAAGTTACTTAAGTTACTTAAGTTACTTAAGTTACTTAAGTTACTTAAGTTACTTAAGTTACTTAAGTTACTTAAGTTACTTAAGTTACTTAAGTTACTTAAGTTACTTAAGTTACTTAAGTTACTTAAGTTACTTAAGTTACTTAAGTTACTTAAGTTACTTAAGTTACTTAAGTTACTTAAGTTACATTAGTTACTTAAGTTACTTAAGTTACTTAAGTTACTTAATTTACTTAAGTTACTTAAGTTACTTAAGGTACTTAAGTTACTTAAGTTACTTAAGGTACTTAAGTTACTTAAGTTACTTAAGTTACTTAAGTTACTTAAGTTACTTAAGTTACTTAAGTTACTTAAGTAACTTAAGTAACTTAAGTTACTTAAGTTACTTAAGTTACTTAAGTTACTTAAGCTACTTAAGTTACTTAAGTTACTTAAGTTACTTAATTTACTTAATTTACTTGATTTACTTGATTTACTTGATTTACTTGATTTACTTGATTTACTTGATTTACTTGATTTACTTGATTTACTTGATTTACTTGATTTACTTGATTTACTTGATTTACTTGATTTACTTGAATTACTTGATTTACTTGATTTACTTGATTTACTTGATTTACTTAATTTACTTAATTTACTTAATTTACTTAATTTACTTAATTTACTTAATTTACTTAATTTACTTAAGTTACTTAAGTTACTTAAGCTACTTAAGTTACTTAAGTTACTTAAGTTACTTAAGTTACTTAAGTTACTTAAGTTACTTAAGTTACTTAAGTTACTTAAGTTACTTAAGTTACTTAAGTTACTTAAGTTACTTAAGTTACTTAAGTTACTTAAGTTACTTAAGTTACTTAAGTTACTTAAGTTACTTAAGTTACTTAAGTTACTTAAGTTACTTAAGTTACTTAAGTTACTTAAGTTACTTAAGTTACTTAAGTTACTTAAGTTACTTAAGTTACTTAAGTTACTTAAGTTACTTAAGTTACTTAAGTTACTTAAGTTACTTAAGTTACTTAAGTTACTTAAGTTACTTAAGTTAATTAAGTTTCTTAAGTTTCTTAAGTTACTTAAGTTACTTAAGTTACTTAAGTTACTTAATTTACTTAATTTACTTGATTTACTTGATTTACTTGATTTACTTGATTTAATTGATTTACTTGATTTACTTGATTTACTTGATTTACTTGATTTACTTGATTTACTTGATTTACTTGATTTACTTGATTTACTTAAGTTACTTAATTTACTTGATTTACTTGATTTACTTGATTTACTTGATTTACTTGATTTACTTGATTTACTTGATTTACTTGATTTACTTGATTTACTTGATTTACTTGATTTACTTGATTTACTTGATTTACTTGATTTACTTGATTTACTTGATTTACTTGATTTACTTGATTTACTTGATTTACTTGATTTACGTGATTTACTTAAGTTACTTAAGTTACTTAAGTTACTTAAGTTACTTAAGTTACTTAAGTTACTTAAGTTACTTAAGTTACTTAAGTTACTTAAGTTACTTAAGTTACTTAAGTTACTTAAGTTACTTAAGTTACTTAAGTTACTTAAGTTACTTAAGTTACTTAAGTTACTTAAGTTACTTAAGTTACTTAAGTTACTTAAGTTACTTAAGTTACTTAAGTTACTTAAGTTACTTAAGTTACTTAAGTTACTTAAGTTACTTAAGTTACTTAAGTTACTTAAGTTACTTAAGTTACTTAAGTTACTTAAGTTACTTAAGTTACTTAAGTTACTTAAGTTACTTAAGTTACTTAAGTTACTTAAGTTTCTTAAGTTACTTAAGTTTCTTAAGTTTCTTAAGTTACTTAAGTTACTTAAGTTACTTAAGTTACTTAAGTTACTTAATTTACTTAATTTACTTGATTTACTTGATTTACTTGATTTACTTGATTTAATTGATTTACTTGATTTACTTGATTTACTTGATTTACTTGATTTACTTGATTTACTTGATTTACTTGATTTACTTGATTTACTTGATTGACTTGATTTACTTGATTTACTTGATTTACTTAATTTACTTAATTTACTTAATTTAATTAATTTACTTAATTTACTTAATTTACTTAAGTTACTTAAGTTACTTAAGTTACTTAAGTTACTTAAGTTACTTAAGTTACTTAAGTTACTTAAGTTACTTAAGTTACTTAAGTTACTTAAGTTACTTAAGTTACTTAATTTACTTGATTTACTTGATTTACTTGATTTACTTGATTTACTTGATTTACTTGATTTACTTGATTTACTTGATTTACTTGATTTACTTGATTTACTTGATTTACTTGATTTACTTGATTTACTTGATTTACTTGATTTACTTGATTTACTTGATTTACTTGATTTACTTGATTTACTTGATTTACTTGATTTACTTGATTTACTTGATTTACTTGATTTACTTGATTTACTTGATTTACTTGATTTACTTAAGTTACTTAAGTTACTTAAGTTACTTAAGTTACTTAAGTTACTTAAGTTACTTAAGTTACTTAAGTTACTTAATTTACTTGATTTACTTGATTTACTTGATTTACTTGATTAACTTGATTAACTTGATTAACTTGATTTACTTGATTTACTTGATTTACTTGATTTACTTGATTTACTTGATTTACTTGATTTACTTGATTTACTTGATTAACTTGATTTACTTGATTTACTTGATTTACTTGATTTACTTGATTTACTTGATTAACTTGATTTACTTGATTTACTTGATTTACTTGATTTACTTGATTTACTTGATTTACGTGATTTACTTAAGTTACTTAAGTTACTTAAGTTACTTAAGTTACTTAAGTTACTTAAGTTACTTAAGTTACTTAAGTTACTTAAGTTACTTAAGTTACTTAAGTTACTTAAGTTACTTGATTTACTTGATTTACTTGATTTACTTGATTTACTTGATTTACTTGATTAACTTGATTAACTTGATTTACTTGATTTACTTGATTTACTTGATTTACTTGATTTACTTGATTTACTTGATTTACTTGATTTACTTAATTTACTTAATTTACTTAATTTACTTAATTTACTTAAGTTACTTAAGTTACTTAAGTTACTTAAGTTACTTAAGTTACTTAAGTTACTTAAGTTACTTAAGTTACTTAAGTTACTTAAGTTACTTAAGTTACTTAAGTTTCTTAAGTTACTTAAGTTACTTAAGTTACTTAATTTACTTAATTTACTTGATTTACTTGATTTACTTGATTTACTTGATTTACTTGATTTAATTGATTTACTTGATTTACTTGATATACTTGATTTACTTGATTTACTTGATTTACTTGATTTACTTGATTTACTTGATTTACTTGATTTACTTGATTTACTTAATTTACTTAATTTACTTAATTTACTTAATTTACTTAATTTACTTAATTTACTTAATTTACTTAAGTTACTTAAGTTACTTAAGTTACTTAAGTTACTTAAGTTACTTAAGTTACTTAAGTTACTTAAGTTACTTTAGTTACTTAAGTTACTTAAGTTACTTAAGTTACTTAAGTTACTTAAGTTACTTAAGTTACTTAAGTTACTTAAGTTACTTAAGTTACTTAAGTTACTTAAGTTACTTAAGTTACTTAAGTTACTTAAGTTACTTAAGTTACTTAAGTTACTTAAGTTACTTAAGTTACTTAAGTTACTTAAGTTACTTAAGTTACTTAAGTTACTTAAGTTACTTAAGTAACTTAAGTAACTTAATTTACTTAATTTACTTGATTTACTTGATTTACTTGATTTACTTGATTAACTTGATTAACTTGATTTACTTGATTTACTTGAATTACTTGATTTACTTGATTTACTTGATTTAATTGATTTACTTGATTTACTTGATTTACTTGATTTACTTGATTTACTTGATTTACTTAATTTACTTAATTTACTTAATTTACTTAATTTACTTAATTTACTTAATTTACTTAATTTACTTAATTTACTTAATTTACTTAATTTACTTAATTTACTTAAGTTACTTAAGTAAAAGTAAGTAACTTAAGTAACTTAAGTTTCTTAAGTTTCTTAAGTTACTTAAGTTACTTAAGTTACTTAAGTTACTTAAGTTACTTAAGTTTCTTAAGTTACTTAAGTTACTTAAGTTACTTAAGTTACTTAAGTTACTTAAGTTACTTAAGTTACTTAAGTTACTTAAGTTACTTAAGTTACTTAAGTTACTTAAGTTACTTAATTTACTTAATTTACTTGATTTACTTGATTTACTTGATTTACTTGATTTAATTGATTTACTTGATTTACTTGATTTACTTGATTTACTTGATTTACTTGATTTACTTGATTTACTTGATTTACTTGATTTACTTAAGTTACTTAATTTACTTGATTTACTTGATTTACTTGATTTACTTGATTTACTTGATTAACTTGATTAACTTGATTTACTTGATTTACTTGATTTACTTGATTTACTTGATTTACTTGATTTACTTGATTTACTTGATTTACTTGATTTACTTGATTTACTTGATTTACTTGATTTACTTGATTTACTTGATTTACTTGATTTACTTGATTTACTTGATTTACTTGATTTACTTGATTTACTTGATTTACTTGATTTACTTGATTTACGTGATTTACTTAAGTTACTTAAGTTACTTAAGTTACTTAAGTTACTTAAGTTACTTAAGTTACTTAAGTTACTTAAGTTACTTAAGTTACTTAAGTTACTTAAGTTACTTAAGTTACTTAAGTTACTTAAGTTACTTAAGTTACTTAAGTTACTTAAGTTACTTAAGTTACTTAAGTTACTTAAGTTACTTAAGTTACTTAAGTTACTTAAGTTACTTAAGTTACTTAAGTTACTTAAGTTACTTAAGTTACTTAAGTTACTTAAGTTACTTAAGTTACTTAAGTTACTTAAGTTACTTAAGTTACTTAAGTTACTTAAGTTACTTAAGTTACTTAAGTTACTTAAGTTACTTAAGTTACTTAAGTTACTTAAGTTACTTAAGTTACTTAAGTTACTTAAGTTACTTAAGTTACTTAAGTTACTTAAGTTACTTAAGTTACTTAAGTTACTTAAGTTACTTAAGTTACTTAAGTTACTTAAGTTACTTAAGTTACTTAAGTTACTTAAGTTACTTAAGTTACTTAAGTTACTTAAGTTACTTAAGTTACTTAAGTTACTTAAGTTACTTAAGTTACTTAAGTTACTTAAGTTACTTAAGTTACTTAAGTTACTTAAGTTACTTAAGTTACTTAAGTTACTTAATTTACTTGATTTACTTGATTTACTTGATTTACTTGATTAACTTGATTAACTTGATTTACTTGATTTACTTGATTTACTTGATTTACTTGATTTACTTGATTTACTTGATTTACTTAATTTACTTAATTTACTTAATTTACTTAATTTACTTAATTTACTTAATTTACTTAATTTACTTAATTTACTTAAGTTACTTAAGTTACTTAAGTTACTTAAGTTACTTAAGTTACTTAAGTTACTTAAGTTACTTAAGTTACTTTAGTTACTTAAGTTACTTAAGTTACTGAAGTTACTTAAGTTACTTAAGTTACTTAAGTTACTTAAGTTACTTAAGTTACTTAAGTTACTTAAGTTACTTAAGTTACTTAAGTTACTTAAGTTACTTAAGTTACTTAAGTTACTTAAGTTACTTAAGTTACTTAAGTTACTTAATTTACTTATTTTACTTAATTTACTTAATTTACTTAATTTACTTAATTTACTTAATTTACTTAATTTACTTAAGTTACTTAAGTAAAAGTAAGTAACTTAAGTAACTTAAGTTTCTTAAGTTTCTTAAGTTACTTAAGTTACTTAAGTTACTTAAGTTACTTAAGTTACTTAAGTTACTTAAGTTACTTAAGTTACTTAAGTTACTTAAGTTACTTAAGTTACTTAAGTTACTTAAGTTACTTAAGTTACTTAAGTTACTTAAGTTACTTAAGTTACTTAAGTTACTTAAGTTACTTAAGTTACTTAAGTTACTTCAGTTACTTAAGTTACTTAAGTTACTTAAGTTACTTAAGTTACTTAAGTTACTTAAGTTACTTAAGTTACTTAAGTTACTTAAGTTACTTAAGTTACTTAAGTTACTTAAGTTACTTAAGTTACTTAAGTTACTTTACTTAAGTTACTTAAGTTACTTAAGTTACTTAAGTTACTTAAGTTACTTAAGTTACTTAAGTTACTTAAGTTACTTAAGTTACTTAAGTTACTTAAGTTACTTAAGTTACTTAAGTTACTTAAGTTACTTAAGTTACTTAAGTTACTTAAGTTACTTAAGTTACTTAAGTTACTTAAGTTACTTAAGTTACTTAAGTTACTTAAGTTACTTAAGTTACTTAAGTTACTTAAGTTACTTAAGTTACTTAAGTTACTTAAGTTACTTAAGTTACTTAAGTTACTTAAGTTACTTAAGTTACTTAAGTTACTTAAGTTACTTAAGTTACTTAAGATTTACTTGATTTACTTGATTTAATTGATTTACTTGATTTACTTGATTTACTTGATTTACTTGATTTACTTGATTTACTTAATTTACTTAATTTACTTAATTTACTTAATTTACTTAAGTTACTTAAGTTACTTAAGTTACTTAAGTTACTTAAGTTACTTAAGTTACTTAAGTTACTTAAGTTACTTAAGTTACTTAAGTTACTTAAGTTACTTAAGTTACTTAAGTTACTTAAGTTACTTAAGTTACTTTAGTTACTTAAGTTACTTAAGTTACTTAAGTTACTTAAGTTACTTAAGTTACTTAAGTTACTTAAGTTACTTAAGTTACTTAAGTTACTTAAGTTACTTAAGTTACTTTAGTTACTTTAGTTACTTAAGTTACTTAAGTTACTTAAGTTACTTAATTTACTTAATTTACTTAATTTACTTAATTTACTTAATTTACTTAATTTACTTAATTTACTTAATTTACTTAAGTTACTTAAGTAAAAGTAAGTAACTTAAGTAACTTAAGTTTCTTAAGTTTCTTAAGTTACTTAAGTTACTTAAGTTACTTAAGTTACTTAAGTTACTTAAGTTACTTAAGTTACTTAAGTTACTTAAGTTACTTAAGTTACTTAAGTTACTTAAGTTACTTAAGTCACTTAAGTTACTTAAGTTACTTAAGTTACTTAAGTTACTTAAGTTACTTAAGTTACTTAAGTTACTTAAGTTACTTAAGTTACTTAAGTTACTTAAGTTACTTAAGTTACTTAAGTTACTTAAGTTACTTAAGTTACTTAAGTTACTTAAGTTACTTAAGTTACTTAAGTTACTTAAGTTACTTAAGTTACTTAAGTTACTTAAGTTACTTAAGTTACTTAAGTTACTTAAGTTACTTAAGTTACTTAAGTTACTTAAGTTACTTAAGTTACTTAAGTTACTTAAGTTACTTAAGTTACTTAAGTTACTTAAGTTACTTAAGTTACTTAAGTTACTTAAGTTACTTACGTTACTTAAGTTACTTAAGTTACTTAAGTTACTTAAGTTACTTAATTTACTTAATTTACTTGATTTACTTGATTTACTTGATTTACTTGATTTACTTGATTTACTTGATTTACTTGATTTACTTGATTTACTTGAATTACTTGATTTACTTGATTTACTTGATTTACTTGATTTACTTGATTTACTTAATTTACTTAATTTACTTAATTTACTTAATTTACTTAATTTACTTAAGTTACTTAAGTTACTTAAGTTACTTAAGTTACTTAAGTTACTTAAGTTACTTAAGTTACTTAAGTTACTTAAGTTACTTAATTTACGTGATTTACTTGATTTACTTGATTTACTTGATTTACTTGATTTACTTGATTTACTTGATTTACTTAATTTACTTAATTTACTTAATTTACTTAATTTACTTAATTTACTTAATTTACTTAATTTACTTAATTTACTTAATTTACTTAATTTACTTAAGTTACTTAAGTTACTTAAGTTACTTAAGTTACTTAAGTTACTTAAGTAACTTAAGTAACTTAAGTTACTTAAGTTACTTAAGTTACTTAAGTTACCTAAGTTACTTAATTTACTTGATTTACTTGATTTACTTGATTTACTTGATTTACTTGATTTACTTGATTTACTTGATTTACTTGATTTACTTGATTTACTTGATTTACTTGATTTACTTGATTTACTTGATTTACTTGATTTACTTGATTTACTTGATTTACTTGATTTACTTGATTTACTTGATTTACTTGATTTACTTGATTTACTTGATTTACTTGATTTACTTGATTTACTTAATTTACTTAATTTACTTAATTTACTTAATTTACTTTAGTTACTTAAGTTACTTAAGTTACTTAAGTTACTTAAGTTACTTAAGTTACTTAAGTTACTTAAGTTACTTAAGTTACTTAAGTTACTTAAGTTACTTAAGTTACTTAAGTTACTTAAGTTACTTAAGTTACTTAATTTACTTAATTTACTTAATTTACTTAATTGACTTAATTTACTTAAGTTACTTAAGTAAAAGTAAGTAACTTAAGTAACTTAAGTTTCTTAAGTTTCTTAAGTTACTTAAGTTACTTAAGTTACTTAAGTTACTTAAGTTACTTAAGTTACTTAAGTTACTTAAGTTACTTAAGTTACTTAAGTTACTTAAGTTACTTAAGTTACTTATGTTACTTAAGTTACTTAAGTTACTTAAGTTTCTTAAGTTACTTAAGTTACTTAAGTTACTTAAGTTACTTAAGTTACTTAAGTTACTTAAGTTACTTAAGTTACTTAAGTTACTTAAGTTACTTAAGTTACTTAAGTTACTTAAGTTACTTAAGTTACTTAAGTTACTTAAGTTACTTAAGTTACTTAAGTTACTTAAGTTACTTAAGTTACTTAAGTTACTTAAGTTACTTAAGTTACTTAAGTTACTTAAGTTACTTAAGTTACTTTAGTTACTTAAGTTACTTAAGTTACTTAAGTTACTTAAGTTACTTAAGTTACTTAAGTTACTTAAGTTACTTAAGATTTACTTGATTTACTTGATTTAATTGATTTACTTGATTTACTTGATTTACTTGATTTACTTGATTTACTTGATTTACTTGATTTACTTAATTTACTTAATTTACTTAATTTACTTAATTTACTTAAGTTACTTAAGTTACTTAAGTTACTTAAGTTACTTAAGTTACTTAAGTTACTTAAGTTACTTAAGTTACTTAAGTTACTTAAGTTACTTAAGTTACTTAAGTTACTTAAGTTTCTTAAGTTACTTAAGTTACTTAAGTTACTTAATTTACTTAATTTACTTGATTTACTTGATTTACTTGATTTACTTGATTTACTTGATTTACTTGATTTACTTGATTTAATTGATTTACTTGATTTACTTGATTTACTTGATTTACTTGATTTACTTGATTTACTTGATTTACTTGATTTACTTAATTTACTTAATTTACTTAATTTACTTAATTTACTTAATTTACTTAATTTACTTAATTTACTTAATTTACTTAATTAACTTAATTTACTTAAGTTACTTAAGTTACTTAAGTTACTTAAGTTACTTAAGTTACTTAAGTTACTTAAGTTACTTAAGTTACTTAAGTTACTTAAGTTACTTTAGTTACTTAAGTTACTTAAGTTACTTAAGTTACTTAAGTTACTTAAGTTACTTAAGTTACTTAAGTTACTTAAGTTACTTAAGTTACTTAAGTTACTTAAGTTACTTAAGTTACTTAAGTTACTTAAGTTACTTAAGTTACTTAAGTTACTTAAGTTACTTAAGTTACTTAAGTTACTTAAGTTACTTAAGTTACTTAAGTTACTTAAGTTACTTAAGTTACTTAAGTTACTTAAGTTACTTAAGTTACTTAAGTTACTTAAGTTACTTAAGTTACTTAAGTTACTTAATTTACTTAATTTACTTAATTTACTTAATTTACTTAATTTACTTAATTTACTTAATTTACTTAAGTAAAAGTAAGTAACTTAAGTAACTTAAGTTTCTTAAGTTTGTTAAGTTACTAAAGTTACTTAAGTTACTTAAGTTACTTAAGTTACTTAAGTTACTTAAGTTACTTAAGTTACTTAAGTTACTTAAGTTACTTAAGTTACTTAAGTTACTGAAGTTACTTAAGTTACTTATGTTACTAAAGTTACTTAAGTTACTTAAGTTACTTAAGTTACTTAAGTTACTTAAGTTACTTAAGTTACTTAAGTTACTTAAGTTACTTAAGTTACTTAAGTTACTTAAGTTACTTGAGTTACTTAAGTTACTTAAGTAACTTAAGTTACTTAAGTTACTTAAGTTACTTAAGTTACTTAAGTTACTTAAGTTACTTAAGTTACTTAAGTTACTTAAGTTACTAAAGTTACTTAAGTTACTTAAGTTACTTAAGTTACTTAAGTTACTTAAGTTACTTAAGTTACTTAAGTTACTTAAGTTACTTAATTTACTTAATTTACTTGATTTACTTGATTTACTTGATTTACTTGATTTACTTGATTTACTTGATTTACTTGATTTACTTGATTTACTTGATTTTAAGTAAATTAAGTAAATCAAGTAAATCAAGTAAATCAAGTAAATCAAGTAAATCAAGTAAATCTAGTAAATCAAGTAAATCAAGTAAATCAAGTAAATCAAGTAAATCAAGTAAATCAAATAAATCAAGTAAATTAAGTAACTTAAGTAACTTAAGTAACTTAAGTAACTTAAGTAACTTAAGTAACTTAAGTAACTTAAGTAACTTAAGTAACTTAAGTAACTTAAGTAACTTAAGTAACTTAAGTAACTTAAGTTACTTAAGTTACTTAAGTAACTTAAGTTACTTAAGTTACTTAAGTTACTTAAGTTACTTAAGTTACTTAAGTTACTTAAGTTACTTAAGTTACTTAAGTTACTTAAGTTACTTAAGTTACTTAAGTTACTTAAGTTACTTAAGTTACTTAAGTTACTTAAGTTACTTAAGTTACTTAAGTTACTTAAGTTACTTAATTTACTTAATTTACTTGATTTACTTGATTTACTTGATTTACTTGATTTACTTGATTTACTTGATTTACTTGATTTACTTGATTTACTTGATTTACTTGATTTACTTGATTTACTTGATTTACTTGATTTACTTGATTTACTTGATTTACTTGATTTACTTGATTTACTTGATTTACTTGATTTACTTGATTTACTTGATTTACTTGATTTACTTGATTTACTTGATTTACTTGATTTACTTGATTTACTTGATTTACTTGATTTACTTGATTTACTTGATTTACTTGATTTTCTGAATTTACTTGATTTACTTGATTTACTTGATTTAATTGATTTACTTAATTTACTTAATTTACTTAATTTACTTAATTTACTTAATTTAGTTAATTTACTTAATTTACTTAATTTACTTAATTTACTTAATTTACTTAATTTACTTAATTTACTTAATTTACTTAATTTACTTAATTTACTTAATTTACTTAATTTACTTAATTTACTTAATTTACTTAAGTTACTTAAGTAAAAGTAAGTAACTTAAGTAACTTAAGTTGCTTAAGTTTCTTAAGTTACTTAAGTTACTTAAGTTACTTAAGTTACTTAAGTTACTTAAGTTACTTAAGTTACTTAAGTTACTTAAGTTACTTTAGTTACTTAAGTTACTTAAGTTACTTAAGTTACTTAAGTTACTTAAGTTACTTAAGTTACTTAATTTACTTAATTTACTTGATTTACTTGATTAACTTGATTTACTTGATTTACTTGATTTACTTGATTTACTTGATTTACTTGATTTTCTGAATTTACTTGATTTACTTGATTTACTTGATTTACTTGATTTACTTAATTTACTTAATTTACTTAATTTACTTAATTTACTTAATTTACTTAATTTACTTAATTTACTTAATTTACTTAATTTACTTAATTTACTTAATTTACTTAAGTTACTTAAGTAAAAGTAAGTAACTTAAGTAACTTAAGTTTCTTAAGTTTCTTAAGTTACTTAAGTTACTTAAGTTACTTAAGTTACTTAAGTTACTTAAGTTACTTAAGTTACTTAAGTTACTTAAGTTACTTAAGTTACTTAAGTTACTTAAGTTACTTAAGTTACTTAAGTTACTTAAGTTACTTAAGTTACTTAAGTTACTTAAGTTACTTAAGTTACTTAAGTTACTTAAGTTACTTAAGTTACTTAAGTTACTTAAGTTACTTAAGTTACTTAAGTTACTTAAGTTACTTAAGTTACTTAAGTTACTTAAGTTACTTAAGTTACTTAAGTTACTTAAGTTACTTAAGTTACTTAAGTTACTTAAGTTACTTAAGTTACTTAAGTTACTTAAGTTACTTAAGTTACTTAAGTTACTTAAGTTACTTAAGTTACTTAAGTTACTTAAGTTACTTAAGTTACTTAAGTTACTTAAGTTACTTAAGTTACTTAAGTTACTTAAGTTACTTAAGTTACTTAAGTTACTTACGTTACTTAAGTTACTTAAGTTACTTAAGTTATTTAAGCTACTTAAGTTACTTAATTTACTTGATTTACTTGATTTACTTGATTTACTTGTTTTACTTGATTTACTTGATTTACTTGAATTACTTGATTTACTTGATTTACTTGATTTACTTGATTTACTTGATTTACTTAATTTACTTAATTTACTTAAGTTACTTAAGTTACTTAAGTTACTTAAGTTACTTAAGTTACTTAAGTTACTTAAGTTACTTAAGTTACTTAAGTTACTTAAGTTACTTAATTTACTTAATTTACTTAATTAACTTAAGTTACTTAAGTTACTTAAGTTACTTAAGTTACTTAAGTTACTTAAGTTACTTAAGTTACTTAAGTTACTTAAGTTACTTAAGTTACTTAAGTTACTTAAGTTACTTAATTTACTTGATTTACTTGATTTACTTGATTTACTTGATTTACTTGATTTACTTGATTTACTTGATTTACTTAATTTACTTAATTTACTTAATTTACTTAATTTACTTAATTTACTTAATTTACTTAATTTACTTAATTTACTTAAGTTACTTAAGTTACTTAAGTTACTTAAGTTACTTAAGTTACTTAAGTTACTTAAGTTACTTAAGTTACTTAAGTTACTTAAGTTACTTAAGTTACTTAAGTTACTTAAGTTACTTAAGTTACTTAAGTTACTTAAGTTACTTAAGTTACTTAAGTTACTTAAGTTACTTAATTTACTTGATTTACTTGATTTACTTGATTTACTTGATTTACTTGATTTACTTGATTTACTTGATTTACTTGATTTACTTGATTTACTTGATTTACTTGATTTACTTGATTTACTTGATTTACTTGATTTACTTGATTTACTTGATTTACTTGATTTACTTGATTTACTTAAGTAAATCAAGTAAATCAAGTAAATCAAGTAAATCAAGTAAATCAAGTAAATCAAGTAAATCAAGTAAATCAAGTAAATCAAGTAAATCAAGTAAATCAAGTAAATCAAGTAAATCAAGTAAATCAAGTAAATCAAGTAAATCAAGTAAATCAAGTAAACCAAGTAAATCAAGTAAATCAAGTAAATCAAGTAAATTAAGTAACTTAAGTAACTTAAGTAACTTAAGTAACTTAAGTAAATTAAGTAAATTAAGTAAATTAAGTAAATTAAGTAAATTAAGTAAATTAAGTAAATCAAGTAAATCAAGTAAATCAAGTAAATCAAGTAAATCAAGTAAATCAAGTAAATCTAGTAAATCAAGTAAATCAAGTAAATCAAGTAAATCAAGTAAATCAAATAAATCAAGTAAATTAAGTAACTTAAGTAACTTAAGTAACTTAAGTTTCTTAAGTTTCTTAAGTTACTTAAGTTACTTAAGTTACTTAAGTTACTTAAGTTACTTAAGTTACTTAAGTTACTTAAGTTACTTAAGTTACTTAAGTTACTTAAGTTACTTAAGTTACTTAAGTTACTTAAGTTACTTAAGTTACTTAAGTTACTTAAGTTACTTAAGTTACTTAAGTTACTTAAGTTACTTAAGTTACTTAAGTTACTTAAGTTACTTAAGTTACTTAATTTACTTAATTTACTTGATTTACTTGATTTACTTGATTTACTTGATTTACTTGATTTACTTGATTTACTTGATTTACTTGATTTACTTGATTTACTTGATTTACTTGATTTACTTGATTTACTTGATTTACTTGATTTACTTGATTTACTTGATTTACTTGATTTACTTGATTTACTTGATTTACTTGATTTACTTGATTTACTTGATTTACTTGATTTACTTGATTTACTTGTTTTACTTGATTTACTTGATTTACTTGATTTACTTGATTTACTTGATTTACTTGATTTACTTGATTTTCTGAATTTACTTGATTTACTTGATTTACTTGATTTACTTGATTTACTTGATTTACTTAATTTACTTAATTTACTTAATTTACTTAATTTACTTAATTTACTTAATTTACTTAATTTACTTAATTTACTTAATTTACTTAATTTACTTAATTTACTTAATTTACTTAATTTACTTAATTTACTTAATTTACTTAATTTACTTAAGTTACTTAAGTAAAAGTAAGTAACTTAAGTAACTTAAGTTTCTTAAGTTTCTTCAGTTACTTAAGTTACTTAAGTTACTTAAGTTACTTAAGTTACTTAAGTTACTTAAGTTACTTAAGTTACTTAAGTTACTTAAGTTACTTAAGTTACTTAAGTTACTTAAGTTACTTAAGTTACTTAAGTTACTTAAGTTACTTAAGTTACTTAAGTTACTTAAGTTACTTAAGTTACTTAAGTTACTTAAGTTACTTAAGTTACTTAAGTTACTTAAGTTACTTAAGTTACTTAAGTTACTTAAGTTACTTAAGTTACTTAAGTTACTTAAGTTACTTAAGTTACTTAAGTTACTTAAGTTACTTAAGTTACTTAAGTTACTTAAGTTACTTAAGTTACTTAAGTTACTTAAGTTACTTAAGTTACTTAAGTTTCTTAATTTACTTAATTTACTTGATTTACTTGATTAACTTGATTTACTTGATTTACTTGATTTACTTGATCTACTTGATTTACTTGATTTACTTGATTTACTTGATTTACTTAATTTACTTGATTTACTTGATTTACTTGATTTACTTGATTTACTTAAGTTACTTAAGTTACTTAATTTACTTGACTTACTTGATTTACTTGATTTACTTGATTTACTTGATTTACTTGATTTACTTGATTTACTTGATTTACTTGATTTACTTGATTTACTTGATTTACTTGATTTACTTGAATTACTTGATTTACTTGATTTACTTGATTTACTTGATTTACTTAATTTACTTAATTTACTTAATTTACTTAATTTACTTAATTTACTTAATTTACTTAATTTACTTAATTTACTTAATTTACTTAATTTACTTAATTTACTTAAGTTACTTAAGTTACTTAAGTTACTTAAGTTACTTAAGTTACTTAAGTTACTTAAGTTACTTAAGTTACTTAAGTTACTTAAGTTACTTAAGTTACTTAAGTTACTTAAGTTACTTAAGTTACCTAAGTTACTTAAGTTACTTAAGTTACTTAAGTTACTTAAGTTACTTAAGTTACTTAAGTTACTTAAGTTACTTAAGTTACTTAAGTTACTTAAGTTACTTAAGTTACTTAAGTTACTTAAGTTACTTAATTTACTTGATTTACTTGATTTACTTGATTTACTTGATTTACTTGATTTACTTGATTTACTTGATTTACTTGATTTACTTGATTTACTTGATTTACTTGATTTACTTGATTTACTTGATTTACTTGATTTACTTGATTTACTTGATTTACTTGATTTACTTGATTTAAAATAAATCAAGTAAATCAAGTAAATCAAGTAAATCAAGTAAATCAAGTAAATCAAGTAAATCAAGTAAATCAAGTAAATCAAGTAAATCAAGTAAATCAAGTAAATCAAGTAAACCAAGTAAATCAAGTAAATCAAGTAAATCAAGTAAATCAAGTAAATCAAGTAAATTAAGTAAATTAAGTAAATTAAGTAACTTAAGTAACTTAAGTAACTTAAGTAACTTAAGTAACTTAAGTAACTTAAGTAACTTAAGTAACTTAAGTAACTTAAGTAACTTAAGTAACTTAAGTAACTTAAGTAACTTAAGTTACTTAAGTTACTTAAGTAACTTAAGTAACTTAAGTAACTTAAGTAACTTAAGTAACTTAAGTAACTTAGGTAACTTAAGTAACTTAAGTAACTTAAGTAACTTAAGTAACTTAAGTAACTTAAGTAACTTAAGTAACTTAAGTAACTTAAGTAACTTAAGTAACTTAAGTAACTTAAGTAACTTAAGTAACTTAAGTAACTTAAGTAACTTAAGTAACTTAAGTAACTTAAGTAACTTAAGTAACTTAAGTAACTTAAGTAACTAAAGTAACTTAAGTAACTTAAGTAACTTAAGTAACTTAAGTAACTTAAGTAACTTAAGTAAATTAAGTAAATTAAGTAAATTAAGTAAATTAAGTAAATTAAGTAAATTAAGTAAATCAAGTAAATCAAGTAAATCAAGTAAATCAAGTAAATCAAGTAAATCAAGTAAATCTAGTAAATCAAGTAAATCAAGTAAATCAAGTAAA
The DNA here is from genome assembly GCA_944738965.1 of Nebria brevicollis. Taxonomy (NCBI): domain Eukaryota; kingdom Metazoa; phylum Arthropoda; class Insecta; order Coleoptera; family Carabidae; genus Nebria; species Nebria brevicollis. The sequence goes on from CALYJB010000151.1 coordinate 679,294, forward strand.
TCAAGTAAATCAAGTAAATCAAATAAATCAAGTAACTTAAGTAACTTAAGTAACTTAAGTAACTTAAGTAACTTAAGTAACTTAAGTAACTTAAGTAACTTAAGTAACTTAAGTAACTTAAGTAACTTAAGTAACTTAAGTAACTTAAGTAACTTAAGTAACTTAAGTAAATTAAGTAAATTAAGTAAATTAAGTAAATTAAGTAAATTAAGTAAATTAAGTAAATCAAGTAAATCAAGTAAATCAAGTAAATCAAGTAAATCAAGTAAATCAAGTAAATCTAGTAAATCAAGTAAATCAAGTAAATCAAGTAAATCAAGTAAATCAAATAAATCAAGTAAATTAAGTAACTTAAGTAACTTAAGTAACTTAAGTAACTTAAGTAACTTAAGTAACTTAAGTAACTTAAGTAACTTAAGTAACTTAAGTAACTTAAGTAACTTAAGTAACTTAAGTAACTTAAGTAACTTAAGTTACTTAAGTTACTTAAGTTACTTAAGTTACTTAAGTTACTTAAGTTACTTAAGTTACTTAAGTTACTTAAGTTACTTAAGTTACTTAAGTTACTTCAGTTACTTAAGTTACTTAAGTTACTTAAGTTACTTAAGTTACTTAAGTTACTTAATTTACTTGATTTACTTGATTTACTTGATTTACTTGATTTACTTGATTTGCTTGATTTACTTGATTTACTTGATTTACTTGATTTACTTGATTCACTTGATTTACTTGATTTACTTGATTTACTTGATTTACTTGATTTACTTGATTTACTTGATTTACTTGATTTACTTGATTTACTTGATTTACTTGATTTACTTGATTTACTTGATTTACTTGATTTACTTGATTTTCTGAATTTACTTGATTTACTTGATTTACTTGATTTACTTGATTTACTTGATTTACTTAATTTACTTAATTTACTTAATTTACTTAATTTACTTAATTTACTTAATTTACTTAATTTACTTAATTTACTTAATTTACTTAATTTACTTAATTTACTTAATTTACTTAATTTACTTAATTTACTTAATTTACTTAATTTACTTAAGTTACTTAAGTAAAAGTAAGTAACTTAAGTAACTTAAGTTGCTTAAGTTTCTTAAGTTACTTAAGTTACTTAAGTTACTTAAGTTACTTAAGTTACTTAAGTTACTTAAGTTACTTAAGTTACTTAAGTTACTTTAGTGACTTAAGTTACTTAAGTTACTTAAGTTACTTAAGTTACTTAAGTTACTTAAGTTACTTAATTTACTTAATTTACTTAATTTACTTGATTTACTTGATTTACTTGATTTACTTGATTTACTTGATTTACTTGATTTACTTGATTTACTTGATTTACTTGATTTACTTGATTTACTTGATTTACTTGATTTACTTGATTTACTTGATTTACTTGATTTACTTGATTTACTTGATTTACTTGATTTACTTGATTTACTTGATTTACTTGATTTACTTGATTTACTTCATTTACTTGATTTTCTGAATTTACTTGATTTACTTGATTTACTTGATTTACTTGATTTACTTAATTTACTTAATTTACTTAATTTACTTAATTTACTTAATTTACTTAATTTACTTAATTTACTTAATTTACTTAATTTACTTAATTTACTTAATTTACTTAATTTACTTAAGTTACTTAAGTAAAAGTAAGTAACTTAAGTAACTTAAGTTTCTTAAGTTTCTTAAGTTACTTAAGTTACTTAAGTTACTTAAGTTACTTAAGTTACTTAAGTTACTTAAGTTACTTAAGTTACTTAAGTTACTTAAGTTACTTAAGTTACTTAAGTTACTTAAGTTACTTAAGTTACTTAAGTTACTTAAGTTACTTAAGTTACTTAAGTTACTTAAGTTACTTAAGTTACTTAAGTTACTTAAGTTACTTAAGTTACTTAAGTTACTTAAGTTACTTAAGTTACTTAAGTTACTTAAGTTACTTAAGTTACTTAAGTTACTTAAGTTACTTAAGTTACTTAAGTTACTTAAGTTACTTAAGTTACTTAAGTTATTTAAGTTACTTAAGTTACTTAAGTTACTTAAGTTACTTAAGTTACTTAAGTTACTTAAGTTACTTAAGTTACTTAAGTTACTTAAGTTACTTAAGTTACTTAAGTTACTTAAGTTACTTAAGTTACTTAAGTTACTTAAGTTACTTAAGTTACTTAAGTTACTTAAGTTACTTAAGTTACTTAAGTTACTTACGTTACTTACGTTACTTACGTTACTTAAGTTACTTAAGTTACTTAAGTTACTTAAGTTACTTAATTTACTTAATTTACTTGATTTACTTGATTTACTTGATTTACTTGTTTTACTTGATTTACTTGATTTACTTGATTTACTTGAATTACTTGATTTACTTGATTTACTTGATTTACTTGATTTACTTGATTTACTTAATTTACTTAATTTACTTAATTTACTTAATTTACTTAATTTACTTAATTAACTTAAGTTACTTAAGTTACTTAAGTTACTTAAGTTACTTAAGTTACTTAAGTTACTTAAGTTACTTAAGTTACTTAAGTTACTTAAGTTACTTAAGTTACTTAAGTTACTTAAGTTACTTAATTTACTTGATTTACTTGATTTACTTGATTTACTTGATTTACTTGATTTACTTGATTTACTTGATTTACTTGATTTACTTGATTTACTTGATTTACTTAATTTACTTAATTTACTTAATTTACTTAATTTACTTAATTTACTTAATTTACTTAATTTACTTAATTTACTTAATTTACTTAAGTTACTTAAGTTACTTAAATTACTTAAGTTCCTTAAGTTACTTAAGTAACTTAAGTAACTTAAGTTACTTAAGTTACTTAAGTTACTTAAGTTACTTAAATTACTTAAGTTACTTTAGTTACTTAAGTTACTTAATTTACTTAATTTACTTAATTTACTTAATTTACCTAATTTACTTAATTTACTTAATTTACTTGATTTACTTGATTTACTTGATTTACTTGATTTACTTGATTTACTTGATTTACTTGATTTACTTGATTTACTTGATTTACTTAATTTACTTAATTTACTTAATTTACTTAATTTACTTAATTTACTTAAGTTACTTAAGTTACTTAAGTTACTTAAGTTAATTAAGTTTCTTAAGTTACTTAAGTTACTTAAGTTACTTAAGTTACTTAAGTTACTTAATTTACTTAATTTACTTGATTTACTTGATTTACTTGATTTACTTGATTTACTTGATTTACTTGATTTACTTGATTTACTTGATTTACTTGAGTTACTTGATTTACTTGATTTACTTGATTTACTTGATTTACTTGATTTACTTGATTTACTTGATTTACTTGATTTACTTGATTTACTTGATTTACTTGATTTACTTGATTTACTTAATTTACTTAATTTACTTAATTTAATTTATTTACTTAATTTACTTAATTTACTTAAGTTACTTAAGTTACTTAAGTTACTTAAGTTACTTAAGTTACTTAAGTTACTTAAGTTACTTAAGTTACTTAAGTTACTTAATTTACTTGATTTACTTGATTTACTTGATTTACTTGATTTACTTGATTTACTTGATTTACTTGATTTACTTGATTTACTTGATTTACTTGATTTACTTGATTTACTTGATTTACTTGATTTACTTGATTTACTTGATTTACTTGATTTACTTGATTTACTTGATTTACTTGATTTACTTGATTTACTTGATTTACTTGATTTACTTGATTTACTTGATTTACTTGATTTACTTGATTTACTTGATTTACTTGATTTACTTGATTTACTTGATTTACTTGATTTACTTGATTTACTTGATTTACTTGATTTACTTGATTTACTTGATTAACTTGATTAACTTGATTTACTTGATTTACTTGATTTACTTGATTTACTTGATTTACTTGATTAACTTGATTTACTTGATTTACTTAATTTACTTAATTTACTTAATTTACTTAAGTTACTTAAGTTACTTAAGTTACTTAAGTTAATTAAGTTTCTTAAGTTACTTAAGTTACTTAAGTTACTTAAGTTACTTAATTTACTTAATTTACTTGATTTACTTGATTTACTTGATTTACTTGATTTACTTGATTTACTTGATTTACTTGCTTTACTTGATTTACTTGATTTACTTAATTTACTTAATTTACTTAATTTAATTTATTTACTTAATTTACTTAATTTACTTAAGTTACTTAAGTTACTTAAGTTACTTAAGTTACTTAAGTTACTTAAGTTACTTAATTTACTTGATTTACTTGATTTACTTGATTTACTTGATTTACTTGATTTACTTGATTTACTTGATTTACTTGATTTACTTGATTTACTTGATTTACTTGATTTACTTGATTTACTTGATTTACTTGATTTACTTGATTTACTTGATTTACTTGATTTACTTGATTTACTTGATTTACTTGATTTACTTGATTTACTTGATTTACTTGATTTACTTGATTTACTTGATTTACTTGATTTACTTGATTTACTTGATTTACTTGATTTACTTGATTTACTTGATTTACTTGATTTACTTGATTAACTTGATTAACTTGATTTACTTGATTTACTTGATTTACTTGATTTACTTGATTTACTTGATTTACTTGATTAACTTGATTTACTTGATTTACTTAATTTACTTAATTTACTTAATTTACTTAATTTACTTAAGTTACTTAAGTTACTTAAGTTACTTAAGTTAATTAAGTTTCTTAAGTTACTTAAGTTACTTAAGTTACTTAAGTTACTTAAGTTACTTAATTTACTTAATTTACTTGATTTACTTGATTTACTTGATTTACTTGATTTAATTGATTTACTTGATTTACTTGATTTACTTGATTTACTTGATTTACTTGATTTACTTGATTTACTTGATTTACTTGATTTACTTGATTTACTTGATTTACTTGATTTACTTGATTTACTTGATTTACTTGATTTACTTAATTTACTTAATTTACTTAATTTAATTTATTTACTTAATTTACTTAATTTACTTAAGTTACTTAAGTTACTTAAGTTACTTAAGTTACTTAATTTACTTGATTTACTTGATTTACTTGATTTACTTGATTTACTTGATTTACTTGATTTACTTGATTTACTTGATTTACTTGATTTACTTGATTTACTTGATTTACTTGATTTACTTGATTTACTTGATTTACTTGATTTACTTGATTTACTTGATTTACTTGATTTACTTGATTAACTTGATTAACTTGATTAACTTGATTTACTTGATATACTTGATTTACTTGATTTACTTGATTTACTTGATTTACTTGATTTACTTGATTTACTTGATTTACTTGATTTACTTGATTTACTTGATTTACTTGATTTACTTGATTTACTTGATTTACTTGATTTACTTAAGTTACTTAAGTTACTTAAGTTACTTAAGTTACTTAAGTTACTTAAGTTACTTAAGTTACTTAAGTTACTTAAGTTACTTAATTTACTTGATTTACTTGAATTACTTGATTTACTTGATTTACTTGATTAACTTGATTAACTTGATTTACTTGATTTACTTGATTTACTTGATTTACTTGATTTACTTGATTTACTTGATTTACTTGATTTACTTAATTTACTTAATTTACTTAATTTACTTAATTTACTTAATTTACTTAATTTACTTAAGTTACTTAAGTTACTTAAGTTACTTAAGTTACTTAAGTTACTTAAGTTACTTAAGTTACTTTAGTTACTTAAGTTACTTAAGTTACTGAAGTTACTTAAGTTACTTAAGTTACTTAAGTTACTTAAGTTACTTAAGTTACTTAAGTTACTTAAGTTACTTAAGTTACTTAAGTTACTTAAGTTACTTAAGTTACTTAAGTTACTTAAGTTACTTAAGTTACTTAAGTTACTTAAGTTACTTAAGTTACTTAAGTTACTTAAGTTACTTAATTTACTTAATTTACTTAATTTACTTAATTTACTTAATTTACTTAATTTACTTAATTTACTTAATTTACTTAATTTACTTAATTTACTTAATTTACTTAATTTACTTAATTTACTTAATTTACTTAAGTTACTTAAGTAAAAGTAAGTAACTTAAGTAACTTAAGTTTCTTAAGTTTCTTAAGTTACTTAAGTTACTTAAGTTACTTAAGTTACTTAAGTTACTTAAGTTACTTAAGTTACTTAAGTTACTTAAGTTACTTAAGTTACTTAAGTTACTTAAGTTACTTAAGTTACTTAAGTTACTTAAGTTACTTAAGTTACTTAAGTTACTTAAGTTACTTCAGTTACTTAAGTTACTTAAGTTACTTAAGTTACTTAAGTTACTTAAGTTACTTAAGTTACTTAAGTTACTTAAGTTACTTAAGTTACTTAAGTTACTTAAGTTACTTAAGTTACTTAAGTTACTTAAGTTACTTAAGTTACTTAAGTTACTTAAGTTACTTAAGTTACTTAAGTTACTTAAGTTACTTAAGTTACTTAAGTTACTTAAGTTACTTAAGTTACTTAAGTTACTTAAGTTACTTAAGTTACTTAAGTTACTTAAGTTACTTAAGTTACTTAAGTTACTTAAGTTACTTAAGTTACTTAAGTTACTTAAGTTACTTAAGATTTACTTGATTTACTTGATTTAATTGATTTACTTGATTTACTTGATTTACTTGATTTACTTGATTTACTTGATTTACTTAATTTACTTAATTTACTTAATTTACTTAATTTACTTAAGTTACTTTAGTTACTTAAGTTACTTAAGTTACTTAAGTTACTTAAGTTACTTAAGTTACTTAAGTTACTTAAGTTACTTAAGTTACTTAAGTTACTTAAGTTACTTAAGTTACTTAAGTTACTTAAGTTACTTAAGTTACTTAAGTTACTTAAGTTACTTAAGTTACTTAAGTTACTTTAGTTACTTAAGTTACTTAAGTTACTTAAGTTACTTAAGTTACTTAAGTTACTTAAGTTACTTAAGTTACTTAAGTTACTTAAGTTACTTAAGTTACTTAAGTTACTTAAGTTACTTAAGTTACTTAAGTTACTTAAGTTACTTAATTTACTTAATTTACTTAATTTACTTAATTTACTTAATTTACTTAAGTTACTTAAGTAAAAGTAAGTAACTTAAGTAACTTAAGTTTCTTAAGTTTCTTAAGTTACTTAAGTTACTTAAGTTACTTAAGTTACTTAAGTTACTTAAGTTACTTAAGTTACTTAAGTTACTTAAGTTACTTAAGTTACTTAAGTTACTTAAGTTACTTAAGTTACTTAAGTTACTTAAGTTACTTAAGTTACTTAAGTTACTTAAGTTACTTAAGTTACTTAAGTTACTTAAGTTACTTAAGTTACTTAAGTTACTTAAGTTACTTAAGTTACTTAAGTTACTTAAGTTACTTAAGTTACTTAAGTTACTTAAGTTACTTAAGTTACTTAAGTTACTTAAGTTACTTAAGTTACTTAAGTTACTTAAGTTACTTAAGTTACTTAAGTTACTTAAGTTACTTAAGTTACTTAAGTTACCTAAGTTACTTAAGTTACTTAAGTTACCTAAGTTACTTAAGTTACTTAAGTTACTTAAGTTACTTAAGTTACTTAAGTTACTTAAGTTACTTAAGTTACTTAAGTTACTTAAGTTACTTAAGTTACTTAAGTTACTTAAGTTACTTAAGTTACTTAAGTTACTTAAGTTACTTAAGTTACTTAAGTTACTTAAGTTACTTAAGTAACTTAAGTTACTTAAGTTACTTAAGTTACTTAAGTTACTTAAGTTACTTAAGTTACTTAAGTAACTTAAGTTACTTAAGTTACTTAAGTTACTTAAGTTACTTAAGTTACTTAAGTTACTTAAGTTACTTAAGTTACTTAAGTTACTTAAGTTACTTAAGTTACTTAAGTTACTTAAGTTACTTAAGTTACTTAAGTTACTTAAGTTACTTAAGTTACTTAAGTTACTTAAGTTACTTAAGTTACTTAAGTTACTTAAGTTACTTAAGTTACTTAAGTTACTTAAGTTACTTAAGTTACTTAAGTTACTTAAGTTACTTAAGTTACTTAAGTTACTTAAGATTTACTTAAGTTACTTAAGTTACTTAAGTTACTTAAGTTACTTAAGTAACTTAAGTTACTTAAGTTACTTAAGTTACTTAAGTTACTTAAGTTACTTAAGTTACTTAAGTTACTTAAGTTACTTAAGTTACTTAAGTTACTTAAGTTACTTAAGTTACTTAAGTTACTTAAGTTACTTAAGTTACTTAAGTTACTTAAGTTACTTAAGTTACTTAAGTTACTTAAGTTACTTAAGTTACTTAAGTTACTTAAGTTACTTAAGTTACTTAAGTTACTTAAGTTACTTAAGTTACTTAAGTTACTTAAGTTAATTAAGTTTCTTAAGTTTCTTAAGTTACTTAAGTTACTTAAGTTACTTAAGTTACTTAATTTACTTAATTTACTTGATTTACTTGATTTACTTGATTTACTTGATTTAATTGATTTACTTGATTTACTTGATTTACTTGATTTACTTGATTTACTTGATTTACTTGATTTACTTGATTTACTTGATTTACTTGATTTACTTGATTTACTTGATTTACTTGATTTACTTGATTTACTTGATTTACTTGATTTACTTGATTTACTTGATTTACTTGATTTACTTGATTTACTTGATTTACTTAATTTACTTGATTTACTTGATTTACTTGATTTACTTGATTTACTTGAATTACTTGATTTACTTGATTTACTTGATTTACTTAATTTACTTAATTTACTTAATTTACTTAAGTTACTTAAGTTACTTAAGTTACTTAAGTTTCTTAAGTTACTTAAGTTACTTAAGTTACTTAAGTTACTTAAGTTACTTAAGTTACTTAAGTTACTTAAGTTACTTAAGTTACTTAAGTTACTTAAGCTACTTAAGTTACTTAAGTTACTTAAGTTACTTAAGTTACTTAAGTTACTTAAGTTACTTAAGTTACTTAAGTTACTTAAGTAACTTAAGTAACTTAAGTTACTTAAGTTACTTTAGTTACTTAAGTTACTTAAGTTACTTAAGTTACTTAAGTTACTTAATTTACTTAATTTACTTGATTTACTTGATTTACTTGATTTACTTGATTTACTTGATTTACTTGATTTACTTGATTTACTTGATTTACTTGATTTACTTGATTTACTTGATTTACTTGATTTACTTGAATTACTTAATTTACTTAATTTACTTAAGTTACTTAAGTAAAAGTAAGTAACTTAAGTAACTTAAGTTTCTTAAGTTTCTTAAGTTACTTAAGTTACTTAAGTTACTTAAGTTACTTAAGTTACTTAAGTTACTTAAGTTACTTAAGTTACCTAAGTTACTTAAGTTACTTAAGTTACCTAAGTTACTTAAGTTACTTAAGTTACTTAAGTTACTTAAGTTACTTAAGTTACTTAAGTTACTTAAGTTACTTAAGTTACTTAAGTTACTTAAGTTACTTAAGTTACTTAAGTTACTTAAGTTACTTAAGTTACTTAAGTTACTTAAGTTACTTAAGTTACTTAAGTTACTTAAGTTACTTAAGTTACTTAAGTTACTTAAGTTACTTAAGTTACTTAAGTTACTTAAGTTACTTAAGTTACTTAAGTTACTTAAGTTACTTAAGTAACTTAAGTTACTTAAGTTACTTAAGTTACTTAAGTTACTTAAGTTACTTAAGTTACTTAAGTTACTTAAGTTACTTAAGTTACTTAAGTTACTTAAGTTACTTAAGTTACTTAAGTTACTTAAGTTACTTAAGTTACTTAAGTTACTTAAGTTACTTAAGTTACTTAAGTTACTTAAGTTACTTAAGTTACTTAAGTTACTTAAGTTACTTAAGTTACTTAAGTTACTTAAGTTACTTAAGTTACTTAAGTTACTTAAGTAACTTAAGTAACTTAAGTAACTTAATTTACTTAATTTACTTGATTTACTTGATTTACTTGATTTACTTGATTTACTTGATTTACTTGATTTACTTGATTTACTTGAATTACTTGATTTACTTGATTTACTTGATTTAATTGATTTACTTGATTTACTTGATTTACTTGATTTACTTGATTTACTTGATTTACTTAATTTACTTAATTTACTTAATTTACTTAATTTACAAAATTTACTTAATTTACTTAATTTACTTAAGTTACTTAAGTTACTTAAGTTACTTAAGTTACTTAAGTTACTTAAGTAACTTAAGTTACTTAAGTTACTTAAGTTACTTAAGTTACTTAAGTAACTTAAGTAACTTAAGTAACTTAAGTAAATTAAGTAAATTAAGTAAATTTTGTAAATTAAGTAAATTAAGTAAATTAAGTAAATTAAGTAAATCAAGTAAATCAAGTAAATCAAGTAAATCAAGTAAATCAAGTAAATCAATTAAATCAAGTAAATCAAGTAAATCAAGTAATTCAAGTAAATCAAGTAAATCAAGTAAATCAAGTAAATCAAGTAAATCAAGTAAATCAAGTAAATCAAGTAAATCAAGTAAATTAAGTAAATTAAGTTACTTAAGTAACTTAAGTAACTTAAGTAACTTAAGTAACTTAAGTAACTTAAGTAACTTAAGTAACTTAAGTAACTTAAGTAACTTAAGTAACTTAAGTAACTTAAGTAACTTAAGTAACTTAAGTAACTTAAGTAACTTAAGTAACTTAAGTAACTTAAGTAACTTAAGTAACTTAAGTAACTTAAGTAACTTAAGTAACTTAAGTAACTTAAGTAACTTAAGTAACTTAAGTAACTTAAGTAACTTAAGTAACTTAAGTAACTTAAGTAACTTAAGTAACTTAAGTAACTTAAGTAACTTAAGTAACTTAAGTAACTTAAGTAACTTAAGTAACTTAAGTAACTTAAGTAACTTAAGTAACTTAAGTAACTTAAGTAACTTAAGTAACTTAAGTAACTTAAGTAACTTAAGTAACTTAAGTAACTTAAGTAACTTAAGTAACTTAAGTAACTTAAGTAACTTAAGTAACTTAAGTAACTTAAGTAACTTAAGTAACTTAAGTAACTTAAGTAACTTAAGTAACTTAAGTAACTTAAGTAACTTAAGTAACTTAAGTAACTTAAGTAACTTAAGTAACTTAAGTAACTTAAGTAACTTAAGTAACTTAAGTAACTTAAGTAACTTAAGTAACTTAAGTAACTTAAGTAACTTCAGTAACTTAAGTAACTTAAGTAACTTAAGTAACTTAAGTAACTTAAGTAACTTAAGTAACTTAAGTAACTTAAGTAACTTAAGTAACTTAAGTAACTTAAGTAACTTAAGTAACTTAAGTAACTTAAGTAACTTAAGTAACTTAAGTAACTTAAGTAACTTAAGTAACTTAAGTAACTTAAGTAACTAAGGTAACTTAAGTAACTTAAGTAACTTAAGTAACTTAAGTAACTTAAGTAACTTAAGTAACCTAAGTAACTTAAGTAACTTAAGAAACTTAAGAAACTTAAGTTACTTAAGTTACTTACTTTTACTTAAGTAACTTAAGTTAATTAAGTAAATTAAGTAAATTAAGTAAATTAAGTAAATTAAGTAAATTAAGTAAATTAAGTAAATTAAGTAAATTAAGTAAATTAAGTAAATTAAGTAAATTAAGTAACTTAAGTAACTTAAGTAACTTAAGTAACTTAAGTAACTTAAGTAACTTAAGTAACTTAAGTAACTTAAGTAACTTAAGTAAATTAAGTAAATTATGTAAATTAAGTAAATTAAGTAAATTAAGTAAATTAAGTAAATTAAGTAAATCAAGTAAATCAAGTAAATCAAGTAAATCAAGTAAATCAAGTAAATCAATTAAATCAAGTAAATCAAGTAAATCAAGTAATTCAAGTAAATCAAGTAAATCAAGTTAATCAAGTAAATCAAGTAAATCAAGTAAATCAAGTAAATTAAGTAAATTAAGTAACTTAAGTAACTTAAGTAACTTAAGTAACTTAAGTAACTTAAGTAACTTAAGTAACTTAAGTAACTTAAGTAACTTAAGTAACTTAAGTAACTTAAGTAATTTAAGTAACTTAAGTAACTTAAGTAACTTAAGTAACTTAAGTAACTTAAGTAACTTAAGTAACTTAAGTAACTTAAGTAACTTAAGTAACTTAAGTAACTTAAGTAACTTAAGTAACTTAAGTAACTTAAGTAACTTAAGTAACTTAAGTAACTTAAGTAACTTAAGTAACTTAAGTAACTTAAGTAACTTAAGTAACTTAAGTAACTTAAGTAACTTAAGTAACTTAAGTAACTTAAGTAACTTAAGTAACTTAAGTAACTTAAGTAACTTAAGTAACTTAAGTAACTTAAGTAACTTAAGTAACTTAAGTAACTTAAGTAACTTAAGTAACTTAAGTAACTTAAGTAACTTAAGTAACTTCAGTAACTTAAGTAACTTAAGTAACTTAAGTAACTTAAGTAACTTAAGTAACTTAAGTAACTTAAGTAACTTAAGTAACTTAAGTAACTTAAGTAACTTAAGTAACTTAAGTAACTTAAGTAACTTAAGTAACTTAAGTAACTTAAGTAACTTAAGTAACTTAAGTAACTTAAGTAACTTAAGTAACTAAGGTAACTTAAGTAACTTAAGTAACTTAAGTAACTTAAGTAACTTTAGTAACTTAAGTAACTTAAGTAACTTAAGTAACTTAAGAAACTTAAGAAACTTAAGTTACTTAAGTTACTTACTTTTACTTAAGTAACTTAAGTTAATTAAGTAAATTAAGTAAATTAAGTAAATTAAGTAAATTAAGTAAATTAAGTAAATTAAGTAAATTAAGTAAATTAAGTAAATTAAGTAAATTAAGTAAATTAAGTAAATTAAGTAAATTAAGTAACTTAAGTAACTTAAGTAACTTAAGTAACTTAAGTAACTTAAGTAACTTAAGTAACTTAAGTAACTTAAGTAACTTAAGTAACTTAAGTAACTTAAGTAACTTAAGTAACTTAAGTAACTTAAGTAACTTAAGTAACTTAAGTTCCTTAAGTAACTTAAGTAACTTAAGTAACTTAAGTAACTTAAGTAACTTAAGTAACTTAAGTAACTTAAGTAACTTAAGTAACTTAAGTAACTTAAGTAACTTAAGTAACTTAAGTTACTTAAGTAACTTAAGTAACTTAAGTAACTTAAGTAACTTAAGTAACTTAAGTAACTTAAGTAACTTAAGTAACTTAAGTAACTTAAGTAACTTAAGTAACTTAAGTAACTTAAGTAACTTAAGTAACTTAAGTAACTTAAGTAACTTAAGTAACTTAAGTAACTTAAGTAACTTAAGTAACTTAAGTAACTTAAGTAACTTAAGTAACTTAAGTAACTTAAGTAACTTAAGTAACTTAAGTAACTTAAGTAACTTAAGTAACTTAAGTAACTTAAGTAACTTAAGTAACTTAAGTAACTTAAGTAACTTAAGTAACTTAAGTAACTTCAGTAACTTCAGTAACTTAAGTAACTTAAGTAACTTAAGTAACTTAAGTAACTTAAGTAACTTAAGTAACTTAAGTAACTTAAGTAACTTAAGTAACTTAAGTAACTTAATTAACTTAAGTAACTTAAGTAACTTAAGTAACTTAAGTAACTTAAGTAACTTAAGTAACTTAAGTAACTTAAGTAACTAAGGTAACTTAAGTAACTTAAGTAACTTAAGTAACTTAAGTAACTTAAGTAACTTAAGTAACTTAAGTAACTTAAGTAACTTAAGAAACTTAAGAAACTTAAGTTACTTAAGTTACTTACTTTTACTTAAGTAACTTAAGTTAATTAAGTAAATTAAGTAAATTAAGTAAATTAAGTAAATTAAGTAAATTAAGTAAATTAAGTAAATTAAGTAAATTAAGTAAATTAAGTAAATTAAGTAAATTAAGTAACTTAAGTAACTTAAGTAACTTAAGTAACTTAAGTAACTTAAGTAACTTAAGTAACTTAAGTAACTTAAGTAACTTAAGTAACTTAAGTAACTTAAGTAACTTAAGTAACTTAAGTAACTTAAGTAACTTAAGTAACTTAAGTAACTTAAGTAACTTAAGTAACTTAAGTAACTTAAGTAACTTAAGTAACTTAAGTAACTTAAGTAACTAAAGTAACTTAAGTAACTTAAGTAACTTAAGTAACTTAAGTAACTTAAGTAACTTAAGTAACTTAAGTAACTTAAGTAAATTAAGTTAATTAAGTAAATTAAGTAAATTAAGTAAATTAAGTAAATTAAGTAAATTAAGTAAATTAAGTAAATTAAGTAAATCAAGTAAATCAAGTAAATCAAGTAAATCAAGTAAATCTTAAGTTACTTAAGTTACTTAAGTTACGTAAGTTACTTAAGTTACTTAAGTTACTTAAGTTACTTAAGTTACTTAAGTTACTTAAGTTACTTAAGTTACTTAAGTTACTTAAGTTACTTAAGTTACTTAAGTTACTTAAGTTACTTAAGTTACTTAAGTTACTTAAGTAACTTAAGTAACTTAAGTAACTTAATTTACTTAATTTACTTGATTTACTTGATTTACTTGATTTACTTGATTTACTTGATTTACTTGATTTACTTGATTTACTTGATTTACTTGATTTACTTGAATTACTTGATTTACTTGATTTACTTGATTTAATTGATTTACTTGATTTACTTGATTTACTTGATTTACTTGATTTACTTGATTTACTTAATTTACTTAATTTACTTAATTTACTTAATTTACAAAATTTACTTAATTTACTTAATTTACTTAAGTTACTTAAGTTACTTAAGTTACTTAAGTTACTTAAGTTACTTAAGTAACTTAAGTAACTTAAGTTACTTAAGTTACTTAAGTTACTTAAGTTACTTAATTTACTTAATTTACTTAATTTACTTAATTTACTTAATTTACTTAATTTACTTAAGTTACTTAAGTAAAAGTAAGTAACTTAAGTAACATAAGTTTCTTAAGTTTCTTAAGTTACTTAAGTTACTTAAGTTACTTAAGTTACTTAAGTTACTTAAGTTACTTAAGTTACTTAAGTTACTTAAGTTACTTAAGTTACTTAAGTTACTTAAGTTACTTAAGTTACTTAAGTTACTTAAGTTACTTAAGTTTCTTAAGTTACTTAAGTTACTTAAGTTACTTAAGTTACTTAAGTTACTTAAGTTACTTAAGTTACTTAAGTTACTTAAGTTACTTAAGTTACTTAAGTTACTTAAGTTACTTAAGTTACTTAAGTTACTTAAGTTACTTAAGTTACTTAAGTTACTTAAGTTACTTAAGTTACTTAAGGTACTTAAGTTACTTAAGTTACTTAAGTTACTTAAGTTACTTAAGTTACTTAAGTTACTTAAGTTACTTAAGTAACTTAAGTAACTTAAGTTACTTAAGTTACTTAAGTTACTTAAGTTACTTAAGCTACTTAAGTTACTTAAGTTACTTAAGTTACTTAATTTACTTAATTTACTTGATTTACTTGATTTACTTGATTTACTTGATTTACTTGATTTACTTGATTTACTTGATTTACTTGATTTACTTGATTTACTTGATTTACTTGATTTACTTGATTTACTTGATTTACTTGATTTACTTGATTTACTTGAATTACTTGATTTACTTGATTTACTTGATTTACTTGATTTACTTAATTTACTTAATTTACTTAATTTACTTAATTTACTTAATTTACTTAATTTACTTAATTTACTTAAGTTACTTAAGTTACTTAAGCTACTTAAGTTACTCAAGTTACTTAAGTTACTTAAGTTACTTAAGTTACTTAAGTTACTTAAGTTACTTAAGTTACTTAAGTTACTTAAGTTTCTTAAGTTACTTAAGTTACTTAAGTTACTTAAGTTACTTAAGTTACTTAAGTTACTTAAGTTACTTAAGTTACTTAAGTTACTTAAGTTACTTAAGTTACTTAAGTTACTTAAGTTACTTAAGTTACTTAAGTTACTTAAGTTACTTAAGTTACTTAAGTTACTTAAGTTACTTAAGTTACTTAAGTTACTTAAGTTACTTAAGTTACTTAAGTTACTTAAGTTACTTAAGTTACTTAAGTTACTTAAGTTACTTAAGTTACTTAAGTTACTTAAGTTACTTAAGTTACTTAAGTTACTTAAGTTACTTAAGTAACTTAAGTAACTTAATTTACTTAAGTAACTTAATTTACTTAATTTACTTGATTTACTTGATTAACTTGATTTACTTGATTTACTTGATTTACTTGATTTACTTGATTTACTTGATTTACTTGATTTACTTGATTTACTTGATTTACTTGATTGACTTGATTTACTTGATTTACTTGATTTACTTGATTTACTTGATTTACTTGATTTACTTGATTTACTTGATTTACTTAATTTACTTGATTTACTTGATTTACTTGATTTACTTGATTTACTTAATTTACTTAATTTACTTAATTTACTTAAGTTACTTAAGTTACTTAAGTTACTTAAGTTACTTAAGTTACTTAAGTTACTTAAGTTACTTAAGTTACTTAAGTTACTTAAGTTACTTAAGTTACTTAAGTTACTTAAGTTACTTAAGTTACTTAAGTTACTTAAGTTACTTAAGCTACTTAAGTTACTTAAGTTACTTAAGTTACTTAAGTTACTTAAGTTACTTAAGTAACTTAAGTAACTTAATTTACTTAAGTAACTTAATTTACTTAATTTACTTGATTTACTTGATTTACTTGATTTACTTGATTTACTTGATTTACTTGATTTACTTGATTTACTTGATTTAATTGATTTACTTGATTTACTTGATTTACTTGATTTACTTGATTTACTTGATTTACTTGATTTACTTAATTTACTTAATTTACTTAATTTACTTAATTTACTTAATTTACTTAATTTACTTAAGTTTCTTAAGTTACTTAAGTTACTTAAGTTACTTAAGTTACTTAAGTTACATAAGTTACTTAAGTTACTTAAGTTACTTAAGTTACTTAAATTACTTAAGTTACTTAAGTTACTTAAGTTACTTAAGTTACTTAAGTTACTTAAGTTACTTAAGTTACTTAAGTTACTTAAGCTACTTAAGTTACTTAAGTTACTTAAGTAACTTAATTTACTTAAGTAACTTAATTTACTTAATTTACTTGATTTACTTGATTTACTTGATTTACTTGATTTACTTGATTTACTTGATTTAATTGATTTACTTGATTTACTTGATTTACTTGATTTACTTAATTTACTTGATTTACTTGATTTACTTGATTTACTTGATTTACTTAATTTACTTAATTTACTTAATTTACTTAATTTACTTAATTTACTTAATTTACTTAAGTTACTTAAGTTACTTAAGCTACTTAAGTTACTTAAGTTACTTAAGTTACTTAAGTTACTTAAGTTACTTAAGTTACTTAAGTTACTTAAGTTACTTAAGTTACTTAAGTTACTTAAGTTACTTAAGTTACTTAAGTTACTTAAGTTACTTAAGTTACTTAAGTTACTTAAGTTACTTAAGTTACTTAAGTTACTTAAGTTACTTAAGTTACTTAAGTTACTTAAGTTACTTACGTTACTTAAGTTACTTAAGTTACTTGAGTTACTTAAGTTACTTAAGTTACTTAAGTTACTTAAGTTACTTAAGTTACTTAAGTTACTTAAGTTACTTAAGTTACTTAAGTTAATTAAGTTTCTTAAGTTACTTAAGTTACTTATGTTACTTAAGTTACTTGATTTACTTGATTTACTTGATTTACTTGATTTAATTGATTTACTTGATTTACTTGATTTACTTGATTTACTTGATTTACTTGATTTACTTGATTTACTTGATTTACTTGATTTACTTGATTTACTTGATTTACTTGATTTACTTGATTTACTTGATTTACTTAATTTACTTAATTTACTTAATTTACTTAATTTAATTAATTTACTTAATTTACTTAATTTACTTAAGTTACTTAAGTTACTTAAGTTACTTAAGTTACTTAAGTTACTTAAGTTACTTAAGTTACTTAATTTACTTGATTTACTTGATTTACTTGATTTACTTGATTTACTTGATTTACTTGATTTACTTGATTTACTTGATTTACTTGATTTACTTGATTTACTTGATTTACTTGATTTACTTGATTTACTTGATTTACTTGATTTACTTGATTTTCTTGATTTACTTGATTTACTTGATTTACTTGATTTACTTGATTTACTTGATTTACTTGATTTACTTGATTTACTTGATTTACTTGATTTACTTGATTTACTTGATTTACTTGATTAACTTGATTTACTTGATTTACTTGATTTACTTGATTTACTTAAGTTACATAAGTTACTTAAGTTACTTAAGTTACTTAAGTTACTTAAGTTACTTAAGTTACTTAATTTACTTGATTTACTTGATTTACTTGATTTACTTGATTTACTTAATTTACTTGATTAACTTGATTAACTTGATTTACTTGATTTACTTGATTTACTTGATTTACTTGATTTACTTGATTTACTTGATTTACTTGATTTACTTGATTTACTTGATTTACTTGATTTACTTGATTTACTTGATTTACTTGATTTACTTGATTTACTTGATTTACTTGATTTACTTGATTTACTTGATTTACTTGATTTACTTGATTTACTTGATTTACTTGATTTACTTGATTTACTTGATTTACTTGATTTACTTGATTTACTTAAGTTACTTAAGTTACTTAAGTTACTTAAGTTACTTAAGTTACTTAAGTTACTTAAGTTACTTAAGTTACTTAAGTTACTTAAGTTACTTAAGTTACTTAAGTTACTTAAGTTACTTAAGTTTCTTAATTTACTTGATTTACTTGATTTACTTGATTTACTTGATTTACTTGATTTACTTGATTTACTTGATTAACTTGATTAACTTGATTAACTTGATTTACTTGATTTACTTGATTTACTTGATTTACTTGATTTACTTGATTTTCTTGATTTACTTGATTTACTTGATTTACTTGATTTACTTGATTTACTTGATTTACTTGATTAACTTGATTTACTTGATTTACTTAATTTACTTAATTTACTTAATTTACTTAAGTTACTTAAGTTACTTAAGTTACTTAAGTTACTTAAGTTACTTAAGTTACTTAAGTTACTTAAGTTACTTAAGTTACTTAAGTTACTTAAGTTTCTTAAGTTACTTAAGTTACTTAAGTTACTTAATTTACTTAATTTACTTAATTTACTTGATTTACTTGATTTACTTGATTTACTTGATTTACTTGATTTACTTGATTTACTTGATTTACTTGATTTACTTGATTTACTTGATTAAATTGATTTACTTGATTTACTTGATTTACTTGATTTACTTGATTTACTTGATTTACTTGATTTACTTGATTTACTTGATTTACTTAATTTACTTAATTTACTTAATTTACTTAATTTACTTAATTTACTTAATTTACTTAATTTACTTAAGTTACTTAAGTTACTTAAGTTACTTAAGTTACTTAAGTTACTTAAGTTACTTAAGTAACTTAAGTTACTTAAGTTACTTAAGTTACTTAAGTTACTTAAGTTACTTAAGTTACTTAAGTTACTTAAGTTACTTAAGTTACTTAAGTTACTTAAGTTACTTAAGTTACTTAAGTTACTTAAGTTACTTAAGTTACTTAAGTTACTTAAGTTACTTAAGTTACTTAAGTTACTTAAGTTACTTAAGTTACTTAAGTTACTTAAGTTACTTAAGTTACTTAAGTTACTTAAGTTACTTAAGTTACTTAAGTTACTTAAGTTACTTAAGTTACTTAAGTTACTTAAGTTACTTAAGTTACTTAAGTTACTTAAGTTACTTAAGTTACTTAAGTTACTTAAGTTACTTAAGTTACTTAAGTTACTTAAGTTACTTAAGTTACTTAAGTTACTTAAGTTACTTAAGTTACTTAAGTTACTTAAGTTACTTAAGTTACTTAAGTTACTTAAGTTACTTAAGTTACTTAAGTTACTTAAGTTACTTAAGTTACTTAAGTTACTTAAGTTACTTAAGTTACTTAAGTTACTTAAGTTACTTAAGTTACTTAAGTTACTTAAGTTACTTAAGTTACTTAAGTTACTTAAGTTACTTAAGTTACTTAAGTTACTTAAGTTACTTAAGTTACTTAAGTTACTTAAGTTACTTAAGTTACTTAAGTTACTTAAGTTACTTAAGTTACTTAAGTTACTTAAGTTACTTAAGTTACTTAAGTTACTTAAGTTACTTAAGTTACTTAAGTTACTTAGGTTACTTAAGTTACTTAAGTTACTTAAGTTACTTAAGTTACTTAAGTTACTTAAGTTACTTAAGTTACTTAAGTTACTTAAGTTACTTAAGTAACTTAAGTTACTTAAGTTACTTATGTTACTTAAGTTACTTAAGCTACTTAAGTTACTTAAGTTACTTAAGTTACTTAATTTAATTAATTTACTTGATTTACTTGATTTACTTGATTTACTTGATTTACTTGATTTACTTGATTTACTTGATTTAATTGATTTACTTGATTTACTTGATTTACTTGATTTACTTGATTTACTTGATTTACTTAATTTACTTAATTTACTTAATTTACTTAATTTACTTAATTTACTTAATTTACTTAATTTACTTAAGTTACTTAAGTTACTTAAGTTACTTAAGTTACTTAAGTTACTTAAGTTACTTAAGTAACTTAAGTAACTTAAGTTACTTAAGTTACATAAGTTACTTAAGTTACTTAAGTTACTTAAGTTACTTAATTTACTTAATTTACTTGATTTACTTGATTTACTTGATTTACTTGATTTACTTGATTTACTTGATTTACTTGATTTACTTGATTTACTTGATTTACTTGATTTACTTGATTTACTTGATTTACTTGATTTACTTGATTTACTTGAATTACTTGATTTACTTGATTTACTTGATTAACTTGATTTACTTGATTTACTTAATTTACTTAATTTACTTAATTTACTTAATTTACTTAATTTACTTAAGTTACTTAAGTTACTTAAGCTACTTAAGTTACTTAAGTTACTTAAGTTACTTAAGTTACTTAAGTTACTTAAGTTACTTAAGTTACTTAAGTTACTTAAGTTACTTAAGTTACTTAAGTTACTTAAGTTACTTAAGTTACTTAAGTTACTTAAGTTACTTAAGTTACTTAAGTTACTTAAGTTACTTAAGTTACTTAAGTTACTTAAGTTACTTAAGTTACTTAAGTTACTTAAGTTACTTAAGTTACTTAAGTTACTTAAGTTACTTAAGTTACTTAAGTTACTTAAGTTACTTAAGTTACTTAAGTTACTTAAGTTACTTAAGTTACTTAAGTTACTTAAGTTACTTAAGTTACTTAAGTTACTTAAGTTACTTAAGTTACTTAAGTTACTTAAGTTACTTAAGTTACTTAAGTTACTTAAGTTACTTAAGTTACTTAAGTTACTTAAGTTACTTAAGTTACTTAAGTTACTTAAGTTACTTAAGTTACTTAAGTTACTTAATTTACTTAATTTACTTGATTTACTTGATTTACTTGATTTACTTGATTTACTTGATTTACTTGATTTACTTGATTTACTTGATTTACTTGATTTACTTGATTTACTTGATTTACTTGATTTACTTGATTTACTTAAGTTACTTAAGTTACTTAAGTTACTTAAGTTACTTAAGTTACTTAAGTTACTTAAGTTACTTAAGTTACTTAAGTTACTTAAGTTACTTAAGTTACTTAAGTTACTTAAGTTACTTAAGTTACTTAAGTTACTTAAGTTACTTAAGTTACTTAATTTACTTGATTTACTTGATTTACTTGATTTACTTGATTTACTTGATTTACTTGATTAACTTGATTAACTTGATTTACTTGATTTACTTGATTTACTTGATTTACTTGATTTACTTGATTTACTTGATTTACTTGATTTTCTTGATTTACTTGATTTACTTGATTTACTTGATTTACTTGATTAACTTGATTTACTTGATTTACTTAATTTACTTAATTTACTTAATTTACTTAATTTACTTAAGTTACTTAAGTTACTTAAGTTACTTAAGTTACTTAAGTTACTTAAGTTACTTAAGTTACTTAAGTTACTTAAGTTACTTAAGTTACTTAAGTTTCTTAAGTTACTTAAGTTACTTAAGTTACTTAATTTACTTAATTTACTTAATTTACTTGATTTACTTGATTTACTTGATTTACTTGATTTACTTGATTTACTTGATTTACTTGATTTACTTGATTAAATTGATTTACTTGATTTACTTGATTTACTTGATTTACTTGATTTACTTGATTTACTTAATTTACTTAATTTACTTAATTTACTTAATTTACTTAATTTACTTAATTTACTTAATTTACTTAATTTACTTAATTTACTTAATTTACTTAAGTTACTTAAGTTACTTAAGTTACTTAAGTTACTTAAGTTACTTAAGTTACTTAAGTTACTTAAGTTACTTATGTTACTTAAGTTACTTAAGTTACTTAAGTTACTTAAGTTACTTAAGTTACTTAAGTTACTTAAGTTACTTAAGTTACTTAAGTTACTTAAGTTACTTAAGTTACTTAAGTTACTTAAGTGACTTAAGTTACTTAAGTTACTTAAGTTACTTAAGTTACTTAAGTTACTTAAGTTACTTAAGTTACTTAAGTTACTTAAGTTACTTAAGTTACTTAAGTTACTTAAGTTACTTAAGTTACTTAAGTTACTTAAGTTACTTAAGTTACTTAAGTTACTTAAGTTACTTAAGTTACTTAAGTTACTTAAGTTACTTAAGTTACTTAAGTTACTTAAGTTACTTAAGTTACTTAAGTTACTTAAGTTACTTAAGTTACTTAAGTTACTTAAGTTACTTAAGTTACTTAAGTTACTTAAGTTACTTAAGTTACTTAAGTTTCTTAAGTTACTTAAGTTACTTAAGTTACTTAATTTACTTAATTTACTTGATTTACTTGATTCACTTGATTTACTTGATTTACTTGATTTACTTGATTTACTTGATTTACTTGATTTACTTGATTTACTTGATTTACTTGATTTACTTAAGTTACATAAGTTACTTAAGTTACTTAAGTTACTTAAGTTACTTAAGTTACTTAAGTTACTTAATTTACTTGATTTACTTGATTTACTTGATTTACTTGATTTACTTGATTTACTTAATTTACTTGATTAACTTGATTAACTTGATTTACTTGATTTACTTGATTTACTTGATTTACTTGATTTACTTGATTTACTTGATTTACTTGATTTACTTGATTTACTTGATTTACTTGATTTACTTGATTTACTTGATTTACTTGATTTACTTGATTTACTTGATTTACTTGATTTACTTGATTTACTTGATTTACTTGATTTACTTGATTTACTTGATTTACTTGATTTACTTAAGTTACTTAAGTTACTTAAGTTACTTAAGTTACTTAAGTTACTTAAGTTACTTAAGTTACTTAAGTTACTTAAGTTACTTAAGTTACTTAAGTTACTTAAGTTACTTAAGTTACTTAAGTTACTTAATTTACTTGATTTACTTGATTTACTTGATTTACTTGATTTACTTGATTTACTTGATTAACTTGATTAACTTGATTTACTTGATTTACTTGATTTACTTGATTTACTTGATTTACTTGATTTACTTGATTTTCTTGATTTACTTGATTTACTTGATTTACTTGATTTACTTGATTTACTTGATTTACTTGATTAACTTGATTTACTTGATTTACTTAATTTACTTAATTTACTTAATTTACTTAATTTACTTAAGTTACTTAAGTTACTTAAGTTACTTAAGTTACTTAAGTTACTTAAGTTACTTAAGTTACTTAAGTTACTTAAGTTACTTAAGTTACTTAAGTTACTTAAGTTTCTTAAGTTACTTAAGTTACTTAAGTTACTTAATTTACTTAATTTACTTAATTTACTTGATTTACTTGATTTACTTGATTTACTTGATTTACTTGATTTACTTGATTTACTTGATTTACTTGATTTACTTGATTTACTTGATTTACTTGATTAAATTGATTTACTTGATTTACTTGATTTACTTGATTTACTTGATTTACTTGATTTACTTGATTTACTTGATTTACTTGATTTACTTAATTTACTTAATTTACTTAATTTACTTAATTTACTTAATTTACTTAATTTACTTAATTTACTTAAGTTACTTAAGTTACTTAAGTTACTTAAGTTACTTAAGTTACTTAAGTTACTTAAGTAACTTAAGTTACTTAAGTTACTTAAGTTACTTAAGTTACTTAAGTTACTTAAGTTACTTAAGTTACTTAAGTTACTTAAGTTACTTAAGTTACTTAAGTTACTTAAGTGACTTAAGTTACTTAAGTTACTTAAGTTACTTAAGTTACTTAAGTTACTTAAGTTACTTAAGTTACTTAAGTTACTTAAGTTACTTAAGTTACTTAAGTTACTTAAGTTACTTAAGTTACTTAAGTTACTTAAGTTACTTAAGTTACTTAAGTTACTTAAGTTACTTAAGTTACTTAAGTTACTTAAGTTACTTAAGTTACTTAAGTTACTTAAGTTACTTAAGTTACTTAAGTTACTTAAGTTACTTAAGTTACTTAAGTTACTTAAGTTACTTAAGTTACTTAAGTTACTTAAGTTACTTAAGTTACTTAAGTTACTTAAGTTACTTAAGTTACTTAAGTTACTTAAGTTACTTAAGTTACTTAAGTTACTTAAGTTACTTAAGTTACTTAAGTTACTTAAGTTACTTAAGTTACTTAAGTTACTTAAGTTACTTAAGTTACTTAAGTTACTTAAGTTACTTAAGTTACTTAAGTTACTTAAGTTACTTAAGTTACTTAAGTTACTTAAGTTACTTAAGTTACTTAAGTTACTTAAGTTACTTAAGTTACTTAAGTTACTTAAGTTACTTAAGTTACTTAAGTTACTTAAGTTACTTAAGTTACTTAAGTTACTTAAGTTACTTAAGTTACTTAAGTTACTTAAGTTACTTAAGTTACTTAAGTTACTTAAGTTACTTAAGTTACTTAAGTTACTTAAGTTACTTAAGTTACTTAGGTTACTTAAGTTACTTAAGTTACTTAAGTTACTTAAGTTACTTAAGTTACTTAAGTTACTTAAGTTACTTAAGTTACTTAAGTAACTTAAGTTACTTAAGTTACTTATGTTACTTAAGTTACTTAAGCTACTTAAGTTACTTAAGTTACTTAAGTTACTTAATTTAATTAATTTACTTGATTTACTTGATTTACTTGATTTACTTGATTTACTTGATTTACTTGATTTACTTGATTTAATTGATTTACTTGATTTACTTGATTTACTTGATTTACTTGATTTACTTGATTTACTTAATTTACTTAATTTACTTAATTTACTTAATTTACTTAATTTACTTAATTTACTTAATTTACTTAATTTACTTAAGTTACTTAAGTTACTTAAGTTACTTAAGTTACTTAAGTTACTTAAGTTACTTAAGTAACTTAAGTAACTTAAGTTACTTAAGTTACTTAAGTTACTTAAGTTACTTAAGTTACTTAAGTTACTTAAGTTACTTAATTTACTTAATTTACTTGATTTACTTGATTTACTTGATTTACTTGATTTACTTGATTTACTTGATTTACTTGATTTACTTGATTTACTTGATTTACTTGATTTACTTGATTTACTTGATTTACTTGATTTACTTGAATTACTTGATTTACTTGATTTACTTGATTAACTTGATTTACTTGATTTACTTAATTTACTTAATTTACTTAATTTACTTAATTTACTTAATTTACTTAAGTTACTTAAGTTACTTAAGCTACTTAAGTTACTTAAGTTACTTAAGTTACTTAAGTTACTTAAGTTACTTAAGTTACTTAAGTTACTTAAGTTACTTAAGTTACTTAAGTTACTTAAGTTACTTAAGTTACTTAAGTTACTTAAGTTACTTAAGTTACTTAAGTTACTTAAGTTACTTAAGTTACTTAAGTTACTTAAGTTACTTAAGTTACTTAAGTTACTTAAGTTACTTAAGTTACTTAAGTTACTTAAGTTACTTAAGTTACTTAAGTTACTTAAGTTACTTAAGTTACTTAAGTTACTTAAGTTACTTAAGTTACTTAAGTTACTTAAGTTACTTAAGTTACTTAAGTTACTTAAGTTACTTAAGTTACTTAAGTTACTTAAGTTACTTAAGTTACTTAAGTTACTTAAGTTACTTAAGTTACTTAAGTTACTTAAGTTACTTAATTTACTTAATTTACTTGATTTACTTGATTTACTTGATTTACTTGATTTACTTGATTTACTTGATTTACTTGATTTACTTGATTTACTTGATTTACTTGATTTACTTGATTTACTTAAGTTACTTAAGTTACTTAAGTTACTTAAGTTACTTAAGTTACTTAAGTTACTTAAGTTACTTAAGTTACTTAAGTTACTTAAGTTACTTAAGTTACTTAAGTTACTTAAGTTACTTAAGTTACTTAAGTTACTTAAGTTACTTAATTTACTTGATTTACTTGATTTACTTGATTTACTTGATTTACTTGATTTACTTGATTTACTTGATTAACTTGATTTACTTGATTTACTTGATTTACTTGATTTACTTGATTTACTTGATTTACTTGATTTACTTGATTTTCTTGATTTACTTGATTTACTTGATTTACTTGATTTACTTGACTTACTTGATTTACTTGA